>JAHVAK010000125.1:7497500-8157067 GCA_019845155.1 Luehdorfia chinensis
GCGGCGAAGATTGTGATTGAATGTACTTCTAATGTTCACCCAGCGATCTCTAACTGAACGGGCTGTAACAATACAAATTGCTGTTGAGAAACGTTTCTTGACCTATTTCTGACCATGGTGACTGCTTCAGAATACTGCCACATACTAGCAAGAGTGCATGCAAATACAGAGGCACACATTTGTCTTAAACTACTCAAGATGTTTATCTCCAATGATAAACATTATCCATATATAATATGAAAATATCACATTAAAAAATTAACAAAAATTCTATCACGTCTAGTCATGAGATGTTTTACTTGACGAGATGGGGGTGATGGGCCTCTAACATTGTCACCACACGGTGATTAAAAACAGTACTCACCGGTGAAACCACGACCCAATTGAGCAGCAAATTCTGCATACGCCTTATATTTCTGTTGAATTTGATGATTCGTATTGCCAAAGGGTTTCCAAATGAAGTCTCTCTGGCGTACAAATTCAACTAATTCTAATTCTAGCTTGCGCGTCCAATAACATGGTCTGCGCGGCATACTTTAGATTAACTTAATTCATGGCGATATTTTCACATTTAATCTGGAATTCAAGTTTTAAAAAATATAATACCATGAAAACAAACAATGAAAAAAATAATGTCAAAGTCAGTGTCATTGTCATTGTGATAGGAATGGACGATATAAATCGATGTATTAAACATACTCGATGTAAATTATCAATACATCGAAATAATCCGATGTTATTTTAATTTGTCAACATTTAGTAGGCATCGATGTTTTTTATTCGATACATCGAAGAGGCAAAACTACTAGGATACCATGCTTTTGCGTAAGCGTCACTTTGCGAGTCATCGAACCGAAAAGACAAAGCCCGCATCGCCATTTGGATAAAATTCATTTTCCATATTTGACAAGGAGGATTTGCTCAAAGTTCAATGGTTCAGAAATATCCATTGACTCATTCGTTCCCTTGATATTACGACCTTTGGAGACAGCTACAAAAGAAATTTCTGGAGATAAATATTGCACAACTAACAAAATTATACCTTTAGTCCGCTGTATAATTTCGAAAATTACTAGAGCTGTCATAGAAGAACCCGTAACAAAAGACGTGCAAGAGATGTCAAAAAGAATGGGTTCCACAGAACTACTAACAGCTCTAAGTAGTAAGCATTTTGGACCCTCATTTCAAAAAAAAATGTACTTTAACGGTGCAACAGCTTGTAGCAAAGCTGTTTCGAGAATCAAGGAGTTGATGAGGATTAATTTGCGGTAAAACGAAGATACTAAATCTGACTCTGACAAGTCTGATAAAAGTGGGCTGCTTTTTATTATGGAATGACCATTACAAACTGGTACATCTAAATTTTTATTCACATTATGCCATATGGTAGCGGCTTAAGAGAATCTACTACCCCATCTCATCCCGTGATTGTCGTAAAAGTCGACAAAGGGAAAATGAAAACCAGACAATGAGCAGCAGCATCTTCCTGAAACATCTGAATAAATAAGATGCGGTTGCAAACCCGCCCGTTGGAACCAAAATCCGTTGCAAATTTGGGAAGATTATAAAACACAGTTTTCCAAAATTGCATAAAATCGCCTCTAATTGTCTAACGATGGTGGGAAAATCGGTTCCATCTGAAAGATTATTTTCTCAAGCGGCGCAGGCGATGATTCAACAAAGAAACCGATTGAATGGCAAAAGATTAGGCAAACATTTGTTTTCACAAGGTGTGCATCGATATTTGTTTTATCCTTGATCCTTCTTTTTCTCTAAAATTTTTGTCATCCGTTTCAAAATTGTAAACGTAATGTAGATTCTTGATATGTTAATTCCTGTTTTTTTTTCATTTACGCAACATTCATATAAAATTTGTATAAAAGAAAACAATCGATGTATGGAAAACATCGAAGTATTTTTTGATATATCGATGTTATGTCGATGCCACTGTGCGATGCATTAGATAGACAAAAAAATCGATGTTTTTATTCAACGTCCATTGTGATACTAGACTTGTGTAACTTATGAGCGAGCCGTTCCGGTGAACTACTTACTTAAGGTGAGCCGAATTAACTCGTTCACATCTTTGTAGCGTTTTAGTTCAGCAACACATCTGACTACCGTTCCCAGTTCCGAATCACAAGTCGTCATTCTTGACTTCAATGAATTTTTGTTTTTTTTTATTTAATTCAGTATGCCTATTTTAGATTATATACACAATACGTATGTATTGTAAAACATTATATTGTAAAATTTAGCTTTAACGTCCGAACTAATATAAAATGCAATTGTCTCATACTGTCGTACTTTGTAATTCATTAGTTTTAGTAAACTAGTTGACCTAGTTATAATACATACACCTACTTATACTTAATATATATGTATAATGTATAAGTTACAAGTTCTAAGCCTGTAAAAAGTATGAATCGTATAATGCTTTCGCTAGGCGTATCGCCTATTGTTTATAACGACTGGGATAAAAATCTTTGCACATTTGATACATGAATAGAAATAACTCTACAAATGCTATTTGGTTGACCATTAATTACATTATTATTACAAACATCGAATGCAATTTATTTTTTTAAAATGACATCTTCCTGATGGGCCCCGTCTCGTCGTTAGCACTCCAGCAAACGACTACGCAAATTTCGGAAAACTCGCTGACACATGCTGCGGAGGATAGCAGCCATCTCCTCGTGGTGCTCTGTTTAAATGGGTATATTGTCGGTTTATTAATATACACACGACTTCTCATCTCATTCTCATTCTCAAATCATAACAAAAAAGTTTATTTAACTACCGGTAAAGTCACGTTTGACGTATGGCATGTTGCTCCATCTTGTTGCATCCAAGTCTTATTGTTGTATTATCCTTCAAATTCATGTAACTGTGGCATCAACAGCTCCCGCAACATTTTCAAGTATTCCGCTGGATTCACAGTTACGTTATTTCCTTTATTATTTTCAAAGAAATACGGACCACCGCTTTTTGCTGATGTAACAGCCCATACTGGCGTTTTAAGTGAATGAGGTGGCTTTTACTGTTTAAGACAAGAAATTTCCTTGCAGTAGCGACAATTGCTGTGACGCCCTTTGACGTGCCAGTTTAAGTAAAAATGGGCGTCGTCCGTAAACAATACATTCTAAGGCTCGCCATCTCAGCCGGAACGGAAGGTGAGCTTGGCTTAGTGATAGATTAATCCGAAGAATAAACCTAACGATATGCTCATGCACATCTTTATGCATGTCCTGGGATCCATTAATAAAGAAGTGGCTGTGTGGTGGCGGCTTAAGAGAATCTACCACCCCATCTCATCCTGTGGGTGTCGTAAAAGCTGACAGAGGGAAAATAAAATCCAGGAGATGGGCAGCAGGATCTTCCTGAAACATTTGAATAAATAAACTGTGGTTGCCAACCCTCCTGCCAAGCGCGGCAGCTATGGCAAAATCACATCCACACAAGAGCGTCGCCAGCCGATAGGCCAATGCTAAACAAAAATTATTGCTTGGTCAGCTTGGCATTTCCCATACAAACTGTTAAATCCTTTTTTAGCGCTCTCCGACGTTATATAAGGGTATAATTCATGGGCATTAAACGGTTTCACTAACGATGAACAAAGCGACGCCTAATTACATAGGTAGGTAAGTTATTTTAAGCAATGGTTAGCAAAAAGCTCCGCTTCACCAACCAATTTAGCTAGATCATTCCTGTTTTAGGAATAGCTTTGGAGTGTAGAGAAGACTTCCACAGAACGATTCACGAAAAAGTGTCCGAGAAATGCACAGAATAAGGGTTTCAAAAATTAACGAAATGGCGCAAACAGTATGACCTGAAGTTAACGGTATTAGATTAAGTGAAGTATGCTAAAGGAAATTATTAAAATATAAAAGTAAATTTATGTAATAAAGTAGTTAATAAAAGTACTGTAATGCAAATTGCAGTGAAACTTAATGGCGACGAAAAAATGAGATTTTTGCGAATCATGAAAAAAGGCTAACTAATCTTTAGTTGAAGCCTGGGCACAAACAACATATGATTTAAATACTTGCGGTAATTCCGTGAGATTAGTACGTTTGTTTACCTTTGTCATCATCATTTCAGCCTATCACAGTCCACTGTTGAACATAGGCCTCCCCCATAGATTGTCACAAAACACGATCCTGAGCCACCTGCATCCATCGACTTCCCGCAAAACCGTGCAGGTCATCGCTCGAACTAGTGGGGGGTCGCCCTATAGAGCGTTTGCCGGTACGAAGTTGCCACTCGAGAATCTTTGTGTTTATATAAAATCGTCTAGGTTGTCTAAAAACGCAAGAAATTCGAATAAGTTTTAATTTAAGGTTACTAATTTGTTTTATTGATGATTTTCTCCTAGCTGATTTTGACCATGGCGACAACTTCCGAATCCGAATGTCGAGAGCCATCAACTGCGCAGGAGATATTATAGTGCCACAAGTGTACGCGCAAACACAGAGGCACTCACTCGTCCCAACCTACCCGCGTCCGATGTAACGCTTTTGCGATAAGATCGGAAGTAGGCTAGGATGCAGTGTCATAAACACGGGGAGAAACACAACACAACCAACCAACAATTTGTGTTTTAGCCACAAATGTTGGCTCCGGCTGGGATTCTAACCCAGGACCCGCGGCGTAGAAGTAAGGTACTCTGACCACTAGGCCACGCGGTCGTCAATTGGTTTTATTATGGAAATAACATTAACAGATGCACTGCTCGAGAAAGAGCGACTGACACATCTGACAGTTAAGAGTCGTCTGACCTAAGCATTACGCACCTCCGAATCGGTGTCCTGACTTCGTTAGGCATGACTTATGGGTTATTGAAAAAAGATTTAGCTCTAGACATCTGATTCAGGCGTCTCTTAAGTTTAGTGAAAATAGACATAAGGTTAATAAGAAAATTGTATGGCTCTAGATCAACTATCCTCGGCCCTGCGACATCTGCCAGTCAGTCAATGTCAGAGTTTTATTAAGTAGATGAATAACGTGTAAGACCATTAAAACAATTGCATTAGGCGCCTACGCAATGCAATAAAATATTGCTTGACAAATAAGCAGGCTTCTTTGCCCAGATGCTGAAAGTAGATTTGATTAAATCGTTGTAGGAGAAAAAAGTTAAAAACAAACAAACAAACATCTCGTGCTGGGACATGTGCTTCACTTTCTCCGTTTATTACAAGAATAATGTTACGTTCATGTAGGCTCAAATTAATAACAAAATACTATAACCAAATTATGTAAGACTAGCGATCTGCCCCGCCTTCGCACGGGTAGATAGATATTAGAAAGATAGATTAGTACTTTATTTGGACAAATAGAACAACCACAATTCCTTACACTAACATTTTTGTAGCGACTATTTTCATCGGCGGCTCTGCAGCTGATTACGTTGTTTTACCAAAATAATGTTTTATTTAAGGGAACGTAAGCCATGAATTATAGTCAATATTTGATGTCGTGGTAGCATAATAAAACGACCGCTCCCGACCGCTCCGCAAAGGGAGCCGCGCTCCTTGATGATGCCCAAGTTGCATGAAGACACCGCGGCCGCTGTATTTTTTATAGAGCGTTTCAAAGTTTTAAATTTAAAAAATCACTATTCAATTGTTTCTAGTTTACAAAAAATAAAATGAGTAGATAAGTAATTAATAGAACTTAGTCTATTCGCGCGTAGCGCGGGCGAGCGGAGGGCTGTTCGCTTACACCGCGGCATTTTTCTTACTTTTAGTATTTTTAAACGTACGTACGTACGATTGGAATAATTTAAAGAGGACTTTATATGTACATAATCAACCTTGACTATAAAGCTATTTTGTAGGATAAGGATTAATATCACGATACGAATGTCATCATCTTTCGATTCTAACCGAGTTTTGATAGACTAATTTGAACAAAAAGCGTTTATTGTGACTTAACTACATATAATAGTTAGACATATAGCCTCGTGGATTTTTTTGTGAGTAATGATGAGTACTATGAAAATGTAGTAGAACATTATTTTCTTTATCAGCGATAGTTTTTGTAGCACACGCCAAATAATGACTTTTATCAGTAAATTTTTGATACCTTGAGTTACATCATAGCAATTTTCTTAGGAATCTCGGTTTTTTTTTAAATTAAATACAACTCATGTTATTTGGTGATAATATAGTTGTATATAGGTGAAAGAATTTTTAAAATCGGTTCAGTAGTTTTTAAGTTAAATCATTACAACCAAACATACAAAAAATCAAATATTTCCTCTCTAAAATATTAGTTTAAAAATGAAATTAAAAAAATGTCTAGTGAAAAAAACCTGGAAAATGCCGAAGAAATAGTTGATTAATCAAAAAGATGAAAGAATCCGGATAATAGTAAAATAATATTAATAACAATGATAGTAGCAAGCAGTGCTCAGTCAGCAAGGCGAGGTACCGATTAAGTCTTGTGATATTTTCCAAATGGAAATTCCTGTCTGGCAAATTCAGTTATATAGCGAATTTAGATTTGATGTTTGGAATGCGTGAGCAAAATTAGGCTTTGGGTGAGATTTTGTCGACTCTACATAAAACGTCTTTAAGCACATCATCTGCTATTTAAATATGCTACATTACCAGACTCAATAAATATGTTGGCTTCACTAGCGTCTTTATAGCATATAAGATTTACGTGGTTTTCCATTGTACCTGTATTCCGTAACATTATATTAGTAACAAGATAGTTTTGTGGTAAAATACGTAACGAGTAGAGATATGATATATGTATCTTTACTAAGTACGTAGGGTATCAAATATTCCCTTTGTTGTTTAACTGATATGATCAAATTTATCTTATTTACTTCTTGTACAATTGGGACTGATTTCTCTGTCTCTAGTCTGTCACGTCGAATAAAGCTATTTAACCAAAATACGTCATTATTAAAGGTTTATTCAATTATCGAATGAGGTATGGTTATTTTTCAGTTTTTTTGTAGACCCCTTTATTAAAAGCTTTTAGTTTGACGCATCTTTCATATAAAAGCTTCGCATCTTCTAGAACAACGTTTTTTGATCTTTAACACATAGGGTCGCAACCTTTGTCTGTCTTTGGCGACTGATTGTGTCGTGGATATGGGGCTTCATTATGGTTCGGATCTGATACAACCTAGCAATACCATCCACCCTTGTGTATTTTTTCCTTTAATAATGACGCACTCTGCTTTAAATGTACGTAAGAGTGAACAGGGATCGACGAAGAAACAAGAATGTACGTTGTGGCCCCTGATCACCTTAATGAAATGCTTCGTTGATAGTGCTCCAGTTGTCGTAATCAATAATACAAAATGTAGCAACGCTACGCGGCTACTTCACGCTTTATTTTGTGATAGCTAACTCTATTATAATCCTCCCGACCCATTGTAAATTATGTAAGACGGTAGTTTCTTTTTGTCTGTCCATCTAGAATCCAGACAGATTCTAGACGAATGGATTTAACTCGAGCAGTATGATGTTCTACCGGCCGATTTTCTACCAACTACCGATTACTGTCGGTAGTTTTGAACTGCGCAGGAGATATAATAGTGCCACAAGTGTACACACAGAGACACTCACCCGTCCCAACCTACTCGACCCCTTATTTAACGTTCATGCGATAAGATCGGAGGTAGGCAAGGATGCAGTGACAAATACATAAGGACAACCACAACACAACCAAGTCCGAAAATAAACAGATTGTGTTTTTGCGCAAATGTTGGCTCTGGCTGGGTTCGAGCCCCGGACCCGCAGCGTGGTAGTCAGGTACTCTAATCACTAGGCCTCGTGGTCATAAGATTCTGGAGAAGTATTACTTATTGCCATTAATTATACACTGGTTATAGATAATAATTCTAGAACCAACTTAGACTATCTTTTATCATGATTGTTTAATCCGCTCCGAAGTTACTGTCATTTTATTTAATAATATTCCACAGAACGCCATCAATGGTATAGTTGTAAAACGTTCTATATAACCCGTTCATCATCATTTCAGCCTATCACTACTTCACTGCTGAATATTGTCTCCCTCATAGATTGGCACAAAAGTTTGTAGCTCTCAATTTGGGGGGGTTAATTGATTGAGATGTTCCAGTTAGATGCTGCTGCCCACCTCCTCGTTTTTATTTTCCCTCTGTCGACTTTAATAACACCCACGGCACACATATAAACTTTAATATATGTTATACTTCGAATTTTTTTACTCTGTTGGCTAAGCAAATAAAAAGGTCCACGCAACAAAGCCAGGTACAGCTAGTTATGAATGTAAAACCGTAACGATAAATATTTAACTAAACTTATTCTATCACTTGCTAGCCTATGATTCTTGTAACGATAACGATGAGTGGAACTATATGTATATTACACATTTCATCTTGTTCAATGTTAAATTGTTATTCGAACAATATAAAAACATATTGTATGGCAGTGAATGCTGGGTCCGGCAGAAGAAGCACGAATGTAAGAAGTATGAGAAGTATAGCTGTAGTAACTTTTATCCACGAAGTGAGAAACAGCGTGATAAGGGAATGTTGCGGTGTGGTTGAAGATGTAGTGACAAAAATAGAGAATGGGATGCTTAGATGGTTTGGACACGTAGACAGGATGAATGAAAGAAGACTGACGAGACAGATTTATGAGGCGAGTGGGAATGGAAAAGCCGGTAAGGGTCGACCTAGGCGTACGTATCACAGTCAGATCGGAGAACTTTTGAGGAAAGTTGACGTTAAAATTACCTGCAACCGAGGAGTGTGTATTAGATCGTTGAAACTATAAGAAGCGAAAGATGTGTGTCAGGATCGTAGCAAGTGAAAAGATGTGGTCTCTGCCTACCTTAATGGGAAAGAGGCGTGACTGTATGTATGTATTTTAGTATTATTACATTTTCATTAGATCGATAGGTGTCCGGCAGTGTAGAATAGTACTTATTCTTTCCTACAGAGGTGTAAGAGGCATAAGGTACGGACGGCCATTATTCGTGTAGAATAATAACATATGCAATGCTATTATATTTAACCGGGAGATGATGACACAAAATATTTGGTCATTTGTACCAGTATGGCGGTTCTTCAGGGGTCTAACTACGTAATAACAAAAAGGAAAATGATGGTCATACCGCTGGCACCGGCGGCCCAATCGCGTGGGCGTAAATCGAACGTGTCGGATAAATAACGAGTGTCGAACGATTTGTTCCACAAAAATTATTGTATTTTCCGATAGTCGATAAAAAAAAGAAGGCGTTAGCGTAATGCCATACTTCTCCGGTGTGTATTACAGCCCGCCATATTGACGCGAATACAACTATTAAAATAAAAATTGTATCAGGATAATTTTTGCTCAGCTAATCATCGTCGAGTAGCCATTTACGAAAATCACCATGCTATACTTTTCTGACATTAAAAAGACATTAAAGACATTTATTCCGACACTTCCATCTACAAACATAATTCATGGTACACATAACATAAGGTATACATAATTACGACGGTTCCAAGGGCGGTTGACGGTTCCACGGGCGCTTGACGGTTCCACGGGCGCTTGACGGTTCCAAACGGCCGCTATACCGCCGCAAAGGAGTAAATTTTTTTTTCGTTAAACGATTTGTACCAGTATTGCATTTGGATGTTTGGAAAAGTATTTGGTAAAGCTGGAGAGGTCTCGTCTGGTGAAGTCTACACTCCGTCCATCGTGTGTCCTTATTCAAAACCCCGAGAGCTTCCAGCTCGAATCGCATAATCGCTTTCAGTGCCTAGATGATTGCGTTACAGTGGACGATATGAGCGAGAGGCTCGTGGAAACTGTCCAGGCGGTGGGGGCAAAGTTTTGCAATACCCGCCGCAAAAAGAAGATCCAGAAGCTCTCCGATCACACTCTCAGTCTCATGGAGGCCAGGCGTGAAATGAAGCTACAGTCCTCAACTGACGCGTCAGCATATCGGCAACTTAACAGACAGATCTCCCAATGTATGCGGCGAGACCTACGCAACTTCAATACAGTTCGTATTAAAGAAGTGATAGAGCGAAATCAAGGCTCCAAGGTCTTTGCCAGGGATCTGTCTGCCGGGCAGAGCCAACTGACAAAGTTGAGGACCGAGAGCGGTAGCGTCATTTCCGCTGGACCAGAGATTATGAGTGAGATCGAGAGATTCTATGGGCAGTTGTACACATCGTCGTTGCAGCCACATACAAGTGTGAGTTACGACCCAAGAGCCAAACTCGTCCGACACTATTCCGACGATATCCTGGACGTCAGTCTGAGCGAGATTAGTATGGCTCTCAAAAAGCTCAAGAATGGCAAAGCGCCCGGTGAGGACGGAATTACAGCGGAGCTTCTGAAAGCGGGTGGAAAACCGGTACTTTTAGTCCTTCAGAAGCTATTTAATTTCGTCATCCACGGCGGCGCTACGCCGGAAGCATGGAGCAGAAGCGTGGTTGTCCTGTTCTTCAAGAAGGGTGATAACGCCCTCTTGAAGAACTATAGACCGATATCGCTTCTGAACCGCGTCTATGTGCTGTTTTCGAGAGTCATTACGAATCGTCTCGCAAGCAGACTCGACGACTTACAGCCTCCCGAACAAGCCTCATTCTGAAAAGGCTTAAGTACCATAGACCACATACATACCCTTCGCCAGATGTCTGGCGTATGTGGACAATGAAAAAGCCTTTGATTCCGTCGAAACTTGGGCGGTGCTACAGTCACTTCAGCGGTGCCGAATTGACTGTCGGTATATCGAAGTGCTGCAGTGTTTGTAAAATAAGGCTACGATGGCTATCCGAGTACAGAACCGAGTACGAAACCGATCCAATTGCAGAAAGGTGTAAGACAGGGCGATGTATATCCCCGAAACTCTTCACCGCTGCATTGGAAGATGTCTTCAAGCTACTGAACTGGAAAGGATACGGCATTAAAATCAATGGCGAATACATCACTCACCTTCGATTTACCGACGACATAGTCATAATGGCAGAATCGCTGGAGGAGCTTGGCACTATGCTCAATGACCTCAATAGTGTCTCCCAACGGGTAGGTCTTAAGATGAACATGGACAAGACGAAGATCATGTCTAACGTCCATGTCACACCTATACCGGTTGTTGTTAGGAACACTGCGCTCGAAGTTGTTGACGAATATGTATACCTAGGACAGATTGTCCGACTAGGTAGGTCCAACTTCGACCAAGAGGTCAATCGACGGATCCAACTCGGCTGGGCAGCGTTCGGGAAACTACGTCACACCTTCTCGTCGAGTATACCTCAATGTTTCAAAAGCAAAGTTTACAACCAGTGCGTGTTGCCAGTGATGACATACGGAACCAAGACGTGGTCCTTCACTGCGGGCCGCTTGAGGAAGCTCAGAGTCGCTCAGCGAGCTATGGAAAGAGCTATGCTCGGAGTTTCTCTGCGTGATAAAATCCGTAACGATGATATCCGCAGCAGAACTAAAGTAACCCACATAACCCTAAGGATTAGCAAGCTGAAGTGGCAATGGGCCGGTCATATAGCCCGTAGAACCGATAACTGATGGGCAAGAAAGGTTCTAGAGTGGCAACCTCGTACCGGCAAACGCAGTGTAACGATTTTGCGGGAAGTCGATGGATGCAGGTGGCTCAGGACCGTGCTTTGTGGCAATCTATGGGGGAGGCCTATGTTCAACAGTGGACTAAGATAGGCTGAAATGATGATGATGATGATGATTTGATAAAATGTGACCGTTATTATATTTGCCATACTTGTAATAGGGGGAAAAAGTGCTGCTATACTTATTCTACACGTTTGAAAAATACAGCTGTAAAATACGTAAAATAATTTTTTACAGCATGGAATTATTGTATTCTGTTCGTTTGGATGCAATTCTACCCAAAAAAAATTATTCCAGATTGTAACCACAAGGCGGAAGAATGTCGGACTTAAGCCAATGTGTTAAAAAAAAATGTTTTTTGACGGTTTGTACCAGTATGGCATTTGAATTTTTTATGACTGACTTTTTTAAGGCATTTGAGTTTTTTACCATACAAAGCATTATTTAGTTGCGTCTCCTAAAATATTTTGCAACTGTAAATGGTAAACACTGCCTCATATAAATATCGTCAACAACCGCAACTAAAAAGCTTGTATGAAAACGATAATGAATCTAGAAGAAGCGACAGATGTGGGTCAGGATCGTTGCACGTGGAAAGATTTGATCTCTGGCTACCATAATTAGAAAGAGGCGTAACTGCATGTATGCGTGTATACATATCTGCATATATTAGTAAAAATTAGATGTTTTTTATGTTTTAATATTAACGTTATTTAGTATGTATTATATATACATACATACATAGTACCTCTTTCCCAATGGGGTAAGCAAGAGACCACATCTTGTGCTTTCGCTTCATCTACTTTCATGATTTAAAACGATTTCAATCATATCGTGATACGTACGTCTATGTCAACCCTTACCGACTGTAATATGTATACCATTAATAAAAAAAACCAAGAGTTTCATGCCGGTTCTTTTTTGAGGTCTTATTTTTCAAACCGATGTAGATTTTGCCAATAATAACAGCTTTAATTTTCCTCCTTGCGTCAATTCGCCAATGCTAGGGATCGTGATGTATCAACCTTTCTCGAACGATGTTCCGTCATCTATTCCGGTTTTCAGCAGTATGAATCGCTTCGACTAAGTTGATGTTGAGAGTAGTGCGGATCTGGTCTGTCCAGCGCTTTGGACTCCCTTCTCTCTTACACTCTTTCTGTTTTTCCGGTGACGAACAATTTTTTTTTGGCGGCTTAAGATTTATCTACCTTCACATCTTATCCCGTGGGTGTCGTAAAAGTCGGCAGAGGGAAAATGAAAACCAAGAGATGGGCGGCAGCACCTTCCTGGAAGACCTGAATAAAAAACTTTGAGTGTCGACAATATACATATACATAAGCCTTGCCCATATTCCTATATGGGGCGGAGGCTTGGACCCAGAATGCCAAGGACCGCCAACGTATTGACACTTTCGAAATGGTGTGCTGAAGAAAAATCCCCGCATTCCATGGACTGCTTACATGGCCAACGGAAATGTGAGCTCGCAAATGTCGTCAGATAGGCGTATTATTTAAATTATTTTGTAAAAGGTTCTGGAGTGGAAATCCCGTACCAGCAAACGCAGTGTAGTGCGACGCCCGCTAAAGTGACGTACTGCACGGTTTTGTGGGAAGTCATTGCATGTAGGTGACTCAGGACCGTGTTCCGTAGCAATCTATGGCGGTGGCCTATGTTTGGTAGTGGACTTGTGATGAGCTAAAATGATGATTATGTATATGATACGTAGGTGTTATTCGAATCCCTTAAAGGTTATCGTACGATTAGTCTTTCGCTTGATATGGTTTTTCGGAGACTCACTTAGTTGTAGGAGATTAACTTAGTTGTAGATTTATCATTCAAAATTGCATGAGTTCTAAAGCGTAAGAAACACATAGCGGACACAGCTTTATGTTAATATAATCACGAATTGCATACAAGTGTTACATGCATTAAAATTTGCATTACCAACGCGATAGCGGCATTAACAGCTCAGTGTGACATTAGAGCTTATCGAGCGCCCTCGGATGGTTTATAGTTTCCTTTTCCCGCGTTATGCCGTCACATTTGCCGCGGTGGGCTTGTGGCTTGCGTTACATTACCCTGTGGTATATCACTTTTATTATGAGTAACTGGCCGACTGGACAGCAGTTTATGCGTTACATTACGCCATGTATTTCGAAGTTATAGCGTACGACCTGATGCCCTCGATATCGTCCGCGTGGATATCGGTTTTCAAATATCCCGCGGGAAATATTAAATTTTCCAGGACAAAGAGTATCCTACGTCTGTCTTCAGGATGCAAGCCACGAGTATCGCTGTGCCAAATTTCGACGAGTTCGGTTTAATGGTGGAGCGGTGAAAAGTTATTCGAATTGTAGTATAATATGAAATTTTAGTATAATGTGGATGAAATATCGAGTTAATTTTTTTTTGATATTTTTGATATAATGTTTTGAACAAGTAAAACTAAAAAAAAATATCGAAATTGATTCTGTAGTTTTTGCGCGATGCGCGCACCACTGCAGACCTCTCTTATAAAATCGTAGTTTCTCTAAACTTTACTTACTTTATATTGAATGAAGATATCGTAATATTTTTTAAGAAAAGGATAATCTTTCCAGTAGTTTTTGCGTGATGCGCGCACAACGACAGACTTCTATCATTTTATTTATTTAGATTCGCTTTGTAAAATTCCTAACTTATAATTAAAACGAATAAATATACTGTTCAAAAATAAATATAAGGTGAGCTGTCTCGTATACAATTTGTTCAAAGTGTTTTTTTTGTCACTAATTTAATCTGAAGCTAATTAAAAGGTTACAAATAACTTTCTATATAGCTTTATCTCTTCAATTTTACAGACAGTTTTGTATGACAAATTTTAATTTGTTAGCGCAAATGTCAGACATATCCTAAAACGGAATTATTAGTGTATTAATTTGGAGTTATATCCATTATATTAAATGGTTCACTTTAATGGTATCAACTCCGTAGGCTCTCAAGTAAAAATGGTTGTACCACAAGCATCTATTCTGGGCCCGTTTTTTCTCTTATCTAATTTTTTTTTATAAAGTTACGAAACGAGCAAATCTTTCACCTGGTGGTGAGTGCAACGTGCAAGAATTATATACAGTAAGGCGTATTTGCCGCGGGATACATCGAACAATACCTCGTAACAGCCCGCTTAAAGAGTTAAGCCTGGTTTTTATTTTTTGTATATGTGGTTTCCACGTCAGGTGTCTGTCTAGAATTAATCCCAAGTATGTTTCTTGGTCTACTTTGTTTATCGTTCGATTATTTATAGTTAGAGGTGTGAAATCTGGTATTCTTTTATTTTTGGCTGAAAATATAATAAAATTAGTTTTCGAAGTGTTTATTGTAAGAAGATTACTTAAAAACCACCTGTTTAAACGGTCCAAATCACCCTGTGCATCTGCTATGACTGTGTCTATTGAGTGGCCAAAGTAAAATAAGGATGTATCGTCAGCGTATAATGTTAGGTCTCCCTTTAGACCAAGAAGATGAATATTATTAATATAAATTAGGAATAAAAGTGGGCCTAGAATTGAGCCTTGTGGGATTCCAAAGGTGATGGTTTTGGGGCTACTTTGTGTTTGTCCTATTTTAACAATCTGGCAACGATTTGTTAAGTAAGATCTTAACATATTTAGCGCAGTTCCTTCGATACCTATATCTTGAAGTTTACCACGTAACGTCTACCCATAACAAATGCTGTGTCATCTAGATTATTTCTGTGTCACCACACTGCGCTCGTCACCCAGAGACATCAGTTCTTAAGTCTCATTTGCCCAGTGATTACGCTAGTTCTCAGTGCCCTTCGAGCCGAAACACAGTAATGTTTGCACACTACTGCTTCACGACAGAATAACTGGCCCTGGGATGGTATATTTAATTTGCAGAAACGCGCAGTTCGCGCAATTAATAATATGAGCTCTTGTGATTCGCTATGTGGAACTGGTTAAAGAAATGAATATTGTAAATTTTACTGTTAAAAACAATGCCTCATGGCGACAACAGCAGAGCGGTGCTTCAAGTTATTTCCCGAGGGAAATAGGGGGGGGGGGGGTGCCCCTAAAGGTAATAGAATAGATCAGAATAATTTTAATTCAACATATATTATTTACATAATGATGGCGAAGGCAAGTACGCAATAATATACTTCGGTGTCGCATTAATTTAATATGTTGATTTTTCGAGATCTTTTATTTATTTCAAAAGGTTTTGTGTGAATAAGTGCATACATTAGAATTTTGGGTTGGACTCAAAATTCTGCGATGGGCTTGGCCCTACCGGTCAATATTTACCAATGGTTTCTACAAATGCTTGCTCAACACATAGACGCCGACATATTTAATTATTTTTTCATGATGATAAGTGCACCGTCCACCCACAACAAATGCTGTGTCACCCTGAATATTTCTGTGTGGCACCACACTGCGTCCGTCACCCAGAGACATCAGTTCTCAAATGCCCAGTGATTACGCTAGCTCACAGTGCCCTTCAAACCGAAACAGCAATTCTTGCACACTACCGCTTCACGGCAGAATAACTGGCCCTGGGGTGGTACCTACCTAGACGGATTCCTGCATTAAGAAAGTTTTTTATATGTAAAAAAAATAAGCATTATTTTTTTTACGTGATTGTAATTGAAATCATAATATAATCTGTGCATCTGTGTGTGGTTTATGTAAACTGTAAGTATACAGAGATTGGATAATAATAAATAAATAAATAAATACCTTTCCAAAGCAAACTTCTGGGTGAGACTGCACTGTAATGGGCAGGTGTGGCAATTAACATCAGGTGAACTACTTGTTAG
This sequence comes from Luehdorfia chinensis, assembly GCA_019845155.1. Lineage (NCBI taxonomy): Eukaryota > Metazoa > Arthropoda > Insecta > Lepidoptera > Papilionidae > Luehdorfia > Luehdorfia chinensis. Next base: position 7,513,908 of record JAHVAK010000125.1, read on the forward strand.
TAGTACTTACTTTGATGAAAAGAGCACGGAGGTCCACTGTTGCTCAGGAGACTGTTGCTGGTGTTGACTGTGTTATGAGAATGGAGATGTTCCTGGTCAATTTATATTTTATTTAGGTGCGATGTTGCCATTTACCATACACTAGCCATTGCTATTTATACTAGATACAACGTTGTACACCGGGTTTACATGCATTAAAATTGTAATAAATTGTAAATGATTAAAATTGACTACCGCGCGTTGTAGTCCTAAGAGTGGTAAGTCGCGCGTCCCGGTGTCGAAACCCGGCCGGAGCTAACATTTTTACAAACGAACAAATCGTTAATTACGTGCAGTGAAATTTATGAGGTGGTAGGATTTCTATGCAGGAATCCGTCTAGGTCAGTTATTCTGCCGTGATATATAATTTCGGTGATGTAATAGCTGTTAGCCTTTTTGGCTTTTACAGCTTCATCGGATACTGTGCTCACGAGCCAGGGGCCCGCGTGCCTGGTTTGGTTTGACCCAAACATAAATACTTAAATAAACTCCTACAAAAACATCGAAATTCGGACTGTGTTTCTGCCGTGAAGCAGTAGTGTGCAAACTTTACTTTGTTTCAGTTTTAAGGGCACTGTGAGCTAGTGTAAACACTGGGCATCTGATACTTAAGAACTGATGTCTCTCATCGTTGAGTGGCGCTACCTGCTGTCATGTTAACATTATCATGTAGTGCCATTAGTAGTTTGAGTAGCAAATTTTTTTTTTTATTGTTACACCTTAAACTAAGGGCTACAATGGGCGGACTTTATACCTAGTGGCATTCTCTACCAATCAACCCTGGTTGATAATATAAAAATATGGCAGCTGGTATCTTTTTAAAAGAAAGATGCTTAACTTATAATAATATATAAATATAATCAATATATAAATAATATAAAATACATACAAACCGGAGCAGTGGTAGCTCAGGGGCTAGGCGCTCGCTTTAAATTTCATAGTACGCGAGTGACCTGGGATCGATCCCCGGTGCCGGCACCTCTAAAATTGTTATTTTAAGTGCTTTACCACGTGCTCGGCGGTGAAGGAAAACATCGTGAGAAAACCTGCATGTCTGAGAAATAAAAAATATCCGCATTGGAGCAGCGTGGCGGATTCTTCCTAGCTCCAAAACCCTCTCAGTAATGAGAGGAGGCCTGTGCTCAGCAGTGGGACATTTATTGGCTGCAACTTTACTTTTTACTTTACATACAAACAAATATACAAATGTGAAAGAAACAAATCTGTCAAATGTGATCCTTCTTTAGATATTATTCGCGAACTAATCTTTTGAATATGTTCTTATTAGGAGCTTCCTTGACATCATCGGGGAGGGCGTTCCAGAGTAGTATAGACTGTGCAGTAAAAGAAGAAGTAAGGAATACAGAAATATGCTGCGGGACAGTGATCTTATATTCCTTTCTGTAACGAGGTACTCGGTCACGACTACAATAAAAAGGAGCAAAGTTATTTTTTAAATATGAAGGAGATTTTGGATCAGTTAAAATAGAATACAAAAGAAACAAAATTCTGGAGCAACACCTATGTCGGATAGGAAGCCATTTAAGCTTAGTGATGATGTTCTACTAGCCGATTTCGACCACGGCGACAACTTCCGACGGCGAACTACTGTCGAGAGCCATCAACTGCGCAGGAGATATTATAGTGCCACGAGTGTACGCGCAAACACAGAGGCACTCACTCGTCCCAACCTACACGCGCCCGATGTAACGCTGATGCGATAAGATCGAAGGTAGGCTAGGTTGCAGTGTCGGAAACACGGGGACAATCACAACACAACCAGACCCGAAAACCAACAATTTGTGTTTTAGCACAAATGTTAGCTCCGGCTGGGATTCGAACCCAGGACCCGCGGCTTAGAAGTCAGGTACTCTGACCACTAGGCCACGCGGTCGCTTAGTACGGTAACAGGAAACGTGGTCATATTCACGTGAACAGAAAATAAATCAGTTGAGAATATATTATATTTTAGTTACATGTGTAAAAATTAAACTTATCTGGATTAATTTATCAAAGAAATAAGAGAGAATATGTAAGAAAAGAACCGGTTTCCAAAAAATACATACATACATAATAATGGCATACAAGAAATTTTCGCCTCGTAGAAATCATAAGATTCGTATTGTACTATCTTAAGTCTCAAGAACACAATCATAAAAACTCAAACTTTACACAGTATCAGAAAAAGCAGGCTTAACATAGCGAATGGTTTCCAATTTGCAATGTTTGAGATGACTGGGCAGATTTCTTCGACGATATAACGATATAGGCCCTGACAAGTTTACCGCTAGCTATTAATCACCGCGCCCAGAGTAGAGGTGGTGTTGACAACTTGCCTACACACGCCGAGCCGCCATTTTAATTTTACCGCGTATTTTTTATCGTCTGGGAACCATAAATCATTAACACGCCACCGTGACACATGTTTTATTAATCTGTCATTAAAGATAAAAAAAATCGTAAAGTTACCTTAACTTTCATTAAATTATAAAAAGAGCGCGCTCTCTTTTTTTTAATTTTCAATTTCTATTGAAAATAAAAAAAAAATTGTAAAGAATAAAAATTTTAAGGAACTACAATTTAAATTTAAGCTTAACGTGTGGTGGCGGCTTAAGTGAATCTACCACCCCATCTCATCCCGTGGGTGTCGTAAAAGTCGACAGAGGGAAAATAAAAACCGGGAAATGGGCAGCAGCATCTTCCTGGGATATCTGAATAAATAAACTGCGGTTGCCAACCCGCATGTCAAGCGGGGCAACTATTGCAAAATCCCCCCAAAATGAGATCCACAAACTACTACTAAACTTTTGTGGGTTTTATGAATACTTCATTGAGTGATACTTAGCGTGTTAAGAGCGTTGCAAAAAGACCATTGTTTATTTTTCCTTACGAATCAGTAAGTTATTTACAAACGTTAAATTGATGTTATACTTGGTTATCGTATTCCTTTCCTTTTCTTCCGTATATACGCTGTCGTTTGCTGCGGAAACGTGTTATTTGATGACTGCCAATATCAATAAACAACGTGTTAAGCAGGATTACAGAAAGAAAGTATCGGATTGGTATCTCGTTGTATTTTATCAGCAACGTTATTCTTTAGATTCATTAAAAGGTTAATATGTCAATGTTGGAGCGAAACACATTAACGTACTAACATAACAGGACATCAGTCCTCCTGGCTGATTTTGAATACGGCGATTTCTTTCGGTTTACAGAATAGCGCAGTCATAATGGTATTTCATTCTTGAGAACTAGCGTGAGGGCTGGGTAAAATACACGCTTTGCTAAAATTAAAATACAAAGGTATTATCAGAAAACTACAAGTCTAAAAAGTTATTTTACATTTTATTATACATATTATACAGTTTCCAAGTTTTCAATTTTAACAAATTACACGAGTGGCTTACGGTAACAAAAGTATGAAATAAATGCTTTGGTTTGGATTTGATCAATATATCTTTGAAATACAGCGTCAATTACTGTTTTTGATCTGATAATGAGAGCAAAATCTAAGTAGAAATCGACGAATTCGAAAATATAAATGTAATAGGAAACACTGTATACTGTAGCATTAGCGGAGGAGGAGTTGCAGGCGATGGTTAATATTATGCATAGTTCCCTAAAAAGGAAAGGGATGAAAATTAATGTAGATAAGACGAAAGTAATGGATTTTGAAAGAGAAGTAAGTATGTCGGCTTGCAAAGTTCTGATTGAAAGAGAAAGAGTGGAACAAGTGAATCAGTTTGTGTATCTGGGTTCTAAGTTTACGAGAGACGGAGAGTATGAGTGTGATATTGAGAGAAGAGTATTGGCAGGAAATCAAGTGAATGGGGCTCTGGATAACTTTATGAGTATTCAGAACGTACCTAAAAAGGCACGACTGGCTGTACATAGAGGGGTTCTGGTCCCCACACTTATGTATGGTAGTGAATGCTGGGTCTGGCAGAAGAAGCATGAAAGTAAGATTAACGCTGTGAAAATGAGAATTTTGAGAAGTATAGCTGGAGTAGCTCTGATTGACAAAGTGAGGAACAGCGTGATAAGGGAACGTTGCGGTGTGGTTGAAGATGTAGTGACAAATATAGAGAAAGGGATGCTTAGATGGTTTGGACACGTAGAGAGGATGAATGAAAGAAGATTGACTTAACAGATTTATGAGGCAAGTGTGAATTGGGAAAGCTGGTAAGGGTCGACCTAGGCGTACGTATCACAATCAGTTCGATTAACTTTTGAGGAATGGTCACGTTAAAAATACCCGCAACCGATGAGCGTGTGTGGAAACGCTAATGAAAGTAGAAGAAGCTAAAAATGTGTGTCAGGATCGTAGCAAGTGGAAAGATGTGGTCTCTGCCTACCCCAATGGGAAAGAGGCGTGACTGTATGTATGAATGTATACTGTATTCCAATCCATTATCTCGCAGGTTAAATCCTATAGATGTATATGTTTGTTGTTCTTTTTAGTCTCGCTTTTCGTGTCATCGAGTTACAAATACCAACGATTTTAAAGAAGTTTTTACTTCAAAAATATTGCAAAAAATTACAAATTACAGAGCTTACTAATTAAACTTCAGATCCTTGTATTTTTTTCAAACAATGCCCACTCTGGGTCTATTGCTGTATCGTGGGTGCGTTTTACAGACATCATTTTCAAACGCACGTCACAACCAGACCCGAAAGCCAACAATTTACTTTACTTTGAAAAAAGTTTACCGATTGCTTTCATAAATAAATAAATACTCAGAGCACAGCCAATAATTAGGTAGATTCAAGCACACAGTAGGGTGTTGTGATAATTAGACGTATAAAATGCTGAACGACCTAGCGTCGTCCATTATTATTTGGGCTCGTTTGGCCATGCTAATAGCTCCACGTGCTTCACAGTGTACTCAACACGCAGCTGCTTTGCACGAAATAGGGAGTCTTTGTTGAAATTTGATGAAATTTGATGTTCTTATCCTTACACGTGCTTTAGTCATATCTGAATTTTGACTTGAAATTATACTTCTCAAGTGTTGAAATAAAAACTACATCCATACTAATAACATAAATGGAAAAGTAACTCTCTCTGTCCCTCTGTTGGTTTGTTACATTTTTACGGTACAAGCGCTGAATCAAGACGATGAGCACCAAATTTGGCACAAACATAGCTTGCATCTTGGAGACGGTAATAGGACTTTTTATCCCGGAAAATAAAAGAGTTCCTTCAGGATGTTTAAGAAATCTGTCTTCCCGCGGAAGAAATCGCGGGGATCAGCTAGTAACTTATAAACTAAATCAGGTCTATCTAAATCACAAAATGTCCTTTTGTTAAAAATAAAGAATATCGGAATGTTATAAGATGGCTTGATGTAACAAGTATATAATGAAACGAAACGGTATCACGCTGTTTTTTTTTTGTTTTTTTATAGAATAGGGGGCAAACGAGCAGGTGGCTAACGTGATGATGACAAAGAATTTTAAGTTGTGCCGAAGCTGCGATGGTGAAATTCAGCGGCTGGAATTAATCCGAATAATTCCTCGGAACACTCCCCGTGGTAGATCATGTAAAAAATGCAAAGAGATGCAACATCTCTTCGCAAAGCCAGGGGATCAAGCCGATCAGATAAAACATGGTCGTCGACGATTCGAACCGCTCTCCGCTGAATGCGGTCAAATAGAAGGAGCTGACACTGGGGTGCCCCCGCCCAGAGATGAGAACAGTACTCCATGTGCGGCCGAACCTGCGCCTTATAAAAACGGGCACGGGCACAATGAATATCTGTACTATCTATTCTATGAATATATTCATAATAACAGTAAAATCTTTGTTATTGTTACAACGGTTCGCAGCTAAAATAATATACTCGGTCACACGGACCGGTACCGCTGAAAAGTAACGCCGACACTGTAACTATAGCATCATAGCCACGGCAATCGCTGAGTCTAGAACCTTTTCGCGGCAATCCTATAGCACAGATAAAACAATGCCACTGTATAGTCTTAGTATAGGCTTCTTCCAAGTTGGGAGGTTTTCCCTAATCGCAACGCCTACCTGGCGTATAAAAGATCAGGCGCCCCGGGGCCAGTTACACAATTGGACGTTAACAAATTCACTTCGCTCATCAATTGGTTTGGTTTAGTATCTTGGATTTAACAAAAATTGTTGCCGTGTGGAGGCGGCTTAAGAGAATCTACCACCCCATCTCATTCCGCGGGTGTCGTAAAAGTCGACAGAGGAAAAACAAAAACGGAAGATGGGCAGCAGCAGCTTCTTAAAACATCAAAATAAATAAACTGCGGTTGCCAACCAGCCTGCTTAGCATTGCAACTATGGCAAAGTCCCCCAAAATAAGAGTTACAAACTTTTGTGGCAATATATGGGGAAGGCCTGTTTAGCAGTGGACTAGTGATAGGCTGAAACGATGAAAATGATGAGTGGCAGTTATTTGCTTGTCAAGCAGTGTGCAAGAATGACTGTCTTTTGGTCTTTGGTTTACTGTACATCTCTTCGCAAAGCCAGTGAAGAACTGATGTCTCAAGGCGCGATGTGGTGCCACACAGAAATGTTCTGAGTGAGACCGGCAATATGTCTTTACTAAATCCGTAAGGTAAGCTACGGTACTAAAAATAGACCAGTCACCTATTCAACAATTGCATCGACTATTACTGGTAATAGGATTCCTATGCAGGAATCCGTCTAGGTAGGTACCACCCCTGGGATTATTCTGTCGTGAAGCAGTAGTGTGCAAACATAACAGAGTTTCGGTTTGAAGGGTACTGTGAGCTACTGTAACCACTGGGCATATGAGACTTAAGAACTGATGCCTCAGGGTGACGAGCGCAGTGTGGTGTCACACAGAAAAGTTCTGGGTGACACAGCATTTGTTATGGGCAAACGTTGCACTTACCATCAGGTGAACGTTTTACTCATCTCGTCACTTTTTTGAAAAAATAAATAAAAAAAAATAGTTACGGATATAGTCCAACAGAAAATTCACCACACGGAGCCAATACACCTCACGTGTGACCGTGACCGGTACACATATATAGTTTTCACTTATAAATTCATATTAGCTTTACATACGTAATTTGGTTGCCTGTGATATACATTCACACATACATACAGTCACGCTTTCTTCCCATATAAGGGATCCGTAGCCACAGTACGGCGATGAGGTTTTCCTCATGGTAAGTGCAATGTCTGCCCATAACACATGCTGTCACCCTGCACACATGTGTGACACCACACTGCGCCCGTCACTCTGAGACATCAGTTCTTAAGTCTCATATGTCCAGTGATTACACTATCTCACAGTGCTCTTCAAACCGAAACACAGTAATGCTGGCACACTATTGCTTAGCGGCAGAATAACTGGCCCTGGGGTGGTACCTAGACGGACTCTTGCATAGGAATCCTACCAACAATTGGATCACGAAGTTAGTCAAGTCGTTATTATTGTTTAGAATTTTAATGTATTAATCACTGACACTGTAAAAAAGTGAGGAAACCCGGCAACAGAGAACTATTTTTTTTGAACTGTGAAGGGTATACAGGATATACAGTATAAAAAAAATATATTTAATATGAGATCAATATTTTTATAATTTGAAAAATATCATTCCTCTTGAATGAGTCATCGGCTTGACCTTTTCAAGATTTTCTTAGGAGAGTAGAAAAGCACCGACCTCTTTCCTACCGAGGTGTCGTAAGAGGCGACTAAGGTATTTTTTGACAATATTTTCTTCATCGTTCTTGCAACTTCTACAATAAATGTAAATATTTTGCTGTCCAATCAGTATCAGCCGGATACGGAACTTAAAACAGGCCGGTAGAGGCACGGCATTGTTAAATTCTTTGTTAACCATGTTTTACTCATTTTAGCTAATCTCTTATTTATTTGGTTTTATTTAATGTTTTATTTTTAATTTTATTTTTTTATCCATGTGCATTTTATAACACAATCCAATAACTATGTTAAAAATTGCTCTTTTTCTTTATGTATTGGTGGAAATTTCACAGATCAATGTTTTTTTTAGTATTTGTTTTTTTGTACTACTCGTATAAATATTGTGTTTCCCAAATAATAAAATAAAATAAACCCAACGCTACTTAATGAAGAAGTAAAGGATTACGTACCATATTTTACTACGGAAACATTTGGATCATGCACATAAAATATTTCGCTCAGATGCAGCATCGTTCCGCAAAGTCGTACATATATAATATATATTTATGGCAGCCAATATCTATAAACAAGGTGTTGGAGTGAATAAGAAAGGATTCGATTGATATCACGTTATACCAAGGAATTAGATTTGTTTAAACAATTTTCTGATGGTAGGATTTCCATGCAGGAATCCGTTAAGGTAGGTACCACCCGAGGGCCAGTTATTATGCCGTGAAGCAGTAGTGTGCAAACATGCCTTTGATTAAGTCTGAAAAGCACTGTCACCGCTGCACAGTACAGATTCCTACAGGGGATTCATTTAAATAAATCCTAAAATGAGACGGAAGAGCTAATCTCTCGCGATAAAAGTGACGTAAACGAATTATGCAGCCCCCATTTAGTTAAGTGTACAATTACACATAATGGTGGTTATCAAGACTGTACACCTGATGCATTAAAATGAACAAGGCCTGATTGGCAAAGATTTGTTAATCCAATTGTTTTTTACGACAGTAACATCCAACAAAAAATATGTTTCTAAAATTTTGATAAAATTGTTGACACTAAGCAATACAGCACTGAAGTAGAGAAAATAATGTTTAGGACCTACATCCAGCAGTAGACTTTTATAGGTTGAAGAAGAAGAAGAAGAAGATTTTGAGAATAAACTTTACGCTCTTTTAGATCTGGTGGTAGATTTCCTATGCAGGAATCCGTCTAGGTAGATACCACCCCAGGGCCAGTTATTCTGCCGTGAAGCAGTAGTGTGCAAGCATTACTGTGTTTCGGTTTGAAGGGCACTGTGAGCTAGCGTAATCACTGGGCATTTGAGACTTAAGAACTGATGTCTCAGGGTGCAGTGTGGTGTCACACAGAAATGTTCTGGGTGACACAGCATTTGTTGTGCGCGGACGTTGCACTTACCAGCAGATGAACGTTTTGCTCGTTTCGTCACTTTATACAATAAAAAAAACCGTAAAGGTTGTCTGGTCGGACTGTAAAATGTTTTACACCATAAGCTAAATAATTTATAAAGTTTCGGTTCTTCTTTTATTTATTCCACAAACGATAGGAAGGGAATATAAGATGAATGATGAAAATGTAAAAGTAAAAACGCCTTTTTCCCATATAAGGGGTAGTCAGATATCACACCTCTCCTTAGTTACCATCAGATGAAAATGTAATAATTAAAAAAAGATAATTGTTTTCCGTTCTAAGCTAACGTTTATTAATAATTTCTAAGACTCAAATACTTTTAACTTTATATTGAATTGCTCTGAAAATCCGATTAGGTTTTACTGTCGTAAATTTGAATAAGATACTTTTTGCGTACGAAAACTAAGTACACAAAAACACTTTTACTTCTCGGCGACACATTGAATGAAAACCGAAATTGCTCTCAGATAAATGTAATAAATATAAACATATACAATGCGATGTACTCCTTATATTATATGTGGTGGTATATCACCGGACTAACATACATTACGCGTGGCATCCATCGAGCTGTTATTTGGTCACATTACTTTGTTATCGCGCATAAGTTCACTCTTTATGTCTTCCTTTTCCGCTGATACAGGCTCGTTCGCGTATTCTAACGTGAATGTATACCTACTGATATAAAATATCTGGAATTAAAATATGATATCATAAATTTAAAACAGTTTTCAATTTGATATGGGGTTATAGAATTTTATTTAATGAAAGGATAAACCTTCTAAAATTAAAGGTGACCGTATTATAATATTAAATATTAAAACATTTTTATTTATTGTCAAATTATTGAATAATAAAAATAACTGTCAGTGTTTCGTATTTTTTCGCAAGAAAATTTTTTTCGAATCAGTCAATAGTACTCGTAACAAAATAAAACTACGTTTAATAAATATTTGAAACATTATAAGAATTCCATCCGCATTTAACAAAAATTACTCTTTTTGAAATATCAAGATGAATAATTTCTAATTTAAATTTTAAATTAATATTTTAAAATTACTGTTAATTACATACAGTAGGCTGCAATTAATTATTTTTGATATAGTAAAATATAACCTGTATTTCTACATCCTTTAATGTTGTAATGGATTTATTTATCCAAATGGCGTTGATAAATATTGTAGTAGGTTCCTTAAATTAGGAGTTAAATTAATACTTACATTAAAATTTAATAAAGTTAAGGTCAAGTATATCATATCGTAATAAACATTAAAAATGCTGCAATAACCAGCATTTTTAATACAGACATAATTTTAAAAACGTAAGATTTCTATTCAGGAATCCGTCTAGGTAGGTACCTACCGTAGGGTCAGTTATTCTGCTGTGAAGCAATATTACATACATGTAGTACGTGCTAGGTCTGGTAACCTGTGTGTCTTGACTGTTGTCGGCCTCTTTGATACGTTTCACTAAGGACCGTAGGGGACGGAGATAGAGGAGAGCCTATTATGCTCTAATATTAGGTTGGTAGAGCATGATACATCAGTCTCATGCGAGTGGACCGTACAATATCGGATACTATCCCTTAACTTAAGCAATAGACTCGTGACGTGGTCTGCAGAAAACGACCACGCTGAACATGTATTTGGAGTGACCGTCATTACGTCGGCAGTTGCGGTGGTCTTTCACTGTGACCGATGCCCGTGTATATTATTTGACTTGTATCTATACCATGCCACGTTTATTCATATACGCTGATATACTGACATTAACAAGTATTGAGCTGCCAGACTTCAGACAATGCTCATGCTTACGCACTATCAAACTAACTTCTCGTCTCTGTTACACATTGAATGTTATTATTTAAGATTTGTATGTTATAAGGACAAAAGATACAAATCGTATTCTTGAAGACAGCAATTCTTGTATATTTATTTTTGGAATCTGCTTTTATGTATAGGAGGAAATTTTGTAATTCGATAAAGTTTTTCTTACCAAGTTTATCTTTTTTTTTAAATTTGATTAAGTGATGAAACGAGCATAACGTTCACCTGATGGTAAGTGCAACGTCTGCCCATAACAAATGCTGTGTCACCCAGAACATTTCTGTGTGGCACCACACATCACCCTGAGACATCAGTTCTTAAGTCTCATATGCCCAGTGATTACGCTAGCTCTCAGTGCCCTACAAACTGAAACACAGTAATTTTTGCACACTACAGCGTCACGGCAGAATAACTGGGCCTGAGGTGGTACCTACCTAGACGGATTCCTGTATAGGAATCCTACCACCAGTAAATAGATAAACTAGATCAGAGGTACTCAGACTTTTTTTCTTATAGACCACTTTCAAAATTTCGCTGGTTCCGGTGGACCCCCTGCAGTTACATTTCTACCATATTCCAAAAACTATAACTAACTAACCCATTTTTTTGTCACGCCAACGTAGACCCCCGTCGAGTCTCCCGTGGACCACTGGGGGTCCACCTGGACCACTTTGGGAACTAAGGAACTAGATAAAGTTTTTCACTCAAGTAATTAAAATATATTATTTTTTATATTTAACCTTTATATTTAAATTGCTACTTAACAACAGATGGCACCGCGCTTCATTGTTATCGTGGTTATAATAGTAGACTGAAACATTCATGCGTTGACATAACCTACTCAACAACAAATAGCACTACATAGCATTGTTAACATGACAGCAGGTAGCGTCACTGGACGGTATACATAAGATCACGACTGTATCCCATAAGGGGTAGTCAGAGACTGGGCACTCACTGCAAAAACAGATGTCTGCCACAATCCACGTTTCACCAAAACAATATAATGCACTTGGTGTGATAGGTAGTGAGCCCATCGCCATCATGCGCTGTTGTGTGCACAGTGCAGTTTAATATAAGGAGCTAATATACTAAAAGTCGAAAAACTCTACTACATAATTGATTTCACTGCAACGTCTCTGAAAGTTAAGATGAAATTTTGAACTTTATGTATTTAAATATTTAGTATTGGAAATGGATGTAAGCAAACAGGGAATATGACTTTAGGTATACGTGACATACGTAGTAGATACTAGATATGCACATGAAGAGAAATGCATCGCCCCGAACATTATGACGAATGTATCATTAACTATAAATATCAGCGTTTAAATTTAAGTCTTTCTCTAGTGACGTTTTTCTGTAACCACACAATGGCATTACCTGACGTCCCACATCTTAGGTGCTGCTAACGTTATAGGTCTGAGGGTTTTATGGTCTTTCATAACTAGATATTTCATCATCATCATCGTCATTTCAACCTATCCACACCCAGCCCAGTCACAAAAGTTTGAAGCTCTCATTTTGAAGGGATTTTGCCATAGTTGGCATTTTTAGGTAGGTTGGCAACCACAGTTTATATATACAGAAGTTTCTGAAGATGCTGCTGCTCATCTACTAGTTTTCATTTCCCCTCTGTCTGTTTTTACGACACCCACGGAATGAGATGGGGTGATAGATTCTCATAGGCCTCAACTACACGGCATTAGATATTTATTACAATTTTTTTTTAAATGCACACTCAAGCACTGCTACGATCTATGTCTATGTTTAGCAGTGGACTTAAGACGGGCTGAAATGATGATGATGACGTTGATGAAAGCTCTTAAAATTTTTAATGAATTTAAACATTTTACTGGCGGTCTTTAGGCATAGACGATTTCGGGCGATAGTTCATATGAGACCTCATGATTAGGTTAGGATAGTTGTTGGATGATGGAAGGCGCGTCGTATGTTTCGGCGCGCTTTGCTGGTAGGGAGAGAGGAGAGAAGCTTTCCCGAGGGAAGCCGATGATAAGCGGCTGGCGCCGGCGGGGCTGCGGATGTGTGAGCGTACCCTGCCAACATGCGGCGAAGGTGGAACACCATGGGGTGTTTGTCGGTGCAAGCCCAACATATCCTGTCCTTGTCCTCGCGTGGGCGGGTATGATTGAGGCTTTTGCCCACGTTACTAAGAAAAAAGCTGTGGACCCTGTGCCCTTCATATCGAAACAGTAATGTTTGCACATTATTACTTCGGCAACGTGGTTCGCCACCAGTCTCGTGTCGTTTTATATGGGAAAAAGGCGTGATTATATGTATGTATTGCTTCACAGCAGAATAACTGGCCCTGCGGTGGTACCTACCTAGACGGATTCCTGAATAGGTCTAATCTTACGGTGGGAAAATTATAATGTCTATCACCAGCACTTTTAATGTTTCTGACGAAAAAATATCCTTGACCTTAACTGACTTAAATTTTAATGTAAGTATTCATGTAACTTCTAATTAAAGGAACCTACAACAATATTTATCAACGCCATTTGGATATAAAATAAATAATTTTAGCCCAGTGTGTTTAAAAAAATAAGCTTTTAATAATAAAATTATAGAAACAAACCAGAATTATTCATCATGGTATTTTAATATGAGTAATTTTTGTTAAATACATCCATCCGAATTTAACAAAAATTACTTCTTAAAATATTTCAAATATTTATAAAACGTGGTTCTACTGATTCGAATTATGTAATTTGAATTATTCTAGGGAAAAATATGAAACCCTGAATGTAATTTTTATTATTCAATAATTTGACTATGCATAAAATTGTTTTAATATTTGAAATAGAAGAAAGGAAATACAATATTATTTTCTCAGTTATAATTTAATCGAATAAAAATACACAACGCAATTGTAGCTCGAGACATTATTTTGAAATGAATTCCATTGGATTGCAGCAACGAGAAAACTTGCATGGCACTGCGGTGGTACCTACCTAGACGAATTCGTGCATAGGGACCACCGCAGGGCCAGTTATTCTACCCTCAAGCAGAAGTGTACAAACATTACTGTGTTTTAGTCTGAAGGACATTAAGAGCCTGTGTATGTACAGGGCATTTGAGACTTAAGAACTGATGTCTCAGGGTGACGAGCGCAGTGTGCTGTGTGGCAATGTTCTGGGTGACACAGCATTTGTTATGGGCAGACGTTGTACTTAATATCAGCTGAACGTTTTGCTCGTCTTATCACTTTCTCAATTAAAAAAAAAAATACAGCTCTGCTATATGCTACACCAGTATTATCGTAGCTCTGTTGTTGTGTCGGTGCCATTGACCGAACTCATGTGCAGTCGCGAGACATATTGCCTGTATATTTTTGTACAACAATATAACAGAAAAGGAACAATAACGGTAAAGAGAGAAATGAAATAGTGAAAAAGTAAACACTATTATTTTCTTGTCAAAACAACCTGTTGTAAGTCCCTGACTGTTATTTGACATTTATTATCTGCGACAATCATGTAACGTCAGAACCTTTGTACGAGTATATTGTTTCGTATGTTACAGATACAGAGCAAAACTTGCATCGATCACCTCAAGTCTTGCCGCAAATTATCCATGTGTTCTTTTTCTTTTTCATCAGCCTGTTAAGAGTATATAGACATCGCGCTCTTTTTGTGAAGTGAAAACTTCTTTACAATCGTTTTGATTTGAAAATCTATGAAACGAAAAAGCGACACTAAAAAGAGACGAACGTAAAGATCTATAGGATTTAGCATTTTACAATGAGATAGTATACATACGAGTATTATCGAATTCGCCTAAATCTTCGATTTCTTCGTAGATGTTGCTCTTATTAAAAAAAAAGTAAAGTTTCAGCCAATAAATGTCCCACTGCTGAACACAGGTTTTGGAGCTACAAAGAATCCGCCGCGCTGCTCCAATGCTGGTTGACGGACTGCACATGTCTTCGAAATATTTTTTATTTCACAGACATGCAGGTTTCCTCACGATGTTTCCTTCCACCGCCGAGCACGTGGTAAATAAGCACTTGCCGGCACCGGGAATCGAACCCAGCTCACTCGCGTACTATGAAATTTAAAGCGAGTGCTTAGCCCCTGAGCTGCCACGGCTCTTTAAAGCGAGCGCCTAGCCCCTGAGCTACCACGGCTATTATTAGCTCGACAACAAAATAAAAACTGTATTTGACGTCGTATTTCAAAGATATATTAATGAAATCCAAACCAAAGTATTTATTTTATAGTATAGTTGCCATACTAACTGAAAACTGTGGTGGTAACTAAAGTATGAAAATTAATAAAAACTACACGGTTCGCTACAAATTCACGTCTCGTTTCTCGGGAGGGCGAAAAATAGGCTACGTGAGTGCCTCTGCCTAGTACTACTGACTACTAAGGCGTGACTGTATGTATGTATGTATGTATAGTTACCATAAGCCACCTTTGTCATTTGTGGAGTCTGTATAATACTCGTATGTATACATTATTATAAATAAACCCTACAGTTATCCTACTCCGGACACTCTGCATTCGCCTCATTCTCTCGAAGTTTAGTTTTCTGATTGTTTCACTTCTACCGCGTGTGAATTTTTTTATAGAAACGGTGGCAAACGAACAAGCGGCTGACCTGATAGTAAGTGATCATCGCCGCCCATAAGCATCCGTAATACGAGTACCATAGGAATTGCCGGTGCCTTTTAAGAGTAAGTTTTTTTCCTAAACCGTATTGGTGCGGAAAAACCGCTGGTTCCAACAAATTCTAGAAAGTGATTGTGCGTGGTAGAAAATTCCTTGATATGATAGCTAAACCTAATTATTAATTATTGGACATATCTCTTACAATACTTTTTTTCTTTAAGTATTTATACGTAAAAGAAATGCTCCGGAAGCATATCTAATACATCGCAAGTAACATATTCTACGTTTATATATTAAAAAAACACATTCATCCATATGTTCTTTTATCATATTATATATTATTATAATATTTTATTTAAATACTTTTTACCCTCTAGGTAATAGCTGAAAATCAGTGTTTGCTCCTTGAGCAAAGATGCACTGAGCTATGGCCTTTTTGTGTCACTGCAGCAGACACGTTGTTTATGTCTTTGTTTGTGTTTCTTTTTTTACAGAATTTGTTTTTTTATTGTTATTGTTTAATATGTAATTCCGTGTTTTTTCGTGCTTTAGTTGTCTTTCTTGTAATGTAATTTTTGTATGTAAATTGTATAACTGTTGTAGTGTCCAAATAAACGAGTTATCTATCTATCTATCTATCTAAAGGACGGTACCGCCGAAATTGTTAACTGCAATTTTCAACTAGATCAGATCACGTGATCGAAAGGAAAACTATCGCTAGGAGACTTGTATGTTTGAGGAATACTATATTTTCGCTCATATCGCTAATATACTACGTCTTTTCCTGGCTACAGAACTCTCTATAAAATGGAAAACCAGCACTGGTACATTTAAGTCTACCGCTTTTTACCTTTTGCGTGTAAGATTATAGGCATGGGTGTGTAGTATGCAGCGTAACCTTATTTTTATTGGATAAAGTGACAAGACGATTAAAACGTTCATCTGAAGGTGAGTGCAACGTCTGCTCATAACAAATGCTGTGTCACCCAGAACATTTCTGTGTGGCACCAAATTGCGTCCGTCACTCTGAGACATCAGTTCTTAATTCTTATATACCCAGTGATTACACTAACTTCCAGTGTCCTTCAGACCGAAACAAAGTAATGTTTGCACACTATTGCTTTACGCCATAACAAATGCTGTGTCACCCAGAACATTTCTGTGTGGCACCACATTGCGTCCGTCACTCTGAGATATCAGTTCTTAAATCTTATATACCCAGTGATTACACTAACTCTCAGTGTCCTTCAGACCGAAACAAAGTAATCTTTGCATTATATTGCTTTACGCCTGAATAACTGGCCGGCGGTGGTACCTAATCAAATGGATTCCTGCATAGGAATCCTACCACCAGTACTAAAGCCTGAATCCTTTAGGGGGAGGACCTTTTCTTCTTTCTTGTTTTCAAATAAACTGTAATAAGATATATCTTCGAATTAGAAGTACTGCATCAATATAACGCGCAAATACGCTTTAACATTGCATGACGTTCATAATAAATCTAAATCTAATTTGTTGAAAACGGTCCGTGTTCGGTATAAAAATAACTAACAATATATATGGAAAGGTCCTTATGTTTCCATCTTTATTTAATGGCTGTGTATCCTTGTTTATTACGAAGGTTAACGTTTTAGGAGCCAATATTCCTTGCTGTCTCTTTAGGACATATAACTCAGAATCTTATAAGTACATGATCCTTATTAGAGAAGTTAGATACTAAAACGTTATCAGATCTTCATATTCAAGATTTAACGAAATCAATCGGCATAAATCATTTAAACGACTTAACAAATTGAAACTTGCTGGATACGTCATTTAGGCGTAGGCGATAGCGACGGAAAGCGAAGATAAGCTCGACGATTCCTCATTACGTGTGTTGATAGAAAGTATAAGCTTAGTAATTTTCCTTTTGGATATAATTATTGATATCAGCATAAAAAATAAATGATATTCTACAATTATTCATAAGTTCATCATCATCAGCGTCTTAAGAGTTCGAGACGAACGACCTCTTCCTAGTAGTAGCATTGACGTAATCGCTTGACAATACAAGCAACAATTTAATATTAGTTAAGACCGTCTGCGCCCCACGGGTGAAACCGTAATAGTCTTAAAGCCTTTAGCGGTTTCATTCTCACAAAAGGAAGTCGACCACATGACAGCGTCCCACGGCATGATACCTCCCTCGCCAACATTCACAGTTCGGTTCATCTTCAAGTTTGGTTCATAGCTTGCGATTCTTGAAGGCTACAGCTTGAAATTTTATAATTTCAAACTTTCCTCAATAAACGCGCTATATAATGCAAAAATATTTTTTTGAATTCGATAACTATTTTCTGAGATTAGCTTTTTTAAACATACAAACTCTTCAGTTTTATTATCTTAGCGAGATATTTTGACAATAATAAACCATAATAAAATAGTGCGAAAGTGTCCCTTTGTCTGTTTGTTTCCTTGTCATGGATCAACCGCTAACCCGGTCCCGTAATTTGGCACAGAGGTAGCTTGCATCCTGTAGACGGACATAGGATACTTTGTAACAAGTAAATGAATATAGTTCCTACGGAATATTTAAAAAAAATCTATATTCACGCTGACGAAGTCACGGGCGTCGCTTAGTTATAAAAATGTTAAGCACTGGCACATTTCTGATTTATTGATGTCAGATCTATTGTGGTTATCACCGTGTCTTGGAAAATTGGTGAACTATACAGTATTTTAATCATTACTCCCGGTGTAAGCAGGAGAAGTAACACATTCGCGGAGTATTTGACAAATATAAAAAATAACGAGGTCATGTAAAGGCTGCTTTCGCGCTAACCCGCACGGGCAGCGTGGTTCCAATACCTCGCAATAATTTAAACATTAGCACAAAGACTACTTTTTTTCACATAACTGTGTATAGACTATTAATAATTGAATTACTCGTATAATCTGCCATCGATGTAGATTTGCACAATATTATGAATATTTAAAATATTTAAATGCGTATTAATCAGTGCCGTGTGGTGGCGGCTCGTTAAAAGAATACTACCATTCCATCTCATCCAAAGGATCTCGTAAAAGGCGAGTAAGGAGTTAAACTGCACTGTGCACCCAACAGCGCATGGTGGCGATGGGCTCACCACCTATCACACCAAGTGCATTATATTGTTTTGGTGAAACGTGGATTGTGGCAGACATCTGTTTTTGCAGTGAGTGCCCAGTCTCTGACTACCCCTTATGGGATACAATCGTGATCTTATGTATGTATGTATGTTAAATGCGTATTGTTTCCATCAAGTTAAATCACGTCAAACCAAAAGCGTCAGAACTGTAAAGCGGATATTCTCTTCCATTTCCTGAGCGTCCTTCATGTCATCACTTAAGTTTAATCTAGTTATTCAAATGTATCATTTAAGTCTACAAATTGTACAGTTTGTTGCTAAATTATTTACCGTGTAAAATAATTTAATGCCGTGTAACTTGATTTGGCTTTATTCTATAACAGACTTACGTAATTTTGATTGCTCAATAGTCGTAGGATGGTACATTCATACAGTCACGCCTTTTTACTATATAAGGGGTAGGCAGAGACCACACCCTTAGTTCACTTTTGAACCGCGCTGCCGCCATTTTGGTACGAGTCAAACAATTATTACTCCCTATTGCGTCTCCACGAGCAGTATAGTGACAGCATTGTATTGTGTGCAAGTATATAAAATACATTTGTAATTCAATTTGATAAATCGATTACTATTTCATATAAATCAAATCGTTTTTAATTGTTATGAATTACTGCCACACTAATAATAAAAAAAAAATTATTTAGAATATTTAACGATTACTTAAGCAATTTCTTAGTATTCATTTGCTATATTCCATTAATAGTAAACAGTTGCTTATGAGACTTTTAAATGTCTCTCAGAACATTGAAAAACACACAATTTATTGACAAAAAACAGAGATTATTGGAAAAAATATCCTTTCTTATTTTTTGAACCGTAGTATATTTTGACATTCATAAGAGATTTAAATGTCTTACGTGTGTTAAAGGCCTAATTTTATTAAATATATATAAAAAATAAATAAATATGAAGAAGCTAAAATTGAGTAAAGAAATATTTACTTTGATAACATTGTATGCAACTGCTGGAAGAAAGTATTTTAAAGTTTAATTTCAAGTTAGTAATGAAAACTTCTCTTGATACAAGAAGTTTGTTAACTGCGCAGGAATATTTGTGTCGTAGGTTGCCGCACAGACACAGTAACAATCACGCACCATCACCTGGTGGTAGAACATCCTGGAACATATGCAGGAATCCGTCTAGGTAGCTACCACCCCAGGCCTGTTTTTCTGCCATGCAGCAGTAGTGTGTAAACATTACTGTGTTTCGGTCTGCAGAGCACTGAGAGATAGTGTATTACTGGGCATATGAGACTTAAGAACTGATGATTAGGGAGACTGGCGCAGTGTGGTGTCACACAGGAATGCACTTAACATTGAACGACAGGTGAACGATTTGCTCGTCCCGTCACTTACATCAAAATAAAAAAAATCTAGAAATTAATTAAAGATTAATTTACTAAGCTGCGTTCGAATAAGAGACGGCTTTCATAATCTATGCAAAATGTATTATAAACTAAGTCTCGACTAATCCTGTGCCAAAAGCAAATAAGCTCGGTTGTATAAGCATATTGCCGACCGGAATTGTAATTCAGATTTGACTACTTTTCCTTCTAATATGGCTTCTACGTGAATTTTTTCGCAAAAGTCCTATCTGCTTAAAAAACGTATCTTGATCATTGTTTACTTTATAATTCGATACAAGTTTTAAATTGTTATGATGATACACATCACATCAAAGAAGAATCACGAACAGTTTAAGTGTGTGGAAAGTGGATGGATGCAGGTGGCTCAGGGGCGTCCTTTGTTGTCCAATATGAGGGAGGTTGATTTTGGTTGGCTTGCAACCACCCAAAATCAACCTCCCTCATATTGGACAACTAATATACTTGTTGTGTATTTAATTTTTGTAATAATAGGATATATTGTTACTTTCCTTCTAAAATCATTGAGTAGGCATATTTACAGGTGATAATGTCCTCCTGGCCTATTATCGACCAGGGCGGCAACTACCGAACATTGTCGGAAGTTGTCAACTGCGCAGGAGATATTAAAGTGCTACAAGTGTACTCGCAAACACAGGGGCATTGTGTTATAAAGAAATAATCATTTGAAACTTTAATTACTGCTTTATTAACTGCGCACAACATAAAATATTACAATCCAGAATAGGTAGGTACTTTTGACAAGAGTTCTAAAAGAGAGAATAGCGGGAAAAAATAACTTTGACAATACTGTTTGCAATCTGCGTTCAGAAACATATTTATACATGTATTGACAATCTTTTAGAAAATACTGGATTGAAAATTAAAATTAAGTTGAACAGAAAAACTTATCTATACCACACTCGTCGAAATTTTGACATTCACATTTATTATGTGGTTACAAAAGGCATTGTTTATTTATGTAGAATCACCAGTGGTAATTACAAAAACAGATTTATAAATATGTAACACCGAACGTTTATAAGGCTAAACGCATTAACTTTAAAGGTGAATACCGCTTGCACTATGAAGGAAACTTATTATCACAAAAACTTTAAAAAACATGCTTAAAACAATCTGACAATACTGTTAAATAACAAGAATAATTAAAAGTAAAACAATATATTACAATTAATATTGGAGTAAAAAGAAAATGGAATATTATTTACTAATGTATGGTATCACAATTAACTTTATTTTATGGCGGAATCTCAACAATGAGTCCCTGAACGAATCCAAAGTATCACTGTGCTTATTAAGAAGTCTGCACAAACGAGACACTGGCGAGTTAGATAGATAGATAGATAGACATCTATTCCATTACCTATATTTTTTATAGAATAGTAGGAAAATGAGCAGGTGGCTCACATGATGGTGAGTGATCACCGCCGCCCATGAAAACCTACACGCTAAGATGAAACAGTGATAGCAAAAAGGACATATCATTTTTAGCAGTAAGCGTTTTGTGTAAAAATAATAAGTCCAGCAAATCTCTGCACTCATTAAGTGATTCTTTTCTAAAATGGCGGAGTTGTGTCATAGCGAATACAAGCAATTGACATTATTGCGTTACTTGCTTTATGTACATGTAATATCGAACGAAAACCAGTTGGCTGGAATCGTTTGCTGTGAACAAGATGCCCGTAAAGTTTGTTCATTAAGCGCCCCACGCTGACCTGCAGTCAAATGTGAAAAGTTTAATTGTAGGAGTGCTCGCAAGGACCAGCAATGTTTCAATTGCTTATTATTTCAGTGAGCTACAATAATTACGTTCTTTTATTATGTACTTCGAAGAAATATTTTTCTTTCCATAAAAAATTACAACACAATCTCACCAGCATTACGTTACGGACTAGGACTCGCGTACGAACATCAAACTCTAATAATATTACTGGTGGTAGGATTCCTATGCAGGAATCCGTCTAGGTAGATACCACCCCAGGGCCAGTTATTCTTCTGTGAAGCAGTAGTGTGCAAACATTACTGTGTTTCGGTTTGTACGGCACTGAGGGCTAGCGTAATCACTGGGCATATGAGACTTAATAACCGATGTCTCGGGTGACGGGCGCAGAGTGCTGTCACACAGAAATGTTCTGGGTGACAAAGCATCTACCCATAACGAATGTTATGGGCAGACGTTGCACTTACCATCAGGTGAACGTTTTGCTCGTTTCATCACTTTATCAAAAAAGAAACTTATCAATAATCACATCTCATAATTCCCAATCAGTAAATCGCTTTTTAAAATTTTGAAGTAGCTAATTATTTAATTTAATTATTTTCTTTAATTAGCAGCAAATTTTTCGCTTTAGCGGTTATCATGCGGCCATATTGAAATTAAGGAAACGTCATCAGAAACTGTATGACCACTTGGGTTGAAAGGTTAAAATTTAGGCACGTTTTGAACTTGGCAACTTAGTTTGAATTTCAACCAATTTGTGGGTTCATTACCCAAACGCAACTTGGCCAAAAAGTCAATGTTAGCTGAAATTTTCGTTAAAATAACAACCATTCTGCTGTCAAAAATAACAACCATTCCTGGCGATAAAAGAGCCGTAAAAGACGTTTCGCTGCTCAATTGCGTTGGACTTATTATACTTATTTAAATGAAACTAATTTTACGGATTTAATAACCCGGGGTACCTTCATCTTAAGCTTTAACTATGACATCAGGACATCTGTCACCTCAGTCCTCCCGTGACCATGGGTGCTGTAAAGCACTCAAAACGTCGGGTTATAAATAGTAAAAACATTAAACGCGATAAAATCCGTAAAATTAGTTTCATTTAAATGTGTAGTGTTCGCGTAAATATAAGAAATCATTATTATACTTAGTTATACTTGTCGTATGGTAGCCGCTAGAGATAATCTACCTCCCCCTGTCTTCCCGGTGTGGTAAAAGTCGACAGAGGGTAAACTTAAACAAGTAGATGGGCAGCAGCATCTGGAACATTTGAATAAATAAATTGCGGTTACCCGCCAGCCGTGCGTGACCAACTATGGCAAAACCAACCTAAAATGAGAGCTACGAACTTTTGTGGCAATCTATGGGTTAGGGATATGTTCAGCGGTGGACAAGTGATAGACTGAAATG
The DNA here is from genome assembly GCA_019845155.1 of Luehdorfia chinensis. Taxonomy (NCBI): domain Eukaryota; kingdom Metazoa; phylum Arthropoda; class Insecta; order Lepidoptera; family Papilionidae; genus Luehdorfia; species Luehdorfia chinensis. The sequence continues at coordinate 7,537,177 of JAHVAK010000125.1, forward strand.
ATAATGATGATTCTGTTATACTTAGCAATAACTTATTACTTTCGCAACATTTTCAAAAGATGGCGCTACGTGTGTTCTTAGTAGTAAGACCTGAATTTCGTATTTTCTAATCATCGAGCGTATTAACTCATATTCATTTATTTAAAGACTCATAAAACAAATGTTTGGTGGTATACAGGTTACATACATTTTAATATTTATTCAGCGACATCATTAACAACAGTTTAAACAAATCAAATAGAATAGAAGATCTGTGACATACATTATAAAAGTTCAATTTAAATAACTAACAACAGTGATTTGGTTGTTGAATTAATAATAACCAAACTCACTAAAAAAAAAAAAAAAACTGAGTACTTATTGTATAATTGCTGTATTTAGTGTGACGATGCAGATTTCACAGCTTAGTTTTGACAAATTAAGCCTGAATGTTGCATTTCGAGAGCGCCAGACGTTTGTCGCGGCACACGGAAATCCAATATTGATATTCAGAAACGTGTGAAGGCAGGCCCAATCAAGATAACATTTACGCTGACAAAAGGGACGCATAGCAAAATTCTCAAGTCTTTTATCGCTTTGTCCTCGCCTAGACCACGATAGTAACCTTAAGGCTAAATATAGGCTAAATAGCTTCTGAACGAACGATTGATCTTTTCAAATATTTTCAGTGTATCCGACGAATGACGTCGGTTCCATAAAATACCTAACCCCGTCAAGGACCACAGTGTTAAGGGACATAAAAATAGATTAATTGTTTTGTACTTTCAGAAACAAGAATTCTTATTGTGATAGAGCCATGATTTTCGATTGGTAAAGGTTAACGCTCTCATAGAATACTAGCGCAAAGTAAAAGCTTTACGAAATGTCGTCGATTTACGCATTGTTTTGTGTGGTGAGTTACGAGAATTGTAGATCAAAATTTCTGGCACTGGTGACAACGATCCTTTATTTTTTTATTGGATAATGTGATGAAACGAGCAAAACGTTCGCCTGATGGTTAGTGCAGCGTCTGCCCATAGCAAATGCTGTGTCACCCGGGACATTTCAGTGTGAAACCACACTGCGCCCATCCCCCTGAGACATCGGTTCTTAAGTCTGATATGCCCAGTGATTACACTGGCTCATAATGCCATTAAAACCGAAAAACAGTAATGTTTGCACACTACTGCTTCACGGTAGAATAACTGGCCCTATCTACAATACAACCAGTGCTTATGATTTCTCACTTAAGATTGTGCAGTCTGTGCTTGTCTATCACGCTTACTTACTCGACTTTTGGAAATAAAAAATGAAGACATTCTTATAAATTCAATTCATAAAAAAATAGTATTAATTCATAAATGATAAAAATTATTAATGAACCAGACCTGTCGACACCAATGAACATTTATAACTCGTAAACACGTCAGACATCAATTAGTTTCACTGAAGTTAAAATTTGAAACTCAATAGAATTATTTTAGAGTACATATATTTAATTTTAAATTACCAGTATTTTAAATACTGGTGGTAGGATTCCTATGCAGGAATCCGTCTAGGTAGGTACCACCCCAGGGTCAGATGTTCTGCCGTGAAGCAGTAGTGTGCAAACATTACTGTTTCGGTCTGAAGGGCACTGTGAGCTAGTGTAATCACTTACGAGATTTAAGAACTGATATCTAGGGGTGACGGGCGCAATGTGGCGCCACACAGAAATGTTCTGGGTGACACAGCATTTGTTATGGGCAGACGTTGCACTTACCATCAGGTGAACGTTTTGCTCGTCTCGTCACTTTATTAAATAAAAAATAATTAGCTTTGATAGATAGATTAATTGATTATAAAAACAGGCCTCCGACCGCGACTTGTTTTGTTCCGTCCGACTGGTTGTCTGGTGTGTCAAGTGATATACTAGTATGTTTAGGTGTACTGCTTAATGACTTCTTTCGGATTTTAGTATGATTAGTATTGGATCGATATTTAGGAGAATGGGTCACGGACCTATTACTAGCTGACGTGCTAAGAATCTTATACCTTATGGACGTAGAACATTAAATGTTAATAACAGCCTGTGTACCATCTACTGTTGAGCGCAGGCCTCCTTGTATTTTGAAGATTTCGGTATAGTTTTGTGGATAAGAGCCTAACACGTTGCTCCAGTACACTTCCAGACTTAGCATATGTATTTTTCAGATACATATGCATATTTACTTCAGCTGGTTTCTTTCATCGCCTCCCACACTCCCTCTCATACATAAATTGAAAATTTAGCTAACAATTTCAGCGGTGTCACCACCGGTATCGAACTGAGACCTCTCGCGCTTTCGCTACGAAATTTAAAGAGAGCAACTTCGCTTTCCTGGTTCAATTTTTTAGCTTATTCTTAATTAAAAAAAGATACGAGTGCATTCAAAAATATTGATCTTTGTTTCTGTTATGAATAATGTATTCGTCAGTTTTTTCGTTATACGTTTATGATGCCTCAATTTCCCTCAAGTGTGCTGATAGTGCGATCCTAAAAGCGATGATATCGTTTTAACTAATTAATTAACAAAGGCAGTATTTTGTTTCATAAATAAACAAGTTATGGTATAGGGATGGCGCGCAGTTGTGCCGCATAGTGAAGCCAGTAGCTTGCTTACAGAGGGTGAGGTAGGACGCGTGTTTCGTCGCCCGCTCTTCCACAGCTTCGCAAAATAATTAAATTACGAATTTTAATCCATAGCAAACATGCAAGTAATCGTGTGTGGAGTAAAGTGATTGGTTATTAAAATTGTCTGTGCGAATATTCGAACAAGTTGTGTGTCTATTAAGTTTTATTTTAATTACATTGAACACATCGGGGGGTGAATTTACGAAAACTAAAAAGTCAGTGGTGTTGAAAGGTTCTGTGTACGTTGAAAAGTTGGTGTTGGTGCAATTATTTTAGAAAAAGTTACACAAAAAGTGTTTCGCAGTCACCGATTATTAATTCAAAATTAAAGGTATGTGTCACTTGCGTGATGTAAATTTCAGGGTGTTATATAGGCCACGGGCAACATTTTAATTAAAAAGGAAGAGAAAGAGAAGAAACTTTAGTGACAGTTAATACCATATTTAAAAAAAGTGTACAAAGTATTTTTGCGCATTAAAAAAAAATAATAAAAATCCCTTCATGGTAATACTATTTATAAAAATTTATGAAAAATACGATTATTTAATACCATGATTTTTTATGTTAAATAGTTCTTAAGCAAAGTTTATTTACTGTAATTTATTTTTTTATAATACCATTTTAACATTATGTAAGTAAATAAGTAATATTATTATTTTATTTTCAAAATTATGCTATTATTTGTTAATTAAAAGTACGCAAATAAGTTTCTCCCAGCAGGAATCGAAATTCTGATACTGGACTTTTATGCAAAATTAAATTAATTTACTTAAAACGACGTAGTTCATACAAATAATTCAGGCAGAAATGTTCTTTGTGCGTAATCAAAATAAGATTTGTGCCGCTTCGCTTTTTATTTCTTTCATCTTCACAAAAAAAAATATTCAAGGACACTTGGTTTCATTATCCAATAAATCTTTTCATTTACGTACAGCTTAAATATGAATACGGATAAGGTAAAAACGTTTATTTATTTTTGACTTTCTGTGGTAAAAACCTTTTATTTATTTTGGTAGAGTGTAAGGGCTTGCGTGCTAACACGAAAACTCTGCGGTAATTAACATGCAATGTTGGAATCGTATGCAGGTATATGTATTAGTTCGTTGAACGGAATTTGAATTTTTTTTTATTATATTCTATAATCACTTTCATCGAATACTACAAATATTTTATCCATACGTTGAAATAGTTGAAATACACTTGTATAACCGTTTTTTGAGATGATAAGATAAAGTTTAGTTATATTTTGAATTAATTTACTATGCAGGGGCGGAATTAAGGGAGTGCGAACAGTGGCTGAAGCGCAGTTTATTAGCGGTCGCTATATTTATACTAGTTATAAAGACTACTGGTACGAGAAGACGCTCTTCCAACACAACCTGATCTAGCTTGTAGCTACACCTTTCATATATAATTTTAAATAATTAGTTTTCGAATGGCGTCAGTACGTTTTCGGGGCCTCCACTTTTTTAAATCCAGTCCAATTTTTTATTGGATAAAGTGATTAAACTAGGAAAACGTTTACCTGATGGTGGTGTGGAAGTGCAACGTCTGCCCATAACAGATGTGTCATCCATAGCATTTCTGTGTGACACCACACTGCGGCCGTCACCCTGTGACATCTGTTCTTAAGTTTCATATGCCCAGTGATTGACACTAGCTTTCAGTATCCTTGAAACCGAAACACAGTAATGTTTGCACACTACTGCTTCACAGCAGAATAACTGGTCCTGGGGTGGTACCTACATAGACGGATTCCTGCATAGATTACAACCACCAATAAAACTATGCATACATATATTTAATTTACATTAATAAGTCATATATATGACAAGACAATAACTTTAAAAAAAGTTGTAAAAAAGAAAGTAAAGTTTCAGCCTATAAATGTCCCACTGCTGAGCACATGCCTCCTCTCATTTCTGAGAGGGTTTTGGAGCAAGGAAAAATCCGCCACGCTGCTCCAATGCGGGTTGGCGCACATGTTTCACATGTCTTCACATGGCTGCACATGTCTTCGAAATATTTTTTGTTTCTCAAACATGCAGGTTTCCTCACGATGTTCTCCTTCACCGCCGAGAACGTGGTAAATCAGCACTGAAAATGTCAATTAACAATTTTAGTGGTGCCGGCACTGGGAATCGAACCCAGGTCACTCGCGTACTATGAAATTTAAAGCGAGCGCCTAGCCCCTGAGCTACCACGGTTCTGTGTATTACTTTAATAGTAGAATTTTAAATTAAAATTCCAACTCTTCTTTCCACTTTTTACCACAAGGATTTCATTATAAACTACCGTAGACCGACATAGTAATGTTTAAGCGTAATAAGTCTACAGTTTTATTATATTTACTTGGCCGTCACTTTGTTTCCGAGCGAAGTTTCCTAAAAGAGAATTTGCTGTAGTGTCGAAATTGAACCGTAGATGCCATTTAATTTCTTGCAATTTCTTTTAATAATTCTTTAATTAACGTAGGCCACGTAAGCCCAGAGATAAACCTAATTGCCTTCTCTGGCAAATACGGTAGAGTACCCGGTAAGCGACTCGGGTTTCCCGTGCTACTGCTGTCTCCTTCTGCACTTTCCGGGACGGTAGTATTGTACACCTTATAGTACCTTATAGTTCCTTTCCCAGTTTCTAGTTCCTTACCCTAAATCCATTTCCTACCTAATCATTTTCCCTTCCTCTCCACCAAGCCAGTGGTTGACGTGCCGATGGCTAGCTACTCGTGGGAAAGCAATGGGAAGCGAGGGAATTTCTACTCTTACCAAAACGGCGGCTGCGTGCTCCCGTCACGTCTAGTTTCCTGCGGGGCGACATGTGGGCTACGGATGTGGTCTCTGTCTACTTCTTATGTGGGAAAAAAGCCTTATTGTATTTATATATGTTAATCAATGTATACTTATCACATATTTTAAGGATTTTGCTATCAACGTTAATTGGCATCCCGATCCATCTCTATTTAGTCAATCTCTATTTAATGTAGGATTCTTGTTTAGAAATAAGCCCAGGTACGAGTAGTTACCAACGCAGTGCCATTATTCGAGCGGTCGAGTGTTTTGTGCAAACAACTGTGTTGGGTTTGAAGGACTGAAGTTAGTTTAATTACAGGGCATATGTAATTTAATAATCTATGTGTAATGGTGACGCGCACAATTTTGTGCTACCTAGAAGTTTTCTGGCTGTGGGTGACATCAGGTTAACGACTTGCTCGTCTCATCACTTACTTAAAGAAAAAAAACGAAATAACAAATTTTACATTGTATTTTTTATGTATGAGAAAGAGACGAGACTTGCGAAACGCTCTGATGGCAAGCGGAACGTCTGCTGTCTCACCCAGAGCATTTCTGCGAGGCACCACACTGCGGCCGTCCCCCGGAGACTTCAGCTCTTAACTCTTATATTGATAATGTTCACTGGGAACATAAACACAACATATTGCATTTATATTTCTTACATCATTGCCGATTATTTCCTACTTACATTGGAGATTAGGAAATAATCGGTAGTAAGTAGTTCGACATTCACTTCTTAAAAAATTATAAATGTTAGATTTCTGATGCTTTTCACCGCAACCCTTAAAACAATTATTTTGTTAACATTAGACTATCGACCCAATTTAAGGGTTGAGTCTCATATGTCCAGTGATTACACTATCTGTCAGTGTCCTTCCGACCAAAACACAGTAATATTTGCACCTACTTAGAATTTATTTTCATGCGACAAACTACACACATATATACAAACAGTCACGCCTTTTTCTCACATAAGGGGTAGGCACTGCCTAGAGAAAAGTGGGCTACGTGTGTGGCTTCTGCCAGTAGGTAGCACTAGGCGGAGGCCACACGTAGCCCACTTTCGCCCACACGGAAAACGAGACGTGACAGGTGGCGAACCACATCGCCTTCATTTTGGTTGGAGTTAAAACAAAAAAAATTACTCCCCATTACGTTCCATCGACCACTATAGTGAAAGCATTGAATATTAAGGCGTTATTCTGCACGAATAAAGGCTGCCCGTACAATATCTTAGTCGCCTCTTGCGACACCTTGATAGAAAAGAGGTAGATGCTATTCTACTACGAAATAACTACGTCCAATATAATATTAAAAACCAAATGTTGGTAAAAAATTAACAAGTTCAAGAAATAACATCTATAATTTTAAGAGTTTCGAACTGTTCGCAAACGAAAAGTGTTTCAAGAAAATTGAAGTTAGCTGAATTACAGCTAACTTTTAACAGAGAAATTTTACGTTATTACTGGGACATGTTCACTGATCATTCACATCAAGAACAACTGAAACTAAGTCTAAAACATATGCCACATGTTTTTCAGGTTAATATTTTATTTTCGAAGACGATTCTCACCGGTGGCAGGATTCCTATGCAGGATTCCGTCTAGGTAGGTACCACCCCAGTGCCAGTTATTCTGCCGTGAAGCAGTAGTATGCAAACATTACTGTGTTTCGGTTTGAAGGGCACTGTGAGCAAGCGTAATCACAGGGCATATGAGACTTAAGAACTGATGTCTCAGGGTGACGGGCACAGTTAGGTGTCACACAGAAATGTTCTGGGTGACATAGCATTTGTTATGGGCAGACGTTGCACTTACCATCAGGTGAACGTTTTGCTCGTTTCATCACTTTATACAATAAAAAAAAACATTCAAATTTGAAATCTTAAGGTCCTTTTTCTAAATGAGTATTAGAACTAATATAGAGTATACATTAATTATTAATTGATTTCCAATACGTCTATAATCTTCCTGCACAAAAACCTAAAAATTAATAGTCTAAAACTATAGGCCCCAATTAGATCTCATTTGATAATGAAAAAAATCTATTCACTAGTAAGCATTCCAGCTCATTCTTTACGAATTGATTAAAACGTCCTTCTAATGCATTAGAGTAGCGTGTGGATTTCTTTTTAGATGACATTTTTGTAGTATTTTTTTTAAATGAACGACTAATCTGGAATATTGTGCATTGATTTAAATAATACGAATTTTAACGGATTTTGTAGCGTTTAATTTTAAACTATTTATATAACCTGCGCTTTACATTCTTTCTGCGTAGAACGGACCAAATATAATAATTAGAAACTGAAGGTACCCCGGGTTAACTGACATCAGGACATCTGTCACCTCAGCCCTCTCGTGACCATGGGTGCTGTAAAGCGCTCGAAACGTTTGGTTATAAAAAGTTCAAAAATAAACGCGATAAAATCCGGTAATATAAGTTCATTTTAAATGTAGTATTCGCTTAAATGTAAGAAATCATTATATTATGACATAGGTTCGGGTTAAAATTAGTATTAAACAAAACCTGGAAAAAGTCATCATAAATTAATTTCCTCCACTCAGATGCCTATAGATACAATTAAAAATGGATATTTAATGAAATGAACGTTACATAACTAATTAAAAAAAAACAATGTTCTAAAACCAAATTAAAACACTTTTCAATAATTAGAACAACTATCTTCAAAAAATAAAATACTTACGAAATGATAACTATTATGAATCCTTGCTTATTTATTGAATAATTAAAATAATCAATTTATAAATTTCATGATAATATTTTCTTGACATACATGTTTTTTTCTTCGATTATGAATATTTCATTAATTTTGAGTTTGGTTTCATGATATGTAATGGTTTTGTTGTGCAGTTCTAAATACCCTAACTTTTTATATGAATATTGTGTGAGATATCAATCAGGTTATTATACATCAGGGCTGATATACGAGTATGTTTAGAAAATACTCGGATTACTTTAAATTCTATCTGTAAGCAACAGAGAACAATGAGTTATGGTCTAATGCTAAAAAAACTTCTTGGTGCAATGGGTACAGAATAAGTTGTTTTTTAATCTGTATACACGAGCCTTGGTAGCTCAGGGGTCAGTGATCTGGGTTCGATTCCCGGTGGCGGCACCACTGAAATTGTTAATTGCAATTTCAAGTGCTGATTTACCATGTCCTCGGCAGCGAAGGAAAACATCGTGAGGAAACCTGCATGTCTGAGAAATAAAAAATATTTCGAAGACATGTGCAGTCTGCCAACCCACCCGCATTGGAGCAGCGTGACGGATTCTTCCTAGCTCCAAAACCCCCTCAGAAATTAGAAGAGGCCTGTGCTCATTTGTGGGACATTTATAGTCTTTACTTTTTTCATGACTTTTGTAATCTGCTTTTACCCAAATTGTTTTTTTTTTGTAACTGGAAGTTATCTAAACATTTAACTTTAAAAATGTTAAGGTTTAAAATAAATTATACGTAAAGTACTATTTTTTGAAATTCTGGTAATGTATAACTCAGTTTGATTGGAAGGAGAGGAGTTCACAATTAATGTAATTTATCTTCTTCAACGTCAAACTTAGCTCACCTTAAATTATTTTACGGTCATAAATATTATAATACAATAACTTTTCAGTAGAAATTAGTCGTTTTAGTTAAATTAACGACAGAATATTTTAAAAGCAATTTAGTGTTCATTGTTGGCTGTTCAAAAAGAAAATTGTTTAAGACGATAATATTTAAATTATACTTAGCGATACTTTAGGCTTTGTTAATTATATTTGGCTTAATTACTAACGTCGTTGGTTTAATTAACACTGGAAATAACTTTTTCATATCCAATATTGCGTATATTAAAAATAATTGCGTGGTAACGTTAAAGAAAACCAAAGTGTATGCGACAAACGAGAATAACATCAAGGAACGAAATTAAAATGTTGGGAATCTGGTTGTAGAAGCGTACAGCAATTATATTAAAAATTATGGATAAAGTTTTTTCGAAGATATGAATATACTTGCAAAAACGACATGTTTTTACAACATATTACAATGCGCAAATATTTTATGCTGCGGACAACAATAAATAGGACAAACATGTTTTACGGGCATCATCATTATCATCATCACTCCACATCCACTGATGGACATAGGCCTCTCCCAGTAGGCGCCATTTAGCCCGATCTTTGGCTTCACGCATCCAGTTGCTGCCAGCCGGCATCGGTGTGCAAAAATTTTAATCAGTTAATGCTATTTGTACACGTAAAATTAAATTAGTATATTTAGTAAATTACACCAAATATTTATAAGTATAAAGAAATATAACAAAGATGATTTAAGTAAGAATACCAATGTTAATGTTTTGTAGAACTCCAATAACAACGACAATTGTACCTAAACCCTAATCAAATACCAAAATTAAAGATAAAGGTACAGGACATTGAAACCAAACACCTCAACACAAAAACTGTGATAATGAAAATAACTACATTCTACGAAGGAGAGTCAAGTTGTTGGACTTAGAAATGACATGCTCTGACAGAAGATTAGAGGAAACTAGGTAGAGAAACGCTGTTTCGCTTCACAAGCTTTGGACATTTCATCATGCCTATCTTTGTAATTATCATCAAAAACCGATGGCGCACATCTGAATAAATAAACTACGGTTGCCAACCCGCCTGCAAAGAGTGGCATCTATGGCAAAATCCCCTCAAGAAGAGAGCTACAAACTTTTGTGGCAATCTGTGGGGGAGGCCTACGTTCAGCAGTGGACTAGCTATAGACTAAAATGATGATGATGATGATAAACTGATGTCAGGATTCCTATGTAGGAATCCATTTAGGTAGGTACCACCGTAAGGTTAGTTGTTCTGCCGTAAAGCAGTATTGTGCAAACATACTGCAAACATACAAACTGTGTTTCTGTCTGCATCACTGAGAGCTACTGTAATTACTTGACATATGAGTTTTACGAACTAATGGTACGAACTAGTGATGCCACTCAGAAATGATCTGGGTGACAGAGCATTTGTTATGGAGAACGTTTTGCTCCTGTCGTCACTTTCTCTTACAAAAGATGCCTGGATGGTGGATAATATAGCCTATGTAATACATCAGAATATGGATGACATTACCCCACTTACCTGTGGTAAACTGTTTGGCATTCATACAACATCTTCATGTCGAAGGCATGACGTGCTTTCACCTCTACGAGTACGTTATGGACTCTACTTAATTATTCTTATTAAATCCAAGCAAAGTTATATAGAAAAATAAGATTTTCATAGTGTGACAAGTACTTTAATTTTTTTAATACCACCTTTTTATAATAAGTAATAAATGACTATATTAATCGTGATGTATTATTTCATTTATTATAGCCATTTATTAAGACAGACATTTATTATTACCCATACGCTGGGTCTCGATAAATTACACGTACTAAAATGAATGTAAAGCTTCTTTATGTATTTTGTTGTAATTACTTCGCGATAGATAGCGTAAGGTGTGTGATAACAAAGACTTTTTTATTAGATAAAGTGATGAAACGAGCAAAACGTTCACCTGATGGTAAGTGCAACGTCTGCCCATAACAAAAGCTGTGTCACCCAGAAAAGTTCTGTGTGACACCACACTGTGCCCATCACCCTGAGACATAAGTTCTTAAGTCTCATATGGCCAGTACGCTAGCTCACCGTGCCCTTCAAACCAAAACACAGTAATGTTTGCACACTACTGCTTCACGGCAGAATAACTGGCCCTGGGGTGGTACCTACCTTGACGGATTCCTGCATATATAATTACTTATATAATTACAGGCATTAATGTTTTCTTTCTTATTATGCACAAATCGTCTAGCTATAATGTAGAAACTATGAAAAAAGTGAAATCAATAAATTTTTCCTAAGAATATGTTTCTAACGAATTTGAGTAACACTTACTATTTTATTAATTCGCATAACTATTTATATTTTTTACGATTCATACAAGTCAAGTCAAATGTTACTTATGAGAATAGGAAAAACTTTTTAATTTTATAATATAATTGGCAATAATAAATCGTAACTTTATAACAAGATATAAAATTAAATATCATTTAATAAAAAAACAGACTTTAAAGTAGAAGCTCCGAACATGCTTATGCGAATATAAGAGTTTCACGATTTTCCCATGGAATTCATCTCGACTTTGTATGAGACCAACTTATAACCAATTCAAATAAAAAAAATCATTGAAATATGTTCACAATAGGCGAAGACATCGCGTAACACACACACACAAAAAACAGTCTAATTGGAAACATCCTCCTTTTTTGAAGTCGCTTAAAAAGAGCGCGTGCAACTCGGTACACGAGACAGAAGTGAAACTAATCTATATTACAAATCTAATTAAAATTAAAATAATTAAAAATCATCATCATGATCATCATTTCAGCCTATCACTAGTCCACTGCTGAAAAAATCCAGGAGATAGCCAGCAGCATCTTCTTGGGACATCTGAACAAATAAACAGCGAAATCCCCCAAAATGAGAGATACAAACTTTTGTGGCAACTTATGGGGGATGCCTAAATAATACGTTTAAAAAATTACACTCACTGTAATTTAACTGCTCAGTATATATCAATATATCACTGTAATGTAATTGTTCAGTATATATCAATATATATACTGAGCAGTTATATTAATATATACTGAGCAGTTATATCAATATATACTGAGCAGTTATTTTACAGTAAGTGATATTTTTGTAAATTTATGTTTATTCGATAAATATCACACACATTAGTTTGCTGCTGAGCTGCACCGTTTCCCGTGGACGAATTAGCTGTAGCGAATTGAGGTCGCGATACACATTTTGTACTGACGGACTCGGGCAAAGATAGAGTAGCATCACAACAAGCAAGCTCAAAAGTTTGACAGGGCTGTTGTAAGAAGTATCTAGTTTCTTTCTTTAAAAAAACGATGCCCCAGAGTAGGATTTCTATTGTGTCGTGGGTTCGTTTTACAGACATAAATTCCACATGCACAAACCACCCAGACCCAGATCAACTATCTGTAGGCCATACAAATATTTGTCCCGTGCGGGAATCGAACCAGCGACCCGCAGCGTAGAAGCCAAGAGCTTAGGTTTAGGTTTTCCTTTCCGCTCAACTTTTAAAAAATTGTAATCAATTTTATTAAACAAAATATGCATTGAAATGAAATGAAAATTCTTTATTTTTCGACGTAAAAAATATACATTTCGTTTGTCAAACGTCAATTCTTTGCAATCTACCGCAGTTTAGTAATGAGGTTCCTCTGACGGAGAAGAAACAGGCGAAAGAAACGCCGTATGTATCCTTTCTTTTTTGTAATTCCTTTTTTATCACAGTCAAAAATACATTATAATTAAAATTACAGAGAATAGTTCCAAGGAAAACCAAAGAAAACTCCATGTTAAAATCTCAGAAAAGATTTCTTCAATCAATATTAGTAAGCCCGAGCAGACCAGTCTATTCAAATTACATCTTGTAAGCTTTGATAACAGTTATAACATTGCATAAAATCGATCAAAACTTTTCCTTAACTTTAACTTCTGTTTACTAACTTAAAGATATTATTGTATTGAGATGGTGATGAGCTATTAAAATAACATAGTCGTAACTTTGACTCAATATCTTTGACTGGTGGTAGGATTCCTATGCAGGAATCCGTCTAGGTAGGTACCACCCCAGTGCCAGTTATTCTGCCGTAAAGTACTAGTGTGCAAGCATTACTGTGTTTCGGTTTGAGTGGCACTGTGAGCTAGCGTAATCACTGGGCATTCGAGACTTAAGAACTGATGTCTCAGGGTGACGGGCGCAGTGTGGTGTCACACAGAACTTTTCTGGGTGACACAGCTTTTGTTATGGGCAGACGTTGCACTTACCATCAGGTAAACGTTTTGCTGGTTTCATCATTTTATCCAATAAAAAAAAAATACATCCCATGCTTTAGCATAATTGTCGTCAGTTCATTCAAGTGTGGAAACCAACAAGGAGGCATCACCTTTTACACAAGTTTTAAGAAAATTGAGCTTATGCACTTAATTACTGTTTCTATGAACAATACATACAGACATATCCTTAAATGTCATGTAATCGCTATAGTTGCCGCTAAAGGATGGAAGTGCAATGCGTGGAAGATTAGCTTGCGATGGATTCGACTCCGATTCGCGACTCTCACGATGTCGGTTTTGAGACTGCACCTCCATAATCCTAGCTTTGATCTGCTTGGCAAGGTTAACTTTTTTAACTTTTTAAAAAATGAAGCCCCACAGTAGGATTTTCTCCTGTATTGTGGGTGCGTTTTACAAACATATATTTCACATGCACAACACAACCTGACCCGAAAAGCAACAATTTATGATTTTGCACAAATGTTGCCTCCGGCTGGGAATCGAACCCAGGACCGGTGGCGCAGAAGTCAGGTACGCTAACCACTACGCCACGCGGTCGACAGACTTAGTTTTACACATGTCATGACAGGTCGATATACTTAGTCTCGATGACGAGAGCCTATTCTATGTGCACCTCATCAATGGCTACGAGTTATTGGCAGTGTCGATGCGCGAGTATATATCTTTTAGTTGCTCTTGGGCTATGTGAAGTTCAGCCAGGGAAACAAATGAAAATGCTTAAAATATAAAAACTAACGCAATTGAGGAAAAGGTAAATTACAAATCACACTAAATCCAATGTAATAATCGTGCCGGCGAAAGGTTTAGTGCAATACACAACAAAAATTGTACAATATACAAAACGTGGTGAACAGCTCGCATACGACCCAGCGAAAAAAAAAGATATATTGCAAAAAATCGCAGTTCGAACAAATACTTTACGGCGTAAAGAACCAAACAGACGATTGTCTCGATAATTTACGACTTATTTTATGTATTCATAATTAAAACCATCTTATTTTATTATTTATTTATTAATCGAAACAGTCACAAACTATTTTCCAGTGACTAGTAACATATCCAAGTATACAATCTTCAAGCAGCTAAAATACAAAATTTTGATTGACAGTAAATTGACTTTTACTGAAGATTTGCTGGACTGGTGGAGACAAAACGAAAAGCACAATTTTGGTCTTGAATTCAATTTTCCAGTCACTGTACACTTTCAGGAGCACTTGCTGCATAATAAACTATCAATATTATACAACAGAACTCCAAATATGTACAGAAATTATAAAGTTAAATTAAAACACTACTGCCACTTTTCCGAGTTGGCGCTAAAAGTCTATAATCGTGTTATTTTCACTCATATACAAAAGAAACTTTATTTATTATACTTTTTCAGAATGACAATACATATATTTGGCCAGTATCTTAATGGCCAGTATTTATATTACTATAGATAATAGTGAATATGATCCAAACATAAAAAGAGTGACAATAAATACTAATTACAATATCAATTCAAAAAATATTGTCAATTAAAATAATAGAAGATCAGTTTCCTAGAAAAGTTCAGCAAAAATATGTACGATATTACAAAAAATAACGTCGAACTCTGTGACATTTTATTATGGCATGAATAAATTATTAGAAGGTGAATTCATAAGACAAGAATTATTGTTATCGGTGTTCGATACGTGTGGTATTATACTTTATTATCACGCAACAAACATATCTTTACACTTTGGCAAAGCGATCGTACATACATAATTTATTGGACTTAAACTAAACTATATAATTAAACAGTATTGATGACGTAGTTTTGGATCCATATTAAGAAACTACACTGAACTTTAAAACTGGCGTCAATAGCTTGATATTAAAGAAAAGACGTACAACGTTAATCTCGAATAAAATGCTTACGACTTGGCTATTTTTAAATCCATAAAATATTAAATTAGTTTTCAGTAGTTTAACAAATAAGGAAACTATCGATTTTATGGATCTTGTTGATAGTGCGTTATTTATTTAGACAATGATACTAGCTACCGTGGATTGACACTTAATTTTCAGGTCTTTGAAAATAATCTGGAGACGCCTTTTTGAGTAAATGTCAACGTAATATTTTTTCACTACAGCAGCAGCAAAACGTTAGAATTTTTGGTATATATCAAGTATCAGACGACACTGGAGACCTACTCGTAATAACCAACAACAAGGCATTTCATCGTAATGTTATGTGAGGGATTAAAAGTACTTTTTAAATTGATTATATACTTTGAAAATTGACCCGCACAACCTAATACAGGGTAGAGCCAATTACATTGAGAATTTAAGGCATCCTTTGACATCTCTCTCTCAGAACTGTTCGGTACATATCAAGTTAGTGACGACATTGGAGTCATAATTAATAACAATGAGGGCGGAACCTAATAGGTAAGTCAATTACATTGAGATTTAAGGCATCCTTTGACAGCTGTTTCTCTCAGAACTGTTCGGTACATATCAAGTTAGTTACGACACTAGAGACATAATTACCAACAATGAGGCACATTGTACTGTTATGCGAAGGATCAAAACTCTTTTTAAAACTATTAATTTAAAATTGAGCGGCCCAACGGTATATATTGAAATTAAAGGGATCCTTTGACAGCTGTCTCACTCAGAACGGTGAAGTCCCAAGACTAATTATATATTAACGAACAATTTGCTGAGTCTAAAGAGGAACGGTAGGGTGTCTATACTATGCCAGCCTTATCCCTTTTAGAGCCGTGGAGCCTTAAGGGGTCAACACACGTATGTATCGTTTTCATTGATTTCTTTATGGAAGTAAGTGACGAGAGGAGGGCATCGTTCACCTGATTGTAAGTACAACGGCTGCTGCTGGCAAAAGCTGTGTCACCCAGAACGTTTGTGTGGTACTACACTGCGGTGGTACACCCTGAGACATTAGTTCTTAAGTCTTGTATGCGCGTTGATTACAGTTACTTTCAGTGCCCTTTAAACCGAAACATAGTAATGTTTGCACATTACTGCTTGATGGCAAACTAACTGATGACACCTACGTAGACGGATTCGTGCTTTGGATTATTTGTTGCCGTAGTCGCAGGTTGTTATTCAGTATTGCCGATCACGTGGCCTACCGGTCAGAAACCTGGCTACGACATCGCGGGTTCTCGGTTCGAATCCCAGCGGGAGCCAACATTTGTGCGAAAAACACAAATTGTTCGTTTTCAAGTCTGCTTGTGTTTAACTGTGCCCGTGTCTCCGACACTGCACCGTAGCCTAACCCCAACCCTATCGTATGAGCGATGCATCAGTCGCGGGTAGGTAGGGAGGAATAAGTGCCACCGTGTTTGAGTATACATTGTGGAACTATAATATCTCCTGCGTAGTTGACAGCTTCCGACAGTATCTTGTAGTTTTGAAGAACAATTAACATTACTAAAACTAACAGATGTGTGATTTTAATCACTGAAAAATAACTACCTTTAGAAATTACAGTAGCTTACCACCTAATCGAGTAAATAAATAAAAAAAATATATTGGATAAATTGATGAAACATGCAAAACGTTAACCGGATTTTAAGTGCATCGTTTGCCCATAACAAATGGTGTGTCAACGAGAACATTTCTCTGTGTGTGCGTGCGTGCGTGTGTGACATCACGCTGCGCCCGCAATCTGAGACATCAGTTTTTAAGTCTCATAAGCCCAGTGATTACGCTAGCTCTCAGTGTCCTACACACCGAAAGGTAAAGGTACACCAACCTATGTAGAGAAACCTATTCGGGTCAACAGACTTGTGATCAATTTAATGTAATAATAATAGTAAGAAGTAATAATTGTAAATAACTAGTTAAAGCCCGCGACTACGTCCACATGGATATGGGTTTTTTTAAAAATACCGTGAGAACTCTTAGAACTTCCGGACAGAAAACATCCTATGACCGTCTCCAGTACGCAAGCTATCTCTATACCGAATTTCGTCAAGATCGGTTCAACGGTTGAGCCGTGAAAAGGTAACAAACAGAACGACCGAGAGAGTTACTTTCGCATTTATAATATTAGTATGGATATACATTATTAAATCTTGAGAGTACTTAAATAATGTAATAAAAGAAAGAAATGTAGTTAATGAGCAGTAATTATTGCACAAAAACTTCCCAGAAAAACGACTACTTGAAATTGTAAATGACGATGACCTAAAAACTCAAGAGGGGCCTTCTTCGTTACTGATCTTACTTGTCTGCAAAGAATTAGCCTCAGCTTCAATGACCGTTTTTTAAAGCTCTTTAAGGCGTACTCATCTTCTGGATTTTTTACTCACTCAAATTATTATGTAAGCAGAAATTTAATAAAGTAAGATTATAAGAATTATTTGAATTTGTGCTTTCAGATACGAAATATAATCGTCCAGTTATTCTTTATTGTAATGAAACTAGGTTTAATAAAAAAAAAGTTTGGTGGTATTCACCGGATTTTAGACAAAAATAGTCAATAATTTTTAATAAAAAAATTACAAATGAGGCGAGACGAGCAAAACGTTCATTTGATGTAGGATCCGATGAAGCTGTAAAAGCCAAAAAAGGCTAACAGCAATTACATCACCGAAATTATATGTTCATCTGATGGTAATTGCAACGTCTGCCCATAGCAAATGCTGTGTCACCCAGAATAATACTGTATATATAATTTCGGTAATGTTATTGCTCTTAGCCTTTTTGGCTTTTACAGCTTCATCGGATACTGTGCTTACTGTGTGGTTTGGTTTGACCCAAACATAAATTCTTAAATAAACTACTACAAAAAAACCTCGAAATTCGGACTGTGTCGCGTTCGGTGCGTGCTTGCGCGATTTCGAATATCTCAAATGATTTTAAGTCGTCTAATGACCGTCCGAGGGAGGCCGTTCGGACTGTCGACTTGTGTGTCGGTAACTATGAGCGGTGAGAACCGCCCTGGAACACGGGGTCATGTGTACGCGGTGTGATTGTCGACTGCTGCGCGCCGCTCTCTACGGCGGTCGCGCGTCGTGATGCGTGTTATATTAAAGCAATTAAATTTGTGTACAGTGTAGCCTGGATTGTGACTGACCGTATCGTGGTCAGGGAGTGCTGAGACGTCCGTGTCGTCTAGCATGTTTCGCGAGCGACGTTTGCGTTCGGCCGCGTTACTATCTGGTCAGTAATTTGCTACTTTAACCACCAGCGGGTTTGGATGAAACGCGGCTTTTTCGAAAAACCGCCGTGATAATGATCTGAAGTGGTCAGAGATTAAGGGCATTTCACAGTCGCTGAGAAGGTCTACGTTGCGTTGATACCAACCGGTTCCGGTGGCAGTTGGCAAGAATCGATTTTGAACGCTCTGTAACTTATTTAATTGATTGCCCGTCGCGTGTGCGAAAGCGACGCAAGCATAGACCATTACGGGTCTTATGCAAATCTATAGAGCCGAAAATTGTGTCTTAAGCACATTTTGCTTGAAGAGCAAGTTAATGGATATAGTCGGCTTGAGATAGAAGCCGCTCTATTTCGAACATTTATTATGTGTGCAGCGAACGACATCGCTGCGTCTAAAGTGACCCCGAGGCATTTGACGCTCTTTTCCCAGGGAATAGGGCATCCGAACAGGGTGATCGTGCCTAATTGATTGTTGACGATTGTGCGAATTCGTCTAGTGGAAAACACACGATAACCAATAAACACGTAAATGTTAGGTACAACATTGTTATTCGTGGGAGACTGGCGCACGTGTAGGTTCAAAGACCCGTGTTTCAGGTCAACAGGCCCCCAAACTTCGCATTTCATTAAAGCCTCGCTGCTTCTTCCCAGCTCCAAAATCCTCACAGAAATAAGAGGAGACCCGTGGTTTGCAGTGAGACATTTAAAGGCTGTTACTTTAATTAGATATCCATACTAATATTACAAATCGAAAGTAACTCTCTCAGTTCCTCTGTCTGTTTGTTACCTTTTCACGGCGCAACAGTTGAACAGATCGATTGACGAAATTCGGTATAGAGATAGCTTGCCTCCTCGCGGAGGAGCAGGGCTTCAGCTAGTGATGGATATAACTGTCTGAATTCCTATATCCTGGCCGGTTTCGAACACGGCGATAACTTCCGGATATTGTCGGCAGCTATCTACTGCGCAGGAGATATTATAGTGCCACAAGTCTACGCGCAATCACAGAGGCACTCACTTGTCCCAATCTACCCGCGTCCGATGTAACGCGGATGCGAGAAGAAACGCGAGAACAATCACAATACAACCAGACCCGAAAACCAACAATTTGTGGTTTAGAACAAATTTTCGCTCCGGCTGAGATTCGAACCATCGACCACTAGGCCACGCGCCGTTTCAAACTCACGACGGAACTTCATGGAATTTTAAAGTATCGTATACCCAATTAAACTACCAATATTTCAACGTGATTAATAAACATCCAAACATTAGTAACATTATTTCTCCGAGTGAAAATTTATAAATAAATCAATTCGCTTATTTGTGAAAGTCGTGAAAAATCATGATATTTGTGAAATTTTTTTTTGGGGACCTTATTTATTTAAATTTTATTTGTTCGAACAACGACATGATAAACTTAATGAAATAAATTTTAACGATGTTTCCAAGAAGTCTGTTGGAAATAATGTAATGGAATGCCAATAATATAAATTTACAATAAAAAAAAAGTTAAGTAACAGCCTATAAATGTCCCACTGATGAGCACAGGCCTCCTCTCATTTCTGAGAGGGTTTTGGAGCTGGGAATAGTCCGCCACGCTGCTCCAATGCGGGTTGGCGGACTTCACATATCCTCGAAATATTTCTATTCCTCGGAGATGCAGGTTTCCTCACGATGTTTTCCTTCACCGCTAAGCACGTGGTAAATTAGCACTTAAAATTGTAGAACAAATTTACGAGGTAGCTGGCACCGGGGATCGAACCCAGGTTACTCGCGTACTGTGTAATTAAAGGCGAGCACCAGGCCCCTGAGCTACCATGGCAATTACAATGACATGTAATTATTTTATTCAATTAAAAAAAAGCTAAATTATCAAGTTTTTTAAAAATAACTGTTTAAAAGAACAAGATACTTTTTATATTATTGCGTATCAATAGATGTCGTTAGTTACGAGTATGTAATAAAAGGTAGGCATACAAGTGGCGGCTTAAGAGAATCTACCGCCCCATCTTGTAACGTGGGTGCCGTAAAAGTCGACAGAGGGAGAATGATAACCAGGAGATGGAGCAACATTTTCCTGGAACATCTGAATAAGTAAACTGCGGTTGCCAAACCGCCTGCCAAGCGTGGCAACTAGGGTAAAATCACTCCACAATGAGAGCTACAAACTTTTGCAGCAATCTATGGGGGAGGCCTATGTGTAGCAGTGGACTAGTGGGCTTTAGGCTGAAATGATGATGATGAAGTAGTAGTTTAAATAACTGTTAGATTCCACGTTTTGGTCTTAGCTTGTATGTACATTTTTTGTAACCGTAATCAAAATAAAAAAAAATATCAAATATTATAATCATTGAAAAGTTCAAAATGAAACCTGTGGAATAATAAAGTAGATCAAAATCTTAATTTGTTATTTGTAAAGCATAGAATATTACAAACAATGTACACAACATTAAATAATTACATTTATATAAAATCCTTGCCACGATTTACAAACAATATACAATTTTTTAAATTGTATATTGTTTGTTAAATTGTATATTGGCCTTAAAAAAAATATCTAAGAAAAACATTTACTCATTTTTTTTAAAATATTTTTAGATCAATAAACGGCCAGTAAAAGTTTCAATAACGTAATAAAAAATATATTCCAACTTTTTTCCATTTTATTATATGGCGTGAGTAAACACTTTAAGGTGAATTGGTAAGATAAAAATTACTGTTATTACTATTAAATTTATATATATCGGAATACTTTTTGCATGAACATAAAGATGTCACCATTTTATCGTTGTTAAAGTGACAAAACTATTTGCTAAGAAAATGACTTCTACATTAAATTCGAAGAAGGGGTTTACGACTTAGACATAGCCTATCTCTACGCTCATAAAAATAGGATAAATTCTTATGTAACCATATCTTACCTTAAATTACTGATCAGTTTATAATTTATTCACAGTGTAACTTAGAAAATGATCATGACCGCCGAGGAATGGCAATTAATTGTTAAAAATAATAAAAAGTTTTTTTTTTCTCTTTTGATGTTTTTATAATTTTTAATTGAGGCATCCGCGAGTGTTTTTGTGACACCGATAGAATAACAGCGCTGTAGTTACGATACTGCAGCATCGTGCTGAGTCGGATGCCTATTTGGTGTTGCAGTCCTACATTGCGTCAATGTTAATATACTTTTATATCCGAATGTTTATCCACTTGAATTGCAGCAATAAATAAAGTTTGTTCGTTTCTTTTTATATGTTTTTTTCTGGTAACATACAAGTTCATTAAGGATAGACAGAAACCGTAGGATAATTTTATTACACACAGAGTTACCAAATCCTGATTTTGTTTAAATAATTTAAATTTGATATTATGATTACCAATGAAAAAGTTATTAGGTGAAGGTTTACTGGTCACTTCTTTAAAAGCTGTTAAAACATAAATTGGTGTAGTTTGTTCGTATTTTCTGTGTTACTATATATATATATGTCATAATGTAGTGGAATATGAATAAAAACGTTAACATAAAGGAGTTTGTGAATTGTATTTTTATCAAGTAAATCTTTTTTCAAACTGTTTCATGAACATAACATTAAGTATATAGATTATATTTATATTAAGTTCGGCTTTATTCCAATTACTTAGATCAAGGATAAAACAAACAATAATCCGGAAAGAACCTACATTTAGATATGAAGGAAATCGTTTGTAAGATCTTTATTATTTATTGAAGGCGCAATTCAAATCCAAAAATAAGGCCCGCCCGGCATTGCTCGAGTGTTTATTAGGTACCTATACTAGTTTTTTTTTAATGTTGGAGAAAAACGGCACAAAATTCATCTATTACTTTCAAAGCTTATGTGAGTGACTATTTTGTTTTATAGGAAAAAGTATCGAGACGAGCAAAACGGTGGTCTGTGCAACCTCTGCCTGTAATAAATGCTGTGTCACCCAGAACATTTCTGCGTGAGACCATATTGCGTCCGTCACGTCCCATATGGACTTAAGTCTCAGGGTGACGGACGCTTTGCCCGGTAATATAATGAATAAAATGATACTAGTTTCCGACCCAAAGTTTAATTACTGTAACTCCTAGCAGAACTTTTCAAAGAGTTAACTAAGAAAATGAAATGGCATACGTTTAAATTCTTTATGTACTATTTTAGTTTTTAGACGTTACATATTCAAGGTATCATATTAAATTTATTATCAGCACTTAAATTACCGACAATAGGACAAATAGGATATAGTCGTGATCTTATGTATGTAACACATACATACATAAGATCACGACTATATCCTATAAGGGGTAGTCAGAGACTGGGCACTCACTGCAAATACAGATGACTGCTACAATCCACGTTTCACCAAAACAATATAATGCACTTGGTGTGATAGGTGGTGAGCCCATCGCCACCATGCACTGTTGGGTGCACAGTGCAGTTTTACTTACTCGCTTTTTACGAGATCCATTGGATGAGATGGAGTGGTAGTGGTGGTGGCGGCTCGTCAGCTTATAACTGTGTTCAAAAACGTAGTTAGGAAGCTATACTTAACAGCGTTTTAATTTATTTTCTTCGTAGTGATGTCTTTCTTCGATTGAAGGTATCAAATAAAGCATTGTGGAAACGGTTAGGTACGTGTTCAGTTTTATTCATAATCGTCATCCTCATTTCAGCTTATCACTAGTCCACTGCTGAGCATAGGCCTTCCCCATAGATTGCCGCAAAAGTTTGTAGCTCTCATTTTGGAAAGCTTTTACTACAGTTGGCGGGTTAGCAGCCGCAATTATTTATTCTGATGTTCCACGAAGATGATGCTGCCCATCTCCTGGTTTTCATTTTCCCTCTGTTGACTTTTACGACACCCACAGAAAGAGATGGGGCGGTAGATTCTCTTAAGCCGCTCGTTTATCTGTATGTTTTATATTTAAAATCTTTTGACGAAAATGTTATAATAATATTCAAAATAAATAAAATTAAGTGAGAGAAGCAGAGTTAATTTGTCAAGATCTGCATGAAAATGGTGTGTATTACCTGGTTTATGAACAGCACCGCTCGCCCTCCCACAAAAGCGTGCACGAGCAACGTTGTTTGAGAAAATTAACTTTGTTTACCTGCATAATGTACTTAGTTCCTGATTTTGTTAAAAAATAACATATCCCTTGGAAATGTTGCTTTCAGAAACAAGTTTTTATCATCATTGGAAACATTAAGGTTTAAGATTAAAAATCAAATCTTTTAGTCTGGTGGTGGCCTGGATGGAGTAATAGGTTTCAGAGAAGCTAAAGAAAATCATCCTATTTGATGATCCACCTTTTTCTCATAGACGGCCACTTTTGGGTGGCGAATCACGTCGACGCCATTTTGTTACTAGACAAAAACGACCTCTTACGACACCTCGATAGCAGAGAGGTAAGTGATATTCTACCCTGCCGGCCACATATCGGCTCTATCCTATAGAATCGCACCGCAGTAACATGTTTTGCATGAAACAGTCGTGTATAAGAACCACCATAGACTTAAGAAACGGTTAAGGCAGTGTTCAATCCAAGTTCTGGGTGACATCGCTAAAGGAGGCGAAACAGCGATAAGAAGACTACAGAATATGAGTTTTTTCCTCTGCCGATTTTTACGACACCCACGAGATGAGATGGGTTGGTAGATTCTCTTAAGCCACCCACGGACACCACACTGTAACCAGAATTACTCATTAAAAATATCAAAAATATACAATAATTCTGTGTATTTCTAAAATTTTTATTTTTTAATAGCATATTTTATTAAATTCAGTACAGTATCGCTGCAACAAAACCTTTGTTTTTTTTCGTTCCCAGTTTGAATAGATTTTTAAATAAACAACAACATATTTACTAGATAAGATTTGTGTAGCATGTACATACGACTTGTTTACATACATACATAAGATCACGACTGTATCCCATAAGGGGTAATCAGAGACTGGGCACTCACTGCAAAAACAGATGACTGCCGCAATCCACGTTTCACCAAAACAATATAATGCACTTGGTGTGATAGGTGGTGAGCCCATCGCCACCATGCGCTGTTAAGTGCACAGTGCAGTTTAATTCCTAACTCGCCTTTTACGAGATCTATTGGATGAGATGGAGTGGTAGTATTCTTTTAACGAGCCTCCACCACACGGTCTTGTTTAAAGTGTTAAATATAGTTAATAAAAATAGGAGTTACGTATATAGGGCACAGTAACACAGAGAAGCAAAATTAATTTGGTAAAACAACATTGCTTGTGCACGCCATTATGCTAGGACAAGCGGTGCACTTCTAAAACAGGGTTTAAATCTGCATGCGCATCTCAACAAATTTACTCTATTTAATAAAAATAGATTTACAGATTTTATCGTACATAGCGTTTTAAGTTACAACTAGCTGTGCACCGGGGTTTGACACGCGTAAAAAAGCCAACCCCGATCAATGATATACATATAATCATATATACTCGTACTTCCCTTTTTGAATCGGATTTTGGGGTTTTAATTTTTTTGCGAACCCTATTATTTTCTACAATAAAGTAGCCCAAATTACCCGCTCTAATATCAGCTATCTGTCCGTACCGTACCTACCGTATATATTTTCATAAGCATTGCCTTAAATGTAAGTTTGTTAGACGATACCCAAATTTTTATTCTTCTGAAAGATTTACCTCGGCGTTATGATTCGCGCCGAAAACATGACTTAGTCCAGTCATCGTCTAAATTAAAATTGCATAGTTCTGGCCCTTATTCCATGTCTATAAAAATATATAATAAATTACCGAAATACATAAAAAACGATAAAAACTACAAAACATTTCAGAAAAAATTAAGAGCGTACCTAATAGAAAAAAGTTATTATAATATTGAAGAATATTTTGAAAAATGACTCAGATAGATGTCTGCCTCTCACATACATTCATTGCCACACCCGACAGGGTACATGAATTTTATAATTTTATAATTTAATTTCATGTAAAGCAATCTAAATAAATAAATAAATAAAAACAGATACTTCAATTTTAATTTATTTGTATAGATTTAAGCCGTGGTAGCTCAGGGGCCTGGTGCTCGCCTTTGATTCCATAGTAAGCGAGTAACCTGGGTTCGATCCCCGGTGCCAGCACCTCTAATATTGTTCTACAATTTTAAGTGCCGATTTACCACGTGCTTAGCGGTGAAGGAAAACATCGTGATGAAACCTGCATGTCCGAGGAATAGGAATATTTCGAGGACATGTGAAGTCCGCCAACTCGCATTGGAGCAGCGTGGCGGATTCTTCCTAGCTCCAAAACCCTCTCAGAAATGAGAGGAGGCCTGTGCTCAGCAGTGGGACATTTATAGGCTGAAACTTTACTTTTTTTACTTTTTGTATAGATTTATAACCCGACGTTTTGAGAGCTTTACAACACCCATTCTTACTTTGTATTGCGTTCCCACGAGCAGTGACAGCATTGTATATTATGGTGTTATTCTGCACGAATGAAGGCTGTCCGTATAATACCTCAGTCGCCTCTTCCGATACCTCGGTAGGAAAGAGATAGGTGTTATTCTAGTCTACTGGACACCTTTTGACAGAGTAGAATAGCACCTACAGATAAACGAGTACGAGTGATCACGTACGGTGCCGTTTAAACAATACTTTACTTGATAGTTTCAACGAAAGGAAGACATCGCGGCGAAGAAAAGAAATTAAAATGGTATTACGAACAACTTCCTAACTACATTTCTGATCGCAGTTGTAAGCTGATTGTCGGAAAATGGTAGTTCTGATAATGAGTTTAATATGATACCATTAATCTGTAACGTCTCAAAGCTAATATGTACATACATACATAAGATCACGACTGTATCCCATAAGGGGTAGTCAGAGACTGGGCACTCACTGCAAAAACAGATGACTGCCACAATCCACGTTTCACCAAAACAATATAATGCACTTGGTGTGATAGGCGGCGAGCCCAACGCCACCATGTGCACAGTGTAGTTTAATTCCTTACTCGCCTTTTACGAGATCCAATGGATGAGATGGAGTGGTAGTATTCTTTTAACGAGCCGCTACCACACGGCGTTTAATCTTTATTGGCCATATAAAAGTATATATAAAATATAAAATAGGCGGACTTAATGCTATATGCATTCTATGCTGGCCAACCTTTGGGATAGCAGAAAAAATCAATGGCGGTACACAAAGATGACAAAGAAGGAAATAAATAGATTACACTTAAGAGAAAAAGAAATTAAAAACATTACCACCTATCACATGTACATACATAAATGCTTCTTCTTTTCTTAGTTCTTCTCTTTCTTCAATAGATATGCTGTGATCGAACCCGCGCTATCTAAAGCGCTGCTCACATAAGCCAAATGTTTTGCTACTGCGCCAACAGAACCGACAAAAGTGCAAGATAAAATTAAAAAAAATCATAAAGAAAACTCAAGCGATGCTTTTTCATTACTGATCTTGACTGAAAAGCTTCAAGAACAGTTTTTCAAAGCTCTTAAAAATTGGCGTAGTTTTCTTCTGTATTTTTATCAACTCAAGATTTTTTAGTCGTCTTTAACATTATTGAAGTTCTTATTATTATAACAAAAATAAAAAATAATTTGTTTTTGTGTCGTGTTTTGTATAAAAGAAATAAATGCTTCCCTATCACTATTGCCTTTTAATTTTAATTTCAATTATAAAAAAGTTTAAAATTACAAAGCTACACTTCTGATTTTGGACTAAAACAGTCTCTTTTTTTTCGCAAGAACGACTTCGATAATGGACAAATGCTTCTCCGAAGAGGACTGGATTTTTACTTTTTTTTTCTATAATGCAATGTCGTACATATGTAATATGTGAGTACATTTCACATGTTTCTATATTCAGACTTACGAACTATTGGTAAAAGTAAAGTTAAGTTTCAGCCTATAAATGTCCCACTGCTGAGCACAGGCCTCCTATCATTTCTGAGAGGGTTTTGGAGCTAGGAAGAATCCGTCACGCTGCTCCAATGCGGGTTGGCGGACTACACATGTCTTCGAAACATTTTTTTTCTCAGACATGCAGGTTTCCTCACGATGTTTCCTTCACCGCCGAGCACGTGGTAAATCAGCACTTAAAATTGCAATTAACAATTTTAGTGGTGCCGGCACCGGAAATCGAGACCAGGTCTCTCGCGTACTATGAAATTTAAAGCGAGCGCCTAGTCCCTGAGCTACCACGGCTACATATAAATATTAGTCCAGTGCGGGAAACGAACCGGTTGTCCATAGCGCAAAAGCCAGTCGCTTAACGATTCCGCCAACCGATCCACATATACTAGACTAACAATGCTCCTCGGTTTCATTCGCATAAAATAAACTGACGAAATGATTGCGCCGAACGGCACGGTACCTTGCTGACCCGAGCATTCACAGTTCGTCCCTTCTCGATAAAGTTCCATTCTCAGCGTGCGGTGCCTTGAGGCCGTAGCATGATGTTTTGCAGCCTAACACCTTTCTTGATAAACGGGCTATCTAATGCAAAATATATTTCTCAATCGTATTAGTATTTCTTAAGATTAGTTCGTTCAAACATACAAATTTTCCAGCATTATTATAGTAGTAAATTAACCCTGTAGATGTCCCACTGCCGAGCACAGGCCTCCTTTCATTTCTGAAAGGGGTTTAGAGTTGGGAAGAGTCCGCCACGCTGCTCCAATGCGGGTCGGCGGACTTCACATGTACTCGAAATATCTTTTATTTCTCAGACATGCAGGTTTCCTCACGATGTGTTTCTTCATCGCCGAACCTGTTGTTAATCAGCACTTAAAATTGCGACTAACAATTTTAGTGGTGCCGGCATCGGGAATAGAACAAAGGAACTCTTGCGTGCTACAAAACTAAAAGCGAGCGCGTAGCTCCTGAGCTATCACGGCATTATAGTAGTAAGATTATGTAAGTCTTGGAATTGGATTATTAACCCGATATGACGATATACAAAAATGGCTACTTGCGAACCCCTTCTTAAAGCCGCAAAATTTCGATTGCGGCACGGATACCGGTTAAGTCAAATACGAGTATTTTGGATAACGACATAGACCATTGTTTTAACATTGAAAAGGTTTTTCCCCCAGTTTATTTACTGTTATTAAAGAAAACATGCATAGGTAGTTTTCAAACAAATATTTTGGTACAAAGTTTTTTTTGATGCCACAGGTTTTGGTATTTTAGTTATTACGTGCACAGTATAAAATCATACAATATTTTTCGTATTATGCATGCGTACTACGCATCATCAAAACAATTTCCAAGTAATTTAAAGAAGCAACTAATAGATAGCGTCAATAGATATTTTTTACTCACACGTAAGTGAGTTTCATAAATGTTTATAAAACGTTAGTTATAATAAGATTGATGGTTTTAAAAATCCAGTGATATTAAATTTTAATTAAATACTTATTATAATGACAGAGTCTTATTGTCCGATTATTGAGTAAAGCTATTTGGAAGACTATCGGAAGCTATCGCAGGAGATATTATAGTGCCACAAAAGTACGAGTGGACGGAGATAGTGACTCATCCTAACAAACCAGCGGCGGTGGGGGTTGGGGTGCCATCTCCTACCGGAGGTCAGCTATCATTATGGCTATTTTTATTTTTGAGACTGCTGCTCGGAAAAGTGATCTTGTACTGAGGTTGAACCATGTCCGGAGATTCTTAAGCCAAGAAGTACGCCTTCTTCCGGGCGGTCTTTTCCCTTGGATTTTCCCCTGCATGATGTATGTAGGTATGTATAAAATTTAATCAAGCTATTAAGGCTATTTGGCTCTTTATCGTGACTATTTAGATCAAGGACAAAACAAACTACAACCCAGAAATAACGTATGAAGGACATCGCTTTTTATGACCGTTGTTATCAAGTGAACGTAAATTATTTTGGAGGGGTTATTCATACAATAAGTTGTTTTAGCAAAAACAAATAAGTATTCGATTATTTTCAGCTTATAAATGTCCCACTGCTGAGCACAGGCCTCTTCTCATTTCTGAGAGGGTTTAGGAGCTAGGAGGAATCCGCCACGCTGCTCCAATGCGGGTTGGCGGACTTCACATGTCTTCGAAATATTTTTGATTTCTCAGACATGCAGGTTTCCTCACGATGCTTTCCTTCACCTTGGCGGTGGCACTTGGTAAATCAGCACTTAAAATTGCAATTAACAATTTTAGGCGTGCCGGCACCGGGGCTCGAACCCAGGTCACTCGCATACTAAGAAATTTAAAGCGAGCGCCTAGACCCTGAGCTACCACGGCCGCACGTGGAAAGAAGTAATGCCTCAACTTTATAAAAAAATAATAAAGTGTTCGTTATTATATTCTACTAAAAAATATTGTATAACGAACGAACATTTGAAACGTTAATATTTAAACGTAAGTGATTTACGGTCGTTCGTTACTATCCGCATATTGAATTTTTTGGCTATTATTATTATAATTATTTTTTTATTCGAAATAGTGACGAGACGAACAAAACGTTCACGATGGTAAGTGCAACGTTTGCCCATAACAAATGCTGCGTCACCTAGAACATCTGTGTGACACCACGCTGCGCCCGTCACCCTGAGACGTAAGTTCTTAAGTCTCATATGCCCAGTGATTACGCTAGCTCTCAGTGCCCTTCAAACCGAAACACAGTCATGTTTGAACGCTACTGCTTCACGGCAGAATAACTGGCCCTGGGGTATTTCATTTTAGTTTTATTATCAATTATTTAGCCGTGTGGTGGCGGCTCGTTAAAAGAATACTACCACTCCATCTCATCCAATAGATCTCGTAAAAGGCGAGTAAGGAATTAAACGTGGATTGTGGCAGTCATCTGTTTTTGCAGTGAGTGGCCAGTCTCTGACTGCCCCTTATCGGATACAGTCGTGTTCTTATGTATGTATGTATGTAAATTATTTATATCAACTGTCATTTGATTTTTAATATGATAAAAATAAAACGATGCGCCCTAGATTTCATCATGGCTTTGGAATTATTGTTTTAATTATACTGAGAATTTACGATGACAGACACAATGATGATTGTCATTGTGTCTGTCATTTGTTGTGAGATGGTTCTGACTATAATTGGTCTTAATTACACATCAAAAGTTTTCGTAGTTTTAAAGTGATATTCTTGACATCTTCACGATTAACTTGGTATTGGAAGAACTATTTTAGGAGCTGCTATTCAAGTAATTAAGAAAATCAGGAAACAAACACGTACAGAGTACGAATATTTTATTTGAAACCAAACGATACCCTAAAACCAATAATTTGTGTTTTTACACAAATGGTCATTTTAAACGAATTCATGATACATACACAATTTTTCGGGTTAATCCTTAGGGGCGACTTAAGAGTAGGTGAGCTGAGGTGAGTAAGAGAAGGTTGGTTAGTTAGTCCCTAAGTCACCTCTGAGGACTAAGATCGAATGCCCCGATTCTGGTGTCTGGGCGTCTGCTTCTCAACATTCACCACAGGAAACGAGAACAACGTTTAGCTGCGGGTTTACGCTGGTATTCTGTGAGGGCATGGTTTGTTCACAGTCTAGCCGACCCATGCTAAAGTGCTTTTGTATCACACACTTAAAGAGTTTAATCTTCATTTTCGCGTTATGGTTACTTCATCATTTCAGGCCATCGCAAGTCGACTGTTGAACCTACCACTTGGATTGCAACAAATGATGGGCCAGAGCCAGCATTCATCGACACTTTGCAATACTTAACTGGTGGTAGGATTCCTATGCAGGAATCCGTCTAGGTAGGTACCAACTCAGGGCCAGTTATTCTGCCGTGAAGCAGTAGTGTGTGTGCAAACATTACTGTGTTTCGGTTTAGAGGGCACTGAGAGCTGGCGCAATCATTGGGCATATGAGACTTAAGAACTCATTTCTTAGGGTGACGGGTGCATGTTGGGTCGCACAGAAATGTTCTGGGTGACGCATCATTTGTTATTATTGTCGTTTTGCTCGTTTCGTCACTTTAACAAAAAAAAATTAAAAAAGGAGTATTTTTCTAAGAGGTTCTTGGCCAGCCCATTGTCTCGTTAGCTTGTGATCTGCGAGCGATACGGTAAAAATGTATTAAATAGAGACAACATTGTGGATGAGCCCGAGAAATTACTGGATAAGTTAGTAAATCGAGGAAATAAAACTCTCACGCGATT
Source organism: Luehdorfia chinensis (assembly GCA_019845155.1). NCBI lineage: Eukaryota > Metazoa > Arthropoda > Insecta > Lepidoptera > Papilionidae > Luehdorfia > Luehdorfia chinensis. The sequence goes on from JAHVAK010000125.1 coordinate 7,568,884, forward strand.
AGGCCGTTATCGCGGATTTTATTGCTAGCTTGCCGAACGATTTTGTATCTGTGGCTGTTATACCTTGAATTACAAAATACAAGGAAAAGTAAGCTTAGAAATGAGCTTATTCTATTCTTAATCCAATTCTATGTGGTACATTAACCCATAATCCAATATCAATCTAAATTTTTATTAAAAGTATTACTACTTATAATTACCACATATATTACACGTTTTTATCACGCTTGTTGCTTTGCTTCCCTGTGTAGATAAGGTAATAGCATAGATAAAAAGTCATCTTATCCAAAAAATAATAGTTTAATAAACGATGCCCGACACTAGAATATCTCCTACATCGTTGGCGCCTTTTACATATATTTCTCATGGACTTTTTCACAGACAACATGACCCGAAAAACCAACGATTTGTTTTGTCACAAATGTTTACTCCAGTTGGGATTTGAACTCAGTATCCGCGGCGTAGTAGCGAGCAAAACAGTCCCCTGATGGCAAGTGCAACTTTTACCCATAACAAATGCTGTGTCACCCAGAACATTTCTGTGTGACACCACACTGCGCCCGTTATTCTGAGACATCGTTCGTAAGTTTCATATGCCCAGTGATTACACTAGCTCTCAGTGCCCTTCGAACCGAAACACAGTGATGTTTGCAAACTACTGTTTAACGGCAGAATAACTGGCCCTGGGGTGGTACCTACCTAAACGGATTCCTGCTAAGAATCCTACCTCCAGTAAATGTAGATTGGTTTGGATAAGCGATGTCGTGTAGTTTTTGAGATATCAATAACTTTAGGTTTCACGCTACTCGCCACTACGGATCCCTTTACTCTGCGTGGTCCGACACACTGAGTCGGTTTTTTTTGGTACAGTTCACTTGCATGTCGCTTGTACAGAAATGTGTGCTCTGAATAGTTAGATTTTCAGTTCTTTCGAGTAGTGTGGTGGTAAAGGTGGTAGGATTCCTGTGCAGTAATCCGTCCAGGTAAAACTCATTTGATAGTTATAGGAAGAGCGGGGCATCCTGGCACAAGTATATATTAGTATACATTTTAAGTAAAAATGAAGTCCCAGCAACAATTTATGTATTTTTGTTTGATTTTAATCAAATAAACTATTTTCTATTTTAATTTTTTTTTTCTATTTGCTTAAATAAAATAACTGGTGGTAGGATTCCCATGCAGGAACCGCCCCAGGGCCAGTTATTCTGCCGTGAAGCAGTGGTATGCAAACATTACTGTGTTTCGGTTTGAAGGGCACTGTGAGCTATTTTTCTTTGTTTTTATAGGAAAGGGGGCAAACGAGCAAGTGGCTCACCTGATGGTAAGTGATCACCACCGCCCATGAACAACCGCAACATCAGAGGAATCGCGGGTGCGTTGCCGGCCTTTGAGGAAGGAATAGGCTCTTTTCTTGAAGGTCCCTAAGTCGTATCGGTCCGGAAAAACCGCCGGAGGCAGCCGATTCCATAAAGTGGTAGAGCGTGGCAGAAAATTCCGCGAAAAACGCACTGTGGTGGAATGCCAACCATCCAGGTGGTGCCGATGGAATTTTGTGTTTTGCCGCAAAGTGCGATGGTGAAAACCAGCGGCTGGAATTATTCCGAACAATTCCTCGGAACACTCCCCGTTGTAAATCCGGTAAAAAATGCAAAGAGATGCAACATCTCTTCGCAAGGCCAGTGTACTCGTATCAAGCCGATCGGAAAGAACCTGGTCGTCGACGATTCGAGCCGCTCTTCGTTGAATACGGTCAAAAGGAAGGAGCTGGCACTGGGGTTAAATCGTTAAATCACTGGGCATATGAGACTTAAGAACTGATGTCTCAGGGTGACGGGCGCAGTGTTGTGTCATACAGTAATTATCTGGGTGACACAGCATTTTTTATGGGCAGACGTTACACTTACCATCAGGTGAACGTTTTGCTCGTTCCGTCACTTTTATGAAGTAAAAAAAGTCATAAAATTTGCAAGATGCAAGTGATTTTGTTCTAATTCACTAATTCACTGACTACAAGCTTCATACTTTTTGAATAGCAGCTTTGTATTTGTAACAAGTGTGTGGAAGGTATTTATATTGGTATTTGTATTTGTTGTCTATTTATTGACTATTTACGGTATTTGCCGTGTGGTGGCGGCTCGTTAAAAGAATACTACCACTCCATCTCATCCAATGTATCTCGTAAAAGGCGAGTAAGGAATTAAACTGCACTGTGCACCCAACAGCGCATGGTGGCGATGGGCTCACCACCTATCACACCAAGTGCATTATATTGTTTTGGTGAAATGTGGATTGTGGCAGTCATCTGTTTTGCAGTGAGTGCCCAGCCTCTGACTACCCTTTATGGGATATAGTTGTGATCTTATGTATGCACGTATTTATTGTAGGTTTCAAAGAGCACACATTGAATACAATGTCTTGTAGTACTTTCTTCAGTTTATTTATAATAATTATTAATGCATAGTTATAAGACACTATCTTAACGATGTGAGATCTTAACGATGAGATGAGATCAACTAACAAGTTTCCCATAGACAAAAACACTACATTTTTTTATTGCCATCAACAGTATTTGTTGTATTAACTTTACCGTGTGGTGGCGGCTTAAGAGAATCTACTCCCCCCATGTCATCCCGTGGGTGTCGCAAAAGTCGACAGATAGAAAATGAAAACCAGGAGATGGGCAAGCCACATACTTTTGTGGCAATCTATGGGGAAGGCCTATGTTCCGCAGTGGATTAGTGATAGGCTGATGATGATGATGATGATTTTAACTAACGACTGTGTGGTCTAGTGGGTAGATTAGTGAAATCGATCACGAAGGGCACCATAATGTGATCGGATATATGAAAACTTAGGTATTATCATACGTAAATCCTTTAATAACCTAGTGGCGATGTTACAACCACTGGCAATATATTTTAATTATGTATTAATTTTAGTAATAAATTAATTTCCGAAGTTCAAGTAATGACTTCAATTTTAGAAGTTCCGAGTTGTTCCGAACAGGAGATTTGAAATTTTCTAATTTAGCCAACATTTGACAGCGAAATTTTGCTTTATTGTGATAAAATTTTAATAAATCGCACAAAGTTAGACTGACCCAAATATTTTCGCGCTGATTGCGACCATACAAATCAAGACTATAGAAGAAAATGAGATTGAAAAATGTGTTTGTCATTTTTGATGTTAATGAAATTTATATTTAATATTAAATTTACAAAATCACCATTAAGCATGTAGTATTACTTTAGCACTTAAAATCGCAGAACAGTTTTAGAGGCGCCAGCACCGGTGATCGAACTCAGATCACTCGTGTACATTAAGTTTTGGCCAACGCCCGGCCACTCAGCTACCACGGCTTCAAACCTTAAAATTGTTTACTTTACTGACATATAAATATTAAAGAAGTAATTTAAAATATACATATTTAGTATAAAATATACACATTTTGTATCGCCGTGTGGTGATCTGTGGCTTAATATAATCTACCACCCCATCTCATCCTGTGGGTGTCGTAAAAGTCGACAGAGGGAGAATAAAAACAAGGAAATGGGCAGCAGCATGTTACTGGAACATCTGAAAAAATTAACTGCTGTTGCCAACCCACCCGTCAAGCGTGGCAACTATGTCAAAATCCTCCCAAAATGAAAGCTGCAAACTTTTGTAGCAATGTATGGGGCAGGCCTATGTTCAACAGTGGACTAGTGACAGGCTGAAGTGATGATGATGATGATATTTTGTACATCTACTACTAGACTTTTGTTCATTTTGTTCTTATCGAATACTTTACATTGATCGTAAGGTTACGCTCTGCGCCTGACGTACGTGAAAAACGTTACGCTCGTAGTTTACGATCGGAAGGCACTAACAGCCATAATTTGTCTTCTTCAACGTCAAACTCAGCTTATCTTAAATGACTTTATGTAATGTGCTTAGAGTTTAAGTAAAACGTTTAATTATTCATAGATTCATTAATAAAATAGTAAATACAGTAATCCATCATGAGTTTTAAAAAGAAACAACATTATGTTTGAGGCAATATTTAAATTACCTACTAAAACTTAGACTGTTAATTATATAGGTATTTACCTTAATTGCTAAGATCGTAAATTAAGTCTAAGGCGGTAAATAACTTAGAACTATGGATTTATATATGATACAAATAATGGCGAGGTGGTGTGTAACTTCTGCGAAGAACTGAGAGTCATAAATGTATGTGTGAAAGGGTAATTAGTTACGAAGTTTCTGGTGAAATATTTAACAGGGTAAATAATTTAACATGTTTCTAATAAGTTTATAATGTAACAAACACAATCGTTTACCGATATATAATAGTAACGTACACATATTATCATCATCATCACCTCACGGAAGTCCACTTCTGGACAAAGGCCTCTTTTAACAGGCGTTACTTGACGACCGCGTGGCCTAGTGGTCAGAGTACCTGACTTCTACGCCGCGGGTCCTGGGTTCGAATCCCAGCCGGAGCCAACATTTGTGCTAAAACACAAATTGTTGGTTTTCCCCGTGTTTCTGACACTGCATCCTAGCCTACCTCCGATCTTATCGCATCAGCGTTACATCGGGCGAGGGTAGGTTGGGACGAGTGAGTGCCTCTGTGTTTGCGCGTACACTTGTGGCACTATAATATCTCCTGCGCAGTTGATGGCTCTCGACATTCGGATTCGGAAGTTGTCGCCGTGGTCGAAATCGGCTAGGAGAACATCACATCATCACTTGGCTCTTCATGCTATTTATAGCCTTTGCGCATATAGTTCCTTTCAGTCGTGTTTTGTAGATCGCCACTCTATCTAGCCACGGGACACCATTTACTTTGGCCAAAATACGATCTTCATTCTAGTATTATCTTACTTCAGAGGTTGTCACTTGTACGACAAATATGACCCGACCAAAAGCCCGCGTTGAACGCCGACCGATTATACGATGCTTGATCGTATAACCTTAGAGACATAATTTTTTTCCTACGACATATTCTTTTACGCCATTACGCGTTAAGTTTGTTTCCTTAATAACTCGAAAACTAAAAGAGATAGTGCAATTCTAATAAATTAGTACAGGAATAATAAGTTTTTTTTAATTCCTATTATTACATACCGACAAGTGGAAGACTGTGCCAATACACAACTTCAAATATATTTTTAAGTAGTTTTATAGGCTACCTGTTGATTTATAAAAACAAATATGTCATAAATACATAATAAGATAACATATTGTCGGTGGTATCTAAAAACATAGTCAACACCAGTAGTCATCTATTCTGATGTAATTATTAATAATTGGAAATTCATCATAATCGCACATTTTTAATAAAAGTATTGTTGAAATCTTAGCACATGAGTAACTAATAATATGTAAACACTGTAAGATAATTGTATAGAAAATGTAATAAATATAACTGATTATATATATACTAAACATAATAATATTTAAGACTTCTCAGTTATAATAAAAATCAATATAAATGTAAAATTACATAGAATAAGGTAGCTTAAATTAAATCACGATAAAGAATAAAATTCCGTGCCTTGTAAAGTTATTGAATGTATACCCATTAGTTATATTTGTAAAATCAATTAGTCAATAAGCTCCCACTAGAGATGGTGTAATCTCTAGAGGAAAAAAATTGACCAGGCTATTGGAATACTAAAAACTCTAAAGATTACATTGCTCACTACGGTTCTCTTGCAGATTTGTTGGTTAAGAAACTTATCCACCAGGAAAACTGCGCGCACAGCTCTCTCCATTGCTGTTTGAGCGATTTCATGTTTGCGTAGTAGCCGCACCACGCTTTCGAAGTACAACATCTGCCCCTGCGCTCGTCACCCCGAGACATCAGTTCTTAAATCTCATATGCCCAGTAATTACACTAGTTGTCAGGGCCTTCAGACCGAAACACAGTAATGTTTGCACACTACTCCTTCACGGCAGAATAACTGGCCTGGTGGACCTACCTTTTTACATAATTTTTTAATTTATTTGTTCTTACATAGCCGTGGTAGCTCAGGGGCCTGGTGCTCGCCTATAATTTCATAGGAAGCGAGTAACCTGGGTTCGATCCCCGGTACCAGCACCTCTAATATTGTTCTACAATTTTAAGTGCTGATTTACCACTTGCTTAGCGGTGAAGGAAAACATCGTGAGGAAACCTGCATGTCCGAGGACTAGAAATATTTCGAGGACAAGTGAAGTCCGCCAACCCGCATCGGAGCAACGTGGCGGATTCTTCCTAGCTCCAAAACCCTCTCAGAAATGAGAGGAGGCCTGTGTTCAGCAGTGGGACATTTATAGGCTGAAACTTTACTTTTATACTTTACATAATACTTGGAAAGTGCCATTATAAAAGTGAAAATTTAAAGGGCTGTCATGTAGTAGAAAGTACATGAGAATTTCACGTTTGCTGTTAATAGCTTTTCACTCAGGCGATTAAATTGGCTTAGGCACTCAACCGATTTCCTCACAATGTACAGTGAATAGGCAATCTGGAAGCAATTGAAGTACGCGAGCTGTAACTGGTCGGTTCCATTTTACGAACAACAATGTCAGAACATACGAGTACATTGATATAGTTTCGTCGTTTTTCAATGAAATATTTATTAAAAATGTTTTTTGTGAAATTAAACTTTCGTAAACACGTAGTATACCAACAGAGGTTATTACCATGAGATAATTATAAAACAGGACGTGGAATTAGCGGTTCCAAAGTATTGAAAGTTACCGTCCATACGCACGTTATGGTTTAAAATATAATTCGAGACCACATTATGGAGAAACCCGAGATATTAGAGGATGAGTTAGGATATCGCTTAAGTTAAATTAATACCATTGTGAAGGTAACTGATATCTTGCGGAATGATTTTGTATTTATAGCAGTGGTTTTTTTTATGAGACGAGTAAATAGTTCACCTGACCTGATAAATGCAACGTCTGCTTAGTCACCCAGAACATTTCTGTGTGTCACCTATGACGTCAGTTTATAAGTCACCCAAAACCGTTCTGCGTGGCTCCTATGAAGTAAGTTTTTAAGTCACCCAAAACCTTTCTGCGTGGCACCTACGACGTCAGTTTTTAAGTCACCCAGAACATTTCTGTGTGGCACCTATGACGTCAGTTTTTAAGTCACCCAGAACTTTTCTGTGTAACACCTATGACGTCAGTTTTTAAGTCACCCAGAACATTTGTGTGTGGCACCTACGACGTCAGTTTTTAAGTCACCCAGAACATTTCTGTGTGGCACCCATGACGTCAGTTTTTAAGTCACCCAGAACATTTCTGTGTGGCACCTACGACGTCAGTTTTTAAGTCACCCAGAACATTTCTGTGTGGCACCTATGACGTCAGTTTTTAAGTCACCCAGAACTTTTCTGTGTGGCACCTATGACGTCAGTTTTTAAGTCACTCAAAACCGTTCTGCGTGGCACCTATGAAGTAAGTTTTTAAGTCTCATCACTTTCAGACCGTAAAGCAGTGATGTTTGCAAACTTGCAAACTTAACCACACACGTAGTCCACTTTTCGTCCCCGCGGAAAACGAGACGTGACGGATGGTGAACCACGTCGTTTTGGTATGAGTCAAAAGATTCTTCCTTCCCATTGCGCTCCCATGAGCAGTATAGTGACAGCATTGAATATTATGGTGTTATTTCGCACGAATTAAGGCTGTCCATAAAATACCTTAGTCGCCTTTTACGACACCTCACTACCTTCGAAAGAGGCAAACTACTGCTATTACTTATCTAGATGGATTGCGGCATAGAAATCCTTTAGCTAGTTAGAATATAACAAAAAGAAAAATACAATCAAAACACTTCAATTCAAATACAAATTATTTTAAAACTTCATTTGCTCCGAATAAATCATCAGAGCGCAGTGTGATGCCACACGAAAATGTTCTGGATATTAGCATTTGTTATAGACACACGTTGCATTAACCATAAGGTGAACGTTTTGCTCGTCTCGGCACTTTCTTTAATATTAAAAGGCAATATTAACTCTTATGCTTGGACAAGACAGAAGCTTCTCACAGTGTTCGAAAGCTTTTTTGTCAAGTACACCTTTGTGTAAAGGGTATATCATATACACAAAATACCTGATAAAAGTGCCTAGCTGCCTCACACTTAAAAAAATGCGGGATGGTGAAAAACTTCTATCAGTTGATACATGACAATATAAGTCTTCGCTGCGTGCGGTGATCTTCACCCAACATCGCGCTTCTCCTGAAGGGACGTGAAGTTAGGGGAAAAGAGTATACTATGGGTATTTCTTTTGGTAGTTTTAAGGAAAAAACGGTCGTAATTTCGGTTATAAATGTTATAAGAGTATATAATAAAAAAAGGAATAATGACAGCAAAAGATGTTTGCAAACGTTTTCTGCTAAAAAATAGGGTCTTAAAACTTAAGACACAAAACAAAAAGCATTATGAAACGCCTCGTAATAATTCTTATTAACAGTTTTAAAGGAACTCCGTAATAGCCCAGGGCTTCGAGACTGTACAATTAATTGAATAAATTACTCGCAACCTTAAATACTTCCAGAAAAAATATGAAAGCAGGTCTTTTGAAGTATTTACTATTAACCATATATTGTTAAAAATCGCATGGAAATAATAAATTATAATTTTTTTATAGAAACATGTTAAACTGTCATCTATTCTATATCTATACTAATCTGATTGCAATACAGACTATTTCTTAATCTAATATGCTAATTTGCAAGATACCAAAACTCAAACACACTCGTCTTGAAAATTATTATTCTGATAAATCAGAATTGGCTGAATGGATTTTGAAGGGATTTTCATTGGCAGGCAGAGGAATTTTCGGAAAGTAATCTAAGATACTTTTTATTTCCGAAATATTTAAGGGTCTTTTGGAAAATCTGCGGACGGGGCGGGACGGTGACGGGACGCTAGCGCGATGTGAGCAGTTGTAATGTACTAATTTATATAGAAGATGTCACACCTCACCATCGTGCTCGGCGCGCCGCGTCACGTCGACGTCGCGCCCGACGGAACGTCAGCTTTGTATTTAATTACAAAAATTGACAACGAAAAAGTGGAAAAGCTCATTAAATTGTTCGAGGTGACCTTTTGTTTGTAAACCACTGTGCAATATAAAAATGCTGGTCTAAAATCGACAATTTAGGAATCAATAGGAAAAAAATACTCGAAAAATCAAACTCAGCCTTACCTTATTATCTTATTTATAATAAAGTGTGACAGTTTGTATGTTTAAACGCGCTGATTTTAGAAAATACCAATAAGTATTGTTTTTGCATTACATAGCCCTTTTATCGAATAGAGTTCTGAGTTATTAAACTTTATGCTACAACTTTAAGGTAGATACACACGCACACTGATAATCAGAATCTACCACCCCATCGTAAAAGTCGACATAAGGAAAATGAAAACCAGGAGATAGGCAGCAGCATCTTCCTGGAACATCTGAATAAAAAATATACTGCGGTTGCCAACCCGCATGCCGAGCGTGGCAACACATCGAGAGCTACAAATTTTTGTGGCAATCTGTCGGGGAGGCCTATGCACAGCAGTGGACTAGTGATAGGCTGAAACGCTGATAACGTTACCGAGAAGGGCCATACAGTGAAAGCTCAGGTCAGCGAGGTACCATGCAGTACGGCGCAATCATAGGGTCGGCTTATTTAACGCGGGAAACCGAGGGGCACAGCTAATATGAAATATCATTTTTCATAAATAATTCGAGCTCGATAATGTAATATCAACTAGCAAGAAACGGCGAGCAAAATGTTATAACATTACGAAAAGAGAACGATGACATCTGTGACATTTTATTAAATCGCATGACTTAGTTAATTGGAAGAGAACATAAAACACGAGTAAAAGTTATTGATATTATATACATGTGGCGATATACTATATATAAGTAAATATAATTTTACGTTATGAGCCTGCCTTTTTAAAACATTAAAAATCGCCCTAAAATAGAAACTGTATTCTTAAATATTACTGCAACATGTTCACTCCAATGCATGTGGAGTCCACTCCTTTTTACGTTGTACATCTAATTAGTTTGTACGAGTAGATATTTGTATTCTATATATACTGTTTCTGGACTTAAAAAAAAACACTTTGACAATTCGAACCCAGGACCTGCGGCGTTGAAGTCAGGCACTCTGACCTAGTCCCGCGGTCGCCAATTCTAATATGTAAATATATTTTTATTATCCTCGTTTATCTGATAAAAATATTCACTAAGAAAACGACACCTGCATTAAATTCGAAGAGGGTTTTTATGACTTGGACATAATCTATTTTACGTCCATAAAATATGAGTTCAGCTTGTTATATTATAAATATGTATGTTGAAAAGATATACCGTTTAGCAGACATTTACGCATCATTATCATCATTATCATCATTATGTCAGCCTATCACTAGTCCACTGCTGAACATAGTTCTCCCATAGATTACTACAAAAGTTTGTAGCTCTCATTTTGGGGGGAGTTTTGCCATAGTTGCCGCGCTTGGCAGGCGGGTTGGCAACCACAGTTTATTTATTCTGATGTTCCAGGAAGATGCTGATGTCCATCTTCCGGTTTTAATTTTCCCTCTGTCGACTTTTACGACACCCAAGGGGTGAGATGGGGTAATAGATACTCTTAAGCCGCTACCACACGGCATTTATGCATAATGAATCGTTTTAAAATAGTTATTACTAGATAAGAATGCCGATTTCGTAATAAAAAAATAATTTAATTAATAAATTTATACTCTATCCTCCTAGTCAGTTTTCGATCACAGTGACAACTTTCGAACTCTGTCGGAAGTTAACAACTGCGCAGGAGATATTATAGTGCCACAACTGGGCGTGTAAACACAAAGGCACTCACTCTTCCAAATCTATCCGCTCCTGATGTTACGCACATGTGATAAGATCGGAAGTAAGTTAGGATGCGGTGTCTTAGACACGTGGATAATCGAACACCAGTAAACGAAGAATGTGTGTTTAGTTTGCTGGTGGTAGGATTCATATGTGGTAATCCGTCTAGGTTGGTACCACCCCAGGCCAGTTATTCTGCCGTGAAGGAGTGTGCAAACATTACTTTTGAGTGAATTTTGAGTGAGATCGGGAGATTTTATGGACAGCTGTATACATCGTCGTAGGAGCCACACAGTGGTTTGAGTAACGACCCAAAAGAAAAAGATGATCCTTAGGAATAAGCAAGCAGAAGTGGCAATGGGCCGGCCATATAGTTCGTAGAACCGATAACCGTTGGGGAAGAAAGGTTCTCGAAGGGCAACCTCGAACCGGCAAACGCGCCGCCCCCGACGAGATGGAGTGACTACCTGTACGGTTTTGCGGGAAGTTAATGGATGCAGGTGGCTCAGGACCGTTTTTTGTGGCAATCTATGAGGGAGCCCTATGTTCAAAACTGGACTATGATAGGCTGAAACGATGATGATGATGATACTATGCATCACTATACTGTATGAATTATGGTGTTATTCTGTGCGAAAAAAGGCAGTCCATACAATATCTTAGTCGTATTATCTTAGTGTAGATTTAAGGTAGGATAACTGCTGGCATTTTTCAATATGTCTGTCACATACATATACGTTACTTCATATAATTATACGATGTTCCACTCAGTTTCGTTTTCTAGGTTAGAATAGCCTGCTTTAGGAAAACGATGCATAGGCACTGCAATTAAAAATATAGGTTCGTTGAAGTTAAAGGTATGTTTTTTAATTACAAAATAGAATCTTCTACTACACAATGACTCGCGATCCAGCTTAGAACCAAAACAACAGTATTTTGAAGATGTATTCGTAGTCCGATGTAAAAGCTTCGTGGTCTATTCTGTTGGAAAAGCCAGAATACGTGGGAAAGCCGACGTTTTCCGTAGCAATATAAAATCCAAAGCCTGCAATTCATATTAAGTGAGTAGTGAGAAATGTGAGTAGTGAGATGCAGTAGAAGAATCCAGGGTCCGCAAAGAATGACAAGACGAAAAATAAAATCACTGAAACAATGACGAAGGCGCAGAATAACACAGGACTACGCAGAAGGAATTTTAAAATTAATAAAATTCCGTAGAGGTGTGGTCTTCTGGAGGTTGCCATAAACATTTCCGTATTACTAAATTTTTTATCATGCTTGAAAACAATTTGAAAAACAAAATTAAGTATTTCTCACAACTCCATACAACAACACTATCTATTAAAACTTTGTATAAAACTTTCAATGAAGTTGCGTTTCAAGGTCATAATAAACTACAATGTTGGGTCTTTCAATTTCAGTCATAATTAATTATAATGTTATGTCTAAATAGGAGTTTTATATTATATTATCATTCATATTACATATCATATTTTTATTTTTACGAATGAGTATAGTCAGTAAAAACTTCCGTTGTCATTGACGGCTAACTATGTCATGTCGCACTACCGTAACAGCGCGCTACTAAATGCGCCAAAAGAAGTATAACTTCAATTATTAAAAATACGACGGTAACGCGTTTTATATATAAATAAAGTAATTACGTCGATTGTGATTAGCCCGCACGTCACAAAATGTCCTTGAGAAAAAACGCTCGCTTAACACCATAGAGGTGACCGCTTTGTGTTCCACCCTTGAGTGGATTTTTATGTTACTTTCTATTGATTTTTCACAACCGACCCCTTTTGTTCAATGATCTTTACACAGTAATGCCAAATTTGTATTTAAGGTTTTCTGCATGTTGGTAAAAGTTGTTTGGTCAATATTGTATTAGTTAATAATAAAATTTAGTTGAATTGTGAAATGTATGTTTTGACAGACGTACATTTCACAGACATAAGGGGCGTTCAATGTATTCTAGGTATCGGCATGGAAGAAAACGAAAATCCGATTAAAATTATTTTTATGGTTCAATGTAATCCCTTTTTACGCCTCTGTATCTCTATAGGCCTACTCATAGATTGCCACAAAACTTTCTAGCTCTCATTTTGGGGTTTTTTTGTCATTGTTGCCAGGCTTGGCAGGCGGGTTGGCAACCGCAATTTATTTATTCAGATGTTCCAGGACGATGCTGCTATCCATCTCCTGGTTTTCATTTACACACATCCATTTCATTTCTGAGGCGTCGTGAGGAATGGCAGCACCCATCTTGCATTGACTTTTGTACGATTAAAGTGTCCTAAATAATAGTGTGTATGGTACCAATGAATACGTTAGTCTTTTCATCCGTAATGGCAGTAGCCGGACCGCCCGAACTAGGGTCGTTTTAATACTCTCTCTACCTCTTTTAACGAAGATGCAGAACCTTGGTAAACCGCAACCATCTCATTGTAAACACTTTTTTTTGGCTTTTTTCCTGTTTCGTAAGCAATTCAATCACTGCATGGTGTTAGATTTTTTCAACATTGTTACGTCAGCCATTCCTATTGTCTTTGACTAAGCGGTAGCTCAGGGGCCGGGAAATTAAAGGCGAGCGCCTTTAATTTAATAGTACCCAAGTAACCTGGGTTCGATCCCCGGTGCCAGTATCTCTTAAATAGTTCTACTTTTAAGTGTTGATTTACCGCGTGCTCAGCGGTGAAGGAAAACATCGTGAGGAAACCTGTATATCAGAGGAACAGAAATATTTCGAGGACATGTGAAGTCCGCCAACGGTGGCGGACTATTCCCCGCTCCATAACCCTCTCAGAAATGAGAGAAGGCCTGTGCTCAGCAGTGGAACATATAGAGGCTGTTACTTAACTTTTTTTAAGAATAAATAGCGAATTAATGATCATAACTTTATGAAATTTTATAATTATGCTCTCGGATAATGTGTTTACCTAATTACAAAGTTATAGTATCACAGTTTTGTTTTATTAGAGAAAGTGACGCAACGAGCAAAACGTTCACGTGATGGTAAGTGCAACGTCTGTCCATAACAAATACTGTGTCACCCAGAACAATTCCGTGTGATACCACACTGCGTCCGTCGCCCTGAGGTATCAGTTCTTCAGTTCATATGCCCAGTGTTGACACTATCACACAGTGCCCTTCAAACCGAAAACAGTAATTTTTACACACTACCACTTCACGGCAGAATAACTGGCCCTGGGGCGGTTCCTGCATGGGAATCCTACCACCAGTTATTTTATTTAAGCAAATAGAAAAAAATAGAAAATAGAAAATAGTTTATTTGCTTAAAATCATACAAAAATACATAAATTGTTGCTGGGACTTTCTTTTAAGTAAATATATACTTGCGCCAGGATGCCCCGCTCTTCCATAACTAACAAATGTTATTTAATAAATAACGGTAGTGGTATTAACACTACGATTTTAACTTATCAATTATGTAATTTGTTCTTGATGTATATGCATATGTAAGTGTGTAGGTGTGCTTGTGTGTATGTGTCTGTATAGGTGTGTATATGTATGCATTTGTATGCCTGCGTATCTTTTTGTTTATTTAAATACATGTAATAGTGATTCAATCTCATCATAGTTGGAAAGCCACTCTATTACAACATTTTTTAACTTATGTGAAAGTAGCGGATAAATTTTAATTTTGTTATTTACTTTATTGTACAAATAACCGGACTGTCTCTTAACCCAGATAAGCCTGAAACTTAAATTTTTTGAAAAATTTGAAAAAAGTTACATTATTTAGTTTATTAGATCTTATGCAACATAAAAAAAATTATGAAAAAAAAATTAAGTGTAAGGCTTTCAGGGAAACAGCCGTCCTATATGTAGGACAGTAGGATAATAAGAGGAAATAAAAGACCATTTATGACAAAACAGAATGTAATCAAAAAGTGTAGTTTATTAGATAACTATTGATTATATTACCCATTGTTATATGTAATTTACTAGATTAACACTATTTATGAATGATATGTTTCAAAACACTTGACACACACTCCAACATCACATTTCTTGCAACGTGTCAAACATTTTTTGTGACATTGACGACAGTGTGTTTGCTTCGATTGAGGAATAACCAGATGATTCATTTGGTCTTTACGACTATCAGCATGTTCATGATGGGAGGGTCGGCTAGGCCCTCTTTTGGCATTTTTTCTGTTTGATTCAATCAAAGCAATTGCTACCCTTCTGCGAAAGCCAAGATGATCCAGTTTTCCATGATTTATTTTATATAACTGCCATGCATTATGTTCGGCAAGATCAATCATGTGTGTGAGCAACGGCATGTACCATTTCTTACCTCGTATACCAATTCGGTAATGTGAAATATTTTCATCAGACCGATCCACTCCTCCCATATATTTGTTATAGATGGACACCATATGTGGTTCTTCTATGACAATGTTTCTCTTTTCACTTTGTGAGAAGCGTTTGGCAGATTGTTTAGGATTTATTCCTACAGCATTAGAAGCAATACTGAATATATTATTGTCATGCCATTTAGCAATAATGAACGTGTTGTCATGTGTCGTTCTGTAATCGACAGCACCACGTTCCTTTTTTTTCAGTAACTTCGATGTAATCAGAGGACAACTAGATGTCCTGTTTTCTCGAACTGTCCCAGTGCAACGAAGGCCTTTCTTTGTTATTTCTTCCAGCAAGGGCGTCCCAGTAAAAAAAATATCAAAAACTACGTGGTAAGGAAGGTCGAAGCCACGTGAAATCAGCACATCGCAAAAAGTGAGAACAACGCTTGCACCCAGCCCCAACTCTTTATATATTGGATTGCACATAGTTGTAGCACCTTGGTATGGTTCCATCCATAAAACATACCCTAACCGTGTAGAACCAACCCAAGCTTTGAACCCGTACCTAATAGGTTTACCTTTTATGTGCTGTTTGCAGCCATGTCTACCATAGTAGGGGATCATGGCCTCATCTACACTGTAATGCTCTTCAAGAGGAGAAAACTCTAAGAACCTTTTATTTAGAAGTGTAACTAGGGGGCGTACTTTTGTGTATTTGTCTTGCAAATCCAGATTATCATTGACATGAAGGTGGCGAAAAATAAAGTCAAATCTATCCCTAGTCATAGCCGAGCTGATCAATTCATTCTTTGTATCAGGGGAGTTTTCCCAATACATTCTTCTACGGGGGAGCCATGAATAACCACTAACCAACAATATGCCGATGAAACATTTCATATCTTCAGTGGTTATGTCTCCAGGCAAATTCTTTTTGACAGCATATTTATTGCTCTCTGACACCAACAACGAAATAACATCTTCATCTAAGAAGTTTTCAAACCACTCAATTGGGCGCTTATCTTGGCAAGCGCCTTGAACATCTGGCCAATTCACGGGATTTTTTGCCAAGTCCCGTTTTCTCCATGCGTAGGTACGCCTACGTTTAGTTCGACCTGTAGAATCAGAAGGTTCTTCTTCTGTATCACTCACCATAATCTGCCCTTGAATCATTACTTCAGCCGGTTGAAGCAGAATGTTTCGTGGCAAATTATTCAAAGTTACATTATCTTCTTCACCCGAATCTTCGTCAGTGAGACAGTCAGGATCAACAGGAGGAGGTAGAATACATATCAGTCGTTCTCTATAATCTTCTTCATTATCAGAAACATTTTCTAAAGCATCTAAAATTTCATGCGCAGCTAACGGTCTGTAAAGAAAAAGTTGTATTATTGTACTAAAATCATGTATATTATCCTACTGTCCTATATATAGTACGCTAGTATTTGTAACAAGTTATACGTAATTTATTTATATTATTTTGCTAGAATATTTATTTAGTACAAAAGTTAAGGTTATCAACTAGATATTAACACAGAAAAAAACAACTCACGAGTAAAATATAACTTTTTATACATACCTGTCATTTGCCATGTCTGCAACGCATTTTTATTACACACTTATAAGGTAAAATATAAGGTAAAAACTGTTAAAATAACTGTCTTTTTATTTTTTCTAATAAAGCTGACACGTTTCTTACTGCAAATCATAAGACTAAATAATCTTAGATAAAGAGGGTATTCTGATATTTTTTTTTATTTCTACTGTCCTAAATATAGGACAGTAGGCTTATCTGGGTTAAATTGGTTCGTGGCGAAATTTGTTTTAACTGTACAATTGTCAATAATAGCTCTTCTCGTACTGTTACTGGAGTCAAAGGACACAGTCTTAAGTTTTTCCAATATTAAATGTAGCACATATAATTTCCTAACACTCAATAATTTGCTAATAGCATATAGTTCTTCTGTAGGAAATCTATAAGGCTTACTGTACATCACCTTTATTAATGATCGCTGGCCACGTTCTAATTCCAACATTTCCATTTTTGTCGCCCCGCCCCAAACTGGGACACAGTATGTCAAAACTGATTGAGCAAGAGCAATATAAATTTGATTTAATATTTTAGTAGTTGCCACGTGTCGGAGTGTCTTAAAAATCCAAATCAGTTTTCGGATTCTGCCCGTGGTTACTTCAATATATGAGTGCCAAGAGAGTCTTTGATCTATAATGATTCCTAATGAGATGATGACCAGAGCAGATATCTTGCATGTCACACTGGTGTATTTTAAGATTTAAAGTTGTTGGTGTGCGTTTATTTATGCAGAAACAAATGTAATTTGTTTTCGCCGTATTTAGCGTTAGTACATGTAGTTTAAGCCATTTGGTAATTATCCCCAAACCAGTTTCTGCAGCTTTATGTACTTCTTCCCACAATTTTCCTGAGAAACAATGGCAGTGTCGTCTGCATATGCATATATATGTCCGTTAACAATTTTCATGTTACATAAATCATTAATATATATATAAGGAATAAAGTAGGGCCCAAAACGCTATTTTTACTCTTTGAGTCCGGCCGCTGAGATAATCTCTTAACAGATCCAATTGAGTCCCCCTAACACCGATTCTTTCTAGCTTCTGTAAAAGAATGGGTACAGAAACGGTATTGAATGCCTTTTTTAAGTCCAAGAAGACAGAAGAAATAAAGACAGAGAACACAAGTGAAAAGGAACACATGTCAAGTTACATTATCTAATTTTAAGTAAACCATACACATAAAGGCTAACTATAAAATACAATTTACCATACCTGATAAAATATGATTAAGCCTACAAGAAGTACTATGAATATTTGATATTATTACAGTAAGTACTATACTCGTATGTAATTAAGGCGTATTTAAACTTATACAGCATTATAGATTTTTGGTTTTGACTAAATCCTGGCCTAAAATTCATTCTAACAAAAATAGCGCACACTTTACTGACAGAAATTCGATTTCAATAGTTTCAAATTTTTCGTGTCGATTACTTTCCGTTCGTTTTTAATAAATGGCATAGACGAACGTGCCAGCACTTGGTTTTTCAGTTGCGATATTTCTTCGAGAAAAAAACAAAACAGTTATCCTAGTTCTTGCTGGTATAGTTTACTTTTACGCATAGGGGGAAAGAATGAAATTCTACATTCCTGATCATTTCGGATCTAATCCATACTAATAATATAAATAATAGTAACTCTCTCTATCTCTCAGTCTATTTGTTACCTTTTCACGGTTCAACCGCGGAACCGATATTAACGAAATTTAGCACAGATATAGCTTGCATCGTATAGACGGACATATAATACTTTTTATCCCGAAAAATGGAATAGTTCCCACGGTATATTTAAAAAAAAAACTACATCCACGCGGAACGCAGTCGCGGGCATCAGCTAGTGTTGTATAATTTTTAAATATCAGTTCTATTTTTTGTTACATCCGTAAGCCCAGAAAATTACAGTTTTTATTCCTATTTTTTTTTTGAAGTTTGTTTCAAAGCGGAAAGAATGATTTCTTTATTATTCATTGCCTCTGCCTTCGCTATACGCATTGTGTTCGCCACCCTCGTAAATAATTACAAGCTTGAAAATGTGCACCTACAAGCATAATCAGATTCAAATATTAAAAATCAAGCGGAACCATATAAATGTAAAAAAAAAACTGTAAATTCTTTTCGAGCATTTCGAGAACACAAGTTTTAGTTCGGAATTTAGCTGATTGATAATTGATGATGATAGTTATAATTTTTAATAGTCAGTAAGTAAATACTATAATAATTAGTATATGAGTAAGTAGAAACCATCTACAATACGATTTAGTTTATTAAGAATCGATGGCGATGGCTGCCACATGCGTTATACTCGTGAACAGGTGCTGTTGGTGGAGGTTAGTCTGCTCGAGTTTGCAATGCATTCATTCACTTATTATTAAATCTTGTATAACATTTTGTCATAGAGCGTGTTTTGGATTTCTATTAGACGGTTCTTTGTAAATTTATTTATAATGTACGACAAAGATAAAAAATAACAAAATAGAGGATACCTACGGAGTTTCTTCCGCCCGTTTCTTCTCCGTCAGAGGAACCTTATTACGAAACGGCGATAGATTATAAAAACTGACGTTTGACAAACGAAATCTATATTTCATTCACCAACATTCATAACCTTAATATTCATGTATCCATGAAGTGTAATATACCCAGTAATTTACTACTAATTATTACTCTTCAAAGTGAAATACAGTAATGCTTATACAAAATAATAAAAACAGACACATTTCTTACAAAACAGGAAAAAATTCAATTCAAAAAGTTTTTAAACAATATAAAAGCTAAAAAGCAGCCAGTAGAACTTGCCGAAATGTTGGATTATTATTTGCAAGTATTGCATTTAAAGTTAAGTAATTTTATTTATCGAATTTAAAGCAAATAACCATAATTTAACGTAGGTTATTGCATTTCTCCGAAACATTTTTGGACCATCTTTAGAAATCCATACTATACTATCCATACTTTGACGACCGCGTGGCTCAGTGGTCAGAGTACCTGACTTCTAAGCCGCGGGTCCTGGGTTCGAATCCCAGCCGGAGCCAACATTTGTGCTAAAACATAAATTGTTGGTTTTCGAGTCTGGTTGTGTTGTGATTGTCCCCGTGTTTCTGACATTGCATCCTAGCCTACCTCCGATCTTATCGCATCAGCGTTACATCGGGCGCGGGTAGGTTGGGACGAGTGAGTGCCTCTGTGTTTGCGCGTACACTTGTGGCACTATAATATCTCCTCCGCAGTTGATGGCTCTCGACAGTAGTCGGAAGTTGTCGCCGTGGTCGAAATCGGCTAGGAGAACATCCATAATAGAGATATACCACGATATACCACATAGAGGTGGGCAACACGCCCACCTCTTCAACACATATTTAACACTAGCTGTGCCCCGTGGTTTCGTTCACCGTTTAATTTCAAAGAAGTCGCTCTGAGGGGCGTAGCGTGATGTTATATAGCGATAAATGGGCTATCCAACACTAAAAAAAAATCAATTTGAACCAGTAGTTCCAGAGATTAGCGCGTTTAACCAAACAAACTCTTCGTAATATTAGTATAGAGTTTAGATTTATTTTTACTAGAATATTTGCTTTAGATGGTAAAATAATTTTCACAGTCTCACTCTATCGGGCTTATAAAACTGCTGGATAAAGTCTCTTTTGTAAGCTAAATGGTTTCTTATAATCGCCACGCTCAATGGCGATCGGACCTACAAGATTTTTTCCAAGAGATTCCTTTAGTTAAATTTAACGTCTCGAGTGACAGATAGGGTGCGAGTTTTATTTCCAACTAGCTTTGCTCTGCGGTTTCACGCGCTTAAAAAAACTGACCCCGATTGGTGATATACATATATACATCCCTATTTGAATCGGATTTTGGGGTATAAATTTTTTTGTGCGGAACGCTAATTTTTCTAAAATTGTAGTAGTCTAAGTTACCCGCTATAATATCAGCTATCTGTCAGTGAAAGTCCCGTCAAATCGGTCCAGTTGTTTCGGAAATTAGCTGGAATAAACAAACAGAGAACATTTTTAAAAATTGCTTTTATTATAACTAATCAATAATATTGTAATTAATCAATAATTCTTAATACTTTCATAAGCATTGAGTAAAAAGTTGTTATTTTGTTATTACAAACAGACACTTCCATTGTATTTATGTGTATTGATAACCTTTGAATAATACTTTAGTTCCAAACCTCAAATGCTTAAAAGTATTTAAATTATTGTAAAATAAGCGCTTTGTCCTTAAATACTTGCAAACACGATTCCGTTTTCAAAAGCATAAAAGGGTTGGCAAAATGTTTACCGTGGAAATATTTTCGCATTAATCACCAAATTTCTCTTGTTATCGTTGTAATTGTGAAGTTTAGTGAACTGTCAAGATTGTTATTTTATTACAAAAGAAAAACTTTAAAAAACGTTTAATGTACAAAACCAAACCATTTTACTTGGAGAGCATAATGGAGCTTCTTAAAATAAAACTTGAGTGGCCTTTTAGAGGTGCTTCACACTTCACGATGAGATTACTGTTGCAGTATGTGTTGTAAGTACGAGTTCGATGGGTGGAATGAAATAAAAATGAATTACAATTTAAAGGTATTCCTTAAGTCAAATGAAACCAACAATATGTTAAAACGTTGCATTGCTATGAAGCAATGATTAAGCGCTTGCGCCGTAACACCATTACTTGGATAGTAAAGGTGGAACATAGGTACGAGTAACATAACAACACGTAATCAATGATTATAATATATATATATGTATATATATATACACTGTTAAACTTTTATGCACTAATGGTACATATGGCGGACTAAATGCTTAAAATCTTAATAGAGCTCTTAGTCTACCATAAAAGAAAGAGAATAAAAAAATATTCGATTATAACAAAATAAACAATAGATATATATATAAATATATATAAGAAGAATTTTCTTTTTGTTGTCTGTCTCTACGAATGGATTTATTTCAAATGCTACTAAAGTTTTTAACAAGAATCTTACACATGTACAAACGCTCAGACTATGTTTTTGAACAGATTTTATAACGATGTGTGTCAGGATCGTAGCAAGTGGAAAGGTGTGGCTCTGCCTACCCCAATAGGAAAGAGGCGTGACTCTATGTATGTATCTATGTATGTGTTTATGAACATTCGTTCGATAACATTCCAAGAATGTCGGCTATTAGTAGTACTGAAGCCTTTATATTATGTATGTTTTTTCTTCACTTAATTTTTTAAATAACTTTCTTAAACAAATCCAAAAGTCTGCGCGAACGGTGTCGGTGGTACAGCCAGTAAGTAAATAAATCATTAGAGATAAATGATGATGTCCTCGAAGTAGATTTCAGATGATCTATTTATTTTATTTTAAAACTTAATGGCTTCCTATACAATAAAAGAATACAAAGGGCGGTCTAAGTGTGAGACACCTTTAAGTGGTGAGATTGTGATGAGGTGAAGCAATAAAGACAAGGAAAAAAAAACCTAAGTAACAAATATATGCAGGAATCCGTCTAGGTAGGTAGCACCCCAGGGCCAGTTATTCTGCCGTGAAACAGTAGTGCGTAGACATTACTGTGTTTCGGTCTGAAAGGCACTGAGAGCTAGTGTAACTACTAGGCATATGAGACTTAAGAACTGATGTCTCAAGGTGACGGGCGCAGTGTGGTGCCACTCGTTGTTCTGGGTGACACAGCATTTGTTATGGGCAGACGTTGCACTTACCATCAGGTGAACGTTTTGCTCGTCTCGTTACTTTATCCAATAAAAAAATACATCTAAATATTATACATATAAATACACAACATAAATCCACAACATAATTCCACACTTGTAACGGCGACCAACTACTAACAATTTATCTTCTCGTGATTCTTTACTAAATAATCATGAAGCAACTTCATAAAGGAGTATTTATTGAGCGCTTTATCCTGAATCTAAATAATCTGAATCTCTATATCCTGATTAACTATATTTATATAATACGAGTACATGCCGAAAAACATGACTACAAAATAAAAATAAAACTTCAGAAAAATTGCACTACTCTGATAAATGTTTTAAATTCTGTTTTTTAATAATTGGAGTCAAAGCTCATACTAGAAAAATAATGCCTATTTGAACTTTTCATATTTATCTATCATTTAAGAGGTAATAATATGGCAGGTCTCCTATTTGTGTGCAATCGTAGGGTATTCGGTGAAGGTACAGGCTTGTTGGTCGAACGGGATTAATATTTGCAGAAGCCAAAAAGCAATTTCTGCGTGTCGGAACAGATGTATACGAGTAAAATGTAACTGTTTAAATAACCTAAATCGAAATAAATGTCGAAAATGTTGACGTTTGTTATATGGTATATAGTAAACGTATGTATAAATTCGTTTTGTTAGATTAAATTTTAATAACAATTTGTAATATATCACACATAAAGGTTGATGTCCAACTCCAAGTGTACTGCAGATGTTTTACAAACCAATAAAACGCTTTTGGTGAGGGCAGAAAGTGATATGCGTGAAAAACGTTCACGTGATGGTAAGTGCAACGTCTGCCCATAACAAATGCTGTGAACATTTCTGTGTGACACCACACCGCGCCCGACACCCTGAGACATCAGTTCAAAAGTCCAGTGATCACGCTAGCTCTCAGTGCCCTTCAAACCTAAACACAGCAATGCTTGTAAGCTACCGCATCACGGCAGATTAACTGGCCCTGGGTTGGTACCTACCTAGACGGATTGCTGCAAGGTAATCCTACCACCAGTACGTTGTAGTGTATTGAGGGTTCAAGTTACATGAAAAACTTAAATGAGGACATGAATACTTCTTCGTTAGCTATAAAAGGCCACTGTTGAACATATACCGCTTGCAATTTGGCAATAATCACTACGCCTCGAAGGCGGATTCAGTCTACTGAAGTAGACGCAGTTCGTAAATTAAGTTGGTTGACGCCGTGGTCGAAATCGGCTAGGAGAACATTATCATCTCTGCCGGACACCTATCGGCTAAAAAATATATTAAAATAATTTAAAGCTTTAAGCCGTTAATGATCACATGTAATTATAAGTCGAATAATCGGTGTAGTTGAAAGTGGTTTTTGTTTTTTTTTTATTGCATAAAGTGATGAAACGAGCAAAACGGTCACCTGATGGTAAGTGCAACGTCTGCCAATAACCAATGCTGTGCCACCCAGTTTCAGTGTGACACTACACTGTGCCCATCACACTGAGACATAGGTTCTTAAGTCTCATATGCCCAGTGATTACGGTAGCTCACACCGCCCTTCAAACCGAAACACAGTGATGTTTGCACATTACTGCTTCACGGTAGAATAACTGGCCCTGGGGTGGTACCTACCTAGACGGACCACCAGTTAGGAGTTACTTTCGTCCTATTAGAAGGATTCAAAAATAAGTCCTAAACATTTTACTGCTTTTACTGGAATTTAGACAATGTGCTGGAATTGTAACATACATTCCCATTGTACATAGAAAACAGGAGCACTGGAAAAAGGTACGAAAAATAGCACGGGCTTACGTCGCTTTGATAAACATGTCGCATTTTGTCTATTGTTTTCGATTTCCCCCGTTTAAAACGAGGGATTAGCTTGCGTTTGGTTTTTGTATTTGTTGCAGAAACTGCCGGATCAAATCCCGTGCGGAACTAGTACATTAGTGAGACTAATGGTACTCTGCGGTAAAGCTTAAAAACTGCCTTTCTGTAACAACGCTTTTTTGCTTCGCTTAAAATAAAGAAAAGAATGAACGGTACAGTACATTTATTCAGAAACTAAATGAATGCTGAACTGGAAACAAAATAAATTTCTTTTTTAAATCGTTGTCATATACAATTTAGAATAAGAATGGATTTTGGATTAAAGTAACAAACCATCACAGCCACGTCGCAACGCTGTTGTTCTATCGGTGACTGACAAAGGAAATAAATTATTATATCTCAAAAAAAAAATTAACATAAAACCATTTTTCTGAATACGATAGAAGGTTAGGCCTAAATATTTTTCTATTTACATACATACAGTCATTCCCATAGGGAAAGGCAGAGACCACATCTCATTTACATGACAATCTTGTGTAAGTGAATTTGAATGATAATAATGAACAATGATTGAAATTGAAGCTTTTACAGATTTAAAGCGTTCCATAACGCTTTCATTTTTTTTTAAATTGTATAAAGGGACGAAACGAGCAAAACGTTCACCTATTGTAAGTGCAACGTCCGCCCACAACAAATGCTGTGTCACCCCGAATATTTCTGTGTGACCACACTGCGCCCGTCACCCTGAGACATCAGTTCTTAAGTCTCAAATGCCCAGTGATTACGCTAGCTCACAGTGCCTTTCAGAAATCTGTAAAAACTTCAATTTATCAAATGGTATATTCGAACACTAATTTGAAAAAAAAACCCCTACATTAAATAGATGAAGTGTCATATGGGAAGCCCATAAATTCTTATTCCTATTTTATTTATCATATAATAAATAAGAAAGTTATGGTTATGCCGTGTGTTAGCGGCTTAAGAGAATCTTCCACCCTATTTCATCCCGTGGGTGTCGTAAAAGTCGACAGCGAGAAAATTAAAACCAGCATCTTCCTGGTCGTCTAAATAAATAAACTGCGGTTGCCAACCCGCATGCCAAGCGTGGCAACTATGGCAACATTCCTCCAAAATGAGGGCTACAAAATTTTGTGTCAATCTATCTTCAGCAGTGGACTAGTGATGGGCTGAAATGATAATGATGGTTATGATTAAGTTGTTAGTTTGAAATTCAATCACGACCAAATGGCCGAAAAGATTTTAATGTGGCATGTTGTATATTATGTCATGGAAAATGTAATAGAATCCTTTGTAATTTTTTTTAATTATAAATATACTATGTAAATGCACGCACGATATAGGGGAAATAGCCGATAGGTGTCCGGCAGAGTAGAATAGCTACCGAGGTGTCCAAAGAGGCGACTAAGGTGGTGTACGGACAGCCTTTCGTATAGAATAACACCATAATATGTAATGCTGTCACTATACTGCTCATGGGAACGCAATGGGCAGAAAGAATTTGTTGATTCGTACGAAAATGGCTGCGTCACGTCTCGTTTCCCGTTTGGGCGAAAAGTGGGCTACGTGAGTGGCCTCTGCTTATATGGGAAAAGGCGTGTAAGTATGTATTTTATTGGAGAAATCCTAGCGAGGAGTAATTTCATGAAATAAATAAAAACTAATTCTAAAACGTCACTAACAGTAAGTTTATTCAAGCGATCATTAGTAACGTTGCATGCGGTAGACAGCTTTCATAAATTTAGGTTTCGTCCAAACAAATTGTTTGCGAAGATTGCATGTTTCTTCAGTAAATTATTTCCAACAAGTTAAGAAATTTCCCGACAAAGCTTTTAATGTCAACGGTCACGGATATTCTGCGCAATTTCTTTCGTGAAGGAATTTTAATTTTGTTACTTTCACTTTGGATTTTTTTGTACATTTTCTTGCTGAGATTAATCGATTTATTTTGCTGATCTTTTTCGTAAATCATTTAAAATTGAAGATACTACGGCCGTTCTGTTCTATGGCCGGCGTCAGAAATGGCCAAAGAGATTATAATTATTATTAAATATAAATAATTTTGTGCCGTGGTAGCTCAGGGGCTAGGCGCTCGCTTTAAATTTCATAGTACGCGAGTGACCTGGGTTCGATTCCCGGTGCCGGCACCACTAAAATTGTTAATTGCAATTTTAAGTGCTGATTTACCACGTGCTCGGCGGTGAAGGAAAACACCGTGAGGAAACCTGCATGTCTGAGGAATAAAAAATATTTCGAAGACATGTGAAGTCCGCCAGCCCGCATGGGAGCAGCGTGGCGGATTCTTCCTAGCTCCGAAACCCTCTCAGAAATGAGAGGAGGCCTGCGCTCAGTAGTGGGACATTTATAGGCTGAAACTATACTATACTATACTATAAATATTTTTTTGCAATAATCGAAGTTTGAAAATGTCTTGAGGGCAGTAAAGTCCTTAGAATTAAAAATGCATTTGCGATCAACGTTTGTTTTGAAAATCAGTCGTCTATGGACTGAAATAGATATTTTAGTAAGAAACGTTGAATAACAAGATCCAGGGTAGCATAACGGATTGCTTTTGAAGTTTTAAATAACACCGCGATAGCTCATTACCACGTTTTCAGCGGTGAAAGAAAACATCGAGATGAAACCTGCATGTTTGGAGAATAACAATGCTTCGAAAACATGTCAAGTCCACCAACTCACATTGTAGCAGCGTAGCGGACTCTTTCCGGCTCCAAACAAACATTGGGAGAAGGCCTATACTCGGCAGTGGGACATTAAATAACGCGGCGCTCATATCAGCCATTACTGATACCATTTTATTGATTATAGGAGTCGTATGCAAGAATCTGCCTGCGTATTCTGCCGATAAGAAATTGTTAGAAGACGCTACTGGGTTTCGTATCTAAAGGCACTGATAGCTAGTGCAATACTGGGCATATGAGAAAAAAAAACTGATGTCTCAAAGTGACGAGCGTCGTGAAGTGCAACATTTCAAATATTTGGTGGTAGGATTCCTATGCAGGAATCCACCTAGGTAGGTACCACCTCAGAGCCAGATATTCTGCCGTGAAGCAGCAGTGTGCAAACATTACTGTGTTTCGGTTTGACGGGCACTGAGAGCAAGCGTAATCACTGGGCATATGCTTAAGAACACAGCTTTTGTTATGGGCAGACGTTGCACTTACCATCATGTGGACGTTTTCGATTCGTCACTTTATGAAATTAAAAAAAAATCTGTATGAGATGTCATGAGAAATATTATAAGCCAGCATTGTAAGGTGCACTATTTGCTCATCTCTGCGCTTACTTTGATAAGTAAGTGCAAAATCAAGCGGTTCATCTGGTAGTAAGTGATCACCGCTGCCAATTTACATCCGTAACACCAGACAAATTGCAGGTTCATTACTGGATAGAAGAAGGCGCTTTTTTGAAGGTCGCTTAGCAGTGTCAATGGTTCGGCAAAACCGCTGGTGATACAAATTTCACAGTGGTAGAATATCAACAATGGAAATCGTGCGTTGAGGAGGGATTGAATAATGTCGCAATATATGGTGGTGAAGCTCAACGGCTGAAATTAATCCGAACAATTCGTCAGATTTGGAGCAGTTTAAGCCAATTCATTTCCATCTAGGTCTACATATTTGAAGTGTCTTTATGAATATGTTTTATTTGATAAAGTGACGAAACGAGCAAAACGTTCACCTGATGGTAAGGGCAACGTCTACCGATCAAAATGTGCTCTGCTGTGTCACCTAGAATATTTCTGTGTGACACCACACTGCACCCGTCACCCAGAGACATCCGTTCTTAAGTCTCATATGCCCAGTGATTACACTCAGTGCCCTTAAGACCGAAACACAGCAAACCTTACAGTGTTTCGGTGTGAAGGGTACTGAGTGTTATCACTGGGAATAAACCCCTCCTTTGTTTCATATAATATATAGATTATATGATACACAACTCCAAAGGTGAGACCCCACTGGAAAGAGGAAGGACTTGTACTGTTTTGCATTGGTTTTGATTGCCGATCAAATCACAAAAATTTATCCAACTTGGGGGAGGTGTTCCCAGGAGTGGATTGTTAAGAGACCGATGATAATGATGGTAGAGGTTAACACTGGAGATCTCCAGCCAATGACTTTTGACCTCTAGTCTAGCGTGATGAATAACAACCAGTAGCCAAATTGTTTGAAGCAAAATTTCAGACCTTCAAGATGCCTGTCAGTCAATAAATTCACATTTCTTTGACGTTTTGACATTCAGAAGAGGATAAACGCATAATATTTGTCACTATGATGAAGATGTGTCTGGTCGTGTAATAAACCTTTCTCAAATTACGAAGCAGACTTGACTAAATACTTTAAATCTGAAAGTATGCCAAGCTCGATTTAAAGTATTTAAACGGAGTTGGAGAGCTTGTTACGTGATTTTATTAGACAAGTTAAAGCATTCTTAGACTTAGGCTTTAAATGTCAAGAATGTACAATTTTCTTTCTTTAGCCGTTAATAGCGAAATATGCGTTTTGCGCTTATTTTTGGCTTCGGTTAAATATTTTGAAGGTATTTGCCTTGCATCGGCAAACGCACTGTGGGGTGCCCCTCCCCACTAGATGGAGCGACGACCTGTACGGTTTTGCGCGAAGTCGATGAATGGTGGCTCAGGATCAGGTGTTTTGTGACAATCTATGGGGGAGGCCTATGTTCAACATTTGACTAAAATAGGCTGAAATGATGATGATGATGATTATTATCTTGCATACAATAGATATAGGAAATAAATAAGTTTATATATTATTATCCTAGTGCCGCGAGTCTTGAATTCGTATTCCAGTCAGAGTTAACATTCATACAAAAACACAAATTGTTGATTTAATAAAACTAATTTTACGGATTTTATGTTGTTTATTTTTTTACTGTTAATTTTCCAATATATTGTTTGCTTTGCAGCACTAATGGTCTCCTTACGGAAGAGAGGTTACACCTGAAAGGTGTAATCTTGTAGTGGTATTCTTGGCTTTGGATTTATTATGAATTATGGGATCCTTAGCCAAAACCCAACTATCTTCTCTTTGGACATAAGAATATTTTTCTAAAAGTTGGAAATTTCTAAAAGCTTCGCAAATCATCCGGGCGTAGCATTCAAGGATTAATGGTCTATCAAATCTGATCATTGATTGCAGACTTCTTAGACTGCTTGATATCAGCTATACACTATTTTAATCGGCTTTAGTTTTTATCTGCGACATGTCTATTCATTTTTGATCAAGTTTAATTTTAAATATATCACATATTCAATTTATCACTATGTATGTAATTTTATAGCTTATAAATTTTTGTACAAAAGCATTCCTAACCAAGTTTGCCTGTTTCCTTATTGGATTATCGCATACACGTTAAGGAATTTAGCGACGAAGCTGTTAATGCCAACAGTCACGAATTTTTTTACGTAATTCCTTATAAGAAGGAATTTTATTCTTGTAACCTTTTATAATATTGAAGGGAGCTTGTAATAAAGTTATTTTTAGCATAATAACATAGAGATACTTATTTATGTAACAATGAGCTTTATTAGTAACTTAATGTTAAGTTTTCCTTTATATTCTAAAGTACGAGTATTGATGACGTTATAAACGTGGGATATCGAGTTCGTTAATTATTTTTAATTAATGACGGGAACACATTAGGATTTCTATTGTATCGTGAGTGGTTTTTTCGTAAACTTCACATGTCCAACACAACCAGACCCGAAAACGAGCAATTTGTGTTTTCACACAAATGTTATTCTCGGCTGGTATTTCAACTCAGGACCCGCGGCGAAGAAGAAAAGTACTCTTGTTTTCGCCGGAATGTTCATATTCTTTTTCTTCTATACAATATTCAGTTCAATCCTTTATATCCCTCTTATCTTAAGGAACGCTTCGAGTTCCTTGACGATTCTCACCCACGAGTTTTGAGATCATCAGAAAATTTAACACTAAAAATGCCTGCTACGAATTTCACAGGACAGGTCGTTTTATGTACAAGCTGTCCGTCTTAGTCTTTGCCAGATTTGAAGAAGTTGGTAAAGAATAACTATCTTTCTTTTTGTCTTGACTGAAGCCTTCATCCGTTTTATATGTATTTATTTACGTTTTTTTTTAATAAATGTTTATATGTTTTAATTCATTATTATTTTTTCCTCTTTTCAATGATTTATTTACTTGCCGCTCCGTGCTGCTCAAATGCAGAAGGCGGTGCTCGTCGATACCGCCCGCACTGTCCGCCGGTTTCTTTCACTTTCTTCCTAACCCTCGGCCGATTTGTCTCCCCTGCAGAGGGCTCCCATCCGGTCGGGGTTTTATTCATATATTTTACTGTATAGTTAGTGTTTAGTATAAACCTTATTATATCTAATTGATCTAGAATAGAATAGAATAAATTTTTATTCAATATGGACTATTTACATAGTACTTATTGAAAGTCATTTTTTTTAAGCTACACTGGTTCGCAAAAATGCCTCTGTCCTGGGAAGAACCAGTAAGAAACCCAGCGGGCTTTTTTTTTTTAGTCATTTTTAAAATAATGTACAATAACTGTATTACAATAGCTGTATTATAAAGATGTAGAAATGGCTTGGCGGCGATCACCTCATTCCCAGGGGTTATCATCATCTATGTATTCTTTAATATTATAATAACCCTTTTTATGAAGTCTTTGTTTAATATAAAATTTAAACTTTTTGATTGAAAGACTTTTAGCACTTTCTGGGATTTTGTTGTAAAAACGTATACATTGCCCCATAAAAGAGTTACTGACTCTGTGAAGTCGGGTAACTGGCATAATTAATTTGTGCTTGTTCCTGGTATTCACATTATGAACATCACTTTTTTTAGTGAACTGGTTTATGTTCTTGTGTACATACAAAACGTTTTCAAATATATATTGAGAGGCCAAGGTTAAGATATTAATTTCTTTAAATTTATCCCTAAGAGACACTTTAGAGCCAAGATTATAAATAGCTCTTACGGCCCTCTTTTGCAAAACAAAAATCACTTCAACATCAGTTGCATTTCCCCATAGCAAAATACCATAAGACATTATGCTATGAAAATAACTAAAATAAACCAATCTAGCAGTTTCAACGTTAGTCAAATTCCTAATTTTTTTTACAGCATAAGCTGCAGAGCTAAGTCTACTTGCTAGTTTAGATATATGGGGGCTCCATTGAAGTTTTGCGTCAAGAGTTATTCCAAGAAAGACAGCAGTATCCACAAGGCTCAACTCTTCCCCACTCACAAGCACATTTACATCTAATTGTTTAACATTTGGTGTTGTGAATTTAATACATTTTGTTTTATTGCCGTTTAAAAGCAAATTATTAACATTAAACCAATGTACTAATTTTGAAATAGCATTATTCACCTCGTCATATAATAAAAGTTGACGTTTTATCTTAAAAATCAAAGATGTATCATCAGCAAATAACACTATATCATGGTTGTCCCCTACTAGGTATATATCTTATATAATTATCCATGCATTTATATATTTATATCTCAACCAGATGAGAAAGCTGTAGAAATACCCCAGTATAATAATAATAAAAAAAATATAACTGTGTTTGAAGTAGATACAAATACTATTTTGTTAAAAATGCATAAATAATAGGTACCACGTAATAAACTCAATGATAATAGTTAAACGCGAAATACAGGACCTGGCAATGATTGTGTTCGAGAGAACGGAATTGTATTTTCAGTGCCTGTGGGGCTGAATCTGAAAAACGAACAAAATCGAATGTCTTTCAATATAGCCGGGCGTAGCATGCACCCTATCAGTAGCTATTCGGATTCCATAAGTCGTTTTCGTTTTGTGTCTTTGTTGCTAAGTTTGCTTTTATAAATTCTGCATTGATGGTTCAAACGGCTTTTCAAATACACTTAAAATTGTTGTTTCCTCTGTACATTTTCTAATTGCCAAAGAAATAATTCTCAAAAAATCCTCTGAAAATTGCTTAAGCTTTTAAGAGCAGGCAGAAAAATCTGTACAAAAACTTACGAACTGTACGAATTTAACTGACTTTGATGGAACCCTGATATTTTTATAGCGATTCGCAGTGAAATTAATATATCGTTTTTTAAATATGGAATAATTACATGACAAGCTCTTTTTGGTAAGAAGAGAATTTGAAATGAGTACACTTATTAAATTATCTTTTTCCTACTCTTTTCGTTGTTGACAATGAAATAAAATAAAAAAATTATATTTTTCGACGTAAGAAATATAAATTTCGTTTGTCAAACGTCATTTTTTACAATCTACCGCCGTTTCGTAATGAGCTGCCTCTGACGGGGAAGAAACAGGCGAAAGAAACTCCGTAGATATTCTCTTTTTTGTAAATCATTTTTTATCACAGTCAAAAATACATTACATTTAAATTTACAAAGAATAGTCTCAAGGAAAACCAAAGCACGCTCCATGTTCAAATCTTAGACAAGATTAATTCAATCAATATCATAGATATTGATAAATTGTAAACTCAGGCAGATCAGCCTCGTCCGCATGTGGCAGCCATCGCCCTCCTCAACCATTTCAAAGGGAAGTGGACGACCCAACACTGTAGATATATACATATCTATATTTGCTGAGAATGCCAGAGATTAGAACAATTTTCCATGTGCGGCCGAACTTGCGCCTTGTAAAGTTGCAAGCGATGGGCCGGCGTGGTAAGTTAATAAAATCAGGAATCACTTTGGAAATCCATAACATTAATACGAAAAAAAAAGTTAAAATTGCTTCTCTTCTTAACTACTTCTGTATATTAATTTGTATTTCGAGGATCTTAGCAAATTAAATGTGCTTCTCTCCTATATATTACACTTGTGACTTTCATTTACTTTTTAAGCAAGAAATAATAATTTATTATTAATCTTTAACGATTATTATTAACTTAAATTGGTTGAGAATCAATTGATTTCCATCAGCATGTTATGATTGATTTAAATTAAAACAATGGCAATCCATACATTCTTATTTAAACGGTGTTGATTAATTGACATGACGGAAACATAATTACAAATTCTTAATATTGTGATATTATCTATATAGGTCAGCTAACTAATAATGTAATACATTTCAAATAGGCGGAAGGATTCCTGTACAGAAATCCGTCTAAGTATCACCGTAGTGCTTGTTATTCTGTTATGAGGCAGTGTACAAACATTCCTGTGTTTGTGTTATGGTCATCGACAATTATTTTAAAAAACAGATAGAGTACGAACAATATTCAAATAATAAGTGCTGACGTCTGCAGATACGCTGTCCACCTACAAATGGTTATTGGCGTTTGGAATAAAAAGGAAGCAAAATAGAAGTCTGGAGTCAGTGTCTTTAATTTCGTATAAATTAGTAAAAAAGCCTTATAGTTAAAATACGTACATATAGTCACGCCTTTTTCCCATATAAGGGGTAAGCAGAGGGCATTCACATAGCCCTCCATCTGCTCTCGTGGGAAACGAGACGTGGCGGGTGGCGAACCACGTCGCCGCTATTTTGGTACGACTCACAAAAAGTTCTTACTGCCCCATTGCGTTCCCACAAGCAGTATAGAGACAGAATAACCCCATAATATGCATTATGGGGTTATTCTGCACGAATAAAGGCTGGACATGATCTTAGTTGCTTCCTACGACAACCCGGTAGGAAAGAGGTAGGTGCTATTCTACTCTATCGGCTTAAATTATAGTAAAAATATCTTACCAGTTATATTTAACTTGTAGTTGTGCATGTGAAATGAATGTTTGTAAAACGCACCCACGATACAGGAGAAAATCCTAGTGTGGGGCTTCGTTTTTTTAAAATAGAATAGATAAATAGAATAGTTCAACATTTAAACTGTCTTTTTTATATCACAAAGTGACGAGACTTGAACGTTTACCTGATGGTAAATGCAGCAAATTCATGCTGTGTCACCCAAAATATGCACCGGAGGAACGTGGCGAACTCTTCCCAGCTCCGAAGCCTTTTCAGAAGCGAGCGGAGGCGTTTGCTCAGTGGGTTATTTAAAGGCCTACTTTACTTTTTAGTGAAATTATGAAACTTTATAAATGTACAACAGTATATATATTTAATCATAGAATACAAAGTACTCATAGAAATACGATCTACAAACAAGTTACAAAATCAATTCGATTGAAGGAATACGAATTGCTGTTTATTTAAACTACTTCAGATTTGTTTTGGGGGGAGTGAATCAACATCCATTTTCGTTGTTGTTTTGTGATACGAATGTAATTTCATTTCTCATAGGTTGGTAATATGCAACGGGTATTACGTAATATTTGAAGTGTTAGTATTAATAGCTATATTTTTATTTGATAAAGTGACGAGACGAGCAAAACGTTCACCTGATGGTAAAGGCAACGTCTGCCCCTAACAGGTGCTGAGTTACTCAGAGTATTACTGTGTAGCACCACACTGCGCCTGTCACCTTGAGACATAAGTTCTTAAGTCTCATATGCCCAGTGGTTACACAAGCTCTCAGTGCCCTTCAGACCGAAATACAGTAATGTTTGCACACTATTGTGTTTGGTGGTGGATAGTGATCGGTGGTGGTAGGATTCCTGTGCAAGAATCCGTCTAGGTAGATACCACCCCAGGGCCAGTTATTCTGCCGTGAAGCAGTAGTGTGCAAACATTACTGTGTTTCGGTTTGAAGGGCACTGAGAGCTAGCGTAATCACTGGGCATATGAGACTTACTCGTAAGAACTGATGTCTCAGAGTGACGGGCGCATTGTGGTGTCACACTGTTCTGGGTGACACAGCATTTGTTATGGGCACACGTTGCACTTACCATCAGGTGAACGGTTTGCTCGTTCCGTCACTTTTATGAAATAAAATAAAAAAATATTACTGACTTCATCTGTTGGACCGATAATATATCATAAAAGTGCTTCTTTTGGTTCTTACTTTTACGCGGTATCTTATTTTAAAAAGCACAAAAGGATTTTATAAAATACACTACATGCTATTTAAAAAGATTACGCAAACAGGATCCTAACAGCGAACAGCGAACTGATTTCTACTCCGTGGTGGTGGTTTTAAATCTCAGTCGGAGCCGACTTTTGTGCAAAAACTCAAATTTATGATTTGTGGAGGTTTTGTGCATGTGAAATGTATGCCTTTTAAAACGCACTTATGGTAGAGAAAATTTCTAGTTCAGAGCAACGTGTTTTTATTATTTAAATTTAAAAAAAAAAACAGAATAACGATATAGGTTTTTTTATTGGATTAAGTGACGAAACGAGCAAAACGTTCACCTGATGGTAAGTGCAACGTCTGCCCATAACAAATGCTGTGTCACCCAGAAAATTTCTGTGTGACACCACACTGTGCCCATCACCCTGAGACATAAGTTGTTAAGTCTCATATGCCCAGTGATTACGCTGGCTCACAGTGCCCTTCAAACCGAAACACAGTTATGTTTGCACACTACTGCTTCACGGCAGAATAACTGGCCCTGGGGTGGTACCTACCTAGACAGATTCCTGCATAGGAATCCTACCACCAGTGAAAAAAAAGATCATTTCTCAAAAAAAAATCATGAAGGAAGTGTTGAATAAAAAATTCCAAATCGTGAGCCGATCATGTAAAAAGTCTTTAACTGCTTAAATATTCAAATGAATTACTCGAAAGCTTTAAAAAGGCCTGACTCTTAAATACTTTTAAAAAGAAACTTTACTGAGACTTTTCGAAAGGGCTTATTTTTTACATTAGATTTTTTACTTTAACAAAACAGGCAATACTTTTTTTTGGGACGATAACTGAGATTCCTTTTTTTAAACAAAACCTAACTTTGATTTTACCATGTTACACGTAAAACAGGAGTGAATTCCTAAGGCTGATGTACGCAAAATAAGGTAAATGTGGAAATGTATGTCGAAATTGTGAATTATTCTATTGTCTCTGCTTAGTCTAAAAATAGACATGGTTAACTGGTTATTCGTATGGCAAAATAATATACATACTTTGTCAATATATATACACAATTATACACTATTAAATATCAACACAAAAAATAAACTATTATTAATGTTCGTTACTGATCACATTTGAGAAAACTAAATTAAAAGTATCAAAATAAAAAAAAGAAACCCATCGTGGGGCTTCTCATTTTGAGAGCACTCCCCTTGTGGCCCTTGCGCCACAGTGCCAAATTACATCCACATCACCTAGACGAATTCTTTCACGCACGATCACTCTGTGGAACTTGCTGCCGCCAGCGGTTTTTCCTGACCGGTACGACTTAGGGCGGATTTCACCGTTGAAACTAAACGCGATCAGTTCAAGAAAAACGAAGTCTAAGCGCTTAACTGAGTTCAATGCTACTGCTAACTGAGTTTAATGTTTGCATTTCTAACTATATAATAGTTTTTCTTATAAAATAGCAGAATTTGGGCGCTGGAAGTGGCCTCTGCTCCTTGAATATGCTAGTATGATGTGAATGCGTTCGAGCCTGACTTGTTATTCTCAAAGATTTGAGCTAACCGGCCAGCGATAAGTATGTAATCATTTTGGTATGTATCAGCGGTGTTTGGAACATAAATATGTCTGCCAGTTTGTTTGCTATTTTGAATGTAAAAGAAGTAAAGAAACAGCCTATAAATGTCCCGCTGCTGAGCACAATGAGGCTCTTCTCATTTTTTGAGAGGGCTTTGGAGCTGGGAAGATTCCGTCACGCAGCTCGGTTGCGGGGTGGCGGACTTCACATGTCCGCGAAATATTTTTGTTGCTCAGATATCAATCAGCACTTAAAACTGAAGAACAAATTTCAAGGTGCTGGCACTTTCTTTTTAAACGAATTCCCACAGTAGGATTTCTCCTGTTTAACAGCAGTCAGTTTAACAGCGTTCTACAGATATATTTCACATGCACGATACAACCAGACCCGAAAACCAACAATTTGTGTTATGCACAAATTATCGGCTCCAACTGGGATTCGAACCTAAGTCAGGTACACCAACCACTGGGTCACGCTGTCGTCGAGGTAAGGTAACTCGCGTACTATGAAATTTTAGGCGCTAAATTTTAGGAACGCCCAGTCTCTGAGCTACCACGACAAAATTGTCGACTCGGTTGGCGCAGTGACTGAGCGACTGGCTTCTCCGCTATAAGACGTGGGTACGATTCCAGCACAGGACATATATTTGTATGGGCTACGGATAGTTGTTCCAGGACTGACTGTTTGTTTGTGCGCGTGGAAGCTGTTTGTAAAACCCATCCGTTACAGGAAAAAATCCCAATTAGGGTTATTGTATTTATTTAAATAAAATAAAAAAACAGGACATTTTAATAATTTAATGAAATTATCAGTTATCTATTTAAAGTAATTAATGACATTATCAATACTCGCGAACCATGAAACTGACACAGTGTTGTTTATATTAATAACAGCTTTTACAGCTCTCAAAATGATTTCGAAATTAATCACGACGTTTCCATTTCAAATGAGCTTGATATTGTTAAATTAAAATTGAAGGTAATGTCATTTATAGCTCGGCTCGGCTAGTAAAGATAATGATAGATTTTTGACATTTGTGTATCTAACATATTTATATCTTGAAACCTGAAATTACAATCTATTAACCGTAAAATCTAGAATTACATATGCCTTCGATGCTGTATTATCTGCTTAGTGTAATAGAAATTGTATTTAATCTACAACCCCATCTCATCTCCTGAGTGTCGTAAAAGTCGACAGAGGGAAAATAAAAACCAGGAGATGGGTAGCAGCATCTTCCTGGAACACCTGAATAAATAAACTGCGGTTGCCAACACGTCTGCTAAGCGTGGCAACTATGGCAAAATCCCTCCAATATGAGAGCTACAAATTTTGTGTTGCCACAAAAGTTTGAGGGAGGCCTATGTTCAATAGTGGGCTAGATAGGCTGAAATGATGATGATGACGAATTGAACTTTTTTGCACTAGTGGTACATGTAGCGGACTTAATGACTAAAAGCATTTTCTCCCAATCAACCATAAGGCAAAGCAGAGATAAACATAATGTGATAGGCGGTGCAGAGAACATTAAAAGAGAATAAATAAATATTTTGAGCACTTATATCTACATACATACATAAGATCACGACTGTATCCCATAAGGGGTAGTCAGAGACTGGGCACTCACTGCAAAAGCAGATGACTGCCACAATCCACGTTTCACCAAAACAATATAATGCATTTGGTGTGACAGGTGGTGAGCCCATCGCCACCATGCGCTGTTGGGTGCACAGTGCAGTTTAATTCCTTACTCGCCTTTTACGAGATCCAGTGGATGAGATGGAGTGGAAGTATTCTTTTAACGAGCCGCCACCACACGGCCAACTTATAAATATATGTGACGAATGCTCGCAAAACCAAGCAGTCTCCGCCGAGCTGTTACGAGGTTGCTCGAGAACCTTTCTTCTCAAACGGTTATTGTTTCTACGAGTTATTTGACCCGTCCATCGTCACTGGAGCTTGCTGATCATTGAGACTATGTCTTCTGCTGCGGATATCATTGTTACGGACTCTATCTCGCATAGAAACTATGCATAGCATAGCTCTTACCATAGGTCGCTGAGCGACTTTGAGCTTCCTCACGCATTGAAGAACCCCGTCTTGAAGTTTAGAATGATACGATAAAATTATCAATCTGTAAATAACGTAGTTAGTAACATTTATATGCGTGATTGCGGTGTTGGAAAATCTGCCAACCATTTTCATCCCGAAGATGTCGTAAAATTCAACTAAGGCAAATGGCAGAAAAATTATCACAGACCTAAATTGTCCTGACTGATGACGGGCCCCAGAATCTTATGTGCGAAGTGCCTGGCACCTTGATCTAAAAAAGAAGACACCTGCGAAGTTTCTTTCACCTGTAACTTCTCGGTCAAATGAACCATTATTAACGAAATTTATATTTCTAATGTTGAAGAAATACAGTCTTTTCATTTCATTGTCTTCGCTGTCGTGGGCTCGTATTTTAATTGCAACCCCACTCATCACACAAGATGCTGATTTTATAATTTTACTAGGTAGTTAGGATCTTTTCAGAGGAGTATTTTCAGAAACCTCATAGTAGCACGTATCACACTGAAATTCTACAGGTTCCTGAAACAGTAACTAGATTCCAATATAAAAACAAATCGGAACCAAAAGTAGATTCAACAAAAATTGCAACAGCTATGACTATCATAATCGTTTACTTTTAAGTGATATTTGCATTTAGGGGAACTTAGAACAACTTTTCACTTTCAACAACTCTTGCTACCCATTGCGTTCCCACGAGTAGCTTGCCATCAGCACAGCAATCATTGGCTAGGTGGAGAAGAATAAAAAAGAAATAGAAAGGTAATGGACATTGGGTGAGGAATGGGAAGTTGGGAAATCTTCCAAGGAGCAAGAAGAGACAGCAGTAGCTCGGGAATTCGGTGTCGGGCCAAATATCCCTGGGCTATGATTTTTACGACACGGTCTATAGCAAAAAAATCTTGAATCGGGTCATCAACGTTGGCCAGTACATATTATTCTGCAAATCAACCATATGTGTGAAGTCTCAGGACATCACTTTTTAAGTTTCATATGTCCAGTAATTACAATAGCTCTCAGACGGAAACAGTAATATTTGCACATTACTGCTTCACGGCAGAATAACTGACCCCTGCGGTGGTACCTACTGCAAATGTGTTTTATCACATACGTATACATATGTGTACGTATTGCTCAGAATTGGTATTTTGTGTGGGCGAACAATGAAATTTAAAGCAAGAGCACGGTTCTTAAGCTACCATGGCATCTTGTTGCCACGGTGAGTGAACTGAGTTCGATACCCGACGCCGGTACTTCTACAATTGTTCTGCAGTTTTTAATTTCTTATTTATCACGTGGCTTGCGTTATAGGAAAACATAGCAGGAAAGCCCTTTTGAAAAGGACTTTTGAAGTCCGCAAACCCATTGGAGAAGCGTAGCGGACTCTTTAGAATCCTCTCGGCAAAGAGAAGAGGCCCGTGCTCAGCAGTGGGAGATTTTTGGTTTGTTACTTACTTTTTTGTGTGGGAATCTTCTCCCTTCGGACAAATCCGTCCCCATTCCTGCTTAACTGCAACGTGGCTTACTAAGTTGCAAAATGTTATTGGCATATTTAACTGTATTACTACTCACTAATTATAGATGTTGCCCACACACATTGAAGTAAATAGACCTGGTGCTCGAACTGAACTGAACTCCTTGAATAGAGTAACAGTGTGTATTGATTGTATCGATGTGT
Source organism: Luehdorfia chinensis (assembly GCA_019845155.1). Lineage (NCBI taxonomy): Eukaryota > Metazoa > Arthropoda > Insecta > Lepidoptera > Papilionidae > Luehdorfia > Luehdorfia chinensis. Next base: position 7,609,524 of record JAHVAK010000125.1, read on the forward strand.
GTTGCGGACCGTACAGTTAATGTTTTCATTAAATTTTCTGATTACTGTACATCGATTATGACGTAAGAACGTACAAATAAACCACTACAAAAATAACTGCAATAGTATTTCATTACCAAAGTAATTTTTTTTTTGTTTCAGGTACAAAACTATTCGAGCCGATTCGTGCTAAAGCACAAATTGTTGGTTTCCGGATCTGGTAATGTTGTGCATGTGAAATTTATGTCTGTAAATCCCACTGTGGGGATTAGTTTTTTTTTTAATGAAATGAGATGACTTTGAAAGTAAATTGCTGTGTAGGAATCTACATACCTATATTACTTAGAAGCATACACTTACATTAATGGAGCACACTTTTCCCTATTTCAACAAAAATGCCTTACAATAGGCCTAGGCAGATTTCTAGATGGGATTAAAAAAACGGCTCTTTCCCGCCAGCTGAATGTAATATTTTTAATGTTTATTTTTTTTAAGATTTCTCCACTTTCTTCGATAAGGCATTAAATTACTTAGTTATGCACAAATGATTGTTATGCAGCGGACAGTATGTAATTTAGACTAATGGAGAACGGCACTGAACACCTAATTAATACGATCGTAATTTTACTACGGTGTTCTTAGTTAAGTGCTGCAAGTGATACATGCTTATTACATACATACATACATAAGATCACGACTGTATCCCATAAGGGGTAGTCAGAGACTGGGCACTCACTGCAAAAGCAAGATGACTGCCACAATCCACGTTTCTTCGTTCGTTTCAGCCTATTACAAGCCCACTGCTGAACATAGGCCTCCCCACAGATGGCCACAAAAGTTTGTAGCTCTCAATTTGGGAGGATTTTGCCATAGTTGCCACGCTTGGCAGGCGGGTTGGCAACCGCAGTTTATTTATTCAGATGTTCCAAGAAGATGCTGCTGCCCATCTCCTGGTTTTCATTTTCCCTCTGTCGACTTTTACGACACCCACGGGATGAGATGGGGTGGTAGATTCTCTTAGGCCGCCACCACACGCACCACACCAAAACAATATAATGCACTTGGTGTGGTAGGTGGTGAGCCCATCGCCACCATGCGCTGTTGGGTGCACAGTGCAGTTTAATTCCTTACTCGCCTTTTACGAGATCCATTGGATGAGATGGAGTGGTAGTATTTTTTTAACAAGCCGCTACCACACGGCTACATTCTTATTCAGTAGTAAAATCATAAAGTTACATTATATTTATGTACAAATATATTTTAATTCACATTGCATGGTCCATCCAACGGTTTTTTTTATTTACTGCTTGGACCACGGCGACTTCGCAGGACGTGTTTTTACTGGTGGTATGATTTCTATCCAGGAATCCGTCTAGTTAGGTACTGCAGTGCCAGTATTTCTTCCGTGAAGCAGTAATGGGAAAGCATTACTGTTTGAAGCTAGTGTATTTACTGGGTATATGAGACTTGAGAACTGACGTCTCAGGGTGAAGGGCACAATGTGGAGCCACACTGAAATGTTTTAGGTGCCACAGTTGTTAAGGGTAGAAGTTACCATCAGGGAAATTTACTTTCGTCATTTTCTTCCATAAAAATATATACGAAGGTGGCCGACACAATGATTAACTGGCTTTAAGCCTTATTGTGATATTGCGGGAATCTTATGTCAGGAGGTATAAACAGAACGATCATGTTCCCACTGCACGGCACTGTAACAACCGGCTTCCCAATAATATCAGTACCCTTTAGGTGTGTTAAATTAGATAGTACAGGAGAGCCAAAAAACATGAATGAAAGTATAAAGCAACATGAAGGGTTTCTTCATGTTTCTTGAAAAGCTTTAAGGATAAGCAATTTTTTTTTAATCATTAGATGTTACTGGTGCAAGGATTCCTGCATAGGAGCAGAAATCCGTCTAGGTAGATTATTCTGCCGTGAACAGACCAGTTTCGTCTCCACTGACCAGTTATTCTGCCAACATTATTGTGTTTTATTGGTGATAGGATTCCTATGCAGGAATCCATATAGCTATATATACCGCCCCGGGGCCAGTTATTCTGCCATGAAGCGGTAGTGTGCAAGCATTGCTGTGTTTTGGTTTGAAGGGCACTGAGTGCTAGCGTGATCACTGGACTTGGGAACTTATGTCTCAGGGTGACAGGTGCAGTGTGGTGCCACATAGAAATGTTCTGGTTGACACATCATTTGTTATGGGCAGACGTTGCACGTACCATAAGGTACCACGTTTAGCTCGTGTCATAAATTTTTCTCATTAAAAAAATGAAGCACTAACCAATGCATATAATAATGTAAATATTATGATAATAATATATATATATTACATTGTCCGAGGCCGACCCCCTAGGGCACCCTCGAGTCAGTTACTCTTGCGCATATATATAATTTCGGTGATGTAATTGCTGTTAGCCTTTTTTTGGCTTTTACAGCTTCATCGGATACTGTGCTCACGGGCCTGGGGCCCGCGTGCCAAGGGCCCGCGTGCCAGGTTTGGTTTGACCCAAACATAAATACATAAATAAACTCCTACAATAACCTCGAAATTCGGACTGTCGCGTTCGCTGCGTGCTTGCGCGATTTAGAATATTTCTAAAAGGTAATTAAGTCGTCTAATGACCGTCCGAGGGAGGCTGCGGGCCTCCACTCGGACTGTCGATCATAGGATAGGATTTCGCGCATAGGATAACGGTCCAAGCCGAGGTCCCCTCTCGGGGGCCCTTGCGCCAGTCATCCATTAATAAAGGTTTCGGCTAAGCGCCCTCTGCGCTCTGCCACCTTTCAATCCGACGAAGCTGTGAAAGCTATCGGGCTAACAGTGGCCATCAGTCCTAAATAAAAAGGATATTAATGTTTTATACCCCTTACTAATTTTTAAAATTTATAAACCTTACTTGGGTTGCTGTTATGGCCTTTTTATTTTTCATTATAATGCTGCTGGTCGCGCAGACAAGCACGAAAGGGCATTCTATGATAATCTCTTCTGTGAAGGGGATATTTTTTCTATAATAAAATTTTAAAACAGAACGAATAAAGAAATATATATAACCAGGGTAATGGGATATTTCGGTTAGTACTATTATAAAATAGTATTCACGGGCATTATAAAACGATATTTTCTACAAAAAATCTTAATGAACTTAATTGAAAGGGGATTTAATTGAAGTGAGTTCTAAACCTTCTGTATTAATCCATATTAAAAGCAAATACGCTGCGTTATTAACGAAACGCGGTAGAATGTAAAACGTGTTGGATTTTCATTATTCCGCTCTTAGTAGTTCACGTTAACAAGGTTATTTTAAACGTGGTCTTCATAATATATTTCAGTAATAATTAAACGTGCTGTAAAGTCTACAATAAGTACAGTCTACATCCGACAGTATTTAATAGTTGTCGCCATGGTCGAAAATCTGCCAGGATAACATCAAAAATATATTTTTTTTTTAATTGTAATAAGGTGACGAAATGAACGTTTTGCGTTTACCTGATGTTAAGTGCAACGTCTGCCCATAGCAAATGCCATGTCATCCAGAAAATTTCTGTGTGACACCACACTGCGCCCGACACCCTGAGACATAAATTCTTTAGTCTCATATGGCCAGTGAGAACGCTAGCTCTCAGTGCTCTTGAAACCGAAACACAGTAATGTTTGCTCACTACTGCTTCACGATAGAATAACTGGTCCTGGGGTGGTAATTACACCTCAACAATAATCTAAGCGGACGTCGCAGTGATGTCAGTTGCGGGTGTTACTTATATACTCTTTGGCGGGTGCCGCGTTTATCTGTGTTGCTTGTGCCACGGAAAGTCCGCAATCGTGATGCATCGCTATTTACCATCATAATTTGGTAAATGTAAGAATAGATATAAAATAATCAGTATTTTTATACATAAAATTATTTTATAGATAAGTATAAAATGTCAGTGGATTAGTTTTTATATGTGCAATTAAAAATAAGTGATCATCATCATCATCATTTCAGTCCATAACTAGTCCACTGCTGAACATAGACCTCCCCCAAAGATTGCCACAAAAAATTGCGGCTCTCATTTTGGGGGATTTTGCCATAGTTGCCACGCTTGGCAGGCGGGTTGGCAACCGCAGTTTATTTAGTTTGATGTTTCAGGAAGATGCTGCTGCCTATCTTCTGGTTTCAATTTTCCCTCTGTCGACTTTTACGACACCCACGGGATGAGATGGGGTGGTAGATTCTCTTAACCGCTACCACACGGCGCAAAATAAGTAAATTTATAATAATAAATAAGTCAATTTATAATAATCGCCGTGGTAGCTCAGGGGCCAGGCGCTCGCTTTAAATTTCATAGTACGCGAGTGATATGGGTTCGATTACCGGTGCCGGCACCAATGAAATTGTTAATTGCAATTTTTAGTGCTGACTTACCACGTGCTCGGCGGTGAAGGAAAACATCGTGATGAAACCTGCATATCTGAGAAATTAAAAATATTTTCGAAGACATGTGCAGGCCGCCAACCCGCATTGGAGCAGCGTGGCGGATTCTTCCTAGCTCCAAAACCCTCTCAGAAATGAGAGGAGGTCTGTGCTCAGTAGTGGGACATTTATAGGCTGAAACTTTACTTTTTTTATAATAATAAAGAATTAAGACCTCTTAAAATGTTAACATTCTTACCTAATTTTATTTGTAAAATAGTTATTTGTATTCATTCGATTACTTGATCATTATATAAGCCAAATAAATGTTTTAAATTAATAATTAAAAATATTTTTTCATTTTTACTAAAAAAAACAACACTGGTGCTCTTATGGAGAGTCGGTATTTATTTCAACAAATAGGCCTGCTTTGTCGATATATTTACTGTGATATTAATCCACATCCTAAGTAAATAAGCTGTGACTTTATTAGTGTAACGATAAAATGTAAATAGCGATAGATTTTCATTATCCGTCCTTTATAGTTTATTGACAAGGAATTTAAACGAAGACTTCATAATTAATTTCAGTATCAGCTTGATATTTTTCGTCCATACTATAGGTGTCTGGGTTCCTACCGAGGTGTCGTAAGAGACGACTAAATTATTGTACGGAGAGTCTTTATCTTTAAATTAAAATTATTTATTTCTTTCCTCTCTCTGATATTTTTTTTATCATAGTCAATAGTACATTAAAAATAAATTTACAAAGAACAGTCTCATAGAAAACCAAAGCACGCTCCATGACGAAATGTTAGACAAATTACATAAAAATGTGTTGCAAACTCAAACAGACCAGCCTCCACCAAGAGCACAAGTGACGCGTGTGGCAGCCATCGCCCTCCTCGACCATATTTAAGGGTCGCTGTCGCAAGCAGAAGCATTTTAGCGAGCATGATATACTCATATCTACTGTTTGGAACTAATAAGAATCTGCCTTTCATTCTACAGAGTACACCTATAATCTTCTAGAATAAAATTTACAATTATTTGTTTGTAAAAATGTTACATCGTAAATATCTATCCGTAGATAAACGTAGCAGTTTACAATACTCGTATAATAGCCACATCGTGGGGTACGTTACTTGATGTCTCCCTGGATAAATATTTCCCATGCTTTCTTATCATTGTAATAATCATTTAAATTATAATATGCTCTAAGCACAATTTTTTTTAATGTAAGTTTTAAATTAAGTTTCTGTTATATTCACTATATCTTCCGGATTTTTGTTATAAATACGTTTACATCGACCCATATAAGAAGTTTTTACTCTATTAAGTCTACATTTTGGATTATCGAGTTTGTTATGTTTGTTACTTCTTAATTTTAAATTATGTTTGTCATTTCTCTTGGGGAATAGTGTGTTGAATTTACTTACATGCATAGCGTTTTCATAATTATACTGGCATGTAAATGTTAAAATAACAATTTCTTTAAAAAGTTAGGTTCCCTTAGCGAATCACGAGCGCATATTATAAATTGCGCGAACTGCTCTTTTCTGCAAAGTTAAGATTGTATTCGCGTCCATGGCCCCCGTAATTTATATATTATTACTAATTTAATTTTACTAAGATAAGATTCCATCAAAAGAATTGCTAGCTGCTCTAAACCATAATATTTTAGTTTACAATGTAGTGTTTTGTGATCGACGTAATCAAATGCTTTAGTAAAATCACAGAACACGCCATTCGCGTTCTGAGAACCCTCCCAAGCACTATAAATATATTGAATTAAACTTAATCCTGCATCAGTTATGGAGCGCCTTTTAGTAAAACCTGTAAATTATTGAATTTATTAACTTGACAGATATACTCCATAAATCTTCTGTTTTTTCATATTCAATAAATTAAATGTTTTAATTATATCGCAGATATTAACGGGTTTAAACTTACATATCTCAATTCCGGCACTAACATTCTTAATTAACAATTCGTGTGCACACATTAATGACGACCTAAGACCAGCAGTTGTTTTGATTGGTATATTAGAAAAAAAAATGCTGTCTGCCTACCTCTAATGAGAGTAAAAAGGGTGGTCGTATGCATGTATGGCATATATAACTATTTTAACTGAGTTGTATAAATAAATTCATCAACATCATTTCAGCCTATCTTAGTCTGAGATTGCCACAAAGCACGGTCCTGAGTCACCTGCATCCATCGACTTCCCGCAAAATCGCACAGGTCGTCGCTCCATCTAGTGAGGGGGCGACCTACACTGCATTTGCCCGTACGAGGTTGCCACTCTAGAACCTTTCTTCCCCAACGGTTATCGGTTCTACGGGCTATATGGCCGGCCCATTGCCACTTCAGCTTGCTAATCCTTAGGCCTATGTCGGTTACTCTAGTTCTGCTGCGGATAACATCGTTACGGATTTTATCTCGCAGAGGAACTCCGAGCATAGCACTTTCCATAGCTCGCTGAGCGACTCTGAGCTTCCTCAAACGGCCCGCAGTGAAGGACCACGTCTCGGTTCCGTATGTCATCACTGGCAACACGCACTGGTTGTAAACTTTGCTTTTGAGACATTGAGGTATACTCGACGAGAAGATGCGACGTAGTTTCCCGAAGGCTGCCCAGCCGAGTTGGATCCGTCGATTGACCTCTTGGTCGAAGTTGGACCTACCTAGTCGGAAAATCTGTTTATTAAGTAATTATGTTCAAAGCTGTTATTTAAGCTTTGAATATAATGTTTGTTTTATATAAACTACTACTTAATTTAAAAACAAAGACTACGTGACGACATGTATTATTCAGCCTATAATGTGATATATTGTAAAACGGTCGCACTCAGAACTCTGCAACTGGATTTCACTTTTCGCCCTCGCGGGAAATGAGACGAGACGGAGGTGAACCACGTCGCCGCCATTCTGGTAGACGTCGAAAAATTCTTACTCCCCATTGCATTCCCGCGAGTAGTATACGCCTCGGTAGGAAAGAAATATAACAATAAAATTACTTTTCTGGTAAATATTAATGACATTAACGATGATTTCAGTTTAAGAAGAATAAACTAAATAATTTAATCCAATGGACAAATATTAAAAAGAGTGAATAGTGTTAACTATGCCTTCATTAGATAAAATTTGCAATATCATAATATCTGATGCGCCTAAGCAATTTATTAGGGAGTCGAATAATTTATTAGATACCACCTACAAACAAGTCACGTAAAAGGGACGGCTCTAAAGGGTATTTATTTACTAAATTGAACATTTCCATGACTGGAGAACAATTATCCCTTGTCTTAATATTGCCACTTTCTGTCAAATTAACTCGAGGACTTCCCGAAGACAACGAATGGGTTTCCTTGTAAGTAATGGTAATTACACAAAGATACGTTTTTGGCAGGAAATTAATATGTTCTATAGAATCGCATGTTTATTAGATATTGTTGAAATTGGAATGTACAAGGAAATTACTGGTAGTGTACAAGCATTACTTTATTTTTGGTGACACAGCCTTTTTAAGAGGCAGAGATTGCACTTACCGTCAGGTGAACGTTCTGCTCGTATCGTTATTTTCGTTTGTCTCTTTACTCGTGAGGGCGGGATTTGCTGACGCGCATAATGTAAATATACTTCCCGCCACAAAGTTTGTTTTTGGTTTCATCTACAAGTACATACAACATATTTTTCTCTTCAGTAAAGTAAAGTTTATTATTATCCCACTGCTAAGCACAGGCCTCCTCCTATTCTTTATCGAGGGTTTTGGAATCGGGTTAATATTTGAAGAGGATTAAGTGACGAAACGAGCAAAATGTTCACCTGCTTATAAGTGCGACGTCTGCCCATAACAAATGCTGAGTCACCCAGAATATTTCTGTGTGGCACCGCACTGCGCCCGTCACCTTGTAATATTAGTTCTTAAATCTCATATGCTCAGTGATCACCCTCAGTGCTCTTGAGACCGAAACACAGTAATGTTAGCACATACTGCTTCACGGCATAATAATTGGTCCTGCGGTGGTACCTACCTACGGAATCCTGCATAGAGACTCAACCAATAGTGAATGTCTCGTCCGATGTTTTGCTTCATTGCCAAGCACGTGGTGAATCAGCACTTAAAGTTGCCATTAACAATTTTAAAATTGCAATTAACAATTTTAGTGGTGCCGGCACCAGGCTGTAACTTACATCAATTGCGTACCATTCTTCACTGATAACTATGTAAGGCGTGTGCGTGTTAATTACGCTACATCTACGCTTAAGCAAACCTAGAGTATCTAGAAGCGTGAATAGCAAATTTACATTTCTAGCTCGGCTTACATCGAAGCGATTCCAGCGAGGAAAATGCTCGAGATAGACAAACAGACTCGTAAATAGTTTTCATCGCGCTTGTTTGTCAAGTGTTATTAAGAACCGCTACATAATCCTGCGGTTGTTTGTTTTTGAGTGGTATTCCGAGAAATAGCTATTTGTTTATTTTTGTGTTACTCTGTGAGCTAGTTTTTTTTTTTAATTTATAACTAGGGACCCCGCCCCGTCTTCAATAGCAATTAACTTATTTAGAAAATGACAAATGTGCGTTGCAAAAAAAGTATTAAGCTTAATATGTTTATTTTTAATGTCTCTATCTTCAGAACTGTCAAACAGAACGTCACTTTTTGTTGAGATTTTAATACAAAAATATTTTATTTATATATTATTCAAATTTCCGACTCTTTCGGTGAATTTTCCATTAATTTTCTTTCATACTGACCTTTTCCTGACAAGTACGACAAAAAAACCAAAAAAAAAAAATAATCAACCAAATCGGTCGAGCCGTTCTCAAGGGATGATCTTCCAATTACAATATTACATTGTTTGCTGATACAAATACATATATACAATACCTCTAAACGTGGATACGATGAAACTTTGAAGACTGTGACTATGACAGTAACAGACTGTGACAGTCTAATTTAAGACAGAAAACAGGAAAATTTTTAAATATCATTAATTTAGTCTTACTCATATTATACAGTATTTGTGGAAAATATTAGTAATTGCTTTTCGGGTTTTTGAATGTATGATATGAAATTGTCTTTTTTTATGGGAGAAAGTGACGAGACGAGCACAAGGTTAGAGGCATACTGTCGTGGTATCACGTCAATGTAAAAAAAAATGATGGCACTAAAACCTTTAACCGGGACTAAATATGACACTGCAAAATGTCAGTTACAACGATAACGATACGTTATCAAGATGAAATTAGCGTTTGAGATGCGATAGAGTAGATCGCACTGTTCCGAATTCAAAAAAGAAAGTCCTCAATTCGTCTGTATATTTTTTTTATGTATGTTGAGAGATAATTCTTTACCACGCAGTCCGATTACTTGATTTGTACGAAAAGTGTACTAAAAGGCGGACATAATTAAAAAAAAACAAATACGTTAAAGGAACTAGATAACAATCCGTTTTTAAAATGCGCAGTAACTGAATACATTTATTCATTCATAGACACACATATACACATTATATATATATATATATATATATATATATATATATATATATATATATATATATATATGTGTGTGTGTGTGTGTGTGTGTGTGTGTGTGTGTGTGTGTGTGTGTGTGTGTCGTACACACATATACATATACTTGCATAAATATTGACAGGTTATGAACTATAACTATATATAAGCATCGTATATAAAATAAGTAATATAAAATGAAATGATGATTCTTTTTTTATTACAAAGGGATTACCTTAATGGTGTTCCCATATAAATTTGGTCAAGTTCTGATGTATAACAAAATGACATGACAAAATCATCAAACTCTTAAATTCACATAAGCATGTTTGGACCTACTGCCTAGAAGTCGGTTCTTTAAATAATTATTTATGCCGATGATTTACCAGAGCAGTGACATTTCACTCCTGTTTTGGTAGATTTGCTCTTAGTGGAATGTATAACAGACGCCACGCATCGTTCACAGATCCAGATCAGATACAGATCGTGTTTTACTGGTGGTTGGTGGTCTAGGTAGATATCACCGTAGTGCCATTTATTCTAAGCATATTATTCTAGCAGTGGTAGCTCAGGGGCTAGACGCTCGCTTTAAATTTCATAGTACGCTAGTGACCTGGGTTAGATTCCCGGTGCCGGCATCACTATTGTTATTGTTAATTGCAAATTTAAGTGTTGATTTACCACGTGCTCGGCGGTTAAGGAAAACGTCGTGAGGTGCATGTCTGAGAAATATAAAATATTTCGAAGATATGTGAAATCCGCCAACCCCGCATTGAAGCAGCGTGGCGCATTCTTCCCAGTTCCAAAACCCTCTCGAAACTGTGAGGAGGCCTGTGCTCAGCAGTGGCACATTAATAGGTCGTTAGTTTGCTTTACTACTTTTATATTATTATAAGAAATAGAGTGCAAACGCAGTCTGGTTTCACACAAAAATGTTCTGGGTGGCAGCACCGCATTTGTTATGAATAGGTGCTTTAATTACCATCACGTGAACGATTTGCTCGCATAATCACTGTCTTAAATTAAAAAAAACGCGTATCTAATGATATAATAGAAAATACACATTTCAATTGTAACGTGTATATTGTTAATGTATGTACAATATTCATATGGTACTCCGTCCGAAAAATTTATGTCAATATTTTTTCTTTTTTCGCATCAAGCTACTTCAGAAAAAGATAAAATTACGATACGAAAACGAATAAATAACGAAGTGGGGAAACTGGATCGAATTTATGTGCAACGTAACTGTTATTTATACCAAATTAAACCTTGCGAAACAAACGAGCTAGCGGTTTTTTTTGCACTAACTTTTTTTCAGCAAATGCCAACAGATAGAAGACATATCCGAAAATGCTGAATCTAAAACCGTCGAACTAGTAGATTGATGAGTATGGGAAAATCTTTCATGGATTGCACGCAAGCTTGCACAGGCACCATCATATCATATCATCACAAATCTATGTCCTGCAGTGATTTATAGTCACTAAGAAAGATTGATGGTGATGATGATAAAATTCAGCAAATATAGGTTCCTAATGTAGGTTATTTGCTAGGTAGAATCCGAAATAATGATAAACGCAGCAGAACTAGAAAATTGTGGCAACCTACTGAGGTCTACGTTTAGCAGTGAACTTGCGTTAGGCTGAAATAATGATGACGATGATGATGATGAATTTTAGTTTACGAATTGATGATCATGTTCATAAAACGGTGTTAAAGATCGCCAAGAGGTTATATAAGCACAATCAGAAGCCCGCTACTACGTCCGCGTGAACATAGTTTTTTTTGAAACCGTGATAACTTTTTGGTTTTCCGGTATAAAAAGTTCGCCGTCTCTAGGTTGCAAATTGTCTCTATGGTAAATTTAATCAAGATAGGTCAAATGGTTGAGCCGTGAAAAGGTAACAGACAGAGAGACAGAGAGAGTTACTTTCGTATTTATAATATTAGTATGGATAAACATAATCTAACTCTAAGGAAGGCTTTTGGTACTGCGACCGCCGATTCGCCGGTCAAGCATTTAACAGTACCTTTTTCTAATTTGGGCGAGGTATTGTGGCAGTGAGCTACTTACGAGTTGATGATGATAATTTGTAATATCGTGAATTAGAACAAAACTATGTTAAATTCTTGCATGAAAACATGTGGTAAGAGAAGACAGTAAGTAAAGTAGTGTTCCTTTTCGAGAACTATACATTCCTGTCATTTTGAGTAGAAAAGGGTTACGATAAGACTAGACAGACAAGGTTTTGTTCGTATTGTTTACGTAATTATTATCAGACCTTTGTAGGCTTATTGCAAGAAGTATCAAGTCATTGTTTTGTACAAGTGATTTCGTAGCGAAAATAGCTATTATATCGCACGAAATATACATTCCATGAATATGGTATATACGTACGAGTATCATAAGCTTCTTGTACGTTTTATCAAATCGATCACAACACCAGCTAAGATCTGTTGTGCACTATGATGTGTTATGTACTATGATGCATTTCGTACGGTGTTACGCACTGTGACGTCTTTGCAGAATGTCATGCACTATAATGGTAAGACGACCATCGGGCACATAGTCTACACAGACGAAATGTCATTAATTTTGTTTGAAATCAATTCCGTCAAATAACAGGGGCGACTCTGAGCTCCGATTGGGCGACTCAAGGTCAAGCATCCTACTAGAGATTGGCAATCAAATATTATTATCGCTTGACTAGTTTAGCCGTGGGCAAAATGGATGAACATTTATAAATAAAATAATTACTGTTACTTAATGTTACGATATTTGCTATTTTTCCCACGCCACCAGATAGAACAACAAGACATTATGAAAACTATCATAGACGTCATTCACATGTCAGTTGTTAGTATATATATTTTCGGTGATGTAATTGCTGTTAGCCTGTTCGGCTTTTACAGCTTCATCGGATGCTGTGCTCGCGGGCCAGGGGCCCGCGTGCCAGGTTTGGTTTGACCCAAACATAAATAAATAAATAAAAACTCCTACAAAAACCTCGAAGTTCGGACTGTGTCACGTTCGCTGCGTGCTTTCGCAATTTCGAAAATCTTAAATATTTTAAGTCGTCTAATGACCGTCCGAAGGAGGCTGCGCGCGTCCATTCGGACTGTCGACTTGTGTGTCGGTAACTCTGGGCGGTGAGAACCGCCCTGGAACACGGGTGAATCTTGTGTATGCGGTGTGATTATTGACTATTGCGCGCCGCTCTCTACGGCGGTCGCGCGTCAGTTGCTAGTGACGCACTGTTTTAGCGCGATTGAGAGTTTTTATTTGTTAGTGTTAGATCACTGATCAGTTTCGGAGTTGGGTCGCCCTTTTTGCGGCTCTTTATGGGTGTGCTCGATGACACGCGAAAAAATTACTCTGCACTGTAAGACACGTCTTAAATTCCCGAAAGATGCAAATAATTGCTTATAAATATTGTTTATGAATATTTGATATATTTATTTATTGAAAAAACTTTATTGTAAACCTTATAATAAAGGTAACAATGGGCGGACTTAATGCCTACAGGCATTCTCTGTCAGTCAACGCATGGCGTGGTGAAAAATCGGTGGCAGGTGAATTATTTTATAAATAATAAAAAAAGTTTATTGAAGTAAATGAAGAATATTAATACATATTCATAAATAAATATATACACCACCACCACCACCACCATTTCAGCCTACTATTAGTCCACTGCTGAACATAGGCCTCCCCCATAGAGTGCCACAAAAGTTTGTAGATCTCATTTTGGGGGGATTTTGCCATAGTTGCCACGCTTGTTGGGTTGGCAACCGCAGTTTATTTAATTTTCCCACTGTCGACTTTTACGACACCCACGGGATGAGATGGGGTGGTAGATTCTCTTAAGCCGCTACCACAATATATACACACATATGTATATAGCATATATAGTGTAGCTTTTGTCTTATAAATTCAATTAGAATGAAGTATTTTCGTGTTTCCGGCAGAGTAGAATAGTATCTACTTCTTTCCTACCGAGGTGTCGTAAGAGGCGATAAAGTACGAGTATTATACGGAGAAGTCTTATACGTACAGAATAACAAAATAATATGTAATGCTGTCACTATACTGCTCGTGGGAACACTATCATTATTATCATCATTTCAGCCTATACTTAGTCCACTACTGAACAGTGGCCTCCCCCATAGATTGCTACAGAAGTTTGTAGCTCTCATTTTGGGGGAAATTTTGCCATAGTTGCCACGCTTGGCACGCGGGTTGGCAAAACCGCAGTTTATTTATTCCGATGTTCCAGGAAGATGCTGCTGCCCATCTTCTGAATTTAATTTTCCCTCTGTCGACTTTTACGATACCCACGGGATGAGATGGGGTGAAGTGGGATGAGATGGGGTCGTACGAAAAGGGCGGTGACGTAGTACGGTTGCCTATGGGTAGTGTTGTAGCGGTTGTGATCTTCAAAAACTAGGTAATAGACCATTTTAAAATTTTGTAGTACATTTAAAATCTTGCCAAATCAACTTTCTCAACCAAGCTCAAACTAAAAGCTATGATTGTTATCGATATGTTGTAAAGGTTTTGCAATCTGGCATTGGTATAGATTTAAGTACTATTCTACTAACAATATCATAAAGTGAAATTTAACCCCTTTGACGTTTTTTTTTAATTTTATTTAATAAAATGACGAAACGGGCAAAACGTTCACCTGATGGTAAGTGCAACAGTGTGTCTACTCATACACTCAGTGTGAGCATAATTTCTACAGCAGTACCACGCATATGCATTACTCGACTCTTCGCGCCACTTATTTTTAACACAGTTTACTCTTCTCAATTCTAACCAGAGTATCATTTTCTTTCAGTACATTATGTAACAGATTTCAAAGATTTATTTATTTAATTCCTTCTTTAATAATAATACGGATAGGATAAGCCGATAGGTCTCTTTCCTACCGCCGAGTATTAAGAGGCGACTAAGGTATTGCACGGACTGCCTTTATTCGTTCAGAATAACACCCTAATATGTAATACTGTCAATATACTGCTCGTGGGAACGCAGTGGGGAGTAAGAATATTGTGTCTCGTACCAAAAGTGCGGCGACGTGGTACACCACCCGTCACGACTCGTTTCCCGCGAGGGCAAAAAGTGGGCTACCTGAGGGGCCTGTGCCTACACCTTATATGGGAATAAGGCGTGACTTTATGTATGTAAGTAATAATACATGCAATTATCAGCATTTACATGCATTTAGAGCCAATCAGCCAAGCTAGCTAATAAATTTGGTCCATGTCGGGTGTCCGCTCGTAACTCATCATTAAAATATATAGCGTATACAGTTGTACGAAATGCATCATAGTACATAACACATCATATTGCGCAACAGATCTAAGTGTATAACACTTCATAGTGTGTCACATAATAGTTAATATCACATCACAGTTAACGTCATAATGCCAAGATTGACATAGACAACATAATCACTAACCTTTTACTTTCAGCACCAGAAATACCACCAGATATCGTAAATTTGGCAACCTGGGAGTGCCACGCCACTGTCAAAATATGATTATGATAATAGTCTTTTTAATTTCTCCTAATTATAACATACATAAGATCACGACTGTATCCCATAAGCAGAAGTCAGGGACTGGGCACTCACAGCAAAAACAGATGACTGCCAAAATCCACGTTTCACCAAAGCAATATAATGCACTTGGTGTGATAGGTGGTGAGCCCATCGCCACCGTGCGCCGTTGGGTGCACAGTGCAGTTTAATTCCTTACTCGCCTTTTACGAGATCCAATGGATGAGATGGAGTGAAAAGAATACTACATTCTTTTAACGAGCCGCCACCACACGGCACTATTATTATTTAAGAAAATTAAGAACACAATTATAATGGCTTATTATTATTTAAGAATTTAACGTAATAATTTGAACTATAAATTATATTATCCTTCACCAGGCATGAAGCTACGCTGTTTTGAGTCACGGCACACGGGTCGATTTTACCCCCAAGGCGCGCCAATCGATGTTTTATATCTAAAATGTTTTAAAATTGTTAATTCATAAGTTTTATGTTATATATTTGTAAGGTAGCGTAGACCTCAGTTAATGGTAATTAAGCTAAGGTTTTAATATTAGGCGCAGTAAATGTCATCATTATCTGTCATCTCAGCCTATAACTAGTCCACTGCTGAACATAGGCATCACCCATAGATTGCCACAAAAGTTTGGAGCTCTCATCTTGGAGGGATTTTGCCATAGTTGCCACGCTTGGCAGGCGGGTTAGCAACCGTAGTTTATTTATTGAGATGTTCCAGGAAGATGCTGCTGCCCATCTCCTGGTTTTTATTTTCCCTCTGTTTACTTTTACGACAACATCGGGATGAGATAGGGGTGGTAGATTCTCTTAAGCCGCTACCACAAGGCACGGTTAATAAATAAAGTTAAATAAAAGCCTTTAAAAATGAAATTGGAACTATGCATGGAATGGTAAAACTAGTTTTTATTCTCGTATTAATTGAAAAAGTTTATTTGATTGTTATCGCTTTCCCTTAGAAGTGGGAGTATCGGCAATAAATAATTCAAACAGTCGCTACGATGTACAAAACGGTATTTGTCAACCAAACTGAGCATTCCAATAACCGAAAACCAATTATCCCTCGCCTTAACATCGTCCAGTTACAGTCAAATTTAGTCAGACGCTTCCGCGAAGGCTATTAATTACAATGACTGCGGCAGTTGACAAATTTTGAAATGGATTCTTTACACGATACAAACATTGTTTCAGATTGCGTATTTCTTTAATCAATTATTTGTTCAAAAGTGTACTGACGCCTTAAGTCAAAACATTAGTACTCAAACTATCGAATGACTACGGATTTATTTGGTTTCGTTTGATGATAGGCACAGTTTTTCAGGTGAAATAACTATTTAAGACCAGATGATTTTACACTCAATCAGTGCAATCGCGAGCGGTCTGTGTTCAGCAGTGGACTAGTGATAGGCAGAAATGATGATGATGATGATGATAACGATTTAACTTGCTTTCTTTTCCTTTTACCTACTTTCTGATGTCGGTGGCATTCCTAATCCGTCTAGGTAGGTACCACCCAGAGCCAGTTATTCTGCCGTGAAGCAGTAGTTGTAAACATTTCTGTGTTTCGGTTTGAAGGGCACTGATAGCTAGCGTAACTACTGGACATATGAAATTTAAAAATAATGTCGCAGGGTAACTCGTCTAATGTGGTGCCACACAGAAATGTTCTGGGTGACACAGCGTTTGTTATGGGCAGATGGAATTTTGAATTATGTCGCGAAATGCGCGATGTCAGCAAATCGCAAAGATCGTCACGTCAACTAATAGTCACTTTGTTACATTACAAAAAAATTGGATAATGTAACTAAGCGAGCCAAAACGTCCACTTAAGTGGTAAGTGTAACGTCTGCCAATAACAAATGCTGCTTCACCCAGAAAATTTCTATGTGACCCCACACTGCGTTCGTCACCTGAGACACCAGTTCTTAAGTTCTTATATGCCGAGTGATTACGATTTATAATTTTTTTATCCCGTAACGCTTTACAGCCGTGTTTTACTGAACGATGTATTCAGATGTCATGGCTTTAGATCGATTTTTCAATTAAGGCTACTAACAAGTTTCTAAGTGTTACGCATGTGTGTATTAAAAGAGGCGCCGTCTGGGTTTTCTAAAAAGAGGTTAAGTGGATAAAAGTTTATTACTAATGCTGAAATTTACAATAGATATTAGAATGTTTAAGAAAGCCCTGAAAGAGAAGTCAGCTAATCCCCGAACAATTAAATTACTGTACAGTATAGCGATGTGATGTTCTCCGATTTTCAACCTCGACGAAAACTTCCGAACTCAGATGTAAGCTATTAACTGTTTCAAGTAGCGTTGTCAGGTGTCCCGATTTTCAGGGGTCTGGTGACACATCCCGATTTACCCATGATCGGGACGCCAAATGTCACTGACCTCTAAATTTATCTTGTTTGTTTAAGTTTTATTTGTTTGGTTTGTTGATAAAAATTATTGATGATTCACAACAACATTTTTTTGGTGGCCTTGTAGCTGTCCCGATTTTAAAAATTCAAAGATTTCCTAAATTCCCGATTATTTTTATTTTTCTGTCCCGAAATTAGACTCACTGGACCTGGCGAAACTAGACACAGTCAGTAGGTAGGTTGGTACCTAACCTCAGGGCCAGTTATTCTGCCGTGAAGTAGTATTGTGCAAACATTACAGTGTTTCGGTTGTCGTTAGCAGATACCGATGTGTTTCCGATCTAAAGGCACTGAGAGCTAGTGTAATACACGGGGCATATGAGAAGAACTGATGTCTCAGGGTGACGGCCGCTGTGGAATATCTTACAGAAATATTCTGGATGACACAGCATTTGTTAAGCGCAGACATTACACTTAGCATCAGGTGAACGTTTTGCTCGTTTCGTTACTTCATATTATTAAAAAAAAGTGTACACGCATAGAGGCACCCATTCGTTCTAACTTACCTGCGCCCGATGTTGTGACAAGACGACAGCCGATAAGTGTTTTTGCAGTAATGGTGGCTTCGGCTGGGATTCGAACTCAGGATCCCAGGTGTAGTAGTCAGGTACTCGGACTATTAGGCCACACGATCGAATAGCGATGCCTCTTATAGCTCCCGAATACTATTGTATGGCAACTGAAATATGATTTTGGTGATATAGGCATATTTATGCCCGTAAGTCATTCGTATGTCAAAAAATTCCACAGTCAAAAAGAATTTGACTAAAGTTTCACTTTAAAAAAACTACACTATTATGATGTGGTGTTAATGACTGCCTACAGTAAAATTACTGTTGCAATATCTTGTATTTTATACTTATAATGGTTTCTTATATTTACGCGAATACTACACTAACATTACACTTAACTTAAACTTAAATTAAATATTTTTACGAATTTTATCGCTTTTAATTAAAAGTATTTATAACCCGACGTTTCGAGCGCTTTACATCACCCATGGTCACGGCAGGACTGAAGTGACAGATGTCCTGATGGCATAGTTAACGCAGAGTAACATCAGCTTTTAATTATTATTTTTTTAGTCCGACCTACGCAGAAAGAGCTTACTGTGTCATGAAGCCTTGCAGTGGTAGTCTACCACTGGTTTTTGATATTTTTTAACAATAGCATCCCAAGCCTATTATTAATAAAATTAAATCAAAAAACTTTCTTTACAATTAGTTAAATTATTTTTTAAATAAAAATGTAGCCTCTCCTTTTGTAATTAATAGGACAATAGGCTCGCAAGAGGCCAATGAAGTTGCAAAAGATAATTCTGGTATCTTTGTAACCCTTCTCCAGCCGGGAAATAATAAGAAATAATTGCTTTATAAATTAGCTAAATTATAAAACGGGTTGTTTGGGTTTCAAAGATCCGATGGCAGCTGCTTTATTATTTCGTTTATAATTTAAGCTTTGTGTGATATGATAATAATTACAGACAATCCGTTACTTATATCTAGTAAAAATGGATCATTTAAGGTTATCGGCCCGAATACCTTATCTCTTGATCTCATTACCGTCTGGTCGATTTTCGATAACGACGACACCTTGAAGGGCACTGAGTTGAGCTGATCTGAGTCAACGTTGAGCACGTGGTAAGACAGGATTTAAAGTTGCAGAACAATTTTACTGGTAGGTAGGATTCCTATGCAGGAATTCGTCTAGGTAAGTACCACCCCAGGGCCAGTTATTCTACCGTGAAGCAGTAGTGTGCAAACATTACTGTGTTTCGGTTTGAAGGGCACTGAGAGCTAGCGTAATCACTGGGCACATGAGACTTTAGAACTGATGTCTCAGGGTGACGGGCGCAGTGTGGTGCCACACAGAAATGTTCTGGGCGACACAGCATTTGTTATGGGCTGACGTTGCACTTACCATCAGGTGAAAGTTTTGCTTGTTTCGACATTTTATCAAATAAAAAAATAAACTATCTGAACGCACTCGTCATAACCGACATACGCCCAATGATATGCTCATACGATAAGATCGGAGGATGCAGTGTTATAGAACACGGAGATAATTACAGCAGAACCAGACCTGAAAAACAACTACCCGCGGCGTAGTGGTCAGGTCTCTGCAGTCCACAAGGCTGTCAACGTGGACGGATTGTGACACGTGTCACTCTAAATGTACAAACTCTTATTTAAAAAATTGCGACTCTAATTTACGTTTAAATGGTGTGGACTTGAGCTTTGTACATACAAATGTTTTTCTCAGAATTACTGTCGAAGAGCCGTGGTAGCTCAGTCCAATTCCCGGTGCCGGCACCACTAAAATTGTTAAATGCAATTTTATGTGCTGATTTACCACCCGCTCGGCGGTGGAGGGAAACATCGTGAGGACCTGCATGTCAGAGAAACAAAAATATTACAAAGATATGTGAAGTCCGCCAACACGCGTTGGAGCAGCGTGACGGATTCTTTTCGCCTCCAAAACCCTCTCAGAAATGCGAGGGAAGCCTGTGCTTAGCAGTGGGATAAATATAGGCTGTTACTTTACTTTATATGTCGATGCAAAACAACAATGAAGCAACCACATACCTATCCAAGCTTGCGATTAAACCATTTCTTTTGATAAGGCAATGTATACATTGTGGTTTCTCCAACAAAAACTCTGAAAATACACAAAGCCTATGCAAATATATTGAGAAAACTATTCTACCAAAAGAAAATCTTCCACCTCATGGTAAGTGCAACGTCTACTCATAACAAATGCTGTATCAAGTAGAATATTTCTGTGTTCAAAATTCAAAATTCAAAAATTCTTTATTCTATATTGCGGTGGTAACCTACCTACACAGATTTCTGCATAGAAATCCTACCTCCAGTGGTATTTTCATTATTAAGTAGTCATACCTAGTTCCATTATAAAATCACACTGAGTTAATTAAGCCCAAGCAACATAAACGTAGGTTAGTCAATTTAAGCGTGTTAGCAAATAGAACACGGAATTAATCCTCTCTGTGTCAAGGTAAGGACAAAGTGATTATTGGATTTAAAACCATAGACATTGACACATACTTCCACTTGTGCTTGTGTATATACATTTTGTCACTTTGGCATACATAACATATCCGTTATGCTATCACAGTTCTAGTAAGAAGTCGATGGATGCAGGTGGCTCAGGACCGTGATTTGTTCCAATCTATGGGGGAAGATTATGTTCAGCAGTGGACTATGATAGGCTGAAATGATGACGATGAGCCTATAACTGTCCAACTATGAGTACAGGTCAGGTCTCTCTCCTCTCATATCTGAGAGGGTTCTTTGGAGCCGGGAAGAATCAGCCCTGATTTTCCAATGCGGGTTAACAGACTACACATGTACATTGAAATATGATTATTACCACAGACATGCAGGTTTTTCTTCAACGTTGAGCACGTGGTAAGTCAGGATTTAAAATTGCAGAACAATTTACAAGGTGCCGGCACCGCGGCTCGAACTCAGGTCACTCGCGTACTTTGAGGCGTCCGGCCCCTGAGATATCACGGCGCATCACGATGTGGTAGCGGCTTAAGAGAATCTACCACCTCATCTTACTCCGTGGGTGACGTAAAAGTCTACAGAGGGAGAACAAAAACCAGGAGATGGGCAGCAGCATCTTACGGAAACATCTGAATAAATAAACTGCGGTTGCCAACCCGTCTGCCTAGCGTGCCAACTATGGCAAAATCCCCCCAAAATGAGAGCTACTAACTTTTGTGGCAATCTGTGGTGGAGGCCTAGGTTCAGCAGTGGAACTAGTGGTAGGCTGAAACGACGACGATCGACGACGATCACGATCATGAGTGTTTTACATTTGGCTTATATTATTAGTATGGATATTTGGCCATCGATCAGTGGCAATAATAATTTTCCAGCAGAATATTGACCACTTACGTTTATGCACTGCTTATAAACTGCGTCGTAATATCGTGAAAGTAAGAATTTTCTGTGGATCAGATACCACATGCGACCAAGAACTTCATAGCAGTTCAACCAAACCGAACCAACCAGCAATGAAGTATGAAAATTATTTATTCATAGATCAGTGCTCTTTTTCGCTAGCGCGATGCAGGGCGTATTAGTAGTATGCATATAACTTACATACAGGCGAAACATGTAACCAACCCCCCCCCCCCCCCCCCCCACCTCGTTACAAGAGACGTGACGGATGGCGAACCACGTCGTCGCCGCTTTGGTCCGAGTAAATTTTAAATTCTTAATCTCCACGACTTCGTCAGCGTGGATAAAGTTTTCTTAAATATCACGTGACAATTATTTGAGTTTTCGGAATAAAAAGTATGCTATGTCCGTCTCCAGGATGCAAGCTAGCTTTCTGCTAAATTTCGTTAAAATCAATTCAGCGGTTGAGCTTTGAAAAAGTAACAAACAGACAGAGGGAGGGAGAGTTACTTTCGCATTTATACTCGTAATAATAATGTGAATATTCAGGGAATCGTTGCGTCTCTCTGTCAACTCTTTATGTATTATATTACATCCACCGCAGACTGTTATCTACTGGTTAACTGAAATATATCGCAGCGGTTGAAATTGGACCCATACATATGTAAATACATATATACATAGAGTCACGCCTTTTTCCCGTAGGGGTAGGCAGAGACCACATCTTTCCACTTGCTACGGTCCTTACACACATCTTTATCTTCCTCTACTTTCATTAGTGTTTTCATACAAGCTCTTCGGTTGTGTACTTTTGAGGTGGCTTTTCCTTAAAACGATTTCGATCTGATCGTAATACGTTTGCCTACGTCGACCCTTACCGGCTTGCCCATTCACTCTCGCCTCATAAATCTGTTTATGAGGTTTTTTGTTTTTTTTTTTTAATTTTTTATTCTGTTTTTCATACGTAAATATGTCTAATGAATTATTTTTTTTTGCTTAAAAAACGATGCACAGCACCTGTGTCAGTGACATTATACACACATTCACAAACATATACATACAGCAACCAGACCCGAAAATCAACTATTGGTGTTTGGCACAAATGTTGGCTCCGGCTGGGATTCGAACCCGATCAGAACCCGCGGCGTAGAAGTGTGGTACGGTAGCCACTAAGGCACGCGTTCGGTAATTCTAATTATTAAGTATCATAAACGAGTGGCAAATGTGGTTATTGAACTAGCTACATTAATTTAATTCTAGAATGGAATTCCATCTCAAATGCATCATGCAGTTTATCATCAAGGTCTCACGGTTACAGAGGAAGTGGGAATAAAAAAAAATTGCCACTAGCGGTATGATACGTATAATAGGAGGTTTACTGGTGGTTAGGATTCCTATACTAGTCCGTCTAGGCAGGTTATTCTGCCGTGAAGCAGAAGTGTGCATTACTGTGTTTCGGTTTGAAGGGCATTGACAGCTAGTGGCATATGAGACTTAAGAACTGATGTCACAAGGTGAGGGGCGCAGTGCGGTGTCACACAGAAATGTTCTGGGTGACGCTGCATTTGGGCAAACGTTTCACTTACCACCAGGTGAAGGTTTTGCTCGTCTCCTCACTTTTTCCAATAAAAAAAATATACATATAATAGGAGACATTGACATCTTAGCATTGAAATGTGCTTTAACATGAGTGTCAGATGTGGCAGCGCCTTTTTTGCTATGGAGTCAATATATTAGATTATCCGGTAGCACGTTATCTTTTTCAACCCAGCGAATAGCTTTCCTTAAGCAAAGTTAGTAAACTTTTGTAAAAAGCTTAAATAGAAATAATGTTAACTAAACTTGCACAATAAATTGAGCTCAGGGAGTTAAAAACTTTTACTATGGGTAGGTGTCAGAGCAAATCGGTCACTTAAATATTTTATGAGCGAACCCTAAACTTTTACTTTAGCTTCACTGTAGCTTGAAGCTTATTTATGCCTTTTTTCTCTCGTGAAAAGTGTTTGCTTAAAAGACAAAAGTTTTTTTGAATTATTTTATTTCCAGAGGTGTAGCACTGTTTTAAAAAGTCTAGAAAGTAACTCCCTCTGTCCCTCTGTCTGTCTGTTACCTTTTCACGGCTCAACCGCTGAACCGATCTAGACAAAATTTCTCTAAGATATAGTTTGCATCAAGAAGACGGACATAGGTCGAATACTTTTTATTTCGGAAAATCAAATAGTTCCTTGGAGAAATTAAAAAATCTCATATCGGACGCGGACGAAGTCGCAAGAATTAGTCTTTGTATAATTTTTAAACTTGGAAAGATTCATTTTTAAAAATATCCTTTTTTTATTGGATTTAGTGATGAAACGACCAAAACGTTCACCTGATGGTAAGTGCAACGTCTGCCCATAACAAATGCTGTGTCGCCCAAAAAATTTCTGTGTGACACCACACTGTCCATAAGTTCTTAAGTCTCATATGCCCAGTGATTACGCTAGCTCACAGTGCCCTTCAAACCGAAACACAGTAATGTTTGCACACTACTGCTTCACGGCAGAATAACTGGCCCTGGGGTGGTACCTCCCTAGAAGGATTCCTGCATAGAAATCCTACCACCAGAAAAATGATTCAAGATGATTCCGTAATTAGCTATGACGCCGACGTTTTTTTCGAAGAATACTAGCAATGCTGTCAATATTACTAATATTCCTGTTCACTACTCCAGATAAGCTTAAAAGCTTGTGCTAAGAGATGGTTCACGATAATAACCGAATGGCGGGATCGATCTTGCTACGTCATGTTTCGCAGTCCGTACCCTATACAATTAGGCTATTAGTGAACGTATAAGTACAACATGATAATAATAATCCTGGCCTTAATTCACGTTTCGTAAAGCGTAGCTGTATCCACATGAAAAAGTAGTCCGCGACTAAGTTCGGGCAAAGCTTTCAAGTATTCTGCTATTATACCAAAGATGGTGTTCTGTGGAGTATTATCAATAACATGTTCATAACTTCAGGACCGGTGAAATAAACAAGTTAGGACATTGTCTAAGTTGGTCTCGAGTTCTTATCTTTAACTTGTGTAAGATTCAATTCAATAGGTTGTTGTTGAATCTGTTCATTCTGACAGACATACCAGAAAGTTATTCTTAAATTATATGATATAAGAAAATTTTGAATCTCATTTAAAACTTAAACTAAAAAAAGATTTCTCTATTTAATAAAGTTACTTTTACGGATTTTTTCGCGTTTAATTTTTAAACTATTTATAACACGACGATTCGAGTACTTTACAGGACCTATGGTCACGGGGATACTGAGGTGACAGATGTCCCGATGTCATAGTTAATCCGGGGTACCTTCAGCTTCAGCTTTTGTTACCACAAATCCTTGCAAAAGAACACCGATTCCTACCAAGGATGATTCGCGAGGCTATTGAAATTAATAAAAAAACATCCTAATTTCAATAGGGAAGATGGTTGGGCATTACCACTGGCTTGGGATTCTATAATTTACAACTGCACAGGAGATATTATAGTGCCACAATTTACGCCCAAACACTCGCCCCTACCTACCCGTGTCTGATGTAACGTTCATGCGATGAGATAGGGAGTAGGCTATGGTGTAGTGACGGAGACACAAATGTCACAATCACAACGTAACCGGGCCCGAAGATAAACAATTTGTGTTTTTGCACAAATTTTATCTTCGGTTTGGGATAATTCTAAAGGTTATATTGTACGACGACCGCGTGGCCTAGTGGTCAGAGTGCCTGACTTCTACGCCGCGGGTCCTGGGTTCGATTCCCAGCCGGAGCAAACATTTGTGCTAAAACACAAATAGTTGGTTTTCGGGTCTGGTTGTGTTGTGATTGTCCTCGTGTTTCTGACACTGCATCCTAGCCTACCTCCGATCTTATCGCATCAGCGTTACATCGGGCGCGGGTCGGTTGGGACCAGTGGAGTGCCTCTGTGTTTGCGCGTACACTTGTGGCACTATAACATCTCCTGCGCAGTTGATGGCTCTCGACAGTATTCGGAAGTTGTCGCCGAGGTCGAATCGGATAGGAGAACATCATCATATTGTATTAGACCGTGTATTATACTATCAACTGCGTAGGACATATAGCAACGCCCACAGTAGCGTACACAAGCAAACTAACACCGCCACCGAAAACTTGCCACCAGATAACCTCCAGTACTACAACACTACCACTAGGCAATATACACCACTGAAGTCGAGAGCACGACACGTGTTTAAACTCAAAACGAGGCATTATCGAGTGCTATTGACTCTACGACAGACAGCTTTGGCAGATCTTAGCAAATTAACTTCCTTTCCTTCATTATCATTGATTTTCGCAAAGTAACGCAAAAATATTTTTTTCATTCGGTTTAGAATTTCCGGTGATCAGCGCGATCAAACATACTCTCTCCAACTTTATTATAGTAGTGAGAATTAAAAAATAAAATTGACCGTTCCAATCGATGGCAAAGGAAGTGACGTTTATTTAATTTGACAGAATGCGGTCATAAAGTGTTGCTATCGACGGATAATTGCTATAAGCGGAGTCATTTTGTAGTGAATCTATTTCAATGGAATTTCAATTCAACTTTATATAAGAACAGGTTTAAAAACTTATTTTTTTTATTATGAAAACAATATCGAAAACGGAATTTTTAATTAATTTGGCATCGAATTGGAGCAGCGATATCCTCTACCTCCACAATCCCCAAAACCCTGTCAGAAATTCTCAGCAGTGAGACCTTTTTTATTTTTTTATCGGGATTCGAACAAGGAATACACAATAAAAACATATTAAATACAAATCTTTTGTTTCCTTATTTACAGAAAATCACAGCATGCGTTACAAATAAATTGCACTTTAATAAAAGAATATAACCAGAATTAATTCGACATTTAACAAATAAGTAATGAACTATAATTAGTTATTATTATCCATAAATTTATCGTATAAAATCAAAATAAATTGAATTAAACATTAGGATTGTAAATGAAAATTAAGATTATAATTATAAATTAAACTAAAACTATGAGCGTAGTAAGTTTTTTTTTATTGGAATGATTGACGAAACGAGCGAATCGTTCACCTGAAGGTCAGTGAACCGTCTGCCCATAACAAATGCAATGTCACCAATAACATTTCTGTGTGACATCACAATTCAACCACCTTTAACATTCTCACCTTTGAATACTCTAAAATCAGATTCTTAAATTTTGGTAAACTGTTATTGAAGATGTCCATGTCCTCCGAGGTACTGGCGATGATGTTATCTTTTTTGGATAACCTAACAATAGGTGAGTGCTTATCCAGATTTGTACGGTATCGAGGATTTTTTTAGTAGAGAGCATGGATGACGTAGTGGCCTATTTAAAGACTTACGAATAAATTTACTTACTCGTCGGTTAGTATGGTGATGGTGTAGGAGAATATGATTCCCCATGTAGTGTGGTTGTTGCAAAAGTCGATTAACAATATGTAATGGCTTCCGACAGATGACGAAATAATCGTATCTAAAAGTCATAAAAGTAAAAAGGAAATGTAACAATAGAATACTATAGCGACAAATCACTTGAGACGTAATACCTTATACTCATACGTCCCGAATTGCGCTATAATAGTTTCTTAGATACTCACTACATCTGAAAACATGTTCTAAAGACTACTGGTAAGAAGAGATATCCTTCCCGGTAAAACCTTTTCCCCCTTTTGCCTTAACACGTTCAAAAAAACAAAACTCAAGAAAATTTCCCCACATAGAGACATACGAGTATTAAGGCTAATATGCTTTGGTGAAATAGAGAACCAAATTTAATATTTGACGATGTAACTGAATATTTCTGCAGATTAATACTATTTATTGTGTAGCAAACAGAGATCAACATAAATTATTCTGATGTATAGATGCTTGTGTATTCTCAAGAGGAATTGTATCGGTGTTTACTACACTTTGAAGTTAATATTTTATTCAAAATATAGTACAGAATTAAATTATTGTTTGCTTGTCAATTCAGAATATTTGATCAATGTATGGCAATTAAACAAAAATGTAACAAATAATATGAGACTTTAATACTGTAAGAAAAGTGAATATATGAATGTTACCAGTGGTTGGACTCCTGTTGAGGTATCTGTACGTCCACAGTGCCAGTTATTTTGTCGTCAAACAGTATTGTGCTAGCATTACTGTTTCTATTTGGAGGGAAGGAATTTGAGACTTATATCTCACGTGACTGATGAGACTTATGTCTCAGGAAGACAAGCGCAGTGTGGCGCTATACAGAAATGTTCTGGGTGGCACAGCATTTGTGATGAGCAGACTTTGCACTTGGATTGACCAATGCACTAATTGATTTGCTCGTTTTATCACTTTAAAAAAATATATACACTGTAGGCCCTGAGTTCAAGCCCAGTCGGAGTTAACATTTGTGCAAAATCACAAATTGTTAAATCTGTATTATGATTGTCCCCTTGACTCTGACACTGCATCCTACCTTCGATCTTTTCGGTTAAGCTTTAGATAGCGTACGGATAGTTTAGGACGAGTTTAGGAGAGTCTGTGTATTTGCGCGTACACCTAAGGCACTATAATATCTCGTGCTGCAATTGCTAACTTTCGAAAATATTCAGAAGTTATCATAATCATCATTCATAGAAACAGTATCTTATCATCACCATCAACATCGTCGTCACTAGCCTGTTCTAATGACAATTTAGGATAGTTTTATTTTATTGAATAAAGTGACGAAATGGGCAAAACGTTCACCGACTGGTAAATGCAACGTCTGCCCATAACAAATGCTGTTCAAGTTCAAGTTCAAGTTCATTTATTTGTAAACATAGATACATAATATGATATTATACTTAGAATGTTACATCCTCTATGTTTCGCCAGGAAAGAAGGCGTACAAATACTCGTACATATATTTTTTGGTCTAGGAATAGAAAACATAAAAATTTAAACATAAAAATATAAAGAAAGTAGTAAGTCAGAATTCAAATTTAAAGTTATTTTTTTAGTACATTAACAATATAAAGTAAAATATTAACATTAATCGTAAACAAAAATTGTCAAAAAAAAATTATAATGTCTGGTCAATTTATTAAGAAATTTTTTTGTCCGTTAAATAATCTGCAATTGTATAATAGCACTTACTTACTAAGATGGCGTGTAGTTTTCTTTTAAAATTACTTAAATTGCTATTCTTTAATGTGTCAGGTAATTTATTAAATATTTTTTTGGCCATACACATAAAATTCACTGCTGCTGTATATTTCTGTGTGGCACCATACTTCGCCCGTCCCCCTGAAACATCAGTTCTTAAGTCTCAAATGCGCAGTGATTACGCTAGCTCACAGTGCCCTTCAAACCGAAACACAGCAATGCTTGTACACTACTGCTTCACGGCAGGAATAACTGGCCCTGACCTACCTACCTACCTAGACGGATTCCTGCATAGGAATCCTACCACCAGTAAAGATCCATTTCCTTAAGGATCCATTCTTGGGCCTTTTCTTTTTACCATTTATATCAATGATTTAAAACGATTTTTAAATAATATTTTTTTATACGCAGACGAAAAGTTTTTAATTGTTTTAACGATTAACCTGACTACAATTGGCTGCGTAGTAGCACGCGTAGTAGACTTAAGAGAATATTAATTTTCCACCCCTTCTCATCTCGTGGGTGCCGTAAAAGTCGACAGAGGGAAAATAATAACCAGGAGATGGGCAGCAGCATCTTCCTGGAACATCTGAATAAATAAACTGCGGTTGCCAACCCGCCTGCCAAGCGTGGCAACTATGGCAAAATCCTCCCAAATGAGTGCTACAAACTTATGTTGCAATCTGTTTGGATATGTTCAGCAGTGGATAGTGTAGTAGTAGTGATACGCTATAATGTTGAGGATGATTACAAAACATTTAAATAGCTTTTGAGGATGATAACAAAACATTTAAACAGATTACTGCATTAATAAAAATTAAATCTTAGTTTGCCCAAATGCAATTACATAAAATATAAGAAAAAAAGGAACATAGTTCAACAACATATATGTTCAGTGATATCTTGACTTACGAGTAAGATACGATTTGTATTTTATAAATCTGTAATATAAAATTTTATAAATCACAACCTGTTAAAAAATAATGAGTACATAAATAGTAACAGATTGCAATCCACAATATCAGCAGCGTGTATATTTTATCTTAAGTCATTTTACTGATAGGTTGTTATCATAACTTGGATGTAACTTATCCTTACGTAAGTTAACGGAAGTTCGTGTAGTCGCAAAGGACTAAGTTTCAGTGTAGTAAACTTATATTAATTGATAGTTGGTACAACTTCAGTCATGCTTCAATATTTGTCTTGGAGATTCTATGAGTTATATCAATAGTAAATTGATGAATTCACACATTAGACATCTACACGAATAACGAAGAAATACCGCAGTTTATATGAAATAAGATAAAATTATTGCTGGATTTCATTTCTATTTATATCGAGTTCTTTTATCAGGAAGAGTTAGTATAGTAGATAGTGAGAGGATTATTCAGTTTCTCTCTTTAATAATGAGTAATGTAGTAATTAATGATGTAGGTATAGTGTTTGTGAATACGTTAAATAAGCCGGAACAATAACCATTTATTGACTGACAAGGACAACCAAATGTACCCTCTTATATTTATAATATTTTACATAGGACTCGCCTACATACATCTCATTGTTCCCCTCTTACAATACTGTCACCCTAATTAGACAATAACAACTAAAACAATTTTAATCACCAATTGTTACTGTGCAAGAAACATATGCGTATACATACATCTAGGTGACATAATTTTTTTTTAAATGTAATACTCCTTTTTAAGCAACTAAATATATAAATGACTTATTCTAACCCGAACCTCTGTACTGGAAATCGAACACGTTTACTTCTTCCAGTGTTACAATTTACCTTTATCTTATCCTCAGGGCCGTTAATGTCGAAAGCCGCTTGTGGAAAAACCTCCAACTCACGTGTTCCCACCTTAGCTATGATATCCGGCGGCCGCTGTATTTGCAGCTTCTTTTGGTTGTTACCAACATTACCACCGTCGGCATTTATTAAAGCCTCGGTTTTTGCACCACTATCTATATCCGTTTCTACCAGATCTGCCGACCTTGAACGTAATTGGTCAGCATGACGGACCCATCTCAACCCGTCAATGGATTCGACGTCGTATAATTCGACCTCTTACACTGATCACGACGCTTCTCACCCACTTATTCAATTTTCTAAAATCTCGAGCCTATACTAAATCTCCGGCTTTCAATTGTCGTTCTGAACCTCCCGTAACTTCCGCGCATCTGTTAAGCCGTTCGGAGACGTCCTCGACTAAGTTATACTTTAATAAATCAAACCTGGATCTAAGCGAACGTCCAAACATAAGTCTAGCGGGAGTCTCCCCCGTGGTACAATGAATACTATTGCGGTAGTCTAACAAAAATCGCTGAAGAAAATTTTGTGGCGTTATGTTTTCAAAGTTTGCTTTTTTTTAGGGCCTTTTTTACCGTGCGAACCGCATTTTCAGCTTCCCCGTTAGAAGATGGATGGTAAGGTGCAGCTGTAATATGTTTGATGCCATTTTTACGCAAAAAAGATAAAAATTCCTTACTTCCGAATGGAGGCCCGTTATCCGAAACTAATTTCTTAGGTAGTCAGAAACGTGAAAATAATTCGCGAAGTTTATTTATTGTATTAGTGGCTGTGGTAACAATCATAGGTATAACGTCTATCCATTTAGAAAAACCAATTATTATTAAATAAGTTAAATCTCTAAAGTAAAAAAAATCTATATGAATTCGTTCGAACGGTTGAGCCAGACACGGCCATGGGATGACCGGTGATTTGTTGGGCATGTCCGCACTTTCTGCGCAGGTTCTACACGACGCGTTCATTTTTTCTATGTCGTGATCTAGCCCAGGCCACCATCTTTCCACAAACGATTTACTACCGAAATGAGACATATTGCTAGATTTAGAATTGAGGTTATCATTAATGACGTTTACGGAATCAACCATAATAATATTCATTTTCAGGTCTATAAGCCACTCCCGCCCCAATAACGGCACACTGCCATTTCGTACAATATACAGCTTCAGTAACTTATTAACGTTATTATAAAATACCATTTCTCTTATGTACCCCAGCGAAATTATACAATTCCCATCGTAACTACTTAATTTTATGTTATCATCAACAAGGGCAAAATTTATTTTAAACATTGCTTTATACATACTTTCATTAATATAAGAAATAGGTGAAACCGTATCTATGTGCACCCGCATAGGGTGGCCTTCGATGACGACATGGCGGTGATGGGCTCGCTGCCGTTGCCGCGCAGCCTCATCATATACAAGCCCCTCGGCTCAGCAGCCCTGTCCCCCTCGACGTCGTCAACCTCCTCGTGTTCGAGCTCCTCGTCCGTATCGCTCTACGACAACTCGCGTTTTTCTAGACGAAATACTTGTCGGTCCTCGCCTTGTACGTTAGGGCATACTCTCTTTCAGTGTCGTCTCGTAAATTTTGATCTAAGCTATCCATAAAATTACACGACCGTGTTAGGTGTTTTAATGCCGCAGCGAATTGAGCCACCGTTTCGTTCCTGCCTTGTATTCTCTTTCTGAACTTATATCTTTCAGCATGAATTGATGGTGTAGGCTGAATGTGCTTTTTTACAACCTGCACAAGATCTTCGTATTTAAATTCGCACGGTTTTTTGGGATTACAAAGGTCAACCATAAGCTCGTAGGTCAAATCACCAACACAAGCTATTAAAGTCGGTACGCGTAAATCATTTTTTACGTCGTTTACCACAAAATATTGTTCTATGCGCTCGATATATGTGGCCCACGACCCACTTTGTAAAATAAAAAAGGATAATTCGATAGACATTTTAACTGTTACCGACTGCTCCACTATAGTGTTTGTGAATAGGTTAAATAAGACGCACAACTAGCCGGAACAACAACCATTTATTGACTGACAAGGACAACCAAATGTACCCTCTAATATTTATAATATTTTACATAGGACTTGCCTACATGCATCTCAGTAGGTATGAATGAAAATAATAATAAAAAAGGTAATTATTTTTTATGAATAACTTTAATAATATAAGGAACACAATGTACCGTCAACAAATGTGTGAAGGAAGTGAGCAGTCAATGCTGCCACATTAAAACATGTTTTATTTAATGTTGCCACTTAATTACTATTATGTTATGTTACTAACATAATAGTATTGGTTATGTTCAGTATTGAACAAGTAGTTTAAGCGAAAAAACCTTCCGAAATCAGATATGACATCTATGTGACAAAATCAGTTCAGAAACGCAGCGCTAGTGCGAGTTGATGGGCTAGCCATGTTTTTTAATAGGTTAATTTTCGACATGGTTATTCCTCTATTTGCGGAAAGCCATACTAATTTTCTTGCATTTTTTATAGAAGAGGGGGCAAACGAGCAAGTGGCTCAAGTGTTAGTATCAGGACACCACCGCGTTGCCGGATTTGAGAAAGGAATAAGCTATTTTGTCGATTTCTCTTATTCAGCTCTTAATCTACTCACGGGATGAGATGACGTTGTAGATTTTCTTACAGCACTCTTATATATCCTGATGGGATAACTCCAGGTTGATAACCAAAGGATGTCTTCGTGCACTAATTAATACTCATTGTGTTCAATTAAATTAAATTTTAAGTTTATTCTGCGCTATCCGATACAGATTGACGAGATTATAGTAAGTAGAACTATAATAAACTATATACTGGTGGTAGAATTTCTATGCAGGAATCCCTCTAGGTAGGTACCACCCCAGGGCCAGTTATTCTACCGTGAAGCAGTAGTGTGCAAACATTACTGCGTTTCGGTCTGAAGCTAGCGTAATCACTGGGCAGATGAGACTTACTCGTAAGAACTTATGTCTCAAGGTGACGGGCGCAGTGTGGTGCTACACAGAAATATTCTGAGTAGCAAAGCATCTGTTATGGACAGACGTTGCACTTACCATCAGGTGAACGATTTGGTAGTCTCGGCACTTTATGAAATAAAAAATATAAAAATACAAATATATTGTTATACTAAAGCAAACATTTACTTCTTGAGCAAAGGGATTACAATGTTGCTGAGTTTTGCTCACTTGTACAACCGTCTCTCTTTCGTTTTGATGCGCAATCGTAATCGTCCGAAACGCTTTGCAGCCGTATGTTCTCTGACCGTTATAATCTAGGGTCCTCTGCATATGCAAGGACGCTTCGAAACCTACATACTGGCGTTTGTAGACTAAGCGGTAACGTGTCGTTATTGAAATAAATATTTCATAATTAAATTTAGTGTAAAACGGGACAAAGAAATTAAAAAAAAAATGACAATACACTTGAATTTACGCGAATATTACACATTTAAATAAAACTATTTTTTTACGGATTTTATCGCGTTTAATTTATAACTATTTAATTTTTTTGACATCGGGACAACTGTCACCTCAGTCCCCCCGTGACCATGGGTGCTGTAAAGCGCCCGAAACGTCGGGTTAAAAATAAAAATAGTTATAAATTGAACGCGATAAAATCCGTAAAAAATAGTTTTATTTAAATACACTTGAAGACAAAATTAAAATAGTGAATAAAACTATTGACCATGTATTGTGAACTGTGGGCAGTGTTTTTTTGAAAAAAAAAAAGAATTTATTTTATTCGGAAATTAATTTTTAATTATAATGTATTGCGCTTTGTATTTACTTATAACCGAAAAACGTAGACTCTTACGGTTCGATTACTCCAGAAGCTTAGTTTAAAAAAATTACAATAGACAGAGCCATTATCCGGGCTTATGGTGAAATAATATTCGTATTGAAGAAATCCAGGATCATATAGTTAATAGAATCAGGTGTTACTTTGCGGAAATCCATTAATCCAAAATGGATCCATTGTATGTTTTGCATGCGGATCATAGCAAATTAACTTCCTTTCCTTCATTCCAGGATCATAGAAATTGCCTTCCGGGTTTGCAAACTGAATTTTCGGTGGATTGATCACATCCGGAATGACTACGTTTTTGCATGGAAATGGATGGATGCTGGTGGCACCGGACCGTCTTTTATTGTAGTGTATGAGAAGAGCCTATGTTCAGCGGTGACTTCTCATGGGATGAAATGATGATGCTGATGATTATGTTCAAATACCAATAAGTAGAAACTTTACTTACTTACTTTTTTACCGGCTGTGTTGTAATTGTTCCTATGTTTTTGACACTGCATCCTACCCTACCTCCGATCTTATCGTATCAGCGTTACATCGGGCGCAGGTAGGTTGGAATAAGTGTCTGCCTCTATGTTTCGGCGTACACTTGTGGCAATATAAAATCTCCTGACAGTATTCGGAAGTTGTCGCCGTGGTCGACATTATATCATCATATAAATCCTGTAAAAAAGAAAATTTTAACATTTCATGTCCAATCCACCCAATAAAAACTCCACCAAAAAAAAGATCGGATTTGTTAACAAAAATTTGCACTGTTCCGTCAAAATGTTTTCAAACGTCGACCACTTAGTTTGTAAATATCGTTTAAAAGCTGAACTCCAGATGGTTATTTCAATACAGGAATCTTTTCCCGTAAGCGTCGGACTGTGTAAACTAAAAAATCAACAGTCGCTGAAAGAGACGAAGAAGTTTATAATGAATAAGATTTTTCTACCGACGAGCATTCCGTCAATAGAATAAATTTAACTTTTAAGACTTCGGTAAAATATAAAGTAACAAACGTTGAGGATGCTGGTGGTAGGATTCCTATGCAGGAATCCGTCTAGGTAGGTACCACCCCAGGCCAGTTATTCTGCCGAGAAGCAGTAGTGTGCAAACATTACTGTGTTTCGGTTTGAAGGGCACCGTGAGCTAGCGTAATCACTGGGCATATGAGAACTTATGTCTCAGGGTGATGGACACAGTGTGGTGTCACACAGAAATTTTCTGGGTGACACAACAACTGTTATGGGCAGATGTTACACTTACCATCAGGTGAACGTTTTTCTCGTTTCATCACTTTATCCAATAAAAGAAATAAAAAAAAAATCTTTTGGTTGATTTCGTCAACTGCAATATAATATCGTTTAGTAAAAAACCAGAAAACGTTTTTGGGTGACATAAATTAGTATTGTTGTAGCGCACACACCGAGGCGTCGAAAATTAGCCAGGAGGATATCATTATTGAGGTCGCCACGCTATTCCATTATATACCCTAAGAACGTGGTAAATTACCATATATTTTTTTTTAGCATACTGGGACTCTGAGCTCGGGTCGCCGCTAAATAATAATAATAAAAATAAAAATAATTTGTTTTCATTTGCTATGAACATTATATATATATATATATATGTGAGTGTGTGTGTATATATGTATAGATATGTATCTATTTAGTTACTGTGGATTGTTTGTTTCAGATTGTTGATTTACTGTGTACCCTAATATGTTCTCTGCTCAACCCAAAGGTAGACTGGTAGAGTATGCCTCTAGGCATTAAGTCCGCCTTTTTGTACACTTTTGTGCAAATAAAGTTTAAATAAATAAAATAAATAAATAAAAGATTGAACTATGAACAGCACATGAACAGCGCCGATTCTCCTGATCGAAAATCGTATTGTCTATTAGAAAGCGTTGGTAATACTGAGAAAGGACGACAGTTATTAACATGGTTACTTTCTTCACATTGGTTAATAGGATAGAAGAAAACTTTTTAAAATAGATCCGGAAAAATCCAGTTAATAAGAGGGCAAGAGAAGGTATTATTGTACTACTGTATTTTAAACAAAGTTGTAAAAAATACCGTCAATACCAGCCAGTCTGAATGCAGTGAGTTAATAATTGATTGTAATTCCGTGTCATTCGTCTCAAGTAAGACAAATGCGTCACAATGACTTTCAGTCGTTGCAATTTGGCTTATAGGATTTTGTTTTTTCTTTCGCTGGGGTATTACCTATATTAACAAAGAATCTATTCACTTTATCCACTGATTCAGATGGGTCCTGTTTTAATATTAATAGGTCCTGCTGAGCAGAGCTATTGCTCTTATTAGATTATCTTTTCTTTTTCTTATTGCCTTAAGGAGAAAACAGAACTCTTGTCCGTTTTGTTCCTATGCGAAGAGGAAAACTTTAATTTTATGATACGACTATTTCTTAAAAAAAAACATCATTTATAAATATCAAATGGGTAGACAAGATGAAGCTACAGGGAGTAGATAAAAGAAAAAGTATTATGTTGTGTAAATTAAAGAGTTGAAGAAATACGCCGCAGCGATTGCTGAGAACTAATTATCAGACAAGTGGCGAGCTCTGAAAAATTAGTAGAAAATTTAAGAAAAATTCAGCCAGCATCTCCTTTAATATTATGAAATTTTCCAACTTATACAACGATTAAGTGAACCGTTCTCAAGTTCTCAATAACAAGTTTCGTAAAGTATGTTTTGATATGAGAATATTTTGTTGAAAAAATTCATCAAATATAGTTTTTTTTCACATATTGAAGCAACTTAAAACCCAGACCAATTTATATAAACAATACATACGTCGTATATTAGATGAAATATTCTGTTATTTCTTATTACTTTAACTACTTTAACAATATTTAAATGAAACTAATTTTACGGATTTTATCGCGTTTATTTTTTTACTATTTATAACCCGACGTTTCGAGTGCTTTACAGCACCCATGGTCACGGGGGGACTGAGGTGACAGATGTCCTGATGTCATAGTTAACCCGGAGTACCTTCAGCTTTTAATTATTTTTTGTGGTCCGATCTACGCAGAAAGAGCTAACTGTGTCTTGAAGTCTTGCAGTGGTATGCTTGGTTTTTGACTTAATTTTATTAATTATAGGATCCCAAGCTGGTGGTATAAAAATAAACGCGATAAAATCCGTAAAATTAGTTTCATTTAAATGTGTAGTGTTCGCGTAAATATAAGAAATCATTACTTTAACAATAATTTAATAATAACAATACTTGCACTGACTTAAGAATAATTGTTAACTTATTTTTTTATGTTGTTGTTTTGAGCGTAGCGACGAAAAAGTTCTTTCTTTCTTTCTTGTCATGTCATGATGTAAAATATACAGAGGAACCACATTAAGAAGCGGTGATAGATTGTAAGAAAATGACATTTGATTAACGAGATCTGAATTTCTTACATAAGAGATTAAATATATTTCGTTCGATTTCAATCATTTTTTAAATGTTCGAAATTTTTCCCATCCTGGCCGGTTTTACACGGCGACAATTTACGAATAATGTTGGAAGCTATCAACATATCTCCTATTTACCACAAGTAGTAGTAAGTAAAGTAATACCACAAGTATATACGCAAACACAGAGGCGCCCGTCATTACTTTCCCACCCCTGACACAACTATCATGCGATAATGTCTACGGTAAGCTAGGATGAAGTGGCAAAGACCGCGACAGTCACAACACATTCAGATCCGAAAAGTAACATTTTGTATTTATGCACAATTTTGGTTCCAGCTAGAATATGAACCACGGACCCGCGCCATAGTTGTTACGTACTCCGATCATTAGGCAACATGTCGGTTTTAATGTACTCAAAAATCATAGTCGGGTTTTTATTAATACTCTACTTTATTTAGGTACCTTTCGTACCTTTATTTTTATAATTAAAAAGTAGGAACATTTTTATGGTACAAAGTGACGACACGAGCAAATCGTTCAACTTTTTTCTTTTCGGTGAAGTGATCGCTGTTAGCCTTTTGGCTTTTACAGCTTCATCGGATGCTGTGCTCGCGGGCCAAACATAAATTCATAAATAGAAAGACTCCTACTAAACATCTAAATTCGGTCCGTTGCGTTCGCTAGCGTGCTTGCGCTACAGTGAATATCTCCATAAATTTATTGTATAAAGTCATCTAATGACCGGCCGAGGGAGACTGCGGGCCTCAGTTCGGACTGTCGACTTATGTGTCGGAAACTCTGGGCGGTGAGAACCGCCCTGGAACACGGGTGTATCTGGTGTACGCGGTGTTATTAACGATAGCTGCGCGCCGCTCTCTACGGCGGTCGCGCGACGTTGTGCGTGTGATGTTAAAACTATTAACTGTGTGTACAGTGTTGTTCGGATCGTGGCTGACCGTATCGTGGTCAGGGAGTGCTGAGACGTCCGTGTCGTCTAGCACATTACGCGGTCGACGTTTGCGTTCGGTCGCGTTTTTATTAGATCGATAATTCGCTGCTTTAACTACCAGCGGGTTTGGATGAACCGCGGCTTTTTCGAAAAACCGCCGTGATACTTCTCTGAAGTGTTCAGAGAGTACGGGCATTTCACAGTCGCTGTGAAGGTCGACATTGCGTTGGTACCAGCCGGCTCCGGTGGCACTTCGCAAGAATCTATTTTGCACCGTCTGCAATTTCTTTATATGATTGCCCGTCGCGTGTGCGAATGCGACGCATGCATAGGACATTACGGGTCTAATGCATGTCTTGTAGAGGCGAAGTTTGTGTCTTAAGCACATTTTGCTTGAAGAGCAAGTTAACGGATATAGACGGCTTGCGATAAAAGCCGCCCTGTTACGCACGTTCTTGATGTGATCAGCGAACGACATCGCTGCGTCTAACGTGACCCCGAGGTATTTGACGCTCTTTTCCCAGGGAATAGGGCGTCCGAACAGGGTGATCGAGCCTAGCTGATTGTTGTCGATTGTGTGGTAACGTCTAGCTGGCTTAGGCGTGCCCCTCGAGAAGTATATTGCTACACTTTTCTCGGGGTTAACCTCTATTCTCCATTTCCGGAACCATTCGCCTAGGCGATCGGCTGCGGCTTGGAGCTGAATCGTTATGCGGCCCTTGTGCTTATCGGAATAATACAGGGCCGTGTCATCTGCGAAAAGCGCAAGATTGACTTTAGGGTCTTTAGGTATATCGCTAGTGTATAGCGAGAAAAGGAGTGGAGAGAGGCAGGAGCCCTGAGGGACACCCGCACGGAGAGGGCGGCTTGAGGAGCGCGTTCCCTCTACCCGGAAGCGAAATAGGCGATTGGACAAGAGACAAGAAAAGGACAAGTGCCTACTGGCTTAGGGCGGTCGTGAAAGTTTTCTAATATGTGCTCCGTTAGGCGGTGCACTTGATGGGTACACGAGTGTTCGGGGCGAAAGCCGAACTGCTCGTCTGGAAGGATGTTATTATTAAGGACGTAGTCTTTTAATCGACTAAGGATTATTCGCTCATAAATCTTGGCCATCGAGTTGAGGACACTTATTGGGCGATAATTGGACGGGATGTTCTTCGGCTTGTGAGGCTTCGGAATACCTATAACGTCCGCTTCCTTCCAGTCGTCCGGGAAGGAGCAGCTGGAGAGGAGCGCGTTGAAAATACTGACTAACAGACACAATAGCGGCGTAGTTAGACATTTGATCACCCTGTTGTTTATGCCATCGAGGCCGGGCGCGGATCGGTTTTTAAGATTTTTAACAATCTTCGTGACTTCGTTGACAGTCACTGGAGTCAGTGGTTCGCCCACTGGTGGTATGGCAGCCCTGCGTTCGAGTTCCGCGGCCACCTGCTGCAGGTGGTCGGGATCCGCAGGCGCGAGAGACGGAGTGCATTGGCTCTCTAGACTGTCTGCAAGGCATTCGGCTTTTTCGCTGTCGTCGAAGGCGAGCGAGTTGTCGTTCGATCTAATAAGTGGCGGCATGGGTGAGACCGGCTCTGCTTTGAGAGATCGTGCCAACTGCCAGTAGGCAGTGTGCGACGGCTCGATTTCTCCAAGCATAGTGTCCCAGCTATCTTTAGTGTACTCAGATAAGCGCTCTTTAACATCCCTTTGTAGGAGGCGCAGTCTGAGTCTATTTGCGTCTGTTCTATATCTGTCGTGCGCTTTGGCCGCACGGTTCTTTTCTCTAATCAGGCGTCGGAGGTCCGCCGGTAGATTACAGCGTCGATCGCTCGACACCGTAACCGTCCGGGAGGATTCTCCGACGACTGTTTTGAGGTGACTTGAGAATGATTTTATCGCTCGACAGGCTACCTCTGGCGAGTCGATAATATCTGGTATTTCATCCAAGTGCTGGGAGCTCGTAGCCTCGAGTTTGACCCCGAGGGTACGCCAGTCC
Source organism: Luehdorfia chinensis (assembly GCA_019845155.1). Taxonomy (NCBI): domain Eukaryota; kingdom Metazoa; phylum Arthropoda; class Insecta; order Lepidoptera; family Papilionidae; genus Luehdorfia; species Luehdorfia chinensis. The sequence goes on from JAHVAK010000125.1 coordinate 7,650,532, forward strand.
ACAATGGTTTTGGTCTGTGTGACCTCACCATTTGGCCGGCCCAGCTTAAAAATTACCGGACGGTGGTCCGACTCAAGTTCGTGAAGCGTAACTATAGAGTCTATTTCTAAGTTCACGTCCTTAATAATGGCTACATCGAGTGTCCGGCTGCTGATTTAACTGCGTCGGAACTCTGGTTGGTGTTTCGGGAGCTATAACGTTTACGTTATGGCTCTCCGCTAATCTGTACAGTATATTACCGTTTGTGTTATTTGCGTTGGAATTCCAACTGCCGTGCTTGCTGTTCAAGTCTCCGGCGAGAATAACAGAACGGCCTAAATCTAGTAGGGATTTTAGGTCTGATTCTAATAATTGTTTGGATGGCGAGAGGTAGACTGATGCTAGTACAAGCGGCCTATGGCCGGTCATTGCTAACCTACACGCGGAAGTTTCTATATTAACTAAGTCGGGTGTATCGAGCGCGATACAGTGCAAGGACTTTTTATAGTAGATCAGAGTGCCGCCTTTCGCGGTCGCTCTGTCATTTCGGATGCATTTGTAATTGGCAATCTTTGGATCGCGCATACTAGGTTTTAAGACTAGTCTCTTGCACTAGCATAACGTCGATGTCGTGGTCACGAAGGAAATTCGCGACTTCAACTAACTGCGTCTTAAGACCGTTTGCGTTAAAATACGAGACAGAGAGCGTGGTTTAATCCTACCTATATGGGACGCCATTGGTAACAATTAAAAATTTTATTTTCGACGCGGCGCGTGATGTTTAGGCGCATTGAAACGTCCAAATCGCGTCGATTTCATGTGCTCTACGGTAGCCATGAGTCGGTCTTGAGGAGACTTTGCTTCGCGGATTTTGCGTGCTAAAGTAGAAAGTTCGGCAACATTTATGCTGCGCATGAAGCGAGAAATCTGCGGCGAAATTTGACGAGACCTATATTTTGGGCGTTGCGATTTGAGGCGCGGGCCGTGAGGCGGCTGCGCTCTTTTGCGTCATGGGCAACGGTTTTGTCCATGCGTTCGTCGCCGGCGCGGCGCTCTGGCTTTTGCTCTGCCCGGTAGTCCCGTCAGCGGGACCGGGTTTCGCTGCGGCCGGAGCGGGCGCGGGCGTTTGTTTAGGCGCGGGTTTAGTCGCGGGCTTAGGTGTTTGTTTAGGAGCGGGTGTTTGAGGCTGTGTGGCCCCGGGGCCCTTCCTACGGCCGTTCTTCTTGCCTCCCCTGCGCTTTGTACTCCTCGGCGCTCTGTTACACCCGCGGTAATTCGCGGGGTGTCCCAGCTCACCGCAGAGTATGCAGCTTGAGGGCTCTTGCGCTTCTGGCGTGCGAGCGCAATCCTGGGTGCCGTGATCCCCGAGGCATTTTACGCAACGAGGGCGGGCGAAACAATTTCGGGCAGAGTGTCCGTACAGTTGGCATCTGTGGCACTGGCCAATGATGCCCCTGTTGCGGGGTGCCTCAATAGAAAGGCCTGAAAGGCCGCAAATCGTCTTAATGTTAAAGACCTGCTTGCCTTCTGGGGTTAATTCCAGTATGGCAAGGATCAGGTCGTACGACTTCATATTGTGTGGGTGATGCATCCGATGCACCTCCAACACAGGTATGTTCTGTGACTTAAGGTCACTAAGTATGTGGCTAGTCTCCAATTCCTTGGGCAGGCCCCTGATGACTACGCGGAGCCTACGTTCTTCCGCGAGCGAGTAAGTGTGGAAACTTATATTGTTTCCACGCAAATGGCTGGTGACGGCCCTGAAGTCGCTGACTGTGCTTAGGTATACGCGGATACCTTGTACTGCCGTCTGCGCCTTCGGGCACACAATTTTCTTGTTTGTCATCCAAAGTGACAGATTGTTCCATTGCGCTTTATCCTGTAGGATAATTGGCGGAGGAGCTTTGTTCGTTTGCGCCGCGGGATGCGCGGGCAGTGACTTATCTATAGTCTTGCGGCTGTTGGACACGCCCTTTTTGGCCAGGTTCCGTGAGGCGGACGGCGATGCGGTGTCCGAGTTAGGCTCGGAATCCGTTTTCGCGGTGCGTTTCTTTGCTTTGCGTGCGACGACGGTGAAGCCGTCGTCGTGCGCATTTCCGGATTCCTCGCAATCCATGTCCCTCGTCCGAAAGGGCCGCGGGCCCAACAATGGATTGCGATTCCCGGAAGGGAAGCGCAGGTGTGCTTGGTGTTTTATTGCACCCATTAGCGGCGGTTTTATTGTCTGCAGGTGCGTTCTTTACTGACGATGCCGACACGGTCGGCACGGTCTTTTTATGGTCGGTGATTACTCCTACCATTGTTTCGCACACAGGTGCGGATGCGTCATCTTGCGCAGGTGTCGGCGCGGCCGGCTCTACAGCTGGCGATGACGGGCTGTCGGAGTCAAACGTTGCTTCGCGACTCCTAAGCAGATTTTGGGTGTCTGGACGGATTCCCGAGATTTCCTCCGACATGAGGCAATGGGCGTGAAACTGCGCCCAGATCTCGGGGTGCGCGGCGCGCAAAAACTCCGCGAGATGTACAAACTCCGGCGCGGGGGAACGGGGTGTCGCCATTTCGATGGTTCGAGAGGCGGTGTGTACACAAATGCAAAAAAAATTCTCCCTTCGTGAGCAGGGAGGTGTGTGCTATATCTACGTCACCTAATGCCTTACGCCTTAGGTGCGCGAGGGTGTGTACCTGGCTGTTGCCTAGTGCAACAAGCGGACACAAAAATATAAAGCCGCCTCTGAGGCGAGATGTGTGTATGCACTCTACTCACGGTTTTCACCAGCAAGCCGACGCAATACAGGAACGCTCTCACGTAACTTTCACGTTCGCACAACACCACGAAGCGCAACACTTCCACTTCGAGGGACACGATCGGCGAAGGCACGTACGAAGTATAACCAAACACACCGCTACGGGAGCGGGTGTTGGCCACTATCCACAACTGTGACAAATCGCTTTTACAGACTGCTGTCCATAACTTATGCGAGCTGTTAGCTTGATTGCGCATGGAGCGCGGTCAGAAATAGGTCCGTTCTGCACCAGAGCGCGAGAACGAGTTGTTTTTTGATCGTTCAACTGCACCTCGCATCTCGCAACTAGACAGAAACCAGGATGGAAGTATTGTGAGAGGGGAATGCGTTCTAAAGGGATGGGAGGAATATTTCGAAAACTTATTTGAGAAATAGGATTTGCAAGTACAGGCTACATCCGGGGACTTAAATGAAGGTTGCGGTAGTAGTGATATAAATATTGTAGAGATTGTGAAAACAGTGTGGCAGAGAAGCATGAAAGAAAGATTAATGTCGTGGAAATGAAAGACGGACAAAGTGATAAACAGCGTGATAAGGGAACGTAGCCGAAAGGTAGAAGATGTAGTGACAAAGATAAAGAAAAGGATGCTTAGATAGTGTGGGCGCGTAGAGATGATGGATAAAACAAGATTGACGAAACAGATTTTTTTAGGCGAGTCGGAACGGGCAAGCCGGTAAGCGTCGACGTAGGCAAACATATCACGATCAGATTGAAGTCGTTTTAAGGAAAGGCCACGTCAAAAGTACCCGCAACCGAAGAGCTTGTATGAAGACACTAATGAAAGTAGAAGATGCGGACGAGGTGTGTCAGGCCCGTAGCAAGTGGAAAGATGTGGTCTCTGTGTATTTATATAGTTACATTTCCTGTGCGGTGGCAGCTTAAGATAATTCTCGACGTACGGGTATTATAAAATCGTTATAGGAAAGTAACAGACTACTACAAAACTATGAAAGATGACGTAAATTATATCTAAACTATAACTATGTATGTGTCCAATGTGAAATACCCAGATCGACGCCAGGAAGCGGCGTTTAAGGTTTTTTGGTGCACATACACTTTCCATTAAGGTGTATAGTAATGTGTACATTTGTGTACATACAGGAGTGATAACCGGAAATTCTTTCAGAGCGATAAAGGTCCATATCCTGCAGATGACTTCTTGAAATGTATTGAATTATATTCTGTATCAATTTATGACTGATGGTATGCCCTTATGACTGATGGTATGAGAGCCGTGGTAGCTCAGGGGCTAGGCGCTCGCTTTTAATTTCATAGTACGCGAGTGACCTGGGTTGGATTCCCGGTGCCGGCACCACTAAAATTGTTAATTGCAATTTTAAGTGCTGACTTACCACGTGCTCGGCGGTGAAGGAAAACATCGTGAGGAAACCTGCATGTCTGAGAAATTAAAAATATTTCGAAGACATGTGAAGTCCGCCAACCCGCATTGGAGCAGCGTGGCGGATTCTTCCTAGCTCTATAACCCTCTCAGAAATGAGAGGAGGCCTGTGCTCAGTAGTGGGACATTTACAGGCTGAAACTTTACTTTTACTTTTATGCCCTTAATTCTCATAATACATACATACATACATACATATAAAATAAAAAAATATTTTAGTCTTTAAAAATAGTATGGTGAATTAACTATCGGCCTTAGAACCTCTAAGTAAGGTTGCTTTTGAATAATATTTTACTTTCGTTGATTCTCTAATAGTTATATATTTATACTGGTGGTAGGATTCCTATGCTTATATTCCTTCGGACTGAAGGGCACTGAGACCTAGTGTAATTACTGGGCATAGTGTAAGAACTGATGTCTCAATATGACGAGCGTGTTGTTGTGGGTCACACAAACGTTCTGGAAGAGACATCATTTGCTATGGACAGACTCACTTACCATCAGGTGAACGACTTGCTAGTCTTATCACTTTCTATCATTAAAAACTTACTTTTTTAATAATTTGTGTAATCAAATCCTAAAGTCCACACATAAACGATTTTGCGGGTACAGCACGCTCATATTAAAGCTAAAAAAATATCTCTTATAATATTTAATAAAGTGATTTATAGGGCTGGAATCTTGTAATGGGCTCTGCAAAGAAGTATCTATCCTGGTTGGTAATACGATAAAGGTTACCACAGAGATTTGTAAGTTTGTTTAACTGTCTGAATCCGGGGTGAAGAATGATGAGGGTCGGCCGTCTCGTGGGAGTTTACATCGCGTTTGTTTTTCAAATTTGAATTATTTCGCCATAATGTATTATTTCTTCAAGTTAATTACTGTGTTATAATAATTGTTCGTAACACATGTTTTTTATATTACACAAATAAATAATCTCTGTCTAATAACAAAATAACAACTATTTACTCAATGCTTATGAAAGTATATACGGTACTTATAAGATAAAAAACAATTTAAAAAAAAAATTGTCTGTCTGTCTGTTTCTTCCGGGTAATCTCAAAAACGGCTGGACCGATTTTGACTAAACTTTCACTGACGGATAGCTGTTGTTATCACGGATAACTGAGGCTACTTTCAGAATAATTATTAGGGTTCCGCGCAAGAAAAAACCCAAAATCCGATTCAAAAAGGGTAGGTAGGGTCAAACAATAATCGAGGTCGGCATTTGTACGCGGTTGAAACCGCGGGGTGCAGCTAGTATTTTATAAAGTCAGACTTTAGTTCGCGGAAAGCCATTATAATGAAGGGAAAAATGTTAATCTAGTAAGATCTGCTTGGAAAATTTAAAATGGTGTGCGTTGTGTATTATCTAGTTTTCGAAGACTCTTCGTTTTTATGATTTAATTTTTATTATGAAGGTATGTATGTCGTAGCTGTATGAAGTAATTGCTTCCCTATTTCAGATGTCGTAAAAGTCGATAAAAGAAAATTCCAGAAAAATAATTATCGCCTCTGAATGATAAAGTCCTCTGCTGAACATAGGCCTCTCCAATATGTAAACTTGTCACAAAGTACGGTCTTGAGCTGCATCCATCGACTATCTGGTGGTAGGATTCCTGAACAGCAATCCGTCTAGGTAAGTTCTGCCAAGAATTAGTGAGCAAACATTATTGTAATTCGGTCTGAAGGGCACTGAGAGCTACTATAATCACTGATATGTGAGACTTAAGAACTTATGTCTCAGGGTGACAGGCGCAATGTGGTACTACACAGAAATATTCTGAATAACACAGCATCTATTATGAGCAGACGTTGCATTTACCATCAGGTGAAAATTTGCTCGTCTCGTCATTTTATCAAATAAAAAAAATCTAGTTGATGGGTCGCCCTAGACTTGTGTTTCCTATTAAGAGGTAGGTTATCGATTCTACGAACTATGCGACCGACCTATCCCAATTATGCTAGACCTAATCAAGACCTCCGCACTAATATTTAAATGCGAAAGTAATTCTTTCTGTCTTCTGTCTGTTTGTTACCTTTTCACAGTAAACCGCTAAACTGATCTTGACTAAATTTGGCACAAAGATAGCTTCCATCCTGCTGACCGACATAGAACACCTGTATCCTGGAAAATCAAATAGATCCTACGGTATGCTTAATACCTAACCTACGAGTATATCCACACGGGCGTAGTCGCGGTCATCATCTAGTAATCCATATTGGTGGCGGGCAGCAGCGTCTAAGATGCGAAATGTCAGGTACTTTGAGTCGTACTTTGTCGTCAGTTCGCCTGCCAAGCGTGGCAAATCCTTCTCGGGCAAACTTGTGCGAGGGCTATCCAACAGTGAACTTTTTACAGCATGTGAAAAAAGAAAGCGGATTTTAGTTTGAATTTTTTTTTATGTTGTGTTCTTTGTAGTGATGTTGATGTCCCCTGGCATATTTCGACTACGACGGTATTTTCTGAACTGTAAGCCGTGCGATTTATTGATGTATAAAATGTAAATGTAATCACTTTTTTTATTTGATAAAGTGTCGAGACGAGCAAAACGTTCACCTGATGGTAAGTGCTACGTTTGCCCATAACAGATGCTGTGTTACTCAGAATATTTCTGTGTAGCACCACACTGCGCCCGTCACCATGAGACATAAGTTCTTAAGTTTCATATGCCCAGTGATTACGCTAGCTCTCAGTGCCCTTCAGACCGAAACACAGTAATGTTTGCACACTACTGCTTCGTGGCAGAATAACTGGCCCTGGGGTGGTAACTACCTAGACGGATTCCTGCATAGGAATCCTACCACCAGTAAAAACCGTTACAAAACTTACGTTTACCGTTTTTTTTTATCCTTTCTTACTATCCTATCCTTTCATACTGGGTGTATTGTCACTAAAGGAAACGATAAAATAAAGGATAAATTTTCAGGATAAATTAAATCATTCTAACACGCTACAAAACTTCAACATGCAGTAACTATGTGTCGGGTTTGCTCGGAAAATACTTTTTATACCGGAAAGTCAAATAGTTTCCATGGGATATTTAAAAAGCCCATATCTACGCGGACGAAGTCGCGGGCATCAGCTACTTCACCATAAAACCAGATACGAAAGCCATTAATTTTAGTATTGTTTAAATATTAATTTCTAACACCACGACTCGGCGGTACACTTACCGCTGAACCACTCGTCGTATAAATCATTCGTATTACTCGTATATAGACTTCTCCGCAACTGACGTTCGCGACTTCATGCGCGTGGGTTTGATTATAATATCATAATATGGGTTTCTTAAATATCCAGTGGGAAGTATTTGATTTTCTGGGTGAATTGTATCTTACGTCCATCTCCAGGATGGAAGCTATCTCTGTGTCAAATTTTCTCAAGATCGGTTCAGCGGTTGAACCGTGAAAAGGTAACAAACAGACAGCGGGACAGAGGGAGTTACTTTCGCATTTATAACATTAGTATGGATGTACCTCTAAGAAACTGATAGTGCGGTGCATATATGAGCGATTTCTTGATATTCTCATGTGTTTTTCTGAAGTAATATTAATGGTGAGACGAGCAAATTTTTCATCTGATAGTAAGTGCAACGTCCGCATACAGAAAATGTTGTGATACCCTGAACATTTCTGTGGACCAACACACTGCGCTCGTCACCTTGAGACATCAGTTCTTAAGTCTCATATGCACAGTAATTAAACTAGCTATCAGTGCCCTTCAAACCGAAAATCAGTAATGTAATCTTCACGGCAGAATAACTGCATAGAAAACCTAAAACATATAGAAGTCGCTCTTTAATATTTCAGGGTTACCTGTGGCAGAGAGCAGGGAATCCAATAATTTGTAGTAATTTGTTTTTTTTTTTGAATAAACATTAGTTTCAGCTGGGGTTCGAACTCAGGACCCACGAGTGTGGTGACATGCGTTCGTTGGCCGTATTTTTTATTTTTTTATTTTTTTTATTTTAAAAAAACGATACCCCACAGTAGGATTTCTCCTGTGTCCGTGGGTGCGTTTTAGAGACATAAATTCCGCATGCACAAACACCCAGACCCGGAACAATTATTTGTAGGCCATGCAAATATTGTCCCGTGCGGGAATCGAACCCGCGACCCGCGGCGCAGAAGCCAAGTGCTTAGCCACTGCGCCAACCGAGCCGACATACCGTCGGCCGTATTATACTGCAATGAATTACAGGACCCCTGAAATTATGAGCATAATCCGCAACGTCGTTTAATCTTACGATCCAGTGGCTGTAAACTAGCGGTAGTGTAAGACAGGACATTACACTTGTCATAAAGTCTAGCATCAGTTGGAGGGTCCTTAATGCCAATAACAATGTCTGCTTTATTGCTTGTACGCAACAAAATTGTTACTGAAACTGTTATCAATCCCTTAACAAGACAGCTTTCAAACGTATAGTATGATGTCTTTTAATGTAGCTATTATTTTAAACGTTGCCCAGCTTTAGGATTGTGTAGTAAACAGACCCACGATACAGGAGAAATCCTGGAGACACTAACCTATAGTTAATAGAATCAGGCGTTACTTTGCGGAAATCCATTGTAATGAAGGAAAGTAATTTACTTTGCTAAGATCCGCATGCAAAATATAAAAATGGTGTATATTACCTAGTTTTTTGAAGAGCACCGCCCGCCCTCCCTCAGTAGCGTGCACAAGCAAACTAACACCGCCACCAGGAACCGCCACCAGGAACCCTCCACCAACCACTACAATACTACCACTAGATAATATACACCACTGAAGTCGAGAACACGACACGTGTTTCGCCTCGGCGGCCATCTGTCGTAGAGTCTATGACGTTTGATAATGCCTCGTTTTGAAACATCTGAGTGTCTCGTTTGAAACATCTGAATAAATAAACTGCGGTTGCCAACCCGCCTACCAAGCGTGGCAACTATGTTGAAATCTCCTCAAAATGAGAGCTACAAACTTACGTGTTTGGTGGCAATCTATGGGAGAGGCCTATGTTCAGCAGTGGACTGGTGACGGCCTGAAGTGATGATTATGATGATGATGATGACTCGAAACAACTGTCTTGGAGGACATACAAACTTTACCTTCTTTTTTCTTACAACCTTCACGTGATGTAAGTTCTATGTCTGGCCATAGTAGTTAAGGTGTTGCCCAGAGCTACGCGTTGAAAAGTTGTGTATAGCGCCGAACTGCGATTTTCATCATGAGGCATAGGTTGTTAAGTAACTTCAAACCGAAACATAATTATGTTTGCATACCATTGTTGAAGGGCTGAATAACTGACTGCGGTGGTACCCACTTAAGAGGACTCCTGCATAGAAATCCTATCACCATTGAAAAATTGAACTGTGTTTATGCTGTCCTTCACCCGCGAAATTCTTGTATTAATCGGAAGAGATCATCACAAGAAATGTATACAAAATCAGTACAGATAATAAGCTAATTAGCAGAAATAAAAAATGATGTTGCATGTACTGGTGGCAGGATTAATGTGCAGGAATCCGTTAAGGTAGGTAACACAGCAGAGCCAGTTATTCTGCCGTGAAGCAGTAGTGGGAAAAAATTACTGTGCTTCGGTCTGACGGCACTGAGAGCTGGTGTAATTACGGGGCATATGAACTGATATCTCAGTGAGATGGACGCAGTGAGGTGGCACACAGAAGTGTTCTGCGTGACACAGCATTTGTTACGGACAGACGTCTCATCACTTTCTCCTATGAAAAAAGTGATTTTCTTCGTGCATGTGTATTATCTGTACTTATTTACAATAACTATATCAAGAAATAACATTTCTTTTCTATTTTATTAAAAAATATATAAGTTATTTATTTAAAACTGTAAACGTATTTAAATGAATGTTTTAATATTTTTTTTTTTCATTCACGCATCAACATTCATGTAAACACAGTGACATATTTCGTAGGCTATTAAAAGTGAAAATCAAAAAGTATGTATGCAATTTAAACTTCTTATGAAATTCAAGTGTAAGGCATTGCAGTCACCATAAATGCTTATCCGCCAGTTCACTAGAAGTACCTTTATTACATTTCGAGTAATTACCCATACACATAGCCACGTCTGAGTAATCGGAGCATTAAAATAAATTAGTGCCACGATCAGTTATAAAATTGCTTGTTAAAATAGTTAAAAATTTATGTCTAAAGGAATATCTACGGTTCACAGTTCGGCAAGGCTTAGCGTTGCAAGGAGTTCCCATTTGAACGGGACGTTCGATTTTCGGGGGTCTTGTGACACGTCCCGATTCACCCCTGATCTTTACGCCAAATGTCGCGATTTTTCACCAACCTCAAAATTCATCTAGTTTGTTTAAGTTTTATCCGTTTTGTTTTTTGTACTAACCAATGATAAAGTACCATTTTAATAGAAAACTGACTGATTGTGTACACTAGTAAAGCTATCACAGTATCACAATGACCCTGTCATTGGTTCTTGAACGAATCACTCTCGAGTCATTCAGACACAGCCTTCAAAAAAATATTCTGAAAGTACAAACATTATTGTGCCACTAAAGGAAGAAACGTCATTCACCAAATTGGTGATCTGATCTGGGGAGGATGACTACTCCTTCCAGGAGTCCTTAGAACTTGTATACAGGGTAAGTTTTTCAACTGAACGAGACGACCAAATCCGAAAGAATAGAGTTTAGTGAAAAATGCTCAATGTAGTATCGGGGCATATCGGTGTCGGTCTGAGGGGCAGTGAGAGCTAGAATAATTACTTTCAGGGTGACACAGCATTAGTTATGGGTACACTTTGCACTTACGATCAGGTAAATATTTTGCTCGTTTCGACACTTTCTCCTTTAATAAAAATCCAAAAATAAAACTGTTAGGAGGTAACGGTGTCCATTTTCCTTGTCACTTCATCTGCCAAACAGAGCTAATGTTCAATATCATTTCGTTAAGTTTACAACATTGATCGTTAGTGTTTTAATATTCTGAAAGATATAAATAAACGTAAAACTGAGCGATTCTAAAACGTTTTAATGGTTTTGCTCAGAAAACTATTTGAATTGGAAATCTTATTCAATTATTTTGTCATCTAAAACCATAACAACTTATGTCGTCGTCATCATCATCATCATCATTTCAGCCTATCACTAGTCCACATGCTGAACATAGGCCTCCCCCATTGATTGTCACAAATGTTTGTAGCTCTCATATTGGAGGGAGTTTGCCATAGTTGCCACGCTTGGCAGGCGGGTTGGTAACCGCATTTTATTTATTCAGATGTTCCAGGAAGATGCTGCTGCCAATCTCCTGGTTTTAATTTCCCTCTGTCGACTTTTACGACACCCACGGGATGGGATGGGGTGGTAGATTCTCTTAGGCCGCTACCACACGGGCACCACACCACAACTTATTTACAGTATAATATATATAATACTTTTAAATGTTTCTGTTTATGTTTCTGTCTTAAATTACAGTTCTAAAAAATAATTTTTTTTTTTGGAACAACGCGTCTGATGGGACACATTGTTATTTTTTATTACTTAAATCGACGATTGCTTTCTTTCTTGGTTCTTTGTGTCTTGCGAGTAAATTATTTTAACATGCCAAATAACGTACTTTGTTATTTTTAATTGCTGTTGGCTCTGTTTCTTGGTTCTGTGTAATTTTATATATTAGTTTTTTTTGGTAAAATAATTAAGTATTAAACACATTTTATTCTACATATTTATATTTATGAAAATATTGTTCTTGTATATTTAATTGTTTTCAAATGGACTTCAAAGAAAAAATCGTTTAAAAAAACTATCCGCGGGGTTTTTTGCTGGTTCTTTCCACAGAGGCATTTTTTGCGAACCAGTGTAGTTTACAAAACATTTACAATGTAAAACAAGTACAATGAGTATTACGTAAATAATTTATATTAAAAAAAAAAATCCATTCTGTGAATTTTGCAAAACTTTTATTTATGTTGTGTACATTGTTCAATCCACAGAGGCATTTTTTGCGAACCAGTGTAGTTTACAAAACATTACGTTCAATAAGTATTATGTAAATAATCTTTATTAAATAAAAATCATTTTATTCTGTTCTATGAATTTTGCAATACCTTTATTTATGTTTTGTCCATTGTTATTGTTATATATATCGGAATATACATGTGCATACACTTTGTTTGTAAATGTAACATATATATAAACTAATATTATAAAGAGGAAAGATTATTTTTTTATATGTTTGGTTGTAATGAATAAACTCAAAAACTATTGAACCGATTTTAAAAATTCTTTCACCTATATAGTACATTATCATCCGAATAACATGAGTTATATTTAATTAAAAAAAAAAAACGAGATCCCCACGAAAATTGCTATGATGTGACTCAAGGTTCACAAATTTGCTGATAAAAGTCATTATTTGGCGTGCGCTGCAAAAACAATTGATGATATAGAAAATAATGTACTACATTTTCATAGTACTCATCATTACTCACAAAAATGTCCGCAAGGCTATATGTCTGACTTTAATAGTTAAGTGACAATAACCGCCTTTTGTTCAAATTAGTCTATCAAAATACGGTGTCTCTAGAACGCCGAGCCGCCGACCGGCTTCATGGGACTTGGGCATCATCGAAGTGGGCGGCTCTCTTTGCGAAGCGGTCCAGAGCGGTCGTTTTATTTTGCTGCCACGACAACAAATATTGTTTACAAGAAGGCTCTGAGCCACTAAAGTTTCATTGCATATGTTCTGATTAATAAAACATTATTTTGATAAAATACATAATCTTTTCTGACCAGCTGCAGAGCTGCTGATGAGAATAGTAGCTACAAACAATGTTAGTATGAGGAATTGTTGTTGTTTTACTTTTCCAAATAAAGTACTAATTTATCTTTTTATATCTACCCGTGCGAAGCCGGGGCGGATCGCTAGTATATTATATAGCTGCACTCGAGATAAATAAAAAATACTGATATACATTGTATTAACCCCCCCTATGTAAGTAAGTGTCCGAGCCGAGGTCCGGGCCTCTCGGGCACCCTCCTGTTAGTTACTTCCGCGCACTGGGTAGCGGTTCAAGCCGAGGTTTTCTCTCGGGAGACTTTGTGCTGGAATCCCACAAAAAAGGTTTCGGCTGAGTTCCATCATACTCGTATATCCATCAGTGGACTAGGGATACCCAGATACGAGTTTTTGTCGATACGATAGCAATACCGATATTTAGAAAAGGTATCGCCGGAATCGATACCGATACAGTTAGTGAATAGTATACAGTTCATACGCATTTGATAATTTTTTTTATAATTCATCGGTTATCTTATAACCATTACTCGAAGTTTCAGTTCGGAATCATCCCAAGCATTGCATCAGATTTGATAGACCACAAATCTTTGCAATGAACACCGATTCCTACCAAGAATTTTTCGCGAGTTCTTTGAAATAATATATCTATGAATAAAAACATCCTATATTCGACAAATAAGCTGGTTGTGTGCTACCAACGGCTTAAAATGCACTGTACATCATATTGTTAGTAACAATTAATCAAAGCCGTGTGGTGGCGGCTCGTAGTCCGTGTGGTGGCGGCTCGTTAAAAGAATACTACCACTCCATCTCATCCAATGGATCTCGTAAAAGGCGAGTAAGGAATTAAACTGCACTGTGCACCCAGCAGCGCATGGTGGCGATAGGCTCACCACCTTTCACACCAAGTGCATCAGTATTGTTTTGGTGAAACGTGGATTGTGGCAGTCATCTGTTTTTGCAGTGAGTGCCCAGTCTCTGACTACCCCTTATGGGATACAGTCGTGATCTTACGTATTTAATCAAAAACCAAGCATACCGACTGCGAGACTTCTAGACACAGTAAGCTTCTGCGTAGATCGGACCCGAAATGAAAATTAAAAGCTAAATGTCCATTCCACATCTCAGTCCTTCCGTGACCATGGGTGATGGAAAGTCCTCAAAAATTCGAGTAATAAATCGTAAAAATAAAAAAAAAGTAAAAGCAAAGTTTCAGCCTATAAATTTCCCACTGCTGAGCACAGGCTTCCTCTCATTTCTAAAAGGGTTTTGGAGCGGGAAATAGCCCGCCACGCTGCTCCAATGCGGGTTGGCGGACTTCACATGTCCTCGAAATATTTCAATTCCTCGGATATGCAGCTTTTCCTCACGATGTTCTCCTTCACCGCTAAGCACGTGGTAAATCAGCACTTAAAATTGTAGAACAATATTAGAGGTGCTGGCACCGGGGATCGAACCCACGTTACTCGCTTACTATGAAATTAAAGGCGAGCACCAGGCCCCTGAGCTACCACGGCTCAGAAAAAATAAACGCGGTTAAATTACTAAAATTTTGTTTTATTAAATACTTTTAATTTTCAAGTTAATGGTCAAGCGCTTGAGTTCTATCGACAATTTACAACAGTAAGCGTTGGCCGTAATTATAACTTTATGGTAACGATCGTACTACAATTAAAGTCATGAAGGTCACTCACACCAACTTTTAACGGTTATTATTGGATGACATAGCTATAGCGTAATTGCGCTTTAAAAAAATCTAGCATTCATGATGATGATGTTCTCCTAGCCGATTTCGACCACGGCAACTACTTCCGACTACTGTCGAGAGACATCAACTGCGCAGGAGATATTATAGTGCCACAAGTGTACGCGCAAACATAGAGGCACTCACTCGTCCCAACCTACACGCGCCCGATGTAACGCTGATGCGATAAGATCGGAGGTAGGCTAGGATGCAGTGTAACAGAAACACGGGGACAAACACAACACAACCAGACCCGAAAACCAACAATTTATGTTTTAGCACAAATGTTGGCTCGGGCTGGAATTATTATATTTCTCGACAATATTCAGGGAATTGTCGCCGTGGTCGAAATCGGCCAGGAGAACATCATCGTTATTAATGCGAAAGTAACTTTCTCTGTCAGTCTGGTTGTACCTTTTCACGGAAAAACTGGCTGAACAGATCTTGACGAAATTCCGCAAATACGTAGCATCCTAGAATCGAATAACTGGTGGTAGGATTTCCGTGCAGGAATCCGTCTAGGTACGTACCCCAGGACCAGGTAATTCTGCCGTGAATATTATAAATGCGAAAGTAACTCTCTCTGTTCCCTCTGTATGTTTGTTACCTTTTGACTGTCAACACAAGGCACGAAGATTCTGTATAGATATAGAGCTTCTATCCTGGTGACCGACATAGGATACTATTTACCCTGGAACAAACAAATAGTTCACACGGGATATCTGAAAAACCTATATCCACGCGGACGAAGTCGCGGGCATCAACTAGTTGGTAATAAAATTACAAGAACCCATTAACTAAAAAAAATGCTAGAGAATTATACAAAAGTATGTTCGTATATCGGATTTGAACCTACGTTGTTAAGATTTACTTGTAGGATGTAGATGCTTGATGGCAGAAGCTCTTTTTGACTGAAACTAGTGTAATTAAAGGGAATATAGAACTTATGAAGCAAATACTCTAGAGCAGTGTCAGAGACACGGAGACTTTTACAACACAACCAGACCCGAAAACCATCGAGTTGTGTTTTTGCACAGATGTTAAGTGCTAAATTGTTAATTGTTAGTTTATGTGCCGATTAACATTGTGCTTCGGCGACGAAGGAATGTATTGCGAGAAAAACGGCATATCTGACAAAGAAATAATACCTACCCGTGTAGTGCGTGAGTTTTATGCTGCGGATCCTGGGATACCGGCCGGAGCCATAATTTGTGCGCATCGAGAGCTTTTGTGGCAATATGACGACCGCGTGGCCTAGTGGTTAGCGTACCTGACTTTTACGCCGCGGGTCCTAGGTTCGAATCCCAGCCGGAGCCAACCTTTGTACAAAACAGAAATTATTGGTTTTCGGATCTGGTTGGGTTGCGCATGTGAAATGTGTGCAATACGCATCCACGTTACAGGAGGAATCCCAGTGTGGTCATCGTTTTAAAAATCAATCTGTGGGGGAGACCTATGTTCAGTAGTGGACTAGTGATAGTCTGAAATGATGATGATGATGTGTCGGCTTTGGAATGGTTTTTGTGCATGTAAAATCTGTCTGTAAAACTCACGACGCATTAAAAATCCGTAGTGTTTAGTTGTTTAAAAAAAATAATAAAGATAAGAGAGTTAGATCAGTTTTCTTTCGTTAGATTAAACCTTAGAAATTAAAATTCAGGTGCTCAGCAGAGGCATTTATAAACCAATTATAGGTTATATTTTTTAATATCAATGTCTCTCTCTCTATGACTTTCTTAAAGCGGTATATTTTTATATTTTCTGTCAGAGCACTATAAAGTTTTCGTGTGAATTCTAGTGAAATAAAAATATTTCCAAATATAGTAAATGACTTGCAATATATTTTATATCGTCATAAACTTGTAGTGCGTGATCCTTGACCCTTCAACGCTTTACAACCTCCATCAAATTCGTAGTTTCATCTGCACTAAAGATAATATGGTTATCTTTAGATGAAACTAGAAACAACATCGCATTCGTATATCTTAGACTTCATTACGTTCAGAAACCCTCTTGAAATACAAGACTGCGAGTGAATTGTTAAAAATAATCGATTTACGATTACAAAAGTTAATGACTTTATATTTTTTGGAACTATAGAGCGGTTTCTTGAATTTGTAGATAAATAATTTATGACTAGTTAAGACCATAACTGCTTTATGGTGCCGGGCGCATAAATTTTATATTACCTAAGTACGATTCCTGGAGCACCTCTAAAATTGTTCTGCGATTTTAAGTAACGATTTACTAATTGCTCGGCGGTTAAGAAATACATCGAAAGAAAAATAAGAAATAAGTAAGGAAACTTTTTTTTTTTATTTAATAAAAGTGACGGAACGAGCAAAGCGTTCACCTGATGGTAAGTGCAACATCTCCCTATAACAAATGCTATGTCACCCAAAATAGTGTGCCACCACAATGCGCCCGTCACCCTGACACATCAGTTCTTAAGTCTCATATGCCCAGTGATTACGCTAGCTCACAGTGCCTTTCAAACCGAAACACAGTAATGTTTGCATACTACTGCGTCACGGCAGAATAACTGGCACTGGGGTGGTACCTACCTAGGCGGATTCCTGCATAGGAATCCTACCACTAGTAAATGTAAAAAAAACCTTGCTGAGAATCAAAACATTTTGAGAATATTTGAAGTCCGCAAACTCGGTTTGGAGCAGCTTGGACTCTTACAAAGCTACAAAGCCCTCTCTAAACGTGGGACGTTTATAGGCTGTTACTTATTTTTTTTGGTCACCGCTTTTTTACATTGGTAACTTAGAGTTCAGACAGAGCCAACATTTGACCAAATCTTCAAATTTTTGCTTTTCTGGTCTTCTTGTATTGTGATTGTCACTGTATCTCTGACGCATCATCTATATAATGGACG
This sequence comes from Luehdorfia chinensis, assembly GCA_019845155.1. NCBI lineage: Eukaryota > Metazoa > Arthropoda > Insecta > Lepidoptera > Papilionidae > Luehdorfia > Luehdorfia chinensis. The sequence continues at coordinate 7,668,118 of JAHVAK010000125.1, forward strand.
CGGAATAGCTAGGACGAGTGAGTGTCCCTGTGTTTGTGCATACATTTCTGGCACTATTATTCAGTAAAAGTAGTACAAGTAGTAGTAGTACAAGTAGTAGTAGTACAAGTAGTAGTAGTAGTAGTAAAAGTAACAGCCTATAAATGTTCCACTGAGCACAAGCTGCCTCCCATTGATAAGAGGGTTTTGGAGGCAGAAAGCGTCCGCCACGCTGCTCCAATGCGGGTTGGCCGACTGTACATGTCCTCAAAATCTTAGACATGCGGGTTTTATCATGATGTTTTCCTTCACCGCTGAGCACGTGGTAAATCAGCATTTAAAATTGCAGATCAAGTAAACAAGCGCCATCACGATCGATGGGATCGAACTCAGGTTACTATGACATTTAAGGAGAGCAGCCAGCCCTTGAGCTACCACGACTTATGAGGTTAGTGATAATACCTAATATGTACATTTTATAAAGCTAGCCATTTACGACATGACTGTCGTAGAGTCAATACCACTTGATAATGCCTCGTTTTGAGGTTAAACACTCGTCGTGTTCTCTTCTTCAGTGGCATTGCCTAGTGGTAGTGTTGTAGTGGTGGAGGGTATCTGGTGGCGGTTCCCGGAGGCGGTATTGGTTTGCTTGTGCACGCAGTTGAGGGAGGGCGAGCGTATGCAATTTAAAAAACTAGGTAATACACACCATTTTACATTTTGCATGCGGATCTTAGCAAATTAACTTTCTTTCCTTTATTATAATGGATTTCCGCATAGTAATGCCTGATTCTGTTAACTTTTATGCATATTAATTGAACAGCGCGTGGCTCGTTGATTCTGCATGCCTACTGAGTCATACTTTGAATTCCAACCGAATATTTTGTGCAACATAAAGATTATCGGTTTTGGAGTCTGGCAACTGGCAACTAAACAGACTAAGAACGGTAACTTATTAAAAGTAGTGCCGGTCTATTCCTACACACCTATGTTAAAATTGACATATAAAAATTATTTGCGTTTTATTAATTGGAATATTTTATTGAAGTAAAATAAAATGTCAAGGCATGCGAGAAATATGACAAAGAAATATTTTTAAAAAACTCGGATAAAATAAAACGAATTAGAGAAACATTATTTTATATTAAATATTTTTTATTTGGCGATGGGCTCACAACCTATCACACCAAGTGCATTATATTGTTTTGATGAAACGTGGATTGTGGCAGTCATCTGCTTTTGCAGTGAGTACCCAGTCTCTGACTACCCCTTATGGGATACAGTCGTGATCATATGTATGTATTTTATATTAATAATGTATATAATAGTATTAATAAGGGCTTTAAATTGTAAAGTCCGTCCGTCTAGGTAGGTACCACCCCATGACCAGTTATTCTGCCGTGAAGCAGTAGTATGCAAACATTACTGTGTTTCGGTTTGAAGGGCACTGTGAGCTAGCGTAATCACTGGGCATATAAGTATCAAGAACTTATGTCTCAGGGTGATGGACACAGTGTGGTGTCACACAGAAATTTTCTGGATGACACAGCATTTGTTATGGGCAGACGTTGCACCTACCATCAGGTGAACGTTTTGCCCGTTTCATCACTTTATCCAATAAAAAAAGATATGCCCTTCTGTGTTCCATGATACCATAAAATCTGGTAAAATTATGTCCCTACTCGGAAAATGCTGAAGTCAGTATAACGTATCCCGTGAATACATTTTACTGGTGGTAGGATTCCGATACAGGAATCCGTCTATGTAGGTAATACCGTAGGGCTAGTTGTTCTGCCGTGGAGCAGTAGCGTGCAAATACTCGTATTACTGTTTCGGTCTGAAGTGCACTAAGAGCTAATGTAATTACTGGGCATATGAGACTTAGAAACCGATGTCACAGAGTGATGAGGCAGTCTTTGCACTTACCATCGGTATTGTTTTCTCACTCGTCACTTTCTTCATATAAAAATGGTTGGATATATCCGTTTTAAACGTACGACACATGTGTTCGAAGCGGCTTAATTTGTTTGGCGGATGATATTGCCAAGGAAAAGGGTGGCTACTCGCCAGATCGGCTGGTCTGATCTGGAGAGGACTTCACCTCCTACTAGTTATATTTAGATGTTGTTTATTGTTCGCATCTCTGAAACTTTCATAGCGCGATTAAGGGATGTATGAGATATTTCTTGAGCTTCTCATGTGGCGACATAGACGTCGCTACATCGTTCAGTGATTTTGAATCGTCCGGCGATGTTGTGTAGTCTGGCGACCTACCTCTTTCCTACCGCGGTATCGTAAGAGGCGACAAAGGTATTGTACGGACAGCCTCAGCAACGTTAGCGTGTGTTATGGCCACCAGAGGAAGGCAGAAGAATGTTTAGAAGAAGTTCTTTACTGGTAGTAGGATTCTTATGGAGGAATCCGTCTAGATAGGTACACCACCTAGAACCAGGAGTGTGCAAACATTACCATGTTTAGGTTAGGTTAGCACTGACAGCAAGTGCACTGGGCATATAAGACTGGGCGCAGTGTGGTGCCGCACAAAAATGTTCTGGGTGACATAGCATGTTTTATCGGCAGACGTTGCAATTATCATGAGGTGAACGTTTTGCTCGTTTCCTATAAAAAAAGAAGAGGTAACCATATCTGAAGACTTTACGGAGTTAGAATACACCGAAAATGGTACTCAGCGTGTTTAGATTGAACAAATCGAAATTCCGATCTTAATCAGATAGAGCATGTATGGAACATTTTTGAACGGTGCATAAGATCAGTACACCCAGCTTTATAAACATCAGGAAGCTCAAAAGTGTAATTGCCGAGGAGCGAGAATGAATTCCATAAGAGACAATAAGATATGCCATTGAAAGTATGTCGAGTAAAATACAAGATGTAATTTCGGCTAAAGCAGGTCACACACGTTTATTGTTTCAACGTACATATAAAAAAATAACTGTTTCATTTTTTAAATAAAACTATTTTTAAGGATTTTATCGCGTTTAATTTTGTACCTTTATCCCGACGTTTCGAGCGCTTTGCAGCTCCCATGGTCACGGGAGGACTGAGGTGACATATGTCCTGATGTCATAAAGTGTGTCTTGAAGTATTGCAGTGGTATGCTTGGATTTTGAATTAATTTATTAATTATAGGATTCCAAGCTGGTGGTAATACGCAACCATCTTCTCTATTAAAATTAGGATGTTTTTTTAATTTCAATAGCCTCGCGAATCATCCTTGGTAGGAATCGATGTTCTTTTGCGAGAATTTGTGGTTTATCAAATCTGATGTAATGGTTGCGATGATCCAGAATATGGCCACAGACTACAGACTTCCTGGAGCGACGATGCTCTATGTTCTTTTACGCGGGTTTTTACTGATCTTTTTGTTTGCCCTATGTAAGAGAGACCACATTCACAATCCAGCTTGGAATTAAAAAATGTTCTTGTAGGAGCTCGCTTCAAGATACAGCCAATCTTGTCCGTGACTCCTCTGACATATCGTAGGACAGTAGGTACACGCAGGTTCTACAAGCATGTTGGATTATCATAGTTGCGTTACATTGGGCATAGGTAGGTTAGGACGAGTGAGTGTCTGTTTATACATACACTTGTGGCACTATAATATTTCCGGCGTTATTGATTACTTCCGACAGTGTTCGGTAGGGACGACTACCGTGTGGTCGAAAATCGGCCATGAAGACACAATAATGTAACACACTGTTAACAAGATTTCTATTCGAGTTTCACTTGTAACACATTTGAAAGGTAGTATTAAGAATTACTTTATTCCTTTGGCATTTACGCATCTGAATAGGCTTCTTACGTCTGCCGGCAGAGCAAAATTTATGAACATGGCGCTACGTGACAAGGGTATATTATCAGTGCTGAGTGCTGGTACAACGTCCAGCGTGACTCGTAAATTGCAATGCCTTCGAAATGTGGTGTACAGAATAAAAATATCGTCACTGAAAATACGGCAACTTAAGCTTTTGATAGAACCTTTGCTTATATATTTAGTTATATTTGGTTATATAAGTATTTTACTTATTGGATAAAGTGACGAAACGAGCAAAACGTTGATGGTAAGTGCAACGTCTGCCCGTAACAAATGTTGTGTCAAGCAAAACATTTCTGTGTGACACCACACTGCGACCGTCACCCTGAGACATGTGTTCTTAAATCTCATATGCCCTGTGATTGCGCTAGCTCTCAGTACCCTTCTAACCTAAACACAGTAATGTTTCAACAATACTGCTTCACGGCGGAATAACTGGCCCTTGGGTGTTACCTACCTAGACAAATTCTTGCATAGGAATCCTACCACTACTAAAAGCGTAGCATTTAAGCGTATTCAGCACTAGCTTATAAGTTTTGACTCTCTACTGGTGGTAGGATTCCTAGAGTCCATCTAGATATGAACCATCATAGTACCGGTTATTTTCCGCCTAGAAATGGCGTGTAAACATTACTGTGTTTCAGTATGCAGGCATCAGAATCTAGTTATTACAGAGTCGTCGACGTCGTTATAGCCCATCACTAGTCCACTGCTGAACATAGGCCTCCCCCACAGATTGCCACAAAAATTTGTCTCATTTTGGGGGGGATTTTGTTAGCCACGCTTGGTAGCGCGTTGCAAAGTTATTATCAGATGTGAGAAACTATTTCATTGCCCATCCTCTGCGACTTTTGCGACACCCAAGAATGGTGTAGTCTCTTAACCACGGAATACATTACACGAAACACATTTGGAGCTATGAAAATATGTTTAAGATTTTTTTTAACTTGTGGCTAGGTAAAGTGTGGCTCAATGCTAAGCATAGGCAGCGGTCCCGGATCCAAATCCCTGTCGCCGCTAAAATATGTGCAACGCACAAGCTAGATTTTAACGGTTACCACAAGATCTTTCTTTTCGAACGATAATCCGGAAAAAGGAAGAACATACAAACCGTAGAAAAAAAACCTAGAGTTTCTTTCTTTTACATATTATATAAATATTTTAGTATTTCTTATATTTATTATGTAGTTTTTCTTCATAAAAATTTACATTCATTTTAGACAATAATTCAAATGTTAATGCTTAATTGGAGACCTGAATTAGAATTATACCCTTGTTAACAGAATTGTTTCTTATTTAACCAAAGAAAGTGTTAGCAAGAATACACCTTACCATACAGCTCTGACACCAATAATCAATGTCAAATGTTCCACTGTCAGCTAGAATTAAAAGTATTACCAAACTATGCAGGTTCATTCATGATTTAATAAAATTTGCATTTATACGTTATGGGATAGACGTGAACTGAGTACTGCACTTGATGTGTACTTCAAGCGAAAGGAGTTTTGCGGGAAGTCAAGTGATTTGTGGCAGTCTATTAGGGAGCCCCTTTTTCAGTAGTGGAATTGTGATGTGATAAAATGATGATAATGATGATAAGTAACTTAATTACGCGGATAGACAATCAAACAAAATCAATCCAAAATGTATTAGTCTCGAAATCTGAAAGATGCTTGGATATTCTTTCAAAATTCGCGAAAGCAACACCATGCGAAGCATTTTGCTGTTACTAAATTACGAAAAACATACTTTGAGCGCTTGGTTCTTTTTGCAGCTGAATTCTGATATTACTTCTTTTACTATAAGTACGCAATTCATTAAAACGGTAGTACGTGTGAAATACAAGGACACTTGATGAAAAACGTTTGCTGCTGCGGCAGGTTTAAAAGTGAATAGTAGTTTTTGCAATTTTTTATCTGTACGCTTTTTGAGAGGTTTATTGTTTAATAAATAAAAATGAATGCGCAGCAGGAATTTCTAAAACATATGGATAATGTAAACATTAGATTTAGATTCTAAGAATAACAATATGAATTAAATAAATAATAGTTTTAGAAATGTAAAACAAAAAAAAAATATATTCGTCTCTCTGATATAATTGGGTACTTATTAACAAATGAATGTAATATAATTACATTGTTTTCATTCGAAATGATACAATTATGTTGATAACAATCAGAAATTTTACTAATGGAATCCTATGTAGGAATACGTCTAAGTGGGTACCGTCGCAGTGACCGTTATTCTGCGGTTAAGCAGTAGTGTGCAAACATTACTGTATTTATGCTGAACTGATGTGTTATTGTGATGAGCAAAGGCGCTACATAGAAACGGTCCGCTTACCATCAGTTGAAACATTGGTTCGTCTCGTCGCTATATTCCATAAATAACCATAATAAAAAATAGACCAAAGCGGGAATAGTGCAAAAAGATAGTGTTGATGGATTTCTTTGTTGTATAATGCAATCGAAATATGGCAACGACGATGATGATGATGGAGAAGAACTTCATTTCTGACTTCCCTTCTCGATCGATCTTCATTTTTTAACTTTGAATAATTGTTAACCGTTCTAAAATGTTGCGTAATTCGTCGCTATTTTGAATACACTACAATTTCAACGTAATTGAAAACTGCCTACCCTAGGCAGACAGATCTTGGAGTTGTGCAAATTAGCTACATACTCTGTTTGATTGGTTTCCTTTGAAAGCACCTACGCTTCGCTACGCTGATTATTGCTAAGATAATTTAGGGCTAACGTTAAAAGCGTCTTGGTCGAAACGTTAGTAAGCGTTAAACGGATATTGTTTGTTCACAAACAGTAGTACAACTGCACTAGTTGATTCTGCAACTAGTTGACGTTACTCTACTGAACTATTTGATCGAAACTAGTTGACAGTGCAACATTATTTATTAGTCAAAAACTGATAGACATTGTTGTTGTTTTATGGACGTACAAAGGGAATTACAAAGTTTTCTAAAGCAAAAATTAATGTTAGTGTTTGTTTTACATTATAGTATAAGGGTTTTTTAAAAACAATAAAAACGAACGCGCGTAACTCAGTACACTTGACAGAAATAAAATTATTAATAAGAAATCACATCAGATTTTTTTAAAAATAAAAACATAATTACGAAATTACACTGCACAATATTTGCTCAGTATGTACACAATTAATAATTAATTAATAAATGTTTACGAAAATGGAAATCCAGAGCCCCAGAGAAATAAGAGTTTAGAAACGTATAAAGTACAAAAAAAAGTTTCACCTCAAAATATATTTTTATACTCACATACTCGTAATAACCAGCGTAACGTAGCTAAAATCTATGGGTTTTTCTAGCGCTGCTTGAAGAGAACTGAAGATTCTATTACTGGCAAAGAGACATTATCATAATAAAGTGAATTTCAAGAAATTACAAATTCAACAGACTACAAAGTTATTTGTCGTAGGATTTTTATGCAGGAATCCGGTTGGCACTATCGCAGGACCAGTTATTCTGCCGTGAAACAGTAGTATCTAAACAATACTGTGTTGCGGTCTGAAGGGCGCTGAGAGCTAGTGTAGTTACTGGGCATATGAGAAACTCTGCGCCCGACACAATTTAGCGGATCAGGAGGACGGACGCTACATAATAATGTTCTCGATGACACAGCTTTCCTGGTGCCATAACTTTCTTTTTTAAAAAAAAAACATGTATTTGCATAAATGTTGTTTCCGACGTATTTGAACACAAGATCCGCGACGTAGTAGGCACCCCAAGAACAGGTGGCCGTAAATGTAAATATCTTAATCATTGGAAATGATAAAAAAAATCTTTTGTCTTTCATTTCCTTTATTTGTTCTCTGCCGAAGGAACCTTAATACGAAGAGAGTTGAAAAAAATGACATATGACAAACGAAATATTTCTTACGTCGAAAAATAAAGAATATTCATTACGTTAACCTTGTGCTGCATTCCCTCGTATCGGAAGTAGAACACCTGTGTCCCCATTTCCTACATATTGGTTTCCATATTTAATACTTAAAATAAAACAGGACGGCTTCTGTCTTTCGTGCTTTCGTGCGTGTCTTTTTTAGCACATATATTGAAATTTGATTCAAAAGTTATTTGTAAGAATGAACATTTGCCTAGGCTGGACCAATATAATAACAGTAATAATAGAGTGCCTACAAAAATGTGTAAAGGCTTGTGAAATTCCATCTGCTTTATAGTTTCTGCGCAATTCAGTAAAATTGCATCGCAGGGACATGTACATGTGAATGTTTTCTTATTAGAAGGCTTTACTCAAATTTCTATCCCATTAGTTTGTCTAGACAAAATAAAAAAAATCATTATTTGACTTAGTTCCAACATTTAGGTACAACGAAACACCTGTTTTCCGCGGAACATAGTCTGTGAACCTCTGCTCTCGTAAACAAATACGTTATACTCTAGGTGGCTTTTAATTTAAACAAGGCCCTAAAATTGAAACGTTACGCCAGAAAGATCGAATTTTTTTTATGGATGAGGGGGCAAACGAGCAAGCAGCTCACCTGATGGTAAGTGATCACCGCCAACTATGAACATCTACAACACCAGAGGAATAGCAGATGTGTTGCCCGTCTATGAGAAAGGAATAGGCTCTTTTCTTGAAGGGAATTTAAACGAAAACAAATGAAAAACATAGTCCATATTTGTTTTACGTTAATAAATAATACATTAATTTCTACTGGTGGTAGGATTTCTATGCAGAAATCCGTCTAGGTAGGTACCGCCTCAGTGGTGCAAACATTACTGTGTTTCGGTTTGAAGGGCACTGTGAGCTAGCGTAATCACAGGGCATATGAGTCTTAAGAACTGATGTCTAACGGTGATGGGCACAGTGAGGTGTCACACAGAAATGTTCTGGGTGACATAGCATTTGTTACGGACAGACGTTGCCACTAACATCAGGTGAACGTTTTGCTCGTTGCATCACTTTATACAATAAAAAAAATACAAAAAATTTCAAATATAAAGTTGTACTTCTTAATTATGACTTCCCGTACGAAAAATAATGAGTCATGTATTTTTAATTAATTTTATACACGTATGTACGTATAGATATGTGTTGTATAAGTGTATTTATACTCGTATATATTATCCATTTATATATTTTTATGTACGCGAATGTATTCTTGTGTACGTATATTTATATTATGTTATAATTGTGTGTATGTTTATGTTTTCATTAATTTTCGGCTTGTGATGATAAATTAAGTATTTTTTTTCACCACACACAATTTTTTTAACGCCCTCGGGTTGACTGGGAGAAAATGCCAATAGGCAATGAGCTCGCTCTTTTGTTTCCCCTATAATCAAGGTATACAATTTTTTAATTTTTTTTAATACGTAGAGTGACGAAACAAGGAAAACGTTCACCTGCTGTAAAGTGCAACTCATAACAAAAGTACCCATAACAAAAGCTAGGTCACCTAGAACATTTCTGCTACACTACACTGCGCTCGTCACCCTGAGATATCAGTTCTTAGGTCTCGTATGCCCAGTGATTACGCTAGCTCACAGTGTCCTTCAAACCGAAACACAGTAATGTTTGCACACTGCTGCTTCACGGCAGAATAACTGGCCCTGGGGATCCTACCTAGTTCCTACCTAGGCGGATTCCTTCATAGGCATCTTACCACCAGTAAATTGTTTTAAGTAAATACACTGACACTCAGTTAGCTGTCACTTCATTGCATTAGCATTGCATCTGATATGATCTTGTCATCAGTGAGTATCCCGAGCTTGGGCTATGTCTATGGGCACTTTAATCTTAATACAATAATAGAGCTGGAGAATCTGTACGTTTGAACGTCCTAATCTCAGGAAGAAAGATGTTATTGAGGAAGGTTCTAGACTATTAAACTTCTTGGTTCTTTCAGGAGCCGTAGGCTGTGAACCGAACCGAGAAGCGACGAACTGTAACTGAACTGTAAATGTTTAGAGAGTTACTCAAGTAAACGTACGCGGGGAACAACTAGTGTATCTTATGCAGTAAAAGTTTATAATTATTAACGAGAAATTGAACGTGTATATTCATTAAGCCGTGTGGTGGCTTAAGAGAATCCGCTACCCCACCTCATCCCGTGGTTGCCGTAAAAGTCAACAAAGGGAAAACAAAAACCAGGAGATGGGCAGCATCTTCCTGGAACATCTGAAAAAAACTGCGGCTGCGGGGAAACCCATGCCATGCATAGCGACTATGGCAAAATGACCCTTAACTTAGAACTACAAACTATTGTGCCAATCTGTGGGGGAGGCTTATGTTCAGCAGTGGACTAGTGATAGGCTGAAATGATGATGATGATGATGAATCATTGGGAGTTTACGGATATAGTGTTAGTTCTCTTAAAATCGCCTTAAGGGGTAACATTTGTTAATTGTATTAAAAAAGTTAAGGAACAGCCTATAAATTTCATACTGCTGAGCAAAGGCCTCCTCTCATTTCTGAGCCGGTTTTGGATCCTGAACGTCCGCCACGTCACTTCAGCGCGGGCAAACTTATAATGTACTGGAAATATTTTTATTCCTCAGTCATAGTTTTCGCACGACCTTTTCTTTTACCAGTGCATGGTGAAAATTGTTCTGTAATTTTAATAAATTTAAGGCGAACGCCCGACTCTCTGCAACCACGACTCTTTAATTAAATTTTTAAAACGTTTTTTTAAAAAAAATTATAACACTCTTGTGCTTTGTATGTAATTTGGTTAGTAGACTTGCGCACGTCCACAGATGTTCTTTTGTATTGGATAAAGTGACGAGACGAGCAAATCTGATGGTAAGTGCCACTTAGAACATTTCTGTGTTGCACCATATTGCGCCCACCTGCATTCACCTGCATTCACCCTGAGACATTAGTTCTTAAATCTCATATGCCCAGTGATTACACTAGGTCTCAGTGACTTGCAGACCGAAACACAGTAATCTTTGCTCACTACTGCTTCACGGAGAATAACTGGCCCTGGTGTGGTACCTACCTAGACGGATTTCTGCATAGAAATCCTACCACAAGTAATATAAGAAGGTTATAATAGGTGGACGCATACGACTTGCGTTGCAGATGATATTTCGTTTTCTATGCGTCCGTGCAACGTTCATCTGATTGAGTTGAAACTTTGTATAGTTGTAGGTCAGAGTTGCGCGAAATTAACAACACAGGCAAACTATTTTATACGTGTAAATGTGCCTGCTTTGTGTATTTGTAATTACTTCATAAAAGTGTGCCGGGTAGGGGCTTGTGTTTGAATAAAATTATTAACGGAGAGAAAATATGAATACTGTTATAATAATAGGAGACGGCGGTTTTAGTACATTTATAAATTACAATTTAATATTTATAAATTTACATACCCAAAATAACCCTAATTCAATCTGGTGGATTGTTTAAGAGAAACGGAACAGCGCTGTTTGGAACATTCGTAAAGATACTTCATTTCGTTTCGTTTTCATTTATTTTGTATTATTATTACACACAACTTTGTGTTAATATAGTATTTACATATATTATGTAACTTTTATTTAATAAATAATTTTACATTTAAACATTTCTTACCTACATTAGAAATTTCTGTAAGATAATAACTGACATCTTTAAGGATCTTATTTTGTACTATACTTATGTTACCCTTCTTACTAAATCATTTAAGATTATTAGTTAAATAATTAATTAATTAGTTAATTTCATTCTTCAAGATATCTGCTGGCGACTGGTTACCATTATTCTTTTTATTGCTTATAAACTTGATATTGAATTATTAAAGAAATAATAATCATTTAAAATTTAGTAAATTTTTAATTTCATTTAATTTCCCTTTAAAATGACTTGACGAGTGGTAGCGGCTTAAGAGAATCTATCAACCCACCCTCTCATCCCGTGGGTGTCGTACAAGTCGATAGAGGGAAAATTTAAACCAGGAGATGGGCAGCAGCATCTTCCTGGAACATCTGAATAAATAAACTGCGGTTGTCAACTCGATTGCCAAGCGTGGCAACTATGGAAAAATTCGCCTAGAATTAGAGCTACAAACTTTTGTAGCTATCTATGGGGAAAGCCTATGTTTAGCAGTGGACTAGTGATAGGCTGAAATGACGATGATAATGATGAATATGATTAAGGATAACTGCCACAGGCGATGGCTGCCACATTCCACATACTTGTGAGCAAGTGCTGCTTGAGTTTGCAAAACACGTATTAATCACGTAAACGTATTATTAAACCTATCTTGTTTAAAATATTGAGAAGACTGAAGAAGAATGAGACTATTCTTATTATGTGGTGGTAGGATTCCCATGCAGAATCCGTCTAGGTAGATACCACCTTGGGTCCAGTAATTTTTCCGTGAAGCAGTAGTGTGCAAACATTACTGTTTCGGCTTGAAGGGCACTGAGAGCTAGCGTAATCCTTGGGCATACGTTACTTAAGAACTGATGTCTCAGGGTGACGGACGCTGTGTGCTGTCACACAGAAATGTTCTGCATTTGTTATGGGCAGACGTTGCACTTACCATCAGGTAAACGTTTTGCTCGTTTCGTCACTTCATCCAATAAAAAAAAAAAGAATTTATAATTATTTTGAAAAAAAGTTACTAAAAATAAGATACGATAGAGGAACCTTATTACGAAACAGTGGTAGATTGTATAAATAAAAAAATGTCGTTTGGCAAACGAAATTCATATTTATAACGTTGAAAAATGAATTCTTTATTTTACTTTCATTTCTAATCAAAGGTTGTCAAATTTAGTTTGAAAACTGTATAGCTTGACAGTGTCAATCGCAACGAGAATCTGTGCAACATTTTAATTATTTTTTGAATCTGATCGAAGTGTGACTGTCGGGTTTCTCTGATTGCATTTCGTATACGAAAGGGTAGACAGAAAGATTTCGCCGTGATCAAAATTGGCCAGGAGGATATACTAAATATAGCTATATAAAATATATATTGCTATATTAAGTATAATAGCTATATTAAAAAAAGTTTAGTTATAGAAACGGTGTGCCACTCCTTTTTTTCATAATTTCTCTACTCCAAGTAAAATGGCTTACGAATAGAAACGAAGATGACGAAATTATACATACATACATAAGATCACGGCTGTATCCCATAAGGGGTAGTCAGAGACTGGGCACTCACTGCAAAAGCAGATGACTGCCACAATCCACGTTTCACCAAACAATATAATGCACTTGGTGTGATAGGTGGTGAGCCCATCACCACCATGCGCTAATAGGTGCACAGTGCAATTTTATTCCTTACTCGCCTTTTACGAGATCCATTGGATGAGATGGAGTGGTAGTATTCTTTTAACGAGCCGCTACCACACGGTGGTTATAAGGTATTCGTTTTTACTACGGAACTCCAAAAAAGACGTGCTGGACAGGTGAATACCGTTTAGAATCTCGCACCTTAGACGCAGATTTACGACGCAAGTTGGGCTGTATCTCGTATCTATGGTACTTATCCCGCCATATGTTGAGAGCTACGAAATTTTTTAGTAATTTCCGTGATAGTTTACGAAAGTCTCTTTTTTATTCGATAAAGTGGCCAGACGAACAATATGTTCATCTGATGGTAAGTGCAACGTCTGCCCATAACAAATGTTTGAAATTTTTTAGATGTGACGGCACCGGGGATCAAACTCAAGGCACCAGCGTCCTGTGAAATGTACGGTTGCTCGGCCTCTTAACTACCACGCCATTATGTACTCGTACAATAAAAAAATATTTTCTATTGCTACGCAGTCACGCCGTGTCGTCGTCATGTCATTGTGTAGCGTAATTGTAAATCAAACTTCACGTTTGTAATTATCTTCAACGTTATAAAAGAAGCTTGTCATTTCAAAATGAACGGCATCTTCGTTGAATTATAGCCGCGGTAAATTGACTTCGCATGCGACCTCGAAAATTTGGAAATATTTCTTATAATTATGATAAATTATGCATTTTCGTGAATGTACTTTGCACAAATGTAAACTTTATTTAAGTATAGCATTTTTTCAGATCACGATGAAGCTTGTCCTTTGTTAAGATTTTAATAAAATTTCAAAGTCTCGGTTGGTATAGGGGTTTTCTCCCTCCATGGGTTCTCGCCTAGTTGTGGGGGGGGGTCATATTCTCATTCTCTCCGGGTTCTTAGCCAGGCTTCCACGGGGTGGTCGCGAGTGAGCAAGACTACTCGGATAGGAATCGGACTCGAACTCTGGATGTCAGTAGCCAGGAGGCGTGTGTTGGGGCCGCTCACTCTGACCATCGCAGCCGAGGTGGACCCGCGGGGTAAGAGGTTTGTGGTATTGCGATGCGCCACTTTCCCTATCTTCTGCGACTTTGGCAAGGCTGCACTGTGGGGCCGCGGAGTGAGAGGAGTATACGTTGAGTAGACGGTATTACGTTGCGCCGCTCTCTCTGTCATCCACGGCTACAGATCAGATTCGCGCCCGGATCGGGAATGCTGGTGATTCCTGATTTTCCTGGTCACCGTGGCCTCCGCGTAGCGGACTCGGGGGGAAGGAAAGGTTCGCTGCGCACACAGGGATAGGCCGTGCACCGAATACTGACGGTACAAGTCTGACATTACCCGTCCTTGCCCCTGCGACGGCGGGTATGCGTTAGGCATTTCCCCATGTAAATATAATAAGGACTTGCTTAGCCCTTTTTATATTTTTGTTTTGATTGGCTTTTCCGCACCTGATGGCAATGGCTCTTAACAGTTACGGTGTCACGAAGAACTTAGCATTGGGAAGTAATTAAAGTAACTTCAGTGCTCTTCAAACCGAAACAGTGATGTTTGCACTTTCTTTTTCAACTTAGGTAGTTGGTTTTTTCCGGCAGACAGATGAATGCACTGACGAAGACTTGCAGCCTTGGTTCTGCTTTATCGCTTCTTCAGTACGGGCTGAAATGTCGGGTACATTATATTCGGAGATCTGTCTGTTCAACTGTAGATATGCTAAAGCTTCAACCGAAGACTGCAGATGAATAAAACTCCTAGCTTCCATGAGAATAATAGAGTGGTAGAAGAGCTTTCGGATTTTCAACCTGCGCGGGCCTTGCAAAACAATTTCACCGCTGTACGGACAGCTTTCATGAGCCTCTAGCTCAATGCAATAATCCAGGAACTGAAAGCGATGAAGCTATTCTACCTATAGGTTTCAGACAAGGGCACGATATAGACAAAGCGACTTCACTAGACGAGAAGAGCTGGAGACATCTCTGCCTTATGTTCAAGTTCAATGTGCCTCTTAACATCGGTGATCACAGCCGATTTTGATCCTAATGATCACAGATACATCTGCGAACAGCTGTCGCTTCTTATGAAGTTGATCATATTTTGTATTTAATTATAATTAATTTAATTTAATTATAATTCCTTCCAACAATATCATCTTGTTGAATCAAGTTGAAGTACAAGATTTTTTTAAACGTGACATTCAATGCAGATATACAAGAAAGTTGCTTGATTTGTTTTTAAATGAGGCTTGAGGTCAAAGGATTTTTTTTCTAGAGCAATGAAATGTTTTCTAATTTAGCCGACGGCAGCCTGTGACGAAGTGGACCTTAACAGTATGCAAATTCTTAAGGAAAAACAAATTTCATTCGAAAATGTAGCTCTTTATCCTTAGAACTCTTCGTTTTGCACTCAGAGTTAATTGAAACCATTTAAGATCTTTACTAAGAGCAAAGGGAAAAATCGCTTAATGATACTTTGAATTGATTTATCATTAATTATATTAGAAATAATTTCACAAGGGACTTTCCGTTAATCGAAAAGAATTTCACAAAAAGTCTTGAAAGAATAAAGACTTGGTTTCTCAAGAACGGAGTCTGTGTTGTTCTTAAAGGCCGCGAAACCGTCAACCCCTTGTGTTGGTATTGTACAGAGATGGAGGTGAGCACTTATCGTCAAGTGATCTTCAAGTTTCATAACAAATGGTTCTACCGGGACGCCACGACTTACTTCTGCTACCATTTGAAAAATCATCGTCATTATGGGTCTGTTACGGTGCACTGTGTGGCCGTGTTGTGGCGGCGATAGATACTCCAAAAACCCTATTTCATCCCTTTATTATGATGATTTTCCTGTACCTGAATTCACAGTGCAATTTTTTTTTGGATATGAAGTACGCCGTCAGCCCGAAGGCTTTGGCAGCTTCGTCGGAAGAGACTCGCGAGCAGATAGCTTCTTGCGTGTATCTTGCGCAAGTGCCGATAATAGGCTCATATAAATATATCCTTCTAAATGTAATATGCTATCTAATCTGTACTTAATACAGCGAAGTTTTTTTTTAGATTGAGATTCCGCTGTTCTGGCTCAAGTAATGGTTGGGTGTCATATTAAATACGATTAAGTGTTACTTTCTTAAAAAATATAGTGTTGTAAAGTTAAGTATTAACAAACCTGAGAGCTCTTTTTTGTCACCCCGTTAATAGTCCACTACTGAACATAGGGCTGTCCCAAAAAAGGGGAGAATTTGCCATAATCACCACGCTTGGCAGGCGGATTGGTTATAGGAGTACCAGACGCCTCGCACCTTAGACGCTGCTGCTCGTCTATGTATTTTGAGACTGGCATTTTTCTAGATGGTTATTCCGCCACTTGTCAGAAGCCATGAGATTACCGTGGCAGTTCCCTTAGTCGACTCTGACGACACTCACGGGATGAAATGGGATGGCAGATATTCTTATGCCGCCACCACACGGCCGCCACTAGACTGATTCCTACAACACGGAAATAAAGGAATACTACCACGAGTAAAGTCGGAAGTTATCTATGTTATAAATATGGTATTAAGTTATAAATGCAGAAGGTCATATTACAGTGCCACAAGCACTCACTTGTTGACACCTACCCGCGCCCGATGTAAATCGAGTGATAAGATAGGAGATAGATTAGAACGCAGTGTCAGAGACACCGGAATATTGACATAAATCCGAAAATCAACAATTTGGGATTGACCGAACCTGACTTACTGCGCTTTAGGTCTTAGTGGTAATACCCTCGCACTAGAAGTGGTGCTTCTTACCACCAGTTGGTGGGATTTTAGGATCGGCTTTTTCGGGCAGATTTTTCATCATCACGTATTGGCCAGACCCTCGTCCTTCAGTAAGAAGGTGTGAACTGCGTGAGTGAGGTTGATATTTGGAGAAAAAGTTGATATTATTATTTTATTAAATGTCAAGTCCTTTAAGTATAATTCATATTCTTGAATATATTATGATAATTTTTTTTTGGTAGAACTTGCATATGTAATTTTATTATCAAATGAATCTAACAGAAACTTAAGTAATAATTATAGCTTTTTCTTAACTTGCTTATAAACAATATATAAATTACCTGTAAACTTTTAATTATGAAATATAGAACTATGGAAAAAACGTGTCATTTTATTTTTTAATTTCCTATGAGTTTTTTTTTATTATGTGCTTCATTTTAATTCCAGTTGATTTCTTGTTTATTATTATTAAATTTCTATTTAAAACATTGTTATTAAACTTTAGCCATGGTAGCTCAGAGGGTAGGCGCTCGTTTTAAATTTACCATTTTACTGTTTATTATTGTTAATTACAATTTAAAGTGTTGATTTTATACCTTCTCGCCGGTAATGGAAAAACGGTGAGGAAATTTGCTTGTGTGAAAAATAAAAAAATATTTCGCCATGGCCGCATTTGAGCAGCGTGGCGGACTCTTCCCGGCTCCAAAACTCTCTCAGAAATGAGAGGAGGCCTGTGCTCAGCAATGGGACATTTATAGGCTTTTCCTTTTTTTTAGCTATTGTAAATATAATTTTGATACTAATAATTTTAAATTAAATAAATTTATAGTCTTTGTCGTTATCTGAATATTACTTAATAAGATTTATGCTTAACGAGTACGCGTGATGAGATTATACATACAAGATCGTCTGTAGCGTAAATGGGTTTAGAGGCAATTAATCAGATTTGTGATTAATAAAGGCAACTAGAAAATGTTACGCATAATATTTGTCATGTGGCGCCTAGAAATGTTCTGGGTGACACAGCATTTGTTATGGGCAGACGTTGCACTAACT
Organism: Luehdorfia chinensis; assembly: GCA_019845155.1. Classification (NCBI taxonomy): domain Eukaryota; kingdom Metazoa; phylum Arthropoda; class Insecta; order Lepidoptera; family Papilionidae; genus Luehdorfia; species Luehdorfia chinensis. The sequence continues at coordinate 7,686,000 of JAHVAK010000125.1, forward strand.
ATCAGCTGAACGTTTTGCTCGTCTTGTCACTTTATCCAATAAAAAAGAGCGGAATGACGGTGTTTAGGTTTGTCATTACTTCTGACAGTTACACAGACCATAAACATATTTTAATGCAAATTGTTCACCTGTTGTTAAGTGCAACTTCTGCCCATTACAAATGTTGTGTCACCCGGAACATGTTATGTGTCACTCTACGATCGTCACCCTGAGACATCAGTTTAGTTTCGTATGCCCAGTCATTACACTAGCTCTCAGTGCCCTTTAGACCAAACAAAATAATGTTTGCGCACTATTGCTTCGCGGCAGAATAACTGACACTGCAGTGGTACACTACTCGCGTACTGTAAAATTTAAGCCGAGCGTCCGGCCCCTGAGCTAACACGGCATTTCTCCTGTGTCGTGGGTGCGTTTTTACAGACATAAATTCCACATGCACAAACACCCAGACCCGGAACAACTATATGTAGGCCATACAAATATGTGTCCCGTGCGGGAATCGAACCCGCGACCCGCGGCGCAGAAGCCAAGGGCTTAGCCACTGCGCCAATCGAGCCGACAAGAATGAATGCATACTGTGAATATCAGATAATTCATCGATACTTTTCTTGATGAATACAGGCATTTCCCGCTAGTTCTCCATAATCGAGAGGTTATATCAAAAAAAAAAACATTCTTTCTCTGGATTATTACCAAAAAAAAATTCGTTAGGAAGGAAATTATGTAAGTTGGCACATTATGTAGCAGCTATTACCTCGTGTAAAATTAATTTCAATTGCTTTAGTAGTTAACTACTACTAATCTCGCCTTAAATTCTCCTGCGGTAAAAATGTGTAATGAGTACAACATACTAAACAGTAAAAGACATGATGAAGACATATTTCACAACTCATTACATATCTTTAAAAAAAAGGTACTGGAATCATTTGCATAATTTTTCTCACTAAGACTAAGTTATTTTTATTTATAATTTGTAACGCTTATTTCTATTTTTTGTCGTTAATTTTGTACATTTTTGAAGTATTTATTAGTCACGTATTATTGAATGTTGAACGCGCCTATTATAGGTGCACATGTCAAGATAATGTACTGTATGTCTATGTTATGGTCTACTTTAGATATGTTCACTGTTGGTGTCTTTTTAAATAAATAAAATAGTAGTTCTCGAGTTTAACCCATTCGTGAAGTCCGACAAATTATAGGTACTTATGTATTGTATATACTCGTATGTGTGTACGCTTTTCATATCCATTTATATTAAATATCCGTTGACAGCAGTTGATGCATTACCGACCTTCAGCTATATTACATACATAAAATATGTTAATATTTTGTCTAATTCTTCAGTGTAAAGCCTGAACATTACACACTACAAGGAGAGTGTTATAATCAATAATTCTAAAGTAATGTCAATTAACTGAAACATCAAACATTTGTTGACGAATTATTATCATCACCAATTAAGTCTATCACTAGTCGATTGTTGAACCTATGCCTCCTCCATAGATTGCCACAAAACACGGTCCTGAGCCACCTGCATTCGTCGACCTCCAAAACCCTGCAGGTCGTCGCTCCATCTAGTGGGAGATAGCTCTATCTACTTTTGCCGTTATGGAGTTGCCACTCTAGAACCTTTCTTTCCCAACGTATAATATAAAAAGAAAATTGTTTATTGTGGCTCACGGGCGGGGCGTTCGCCTAACGTCGAGAGGAAATCTACATTTTTAAGAAATAATAAATATGTGAAGTTCTCCAACCCCATTGGAGCAGTGAAGCGGCCACTGCTAGTTAAACCCACTTAAGAATTAGAGGAGACCTATGCTCAACAGTTCGACATTTATAGCTAAGACAACTGTTACTTTACAATAGTAAGTGCAAAATTACCCTGCACAAGGATATACTTAATGTACCATGTCCAGGTTTTTTTTTATATTTGTATCAAGTGACGAAACGAGCAAAACGTTCACCTGATAGTAAGTGCAACGCCCTGCACCTACCTTCGTATAATGGCAATTGCTGCACTAGTCATAAAAATATCAGCACGCTTTGAGTTGACTAGATGAGTATACAATCCAATAATAAATAAATAAGGATCCGAAATGTAACAATATATATATTTTACTTGAGTACTACATTTTTAGTAGGTTGAATACAATTCGTTAGCAGAGTTTTTTCATTACATTTCTTATATAAATTTTATCAACAACATTCTTACGGTTCATATTGAGTTCAATCACTCAGAGTTCAAGACTTATGTATATTTGATCAAACACTTCCATGTCTAAACTCACGCTGCATGTAAATACGTATATGTTACCGGCTAAACAAGATTCAAGCTTAACTTACAAACTAGTTGGTCCTACGACGAACTAATTTGTAATTGAAATCTTAGGGTCAACTAATTTGGCCTAGGCTGTGATTTTTAATTAGTATTCTAATAAATTAATTTTCCCTCTGCCTTTGCGTAATAAAGAGCAAGCACCGCATTTCGCCTCCGCAGAATTGGCTGGTCACTGAAAGCCGCTCTGTCGCTCAGACTCGCGCTGTGTCTGCGCTTTGTTGCAGTGGGCAGGGACTGCCCTTTCTCTGCGCCTCCGACTTTACAAAAACACTAGCGGTAGGAACAGACATGACTACGCGGAGTCGGGGTTGTCACTAACAACGATTCAATCAGTTCTACCTAGGCCATACTAGACAAAAATATATGTTTAGACGTAACATTGTAACATTTTAGTATTCAAGTAATTAAGATTGCTGTGCAAATCTAAGAATTAATAATGTAACGCAGTGAAAATGAAATACTAATCTCTGTCGTCAAATAACGTAAGAGTGTCATCAGTTCAAAGGTTCTTCTAGTCAACGTGAACTTGCCTTAAAACTATCTGTGGGATATGAACATCTACACAAATAAATAAAATTCAAGTGTCTGTTTGTAATAACGAAATAACTGCCTTTTACTCGACGCTCATAAAAGTATATTCGGTACTTATAAGAAAAATACAATTTTAAAATGTTTGTGTGTATGTCTGTTTGTTACGGCTAATCTCTCCGAAACGGCTCACTGACAGATGGCTACTTAAATTTTAGAAAAATAATTAGGGTTCCGCGAAAAAATTTAAAACTTCAAAATCCGATTCAAATGTGGTCAGCTTTTTTACGTGGAACCGCGGGGCATAGCTAGTATGTCATAAAAGCGTAGTGAAGTTTCAGCCAATAAATGTCCCACTGCTGAGCACAGGCCTCCTCTTAAAGAGGAGGCCTGTGCTCAGCAGTGGGACAGGGTTTTGGAGTTAGGAAGAATCCGCCACGCTGCTCCAATGCGGGTTGGCGGACTTCACATGTCTTCGAAATATTTTTTTATTTCACAGACATGCAGGTTGCCTCACGATGTTTTCCTTTACCGCCGAGCAAGTGGTAAATCAGCACTTATATAACAATTTTAGAGGTGCCGGCACCGGGGATCGAACCCAGGTCACTCGCGTACTATGAAATTTAAACCGAGCGCCTAGCCCCTGAGCTACCAATAGAAGCTACTAGTAGAATGTTTTAAATTTTTTCTACTGGTGGTAGGATTCTTTTGCAGGAATCCGTCTAGGTAGATACACCCCAGGCTCCGTTATTCTGCCGTGAAGCAGTAGTGTGCAAACATAACTGTGTTTCGATTTGAAGGGCACTGAGAGCTAGCGTAATCACTGGGCATATGAGACTTAAGAACTGATGTTTCAGGCTAACGGGCGCAGCGTGGTGTCACACAGAAATGTTCTGGGTGACACAGCATTTGTTATGGGAAGACGTTGCAATTACCATCAGGTGAACGTTTTGCTCGTTTCGTCACTTCATTGAAAAAATAAATAAAAAAAAACAATGTACATACAAACATTCTACGCTTTAATGACATACAAAATTTACTCAAATCAATACGAATTTAATAACACAGGGGTTGGTTACGAATTCTCATCTATTCTATCTGATAGAAAACGTACGCCTTTTTATGTAGCTACATATCACACATCGTAAATATTTTACTGTATATCACCGCGTGATTGAACATTTTATGGCGTGTGCATGAACATTATTGCAAATACAAGATAGTCTCATTCCTAAGAAGGCCTCGTTTATTTATTATTACAGACGTTTTGGAGACTTCGTTTTTCACAGGCCGCATGGGAAATATCTAAGCCGCTCAGCGAGCTATGAAACGTGCTTTGCTCAATGTTAAACTGCGAGATACAATGAAGTAACCGCCATAGCCCTAAGGATCAGCAAGGTGGACTTGCAATGGGCGATCTCGTTGAACCGAGATAACCGACCGAGAGAACCGAACCGTTTTACTGGTGGTAGGATTCCTATGCAGCACTGGTGGTAGGATTCCTATGCAGGAGTTCGTCTAGGTAGGTACCACCCCAGGGCCAGTTATTCTACCGTGAAGCAGTAGTGTGCAAATATTACTGCGTTTCGGTTTGAAGGGCACTGTGAGCTAGCGTAATCACTGGGCATATGAGACTTAAGAACCTATGTCTCAGGGTGATGGGCACAGTGTGGTGTCACACAGTAGTTTTCTGGGTGGCACAGCATTTGTTATGGGCAGACGTTGCACTTACCATCAGGTGAACGTTTTGCTCGTTTCATCACTCAATGCATAAAAAAAAACGATGACCGTTGGTGGAGAAAGGTTCTCGAGTGGCAACCTGTACGGTTTTGTAGGAAGTCGAAGGATATAGTTGGCTCAGGTACGTGTTTTGTGCAAATCTATGGAGGATGCCTATGTTCAACTTTGGACTTGTAATAGACTGAAATGACGATGTTGACGATAATAATAGTATTTTTAAGCAAACATATTTATTATTTTTTGTGTCAGGTCAGCGTTGGTAACATAAACATAATGTATACGTTACATTGCAATATCAATCAAAAACATTTGCATTTAAATGCGAATAGGTGTGCTAATTGAGAGTGAGCCAGTGCCGATAAGTTCTGATTTTCATTATTGTAGAAACAATATTTAAACAAAAGTAACTTTGACAACGACCCACAAAGTTTATATGAAATATTAGAAGGCATTCCAAGAAACATTAATCTCAATCGGAAGCAATTTTAGCAAGGTTGGAAAATATCAAACAGACAATCCTCGAAGTCTATAATTTAATTATCAGTATACATTAAAATAATAAAAATATAGTTCTTCAATACGGTCACAGTAAATCTTCAAGAGATTTTTAGTGGGAGTACAAATTATTTTAATAGCTATTAAATATTATTCTTTTCAGGATTTTTTACAGGTCGTGATGTAATTTTTAGCGCCAAATTTCGGCTTTAAGCGTAATTTACAGGTGGGATTATTCCTATGCATCTACCGTGCCGTGAAGCAGTAGTTTGTAAACATTACTGTTTCAGTTTAAAGGGCAGTCTGACCTGACTAATACTACACTGGGCATATGAGACTTAAGGTCGCAGGGTGATGTTCGCATTGTGGTGTCACACAAAAATATTCTGGATGTGCTATGGGCAGACGTTGCACTTACCATCAGGAGAACGTTTTGCTCGTTTCGTCCCTTTATCATAAAAGAAAGTTCACTAGTTCACGTACTGAGTTCTACTAGTTGAGGAACAGTATATACAGACGTACATACAGTCACGCCCTATAAAAAAAAGAAGCCTTAGTAGCCTCTTACAATACCCCGCTAGGGTACTATGGTATTTTTCCGCACTAATAGAGGCTATCTGTACAATATCTTCATCGCCTGTTACGACATTTCGGTAGGAAAGAGGTAGGTCCTATTCTGCTCTGCTGGAAACCTATCGACTAAAGGAGAGGAGAAGTTTGCAAACACTGTTGTGTTTCGGTCTGAAGGGCACTGATAGTTGCTGTAACTACAGGACACAAGAAGATGTGAATGATGTCTCAAGTTATAGGTGACACAGCATTTGTTATGGGCAGACGTGGCACTTACCATTAGGTGGACGATTTGAACGTCTCGTCACTTTTTTCATAAAAAATTGTATTTCCTGAGTTGTCCGGTATTAAAAAGTTAATATGAGCAAGTGCTGTTCGCGCGAGGACATTATTATGCCATCCGTCGCCTCTTTGAATAGATTTTCAAATCATATAAGTATTTCCTGAGATTAGCGCTTGCGAACATACAAACTCTTCAGTTTTATTATCGTAGTAATATTCTTGTAGATACAACGAACAGCCGTGATTTGATAATAATAGAAACCAGACTGACCTTACCTGCTACTTTACGCCGTATATCAAGTTCTCTATACTGTGAAATATAATCTAAATGTACTCTGTTCATATTACGTGGTTGTTAACAATAAATAAACACATATAATGCGGGCAACATTTATACACACCGGTACAATTAGCGGAACGTTAAAAAAGGCAGAGTATAGAAATAATATCGAGTATATTAATACCAATAATAATCAGACATGAAGTAACAAACTGATAAACATCTTTTAACATCGACCTTGTTCCTATGGAGAAATCTAGATAAGTACAATCACTTTATAAATATGCTAATGTACTTTTAATTTCGCGCGCTACGTTTAATAGTAGCAAAACATGCTGATGTATGTATCGTGTGTAATATCTTTTATACCATGTTTTAAGGAAATAAAATATCATTGTTCAGGGCACTATGAATTACTTTAATTTTCTAAGTCTTTAAAGTTTTTGAAAAGAATTTGTTTATTGGATGTAAGTGACGACACGATTTTTTTGGAATCCGTCCAGGTAGGTATCACCCCAGGGCCAGTTATTCTGCCGTGAAGCAGTAGTGTGCAAACATTACTGTGTTTCGGTTTGACGGGCACTGTGAGTTAGCGTAGGCTGGGCATATGAGACTTAAGAACTTATCTCTCAGGGTGATGGGCACAGTGTGGTGTCACACAGCAATTTTCTGGGTGACACAGCATTTGGTAGGGGTAGACGTTGCACTTACCATCAGGTGAACGTATTCGTCGTTTCATCACTTTATCAAAAAAAAAAATCAAAAGAGAATTGCAGACGATGCTTTATGCTAGGCATTGTGATCTAAAAATCAAATGGATGAAAGTTAATATAATAAGACGAAAGTAATGATTTTTGAAAGAAAAGAAAGTATGATTGATTGCACAGTTCTGATTGAAGTAGAAATAGTGGAACAAGTGACAAATGTTGTATACTTATGTTCAAAGTTTACGAAGATTGGGAAAGAGGCGTGACTAGTTGTTGTTGATTGTGACTACGCGTTGTTGATGCAAGCGACCGCGTCCGCGTGGTATAAAAAAAAAAGTAAAGTAACAGCCTATAAATGTCCCACTGCTGAGCACAGGCCTCCTCTCATTTCTGAGAGGGTTTGGAGCCGGTAATAGTCCGCCACGCTGCTCCAATGCGGGTTGACGGACTTCACAAGTCTTCGAATTTTTTTTTTATTTATCAGACATGCAGGTTTCCTCACGATGTTTTCCTTCACCGCTAAGCACGTGGTAAATCAGCACTTAAAATTATAGAACAATTTTAGAGGTGCTGGCACCGGGATCGTGCTGGCACCGGGATCGTGCTGGCACCGCGTGGTATATGTTTTTTAAATAGCCCGTGGAGACTTTTTGATTTTCTGGGATAAAAAGTATCCTATGTCCGTCTCCATGATGCAACCTATCTCAGTGCCAAATTTAATCAAGATCCGGTTTAGCGGTTGAACCGTGAAAAGGTAACAAACAGTCAGAGGGACAGAGAGAATTACTTTTGTAAGTACGGATTAAGATACATATTTAAACGGACATGAACGTTAATAATGATGGCCAAATTGCAAATTAAAGCCGCACGTATATCCCATAATTTCTATAGCTTTTCAGGTTTCACGCATATATATTCCATTATAACGAATATAAAAAAATTATAGCAATGTAGCAACTAATTAACCCTGTTATAAATTGGACCAACTAATTAATATAATACGACGAAGATTGCTCCGTGTTAAATTGCAATTAATCGATTCAGAATTCGACGGTTCGTCGACCACAATATATACTGCTTCACTATTGTACTTTGAGTAAATTATTTTTTCATTTGATGTATTAGTTTAATACTATAGAACCTTATTTTACTTTTTTTTTTACCATTTCTTTGATTTCAATATTGACTCATCGCCACCATTCAACAAATTCTTAGACTTCAAATACTTATAACTTTTTATGGGAATATTTAATAAAACAAAGACTAAATGTTACTGGATGATACTGACTGTACTAAACTTGGTTGAGCAATGCTGCATCTCAGCCATACTGGCACTATTACATACAGACGGACGCGTGGCCTAGCGTTCAGAGCATCTGACTTCTACGCCGCTTGTCCTGGTATCGAATACCATGGTGCTAAAACACAAATCGTTTTCGGGCCTAATTATTTCGGGAACATTGGAAACTGTCTGAAAATTCACTCATGATACAGTAGAAATCTTTGCGTCTGACATTATTTTAACGAAGACAAAAATAAATAACTTTTTCTTTAATTGCATGATGCTGGAGTAAGTTTTTTATGAAGTGTAGTTGAAATAATAAGCTAGAAAATGGTGCGACCACAAAAATTTATTTAGCTTTTACATTTTTTATCTGATCCTCGGCGCGTGACAAGACGTTCAAAAGTACTGTAGCGTAGATTAACTTGCTCGTTAGTTGTTGTCTCGGATTAATTTGAAATATTATTTTATTCTTTTCCCTAAAGATGACATTCCAAAACAACATTTCCATGAAACAACATTGAAGCCATGTTTTCGGTTTGTTTAACAATATATAATGGAGTTTTATTATTGTTAGTCGTGCCCGTAATATCTGTGTGTTAGCGTGGATCAGTGGAAAGTGTATCTGACTACTATGCTGAGGGTCCTGGGTTAGAATCCCAGCCGGAGTCAGCATTTGTGCAGAAAACCTCCACAATGTTCTCGCATGAGCTTTACATTGTGCGCGGGTAGGGAAGGACGAGCGAGTGCCTCTATGTTTGCCAGTACAATTTAGGCACTTTGATATCTCTTGCGCTTTTGATGTTCGTCGGCTGATCTATCTAGCTTCCGATAGTATTCGGAAGTCGTTGCAGTGTGTTTGAAAATCGGCCAGGCGGTTATCATTATATCGGATCCGCAGCGCTCCGAGGTAGCTTCCGATATGCAGCAGCGAAGTGTTGGAACAATATTCAACCGCCCGTTAGAGTCTTGCGAGTCAAATGCGCATTTAAAAACAAAATGAGATTATTTTTAATGAACACGCAGACTAATGATTAAAACGCCTGCTGTGTTTGAAATATATTGAATAATAATCGTAAATAAATATATTATCTTATCATATTATCTTATTATCTTGATTGTATAATTTCTTGTCCTAGTATTTAACTTTATTCCTTGCTTTCTACACATACTACGTATTATTTATTTTATCGTTATATTCCTTCGATAGGTGATTGCGTTATAAACTACATGTACAAGTAAATTCTGCTATTGACACACGGAAGGTACCTAGCGGTGTCAGCAGAATACCAGCGTTGGCTTTCTGGCCAACATAATGCTGAGTTGAAACCATATAGATCCAGCATCGCAATTTTTCTTTTTAAATTTACTATAGATTTAAGGTAATAATTTTTCTATTGTGTTACATTATTCTTTTGTGTTTTATGTACCATCTTTGCTGGATTGATTAAATTAGTTATTATTATTATTATATCTATACTATCAATACCAACATTATAAATGCGAAAGTAACTCTCTTTATCCCTCTGTCTGTCTGTCAACTTTTCACAGTTCAACCGCTGAACCGATCTTGACGAAATTTGGCACAGAGATTAACTTGCATCTTGGAGGTGGACATGGGATACTGCTTATTCCGGAAACTTCCAAGGTATTTTAAAAAAACTTAAACGTAGTCGCGGGCATCAGCTAGTAGTTACATAAAAATCTTTATCGTTTCACATTCTTGTTAAAAGACGTTTCGCTAGATTTAAGACTACTAACAGTTTTTTTTATTGAATAAAAAGACGAGACGAGTAAAACGTTCACCTGGTGGTAACTGAAATGTTGTATCACCCAGAACATTTCTATATGGCACCACACTGCGCTCGACACCCAGTGACATCAGTTCTTAAGTCTCATATGTCCAGTTATTACTATCTCTCAGTGCCCTTCACGAACGAAACGAACACAGTAATGTTTGCACATTACTTCTTCACGGCACAATAACTGGCCTGGGACTAAATTAATTTACCTAGATGGATTCCTGCAATAGCAATCCTACCACCAGCAAAGTTACTGCCGTCTCCTCACGTATGGTAAACTCCATAAATTATGTAAGTATACTACAAGTTAACATTGAAATTGTCTGCGTGGATATAGGTTTTTTAAATATTCCGCAGAAACTATTTGATTTTCTGGGATAAAAAGTATCGCATGTCTGTCCGAATGATGCAAGCTATCTCGGTGCCAAATTCCGGCTATATCGGTTTAGAGGTTAGCCGAGAAAAGGTAACAAACAGACTGAGGGACAGAAATAATTACTTTCGCATTTAAAATATCTGTAAAGATAGTGTACACGCGTTACACATCGACTTCTATCAGTATCATTACCATCATTTCAGCCTGTCACAAGTCCACTGCTGTACTTAGACATTCCCTACAAAACATGCCCCTGAGTCACCTGCATCCACCGACTTCCCGCATAACGATGCACAGCGTGGTTGCATCTAGTGGGGACATCGCCCTATACTATGTTGCCGGTATAGTTTCGCTACTGGACAACTTTCTTCTCTAACGGATATAGTTCAATAACTATTACGTCAAAAATAAATGTTGTATTTTTTATTTTTAATCATTATATTCGATCAGTTGCCTTTCGGGATTTTTGATGTAATGTGATCGTCCCTTGTGACCGCTTCGCCGATCTTTTTGAATAAGTATTGTCTCTGATACGGGACGGGGAAGAAAGGGAATAGTTACGGAATTATATAATCGCAACTACATTTTTGTTGCCTGTCAAAAGATGTCGCCATTGTTAAAATAAATCAGGCGGACATTGACTGGATATAAAACTAGGATTTTGTAATCAGTAGCTATTATAATGCCTGGAAGTTTTAATTACCTTTTCGATCTAATTTTAATCTGGGAGGTGGTGGGATTCCTATGCTTGAATCCGTCTAGGTAGGTACCACCACAAAGCTAGTTATTCCGCCGAGAAGCAGTAGGGTGAAAACATTACTGTGTTTCGGTCATATGGGCACTGTGAGCTAGCGTAATCACTGGGCATATCAGACTTAAGAACTGATGTCTCAGAGTGTTGTGCGCAGTGTAGTGTCACACAGAAATGTTCTGGGTGACACAGCATTTGCTATGGGCAGACGTTGCATTTACCATCAGGTGAACGTTATTCTCGTTTCATCACTTGATCTCATATAAAAAAATAAAAAGTGTACGACATATTGTATATGTATGTAGTATAACCACGCTAAACATGACTATGTCACGTAAACTGGTTAGGTCGACCAGGGAAATCACGCACTTACGGAATTCTTATCATTATAGATAGATAGATAGATAACTTATAAACGAGTTATCTGTCTATCTATCTAATTCTCATCATCATCATCATTTCAGCTCGTTACAAATCCACTGTTTAGCATGGGCTTCTCCCACAGGTTATCACAAACCGCGGTACAGAGTCACCTGCATCCATCGACTTCCCGCAAAACCATGTAGGTCGTCGCTCCATATCGTGGATGGTTGCTCTATGCTGCGTTTGCCGGTGCAGGGTTGCTACTCTAGAATGTTTCTTCCCCAAGAGTTATCAGTTCTAATAGGTATATACTCGTAGGCCCATTGCCACTTCAGCTTGCTGATCATTACCAAATATAAACCTAAAACAGCATTATAATAAAATCACTGGAAATAAGGTCTTCCATCACAGTTCTCAGGTTTTACGTATGCTGTCAAACCTGGGAAGTGTGATCATGATTCATTATAAAGGGCGCAGCGCACCTGATAGAGAATAAATCTCATATTGACTGGACGCTCGTTTGTTACACTCTTAAATAAAAAGTTCATAAAACGGTAAGTTATTGTAGGAAACTAATATTACGAATTATGAAAACGTATGCACTATAGCCTTAAGCAATTTTTCTCAAAATTTGTAGTTAACTTTTTTTACCAGGTGCTGTCTACTTCTTAATATTTCTGAATACTGTCTAGAACTACTGTAAATACATAAATTCTTCTTTCATTTTCACGATTATGTGGGATAACGTTCAGTACGCAGACCCGTCTGCTTAATAATTTAAACATGATATTTACGTCAATGTTGTCTTATTTATTGAATGTTTTGTCTAATTGCGTACTACGCTTTTGTGTATTTTTTAATGTAAGTATGTTGACAAGTTAAGTACCTGATGGTAATTGCCTCGCTTGCCCATAACGGCGGAGGTGTCCGAAGGTTCTGTAAAGGAACAGCGCTCGTCATTTTGCTACAGCGGTTCTTAACTTTCATATGTGTAAATGTGGCGGCTCAATAAAAGAATACTACCACTCCATTTCATCCAATGGATCTCGTAAAATGCGAGTAAGGAATTAAACTGCACTATGCACCCAGCAGCGCATGGTGGCGATGGGCTCACCACCTATCACACCAAGTGCATTATATTGTTTTGGTGAAACGTGGATTGTGGCAGTCATCTGTTTTTGCAGTGAGTGCCCAGTCTCTGACTACCCCTTATGGGATACAGTCGTGATCTTATGTATGTATGTATGTGTCAATGAAATAGTAATTTCATTGCTCATCAAACCCAAACACAGTGTTGTTAGTGATAAAACAAAAGAATTATTATCGTCATAGGGTGTATGTTGTGAAGTATTATAATAGAACAGCTTTATAGTTTTATTAAACCGCAAAAAATCTGATTGTTACAAAAATACGCTTACTTGGTGAACCTTAAGGCGAGAAAACAACAATATCGTCTCAGTGTTCTGAATAAACATTGGAAAGAAAATGGCATTCGGTTTAACATTTGATACTACTCGTATATTACACATAATATATCGTGGAAATGTTTCGTTGAGCGATAAAGGGCAAACTACGGAATAGTACTGCAAATATTGTCCATATTTTTTTTTTATTTCATCAAAGTGACGGAACGAGCAAAACGTTCACCTGATGGTAAGTGTAACGTCTGCCCATAACAAATGCTGTGTCACCCAGAAAATTACTGTGTGACACCACACTGCGCTCGTCGCCCTGAGACATCAGTTCCTTAGTCTCATATGCCCAGTGATAACGCTAGCTCTCAGTGCCCTTCAAACCGAAACACAGTAATGTCTGCACACCACTGCTTCACGGCAGAATAACTGGCCCAGGGGTGGTCCCTACCTAGACGGATTCCTGTATAGGAACCCTACCACCAGTTAATATATGTAGAAGAGGGGGCAAAAGAGCGGCGGCTCATCTGATAGTAAGTGATCAGCGTAAACCATGAACAACTGCATTAACAGAGGAGTCACCCCCGTGACTCGTTGCTTGCTTTTTAGAAAGAAATAGGAATAATAATAAAATACACACGCATTCTGTGAAATTTGAGGCGAGCATCCAGCCCCTGTGCTACCACGGAATAATGATGTAACGTGTCTTACAAAAGGCAGTGTAACATAAGCAATAATTCAGTTACCTTAAAATTTTCAGACCAAAATAATAATTTATTTTGAAGAAAAGTAAGTTACTTTGCTAAGATCCGCATGCAATGCATGCATGTTTGCATGCGGATCTTAGCAAAGTAACTTACTTTTCTTCATTATAATGGATTTCCGCAAAGTAACGCCTGATTCTATTAACTATAATAATTTATTTACCTTAAAATTTTCAGAGTACAAAATGGTAACCACATAATATTTCGTAGCGATTCCCATGACATAGACGATTTGAATACGAACAAAGGCCCGATACCTCTACAGACACTAAGGGATTCCGGTCCGGCTCGTCTGTCAAAGGGTGCTTGTTTGGAATTTCGACACGGCATGCGTTCATATGGACTCAAGCGGGTTTCTTCGATATTACGACACACTTAAATAAGTGCCAATCACGCTTTGTTATTTTGGACGTGGTTAGAAATTAATTGTATTTTAACCGACTTCAAAACAGGAGGAGGTTCTCAAATCTTCCATATTTTAGAAATGTGTATAAAATAAATAAAGTAAAATTTCAGCCTATGAATGTCCTACTGCTGGGCACATGCTTCCTCTCATTTCTGAGACGGTTTTTGGAGCTAGGAAGAACAACCACGCTGCTCCAATGCGGGTTGGCGAACTGCACAGTCTTCGAAATATTTTTTTTTTATTTCTCAGACATGCAGGTTACCTCACGATGTTTTACTTCACCGCCGAGCACGTGGTAAATCAGCAATTAACAATTTTAGTGGTGCCTGCACCGGGAATCGAACCTAGGTCACTCGCTTACTATGAAATTTAAAGCGAGCGCCTAGCCCCTGAGCTACCGCGGCTAACTTATTTGTTTGTTAACAGAATCGGTAGATTCTTTTTTTGGGGATCATAAGGGTGTTGCCTTATATTTACATTTTGGTCAAGTTTTGATGATGGGATCCATGAGAAAATCGTGAAAGTCTTATATTCGCATAAGAATGTTTGGAGCTGCAGCGTTGAAATAGGTTTTTAGATTAAATAATTATTGAATTCTTAGTTATATTGATTTTTCGTGTTCAGTTTTTTTGTCTCTATGTCTATGCCTCTTCACCATGTGTCTTTTGAAGAACGTGTGTCTGAATAAAATCATTATTTTATGTTCCAAAATTATTATGTTACAATTCATCATCTGTATATTTTTAAAATGTGTATATTTTGGAGTTAAAACGTCTACTGACGTGTTTATGGGATGGGTTAAAACTTATGAGTTTGCGTCACTGACATGCTTATCACAGTAAGTTGGTGAGTATCAAGGATTTAATACGATAATGCTTTCCGTTCAGTGAAAGATGAAATCGGTGCTATGAAAGATTTTTTTTTAAAAAACGAAGTCCCACAGTAGGATTCCTCCTGTGTCGTGGGTGCGTTTAACAGACATAAATTCCACATGCACAAACACCCAGACCCGGAACAACTATATGTAGGCCATACTAATATTTGTCCCGTTCGGGAATCGAACCCGCGACCCGAGGCGCGGAAGCCAAGGGCTTATCCACTGCGCCAACCGAGTCGACAAGTCAAGCAGTCTATACTGTTGGCTTTGCAGGTTTTCGTACAAAAATGCGTATTGACTTGCGTAACCTGTGTTGCGCTTGGCCAGTTTTGGTTAATAAGTAAACTATAAAATTATAAATATAAATGTTGTTCGGAATGCCGATATATATTAAAACCAGACTAATGTTAATGATTTTTATTTAAAAATAATGAAATTTAAATTTTGATACGACAATTAATTTAAATATCTAAAAAAAACGCTTTTATTTCATAGTTTTAAGTTTTCCCTTTTGTCGACAGTCCTTGATGAATGCCTATTTTTTTAAGTTTAATTTGATTATATAAGTTTTATGCAATATGTACATATTATTTTTTTACAGTGAGTGCCCAGTCTCTGACTACCCCCTTATGGGATACAGTCGTGATCTTATGTATGTATGTATGTATTTTTTTACTCTATCTACCACAAAAAGTAAAAGCAGCATGACTGAATTCGATCGTATTCTTATAATTCCTTACTGATGTTATATAAGACAAAAAACACTGGGAATAAATACAAGCTAATGATGACGAGTCTAAAGACCACAGCCACGCGGTCACACGCAAAACTGTGTGTTCTAATAATCTATATTTAAGTCATGTTAAAACCTCTAAAATTTTGTTTCTTTTTGGGCAATCCTATCTAATTCACTTTTACAAACGGGTGACGAGAATACAAATAAAATAAATGAGTATATAAAAAATGAAGCGGCTCTTTTACGTTCCTTTTACGTATTTATATATATATATATATATATATATATATATATATATATATATATATATATATATATATATGTGTTGGCTACCGGACGTCAGTGTTCACAAGACACACTGATCCGTCCGGGAAAATCCGTTCACACGGTGCTTTTCAGAGGGAAATCGTCCCATTCCAAGTTAAGTATTAAAATTACGTAAATATAATTTTATTGCTATTTTGATACCCCATAGATAAATAATTAAAATTTTTATGTAACGAATTGCTAAATATTTTTTGTCAGGTTGATGGTTGTTACGGTTACGATAGCACGAATGTTACTAAGAAAAGTGGCGACACAGTCTAACTCACTTAGAATATACTGTCGAAGTCTATGGTCTAAGTCATAGACTTAGAATATACTGTGTCAAAGTTGATAGATGTCACAGACGAAAACGAGTGTCTAATGTAGTATACTCAGAATTTTGCTCGGCCAAATATATAAGTAAAAAAAGTAAAGTTTCAGCCTATAAATGTCACACTGCTGAGCACAGACCTCCGCTCATTTCTGAGAGGGTTTTGGAGTTAGGAGGAATCCGCCACGCTGCTCCAATGCGGTTAAGCGGACTGCACGTCTTCGAAATATTTTTTATTTTTTCAGACATGCAGGTTTCCTCACGATGTTTTCCTTCACCGTCGAGCACGTGGTAAATCAGCACTTCAAATTGCAATTAAGAATTTTAGTAGTGCCGGCACCGGGATTCGAACCCAGGTCACTCGCGTACTATGAAATTCAAAGCGAGCGCCTAGCCCCTGAGCTACCATGGCTCAATATATTAGTGCTAGATGCAAATTGAAAGCAACTTGTCACGGACGTGTCAAGGCCGTGTGGTGGCGGCTCGTTTAAAGAATACTACCACTCCATCTCATCCAATGGATCTCGTAAAAGGCGAGTAAGGAATAAAACTGCACTGTACACCCAACAGCGCATGGTGGCGATGGGCTCACCACCTATCACACCAAGTGCATTATATTGTTTTGGTGAAACGTGGATTGTGGCAGTCATCTGTTTTTGCAGTGAGTGCCCAGTCTCTGACTACCCCTTATGGGATACAGTCGTGATCTTATGTATGTATGTATTGTCACGGACGTCACTACAGGATTTATGGTCAGCGAATAGTCTTTGTAGTTTTATGACCATGTTAATCTTACCATGCTCAATTTGAATTGCAATGAAACTCAAAAGTTTCAAGAAAAATTACAACTGTATTGTTACTAACTCTGCCCCGCGGTTTTACCTGCGTAAAATAAGCCGACTATGTTATTGCGCTGTACTGTGTGACACCACACTGCCTGTGTATCCAGTTATTACACTAGCTCCCAGTGCCTTTCAGATCGAAACACAGTAATCACACTACTGCTTCACGGCAGAATAACTGGCCCTGGGGTACCTCATTAGACGGATTCCTGCATAGGAATCCTATCACCACTTAAACTAGTCCAGCAATAGATGACTATCATCAATTCGTATAAAGAAAAAAGACTTTTCTGGCTAAAGAGTGGACACCATCATTATTTTGTGTATAAAGATATACTGTGGTTTTCATTCCGTCTATCAATGGTGAAGAAGCCTATGTTTTAGGTTTCTTGGCCACCTACGCGATCGCGTGGCCTAGTGGTTAACGTACCTGACTTTTACGCCACGGGTCCTGGGTTCGAATCCCAGCCACAGTCAACAATTGTGCAAAACACAAATTGTATGTTTTCAAAAATAAAAACAAAACTAATAAATCTACCGGAAATTAAATTATAACTTTAAACATTTTCAAATTATTGTTATTTTTTATTAAATTATACACAGTCTAGGCTTTTAATCAATTATTTTAATAACAGGTGTGCTATTTTACAATTTTTGAGAAAGAGTGAGAGAGATAGTTTTTTACTATCTCTTTCCTACAAGTATTGCTAACTTTAACAAACATATAAACACACTTTAAATGGTATTATTAAATAAAGTATTACATTGTATTTTAACACCCCCGCTTAATGTAATACATATATAACTTATTTAAAATTCATAAACTTAAAACCACAAAGGAAATCTACGTTAGACCACATCTAGTTACAAATTTAAACAATACTTCTCTGTTTAATGACTGACTGAACATATCAGCGGCTTGATCTTCAGTCTTCGCATACATTAAACAATCCTCCTTCAATTAAATCTATGACAAAATGATTTTTTTTATTGTATAAAGTGACGAAACGAGTAAAACGTTCACCCGATGGTAAGCGCAACGTCCGCCCACAACAAATGCTGTGTCACCCAGAATATTTCTGTGTGACACCACACTGCGCCCGTCACCCTGAGACATCAGTTCTTAAGTCTCAAATGCCCAGTGATTACACTAGCTCACAGTGCCCTTCAAACCGAAACATAGTAATGCTTGCACACTACTGCTTCACGGCAGAATAACAGGCCCTGGGGTGGTACTTAGACGGATTCCTGCATAGGAATCCTACCATCATCGTATATCAATATGTTTTAATCTTTTAATAGCCGCCATACTGACTGCAATATACTCAGCTTCAGTTGATAAGCTTACTGAGCACTGTTACTCGGAACACCACGATATGATACAGTTAGAAAACTTGAAACAATGGCCAGCGGTAGACTTTCGGTCTCTTAAGTCACCACTTATAAGCCCATCATCATTACATTTGTAAACCAACTCATAATATAATTTGTGTTTACATATTTTAATACTCTTTATTAAAGAGGGTGCAAAATATCACTTGTTATTTACTTTTTATACTATTATTAATATTTTTATTACTACACAAAGGTCTGGCGTAGTGCCTAACACTGCTTACATTAAACGTGTTTTTAATATTTTTGTCTCACTTACATTGTTTGATATCAATTATTTTGTTAGCACGATGTACTATTTTACAAGATTCGAGAGAGAGAGAGAGAGAGTGAGAGATATTTTTAGAAAAAGTATATCTCTTTCCCGCAAGTATTTGCCGACTTAAAAAACAATATAAACCAACATTAAATGGAAGTATTAAGTATACATTATATTATTTAAACACGAATCAACATAAAATGTTCGTAACAATTAATATTGATTGATCATGGTTTATCATATTAAAATAATGTACTTAGCTGAAAAGATCCAAAATATTTAAAAATTATGTACGAGTATGTTATAAAAAAGTTGTAAACGGCTACAAAAGAGCGCGTGCAGCATAATACACGAAAAAAAGGGATTTTTTTTTTAATTTTTGAAATAAATTCTCCATGTAGAAAACAAATATTTTGCACCCAAATTGGACCTTGATATTTTACTCTAATCGCGCCCAAATAAGCACTTCAAAAAGTATAACAATATTAATAAACTATAAATCCTCATCATCATTTCAGCCCCCACCAGTCCACTGCTAGACATAAGCGAGTGTTTCTCACATTTCGTGCAAATTCAAGGCATTTGTGAGAAAATTAAAAAAAAAAATCATCCATGCCACTGAAAAGCTAAATGAATACTCTGTTTTCATAAATAAATCTTGCAACATCACGAAATTTTTGGATACTTCTTTTAGTATTGTGTTTAATAAAAGGTGTATTAGTCCAATGCAGTCCTACATCAAAAAGCACTATGGCTTTGTTTTGTATTATTCCACTTAATGGAGCCTGCATGTTTGGTTTCACATCAACTGTCACTTTACACGGAAATTGTGAATGTGGGGTCTGATTTAGTTCACTACAGTGTTCCAGATCAGGTCTTAAAGAGTTGGCTACTTCTCTAAAAAAGCTTCCTGCGGTATTTTTATTTAGAAAGTCATCTAACTGCATGGACTCGTTTTCAGGAGCAGAAAGCAAATCAATAAAACCGAGATGGTATCCGTGAGAGCATGTTATACCATTCACACAAAACAAACAACTCAGTTTTCTAAAGGTATTTTCATCGCAATCGTGCTTCAACTAGCTTGTCTTCACGATTTTATTTAGTTTTTACTTGAGCCATGTTTTCATCTGCAAATAAAACAATATTTTGATTCGCAAGTTTTAAAAACTGAACTGAATATATCCATGCCCTGAGTACCAATAAGCCTCCAGCCAGTAAAGAAAATATTACGAGTCTGTTAATCATCACTGTTCCTTGTCATGCATTCGCGCTTTTGATTTTAGATTTGTTTTGTTACCGTATTATTTTTAACCGTTAACTCGAATTTCGGATTTAACAGCCTACTACAGCAAATACAGATTTGATAGACATCATTACCAAAATTTTGTGAACCGTTATAAATAAAATTATAAATTTTGTGATATATTATATTTTGTGATCCATACCATTTCTCTAATAGTGAGTAAATGGAATAGTGAAATGGTAATGAGATGAATGGTAATGATATTTTAGTACTTTTTTAGATTTTCTCCGTGGATAATTACTATACGTACGTATTAAACGTTCAGAAAGTATTCAAGCGTCATGATGATTATGTTAGCATTATTAATATTATGAAACATCTAGTACTTATCACTAAATAGCTGGAATGGTAATGAAAAAATACGTTCGAAGGTTAAATTCTCGTCTCTAATGATATTTTAAAAAATCTACAACGGGGTGAACCCGCTCGCTGTTCACTGGTCGACTGAGTGGGAAACGTACGCAGCACAAGAGGGCGGGGAACGTCTACTTGGTCTTGTATCCACAGGCTGATTTTGTTATTTGCAGTTGAATGAATTGTGATGAGATGTTTTTTTTTGACAAAATTATTTTATCACCGTGAACGTAAATAGCAATCGTAAACTACTTTATATTTTAACAGTTTTATTCCTTAATATGTACTTTAAACATATCATTTGAATAATACACAGTAAAGCCTAAGACTATTTTGTTATTTATTTACAATCTTCAAAACACATGAGTTTTGGTTTATATATATATATATATGTCCATAAATATTTTCAAACCTAAATATCATTACCAACACCGGCACGGTGTTGGTAATGATACTTAGATTTAAAAATATTTTTTGAATGTACTGATTAGCCTTGTATATAATTAATTATAGGTGTCAGGTCTATTCAACTCAACTGAAATATAAACATTATTAGCTCTTATCTTTAGAGTGCATAGTTTTGATTATATTTTGATAAACATGAGATTTGCACTAAACGCGAGAAAGACTCAGGCCTCCCCCGTAGATTCCCACAAAACACATGAGCCACCTGCATCCATCAACTTCCTGCAAAACCGTAAAAAGTATAAAAAATTTATTTGAAATATTTATGTGTTACAGGTAAGCCTGTCGAAGAAGATCATTTTAAAAGTAAGTAAATATAATTCACTTCACCAGATAAAAACAGAAACAAAATGGCTTCGTTTGATATTCAGGTAACTAATATGATGTCTACTTATTTTTTTAAATGGTATGGTAGGAGTATTGCCCAACGTAAGAGAGAATTTATACTTCGAAAAAAAAAAAATATTTTTTTAAGTTTTATTCATACATTACAGGAATGTTTTTTTTATTGTATAAAGTGACGAAACGAGCAAAACGTTTACCTGATGGTAAGTGCAACGTCCGCCCACAACAAATGCTGTGTCACCCAGAATATTTCTGTGTGACACCACACTGCGCCCGTTACCCTGAGACATCAGTTCTTAAGTCTCAAATGCCCAGTGATTGTGCTAGCTCACAGTGCCCTTCAAACCGAAACACAGTAATGCTTGCACACTACTGCTTCACGGCAGAATAACTGGCCCTGGGGTGGTACCTACCTAGACGGATTCCTGCATAGATTCCTTAAAAACTGTTGCCTAAAGGTGATTGGTGACAATTAACACAGTGTGAAGACACATAGAAATGTTCCGTGCTCAGCCTTTGTTAGGTGCGGACGTTTCACTTACCATCAGGTGAACGCCCATCTTGTTAATTTTATCATAAATATGTTTTTTATCAAACACATCGCTGCAGTTATATAGCCCAAGAAGGGAGGAATTGCTGCGATCGCTATGCTTAACAAGAGGATTGCAGTTTGGTGATCGCAGTACCAGACGCCATGCACAACAGACGTCACCTCAGCGGTCTATCTGGGCATATGAGACTTAAGAACTTACGTCTTAAGAGGACGGCCGCCGTGTGGTGCGACACAGAAATCCGCCAGTAGGAATAATTTTATCAGTACTTTATCTCATTTAAGTGGATTAAGTGTAAATACAAATTTGAAAAAAATAGTGATAAATACGATCTTTTGTTTATTATTATGTCAGCATTAATGATTATATGGTTAAAGCATAGATGTACGTGATATACGATAACAGTTGTAAACTTCCAAACAATAAAAAATATATTTAAATTTAGTTTTAAGTGGAAATACAAATTACTATTATCAAATCATACTATGTGTTCAAAGAGATTTTCAACAAAAATACTTATAATTATAGAATAAATAATTGAAAAACAACGAAAAATAAAAGAAACGGCAACTACCTTTTCAAATTTCTCTTACATCCATTTTTTGTCATTGTATTACTTGTACATTTTCCGTTCTTTCTTAGGTTTTTGTTGCAGCCATGTTCATTACTCAGCGAATCAAGTTGAAGAACAAATAATAAGATCAGCGGCACTCAAGTCTCGTTAATGTTGTCACGGCTACGTAAAATAAAAGGAATAAAGAAGCCTCTCTTTCATGTGCTTGAAACTGGCTTTTAGAGACAGTATATTCTAAAAGAGTCTATCTGCATTGGAGCTTTATTTTGACGAACTTTCTTTGCATGAAACATTTTGTCTTGACTGGCACGAGTATATAAAAGTTAAAGTTTCAGCCTATAAATGTCCCACTACTGAGCACAGTCAGCCTCATCTCTCATTTCTGAGAGGGTTTTGGAGCTAGGAAGAATCCGCCACGCTGCTCCAATGCGGGTTGGCGGACTTCACATGTCTTCGAAATATTTTTTATTCCTCAGACATGCAGGTTTCCTCACGATGTTTTCCTTCACCGCCGAGCACGTGGTAAAATCAGCACTTAAAATTGCAATTAACAATTTTAGTGGTGCCGGCACCGGGAACCGAACCCAGGTCACTCGCGTACTATGAAATTATTAAGTATATACGTCAATATAAAAACTCCACCAGCTAACCTCTTAAGTTTGGTGAAAGAAAACATTGTAAGAAAACCTATTTACCTAACCTACCAGCATGTCTAAGAAATAAAAATATTTGAGGACTCCAACTGACTTTAACTTTTGAAGTCGCCCAACCTGTGTTCAGCGAATTTTTCATTTTAAAAATAAGGGCGAATAATTATTGTATAGGCGGCTTAACACCACCCCGTCTCATCCCGCCGGTACTGTGAAAGTCGACAGAGAGAAAGTAAAAACCAGGATATGGACAGCAGCATCTTTGTGGAACATCTAAATATATATACTGCAGTTACCAACCCGCCGTGCGTGGCCACAATGGCTAAATCCCTCCAAAATGAGAGCTACAAGCTTTTGTGGCAACCTATGGGGGAGGCCTGTGTTCAGCAGTGGACTAGTGATAGGTTGAAATGATGATGATGATGATTGGTTTACATATCACTTAGACGATGTTTTTCTTTGTTTAGGTAAATTCTAATTGTATGATTTTGGTGGCTTAGAAAACTGTTATTTACACTGAACTCGCCTATTTTCGAACGTCAATAAGATACTTTTGTCGCAAGGTTTATAGATTTTTATCTTCATGTTGGAACTCAAGAAACTGCTAATTAAGATTTTATTTCACTGACAACTGAATAGCTCTGTGATCAAAATAATTTTCGATCTACGTTTTTTCTGAATTTTGTTTTCCAACCGAAACTAATGTTTGAATGAAATGAAAATTCCTTATTTTTCGACGTATGAAATATAAATATCGTTTGTCAGACGTCATTGTATTACAATCTTTTCGTAATGAAGGATTCCTCTGACGGGGAAGAAATAGGCGAAAGGAACTGCGCTCCGCTTTGTCATTGTAATTATTTTATTTATATCTCTGTCATAAAACATTATATATTTAGATTTACTAAGAATAATCTATATATATAAGAAAATAAATAAAGTAAATTTAGCGTCGCGCAGGGAAGTGTACTTGCCCAATCCTGTTCCTGTATCGTATATAAATTACATTATTAATATTCATCATCATCATCATTTCAGTCCTATCATTAGTCCACTGCTGATGAAATTACCAATCATAAACGTAAATTATATGCCGCCGACATTTTAATCACAGTGATCACCAATACAACACATAAACGACCACGAGACTGATATAAATAACACATTTGACAATTTAATAAAATTGCTTGACATGAATTATTTAAAAATTATACTCAATAAATTTATATATTAGATCGGGAAAAAGTCTTTTCGAATAATATAGTACGTATAAACTTGTGATAAAATCACTTTGACTGTTCTATTTGTATCTGGCTGGTTTTGATGACATACAAAAGGTATTTTTAGTTTCTTTTTTTTCTGTCAAAATGAGTGAATCTTATGAAGGAATTCGAAACATTTTAAATTTTTGTAACAAAGACGAAAAAATGGCAATGCAATCCGCGAAAAAAAATTGTGAGAATTATGAACTTAATGCAGTGTCAGTAAGAGTAGCACAGAGTTGGTTTAAGCGTATTCAATCGGGGAATTTTGACCATGACCATTATGCACCTCGCTCTGATCGCCCTGTTACGGATAAAATGAACGCCATTTTTGAAAAAGTGGAGCAAGATTTGCATATCAGTAGTTTGGACATAGCTGAAGAACTGGGAATTGACCACTAAACAGTTTTGACCCATTTAAAAAAATCTGGGTACACAAAAAAGCTCGATATTTGGGTGCCAGACGAGCTCACTGAAAGAAACTTAATGTATCGTGTACTCATTTTCGATTCTTTATTGAGATGTAATGAAACCGTACCGTTTTTGGAGAGATTGATACTCTAAACTATTGATGAAACGTGGATCACGTACGACAAGAACGTGCGAAAAAGGTCGTGGTCAAAGGTCGTTAAGGCTTCACAGACTGTGCCAAAACTCGCAATAAATGACGTGTGAATGACAATGACGCTGTGTGTATGGTGAGATTCGGAGAGCGTTGTTCATTATGAGTTTTTACCGCCGAGCAGAACTATCGATTCGGATATCTACTGCCAACGACTAATAAATAAAGCAAGAAGTTGAGAGAAAGCGGCTGGAATTGATCAATAGAAAGGGTGGTCTTTCATCACGACAACTAGACCACAACCACACATCACAAGAGGACTGCCAAAAGTACTCGTCGCGTTTTTTTGCTCAAAAGAACCAAAATTTTTACAGCAACGGGATCATGTCTCTAAATTCAAGATGGCAAAAATTCATCGAAAAAAATGACACATATATGAATGTAAATAACTTTTAAAAATAATCTTGAGTTTTCATATATAATGCAACGAAACTTTTTCCCCAACCTATCATATACAATTCAATAAATGTAATAATAATAAACATAACGCAAGCCTTAACCAAAAATAAAAGCACCAAGACGTACATTTTGAGTATTAATTATAGACTATTGCTTAAACTGGTGTATTGACGACCGGATGGCCTCGTGGTCAGAGTAGCTGACTCCTACGTCGCCGGTGCTGGGTTCGAAACCCAGCCGGAGCCAACATTTTATTTGCGCAAAAATACAAATTGTTGGTTTTCGGGTCTAGTGTTGGCGTGCGTGTGAAAGTATTTTAAACGAACCCACGATACAGGAGAAATACTACTGTGAGGCTTCGTTTAAAAAAAAACTAACAAAGTCGTCGAAGTCGGCGGGACCTATACAGGTTTCCGATAAACGACAGTCTAAGAATAAGTAAATATAATAAAAGCACAGAATTTCTTTCGCCTGTTTCTTGTTCGTCATAGAAACCTAATCGCAAAGTAGATTGTAAAAAAATGACGTTTGACAGACGAAATTTATATTTCTTACGACGAAAAGAAATTATTTTGATTTGCTGCTTGAGTTGTGTCTACGCTTGTGTAACAAGATCAATTGACCTCAAAATGTTAAACATTTTTTTTATAGTTAAGAACTTTATAATTATGCTAATGTACTTATAATTTCGCACGCTACGTTTATTCGTAGCAAAACATGCTGATCTATGTATCGTGTGTAATATCTTTTATACCATGTTTTAAACAAATGAAATATCATTATTCAGGGCACTATTAATTACTTTTATTTTCTGAGTCTTCAAAGTTTTTGAAACGAATTTGTTTATTGGATGAAAGTAACGACACGATTAATTCGTTTACCTGATCGTAAGCGCAACGCTGATCCACAGCAGTAGAAGTGTCTTTTGCCTGAGAAAATTGTGCGTATCACCGCACCGCGCTGGTCACCATCATGTATCGATCCTCAAGTCTCATATGCCCCATAATTACACTAGCTTTAGTGCCCTTCAAACCAAAACACGGTGATGTTTGCACGCTAATGCTTGACGGCAGAAGGACTTATGCGACGGTTGCGACGGTGGAACCTATCTATGCGAATACTCTTGAACGGAGATCCTACTACTGGTAAATATTACATTAACAGTAATTATTGGTTTTTGTTCCGGACGTACTCTCTGTCATATATGCTTAACTCTTCCTCCGAACCAGCCTCCGATCACACCTTCATTCATTGAATCTTTAATACACTACTAAAGCACGAGTATTATAATAAAATTAGAAATTTGAAAACAAACTATAATTTCAAAACCAAAAATCAAAATCTTTTAATGATTTCTTATATTTACGCGAACATTACATTTATAATTACATTTAATAAAACTAATTTTACGGACGCTCAGGGAAGTTTGCAATCAGATTTGATAGACCACGAATCCGTGCAAAAGAACACCAATTCCTACCAAGGATGATTCGCAAGGCAATTGAAATTTTAAAAAATCCTGATTTCTATATAGAAGATTGGTTTCAATATAGAAGAATGATTGGGTACTACTATTGGGTTGGGTTGGGTAGAGAAACTGGCCCTGCGGTGGTACTTACCTAGACGTATTCCTGCATAGGAATCCTACCACCAGTAAATTAATTGTGTGATTTTGACAACCGCTCATCCTAGATGTCATTGTACCTGACGTTAACGCCGCGGATGGACGCCTCTATATTTGCGACTCTTGTGGCACTACAATATCTTCTGCTCCGTTGATAGAATCCGTCAGTATTCGGAAGTTGTTACCTTGATCGAAAATCGTTCCGGTGGACATCATCATCATGTGACATTAAAACACGTTTAATAGAATGGATTTTAAAATCATTTTCACAATCGCATATCGACTAATAGAGTGATTAAGTATTATAAGCTTCTTTAAGTAAGACATTCATGCGATAGTTTTAAGTGCGGATACAGAGATTACGTTCTTAGCGGAATAAGCAATTTCAAATGAGTTTCGTTGAACACGCAAACTGTTTTCGCAAAGCAAACATTGCTCTGTGAAGTAATTATCTACATAGTTTCTGTTTGTGTTTTTTGTAAAGAAAGTAACTTAAGAGTAAGTTCTATAGCTTAGTAGGTCAGGCATGGCCTATTGGTCAGGGTAATTGACTTCTACCGAAACCAATATTTCTGCTACAACACAAATTGTTGGCTTACGAGTCGCAATGTGTTGTCATGTCCTTGTGGTTCTGGCACTGCATCATCTACCTCCGATTTTATCGCATAAACAGTACATCGTGCGGTAGGTTAGGATGAATTAGTGGGTCTGTGTCTGAGTGTACACTTGTGGCACTAGAATATCTCCTGCGTCGTTGACCGCTTCCGACGTTATTCACATCATATCATTATCAAGTGTGCCGTTTTCTGCCGAAGGACAGGAGGTTTTTTAGCAATTAAATCATTGGGGGTCCTCTTACACTGCATATTGGATATATAAACACTGTTAAGAGTTATGTAAAAGTAATCATTACATTTCTATTAAAGTTTTGAACTTATAGAGAGCCAAAGCCACTACCACAAGAGGCAAGCATATTGTTTGCCTGATGCAACGTGCATTGCCGTGTAGTGACGGCTTAAGAGAATCTACTACCTTATCTCACCCCGTAGTTGTCGTAAAAGGCGACAGAGGGAAAATGAAAACCAGAGGAAACGGAAACTCAAAACGAGAGTTACAAAATTATGTGGCAATATATGGGCGAGATCTATATTCAGAAGTGGACTAGTGATATACTGAAATGATGATGTAGATGAGTGCAACGTCTGCCCATAACAGACGCTATGTCACCCAGAACATGATTTATTTTTATTAGGATTTTTTTTTCTTGGGACGAAAAACGTGCAAAACGTTCACCTGTTGTAAAGTGCAACCTCTACCCACCCTGAGACAGCAGTTCTTAAATTTAATATGACCAGTGATTACACCAGCTCTCAGTGCCCTTCAACCCGAAACACAGTAATGTTAGCACACAACTGCTTCACGGCAGAGCTACTCGCACTGCGGTGTATCCACCTCGACGGATTCCAGCATAGGAATCCTACCATTAGTAAAAAAAGTTAAGTAAATTATTAAGAAATTACCGTTTACTATTATTATTACAAAAAAAATTGCCAAGATATTGTATTTATTCTAGCCATCTATATTTTAATACGTGAAGAGAAAACTATGTATTCCTTTTTTAGCATATTGCGTAGACGGAGCAGTGTGGAATTTGGTATAGTTAAAGTTTGTATGGAGAAGAAGTTTGTATTATAAAAAAGGGTTTTTAAATATCCTGTGGGATTTTACGGCATAAAAAGTACCCTATGTATATTTACTGCTGGTGTATATTTACTGGTAGTAGGATTCCTATGCAGGAATCCGCATAGGTAGGTACCACCCCACGCCAGTTATTCTGCCGTGAAGCAGTAGTGTGCAACATTACTGTGTTTCGGGTTGAAGGGCACTGAGAGCTAGTGTAATCACTGGTCATATTAAATTTAAGAACTGCTGTCTCAGGGAGACGGGCGCAGTACACGGAAATATTCTAGGTGTTGTTATGGGTAGAGGTTGCACTTTACAACAGGTGAACGTTTTGCACGTTTTTCGTCCCAAGAAAAAAAAATCCGTTTCTTAGATGCAAGCTATCCCTGTGCTAAATTTCGTCAAGATCGGTTCAGTGCTTGAGCTGTGAAAAGGTAACAAACTGGCAGAGGGACAGAAAGAGTTACTTTCGAATTTGTAATATTAGTATGGATTGTGTCAAAACATTAAATTGAATAAAATAAAAATTAATTTACGTTTACAATGACAATGTAAATTACGAAATAGTCTGTTCTTTGGTTATCTTCATAGTCTCTGAACGACAATAGCTTACACAGTACGTAATAACAGTCGAATTTCGACCACTGGCGGGCATCTACGAATAGTATTAAAAAACTTCATCATCATCACCATTTCAGCCTGTCACAAGTCCACTGAACATAGGCCTCCCCCATAGATTGCCACAAAAGTTTGTAGCTCTCATTTTGGGGGGATGTTGCCACAGTTGCCGCGCTTGGTAGAAGGGTTGGCAACCGCAGTTTATTAATTCAGACGTTCCAGGTAGATGCTGCTGCCCATCTCCTGGTCATTTCCCATCTGTCTACTTTTACGACACCCACGGGGTACGATGGGGTGGTAGATTCTCTTAAGCTGCCACCACACGGCTAATAAACTCACTAAACAGTTTTTTAGGTCAAAAAAGAAACATTAGTCATTGTAAAAGCACAACGAAAAAGGCCTGAACTGACCTAGTTTATAAATGTCAACATAGTGCTGCGAAACAAACGCCTTATTCTTTGTACAAACTCCAGATGAATTCACCGTTCCTGCAATGAAAGATAGTCTTAAACTAGAAACTCTCACAGAATACTCGCTTTACTAAGTACTAAGCTTTCTGTTTACTTTTTGATTCACGTCCTTTAAAATTTATTGTTATGGGGTTTTGTTAAGTTGCACTTTTGAAATAGATGTTTTTAGTTGAATATTGTATCAACGTGAATAAAAAAGTCTAATATATTGAAATGAAATGAAATGATAATTATTTATTCATCATTTCGTAATGAGATTCCTCTGACGGAGAAGAAACAGGCGTAAGAAACTCCGTAGGTATCCTCTTTTTATCTTAGTAAAAAGTACAATAAAAATAAATTTACAAAGAACAGACATAGAAAACTTAAGCACGCTTCATGGCAAAATGTTAGACAAGATTTAATAGCAAATGAATAAATGCATTGCAAACTCGAACAGCGCAGCCTCCGCCAACAGCATCTGTTCTCAGTTATGACACATATAGCAGCCATCGCCCTCCTCGACCGTATGCATATTAACACCAAGGTTCACTATACTAACACGCTGTCATAATATTTTTACAATCATTCTTTCAATTTTATACAATCCTACGCTAGTGTATAGAACACAATGTCAAGGGATTCAATATTTAAGAGTTAAAGAATTAAGATAAGACTTAGTTCTTTAAGTTCCTTACTTGTCTAGATAGTACAGTTTTAAGGTGAATACAAGGAGTTATCTCTGGGATCCAGCGTTGGCTTTAATTTCATAGTTCGTGAGTGAAGTGTAATGATATACTCGTAGTATATATATTTATATACGTGTACTAAGATTAAAGCTGTGGAAATGAAAAGTGAGGAACAGCGTGATAAGGGAATGTAGCGACATCTGTGTCGCCACATGAGAAGCTCAAGAAATATTTCATACATTCCATAATCGCACTATGAAAGTTTTCTGAGATGCGAACTATATATTACTGGTAGGAATATCTAAATATTGCTGGTAGGAGGAGACGTTCTCGCCAGATCAGCCCACCCGATTTGGCGGGTAGCTACCCTTTTCCTTGGCAATATGATCCGCTAAAATGACCTCGGTATGAACATCCGCAGCCAGCTTCTCCGAACCACAGCAACAACGTCATCGGCAGCCATCGCAGTCACAGTACCAGACTACCGTCGGCACAACGCGTGCTTCCTAGTCTCTCAACCACTGAGGATCAACTGCGGCCCCTCTCTCCTCAGGCTGACTCATGCGGCATCAAAACTTTCTCCACACGTTTCATTCACCGCAACGCCAGACTGCACTTCTTCGCCTTACGTCACAAATTCTCCACGCTAACCTACAACTTCCAGTCTCAGCGGGGAGTGATGTAGCGACATCTATGTCGCCACATGAGAAGCTCAAGAAATATTTTATACATGCCATAATCGCGCTATAAAGTTTTCTGAGATGCGAACTATATATACAACATATATATTACTGGAAGTAGGAGACGTCCTCCCCATATCAGACCTTTTCCTTGGCAATATCATCCGCCAAAGGTACATAGTGGTGTTGGTGTGGAGAGGATGGATGGAACAAGATTGACCAAACAGATTTATGAGTCGAGTGTGAATGGACAAGCTGGTAAGGATACGTAGGTGAATGTATCACAATCAGATCTAAGTCTTATAAAGCAAGGCGACGTCAAAAGTACTCGTAACCGGCGAGCTTGTATGAATATACTAAAAAAAGGAGAAGAAGCGAAAGATGTGTGTCGGGATTGTAGCAAGTGGAAAGATGTGGTTTCTAAGAACCCAACGAGAAAGGGGCGAGAGTGACTCGATATTTCTTGTTTCTTTAAGCTGATAAACAGAAAATTATTTTTAAATACACATACCATGTGTATTAAAAACTCGTTGGAAAATTAAACAATGCTTATTTTAAATTGAATATGTATGTAAATGCAATATCTACGGAATCGCTAAGCATATTAATATCGATTAAATCATTCAGTGCTTGTAACTTCCTCTACTCGAAATAGTTTACGAGGGAAACTTTTAATGACGATAAACAAGCAAAGTAAACTTAAACTTGTACCACATCTCGATGCATCAATAATTATATTGTTTCCATCAATGTTGTATTTAGAACAGTTCCAAGCGTAAAATATTTCACCGATACATAAGATCACGACTATATCCCATAAGGGGTAGTCAGAGACTGGGCACTCACTGCAAAAACAGATGACTGCCACAATCCACGTTTCACCAAAACAATATAATGCACTTGGTGTGATAGGTGGTGAGCCCATCGCCACCATGCGCTGTTCGGTGCACAGTGCATTTTAATTCCTTACTAGCCTTTTACGAGATCCATTGGATGAGATGGAGTGGTACTATTCTTTTAACGAGCCACCACCACACGGCTCTTCACCGATACACAAACAAGAAAATAATGATAATATTATTGTGGGAATGATACTCGTAGCTTGATGTATGAAAAGGAATATGAAAGTGAAAGATCGAGACCGATAGCAGACCGAGCGAAAAGGCAGACGTATGGCAATGTCGACGGAAGACGTGTAAACTAGTAGTGTAATAGATTAAATTTAGTTGTTAGTTTTTAAAGAAGGAAATAAAGACATTATTTTGAAGATCACTGTCTTTTAATTACCAAAATAGTTTACCCACTCTAGCAACAATAGCTCGTAATTTTTATAAGCTTTGTATTTAGATGCCGATTGCCGATGTTTGAATCCCAGCTGGGGCCAATGTAGCGACATCTGTGTCACCACATGAAAAGCTTAAGAATATTCATTTACGCTCTACATCGCGCTGTTAAAAATTCTTAGATGCTAACTTTATTCACAAGACTTAAACGAAAGGTTACTGCTAAGAGGAGAGGTTCTCCCCGAATCAGACTATCCGATCTAGCTACCCTTTTTCATTGGCACTTTCATCCGCTAAACGAACACTGATGCAAAAACACAGTTTTGAGTTCGAATTGATGTGGGATATTTGTAGGCGACGCCTTTGCCTTTTTTTAAAGAAGATATGTATCCACAGACCGCTTTATGAAGATGACGTTAGCAAAGTAAACTTTTATTGCGAATTAAAAAGTAAGTAACTAATCTATTAGAAGTTCTTTATTAAAGGAGAACAAGGTCTTTGTTTAAAGTTTTTAATGAGAATAAAGAAGCTTTACTCTTAAGTTACTTCACGCTAATCCTTACAAGTAAGTATATATACATAGATTATAAAAAGTTGCTCAGATACTAACTTAGTCTTTGTTTTCTTGGTAATCAGCGTTGCTAGATCTTACTTTTAAGGTTTTTCTTTTATGAAATAAAGTATCGAGACTAGCTAATCGTTCACCTGATGGTAAGTGCAACGTCTTAAACATAACAAATATTGGGTCACGCAGAACATTTTTGTATTGCACCACACTGCGCTTATCGCATTAGGACAGCAGCTCTTTATTATTACATGTCCAGTAATTAGACTTTCTCTCAGTGACTTTCAGACCACAACACAACAGTACACTGCTGGTTGACGGCAGAATAGGTGGCACTGCGATGGTACCCCACTAGACGGATTTCTGCGTAGGAGTATACCACAATTATCGTTCGATTTGGCCGTTTGTTGTACCTTTTGCGTACGCTGATTGATATCTTAGTATTTTTTATTTTAATGGTTTAATCCCAAAGTACAAAAAAGGTTTTACTACTTAAATTGCTTATTCCAACCGCGTAGTAATATAAAACAAAAACGAATATATTGGCGCAAGTGTATTCTACAGCAGAATGGGTTAAAATTTGTTAGACTGCAAAATCCTTGCTAAAGAAAAGCATTAATTATTTATTTCACGCCTTTAAGAGGGTTTGTTTGCAAAGATGTTAGCACCACATATTTTTTTTATGGGATAAAGTGACGAGACGAGCAAAACGTTCACCTGATGAAAAGATCAACGTCTGCCCATAACAAATGTTATGTCACATAGAACATTTCTGTGTGGCACCACACTGCACACATCACCCAGAGACATTAGTTCTTAAGTCTCATATGCCCAGTGATTTCACTAGCTACCAGTGTCTTTAGGACCGAAACACAGTAAGTTTTGGCACATTACTGCTTCGAGGCAGAATAATTGACCCTGCGGTGGTACCTATCTACCATCTTGGTAGGTACCGAAAAATTGATTGACATTATCTTTAATTGTTTGTAACATTTTGTGTACCATAGGTTGTTTTTCAATTTATATAAACGATGGGACGTCAAGTATTGCACCTGGTGGTAACTGCAACGCCTGACCATAACATTCACCCAGAACATTTTTGTGTGGCACCGCACTGCGCACATCACTCTGAAACATCAGTTCTTAAGTCCCACACATCCAATATTTCGCGAATACATAATCAAGTAAGTTCATTATACAAATCTGCCAAATCATTTTTTAGATTTTTATCCGAAACGCATACACCGCATTGCGTTTTATAAATGATAATTCCCGGTGCCGGCACCACTAAAATTGTTAATTGCAATTTTAAGTGTTGATTTACCACGTGAGCGGCGGTGAAGGAAACCATCGTGAGGTAACCTGCATGTCTGAGAAATAAAAAAAAATAAAAATATTTCGAAGACATATGCGGTCCGCTAACCCACATTGGAGCAGCGTGGCGGATTCTTCGTAGCTCCAAAACCCTCTCAGAAATGAGAGGGGGCCTGTGCTCAGCAGTGGGACATTTATAGGCTGAAACTTTACTTTAATTTACTTTTACATGTTGGTTAATTAGATAAAGTTTTATATTCCTAATTAAGGGTTGACTGGTAGAAAATGCCTATGTGTAGTAGTCTGCCCTTTGATACCTTTTTTAAGTAAGGTTGACAATAAAGATTAAAACTACTAAAAGTCTGCTCGAGTTTACAATATACTTATAAATAAATTAAATGAACCTTGTCTAAAACTTGAACGAGGAGCGGGCTTTGGTTTACTTTGAGACTATTTTCTCTGTTTCTCTGTTTCTTCTCTGTCAGAAGAACCGCATTACGAAACGGTGGTACATTGTAAAGAAATGACGTTTGACAAACGAATTTAATATTTCTTACATCGAAAAATAAAGGATTTTCATTTCATTTCACATGTGTATGTATCTATCCATGTAATATTATTATTACCATAATCATAGATTAGTTTCCTTTTTTAATGTTTAGTAATTTTTTTTGTAAATTTCTGTACTAACTTTTTTCTTCCCTAGCCTAGCTGCTTGACCCGAAAGCTGGCAGAGAATACCAGTAAGTCCGCCTTTTTGTTCATATTTTTTTTGTGTGCATAAAAATAAAAATCAAATAAATCATATTTGACATATTTTAAACCAAAGATCCGCGTAGATTCGTTTTGCATGCGGATATGGAAATAAAACATAGGGTTCTATAAGATGATGATCATTTAATTATTTTATAAAAGCTCACATACATTTCAACTTTGAGCGTTGCAATTTTCTATAATTTTCAGGAATCCTTATTAATTTACGTACTGACAGAATTGTCGTGAAATGGTGTGTCGGTCTCTCTCTAGCGAGACCATCCTCCGTTACAACCAGGATTTTATTTTGGCATTTGAACCTTATTATTGGTTAATCGCCATATCAAATGAAACTGATCCCTTAAGCTACCGAGTTACACAATGTACCTCTAGATTGCACAGAACAGGTTTTGTATTTACATTTGTAAGAAGAATTCTGCTCGGTAACTAATAAAACAATGCAATTAGGTTTTGGCAGCTCTCAAAGATTTTCAACTTTATATTTCATACGTGATGTAGGTTTCTTTCTAAGCACGTATAGAATATGGAAAAGCAGTTTGGCTTCACGCCAAACGTATTGTACTTACTGCGTTTAGGTTGATGCAATGTGACTTCTATTTTGTTATGTGATAAAATTTATTCCGACTGGCATTTTTGAAATTTTAACATGGACATCAGTTTATTATTTTTCGGAAGGACGGACTTCTACTTTCGGTAGGTAAAATCTTTTAAATATATGTATAATAAGAGAAATGACTATTTCTTTGTCTTAGAAATAAATATTTTACTTACAATTTTTCGTGCAAATAAATTGTTTTTAATTTAGTTCTTCAAAAATTAAATGTACAAAAGGCGACACAGAAGGTTTCGCGAAAAAAAGTTTTTTTGTATAAGACATCGGTCAGTTATAATTCATTTTGAAAATACGTTTATTTACAAGCCGTGTGGTGGCGGCTCGTTAAAAGAATACTACCACTCCATCTCATCCAATGGATCTCGTAAAAGGCGAGTAAGGAATTAAACTGCACTGGGCACCCAACAGCGCATGGTGGCGATTGGCTCACCATCTATCACACCAAGTGCAGTATATTGTTTTGGTGAAACGTGGATTGTGGCAGTCATCTGTTTTTGCAGTGAGTGCCCAGTCTCTGACTACCCCTTATAGGATACAGTCGTGATGTTATGTATGTATGTATGTATTATTTACAAGTAAAAAGACGAATGCTCCAATTTAAAATTTCTCTCTATATTTTTTTACGAAGTAAATTGGAATATAGTGTTTCATTGAAAAATTGATCCGCGTTGGGCACATTTTTGCGCGATGATTTTTTACGAAATGAAATGTCGCCTTAATCCGGACGAATCATATGATAGACTTCAAATAGCATTTATGGATTAAGACCCCTCTATAGGAACCGTGTTCTGCTAATATTACAAATAGGTCGGCACGTCGACTAAATTTCAGATATGAAGAGAAGAAGAAGACAATATAAATGAAATTTAAATTTAAAATTTAAGAATGAATTCAAAAGTTTTCGCCGTTACCTAAAAATTAGTCATGAGGCTAGGGCTGCCCATATTAGTAAGTAAAGTGATCACTTAGATTAGGAATTACTGAGTCCAACACATAGAACGATTATTTCAAATACATCGGACACCATCCGGCAGAGTAGAATAGCACCTGCCTCTTTCCTACCAAGGTGTCATAAGAGGCGGCTAAGGTATTGTACGGATAGCATTTATTCGTGCAGAATAACACCATAAAATGCAATGATGTCACTATACTGCTGGTGGTAACGCAATAGAGAGTAAGAACCTTTCGTAATCAGCTCAACTGGCTGCCTATTCGTCAACGTGCGTGTTATTAAATATTAAATAATTTCTTTTTTTATTAATATTAAATATTTAATATAAATTATTAAATATACAATACTAAACCATCCATGTGCTACTGAGTATTTGAAATCTAAGTTTCAATACATGGGAGATTCTCATGACTGTTTTCTCCGTTCCTCGGGTAATCTCAAATTGCTCACGCCATTACACCGCTCTAGTTACACGTCTCAATCTATCGCCTTAACGACTGTAAGACTCTGGAAGGATATACCGATAAACATTAAAAAGCTCCTAACAAGTTTGTGTTCAAAAATATAGTACGGGAATATTTTAAAAATTCGTTGCAAGTTTGAATTCTATTTTTCTCTCTTATTCGTGTGTATATGTGTTTGTTTATATATGTATGTATGTATGTGTATATATACTTGTATCTGCATATATGTATGCATTGGTATAATTATATTCATCATCATCGTCATTCTTTCAGCCTATCACTAGTCCACTGCTGAACATATAACTCCCCCATAGATTGCCACAAAAGTATGTGGCTCTCATTTTGGGAGGATTTTGTCATAGTTGCCACGCTTGGCAGGCGAGTTGGCAACCGCAGTTTATTCATTCAGATGTTCCAGGAAGATGCTGCTGCCCATCTTCTGGGTTTAATTATTCCTTCGTCGATTTTACGACACCCACGGGATGTGATGAGGTGGTAGATTCTCTTAAGCCGCTACCACACGGCTAATTTATGTATTTGGTCATTGTTGGTCATCATTATATATTTTTTATTCTCTTAATGTTCACTGCACCGTCTATCATATTATGTTTATCTCTGCTTTGCCTTATGGTGACTGGGAAAGAATGCCTTTAGGCATTATCCGATATTAGTGTATAAAAGTTCAAATAAATGGATAAAATGGCGGCGCCGTTGTTTGCCACCTGACACGTCTTGTTTCCCGCGAGAGCGAAGAGTGGGCTATGTAGCGACATCTATGTCGCCACATGAGAAGCTCAAGAAATATTCCCATACGTCCATAATGACGATATGAAAGTTTTCTGCGATGCGAACTATATATACAACATCTAAATATTACTAGTAGGAGGAGACGTCCTCCCCAGATCAGACCAGTCGATCTGGCGGGTAGCTACCCTTTTCATTGGCAATATAATATGCTAAACTGGTGACCCCTGTATGAACATCACGCAGAACAGCTTCTCCGAACAAACAGCAATGACGTCATCGGCAGCCATCGCAGTCACAGCACCAGACTACTGTCGGCACAACGCGTGCTTCCTAGTCTCTCAGTCACTGAGGATCATCAAGGGTGGGGGCCCCTTCTCCTCAGGCTGACTCCTGCGGCATCAACACTTGTCTCCATAAGTCTCGACGCACTGAAGACCTGGACACAGGTTCACCGCAACGCCAGACTGCACCTCAACGCCTGACGTCTCAAGTTCTCCACTAAAAACTACGACTTCCAGTCTCAGCGGGGGAGTGATGTAGCGACATCTATGTCGCCACATGAGAAGCTCAAGAAATATTCCCATACGTCCATAATCACGATATGAAAGTTTTCTGCGATGCGAACTAGTAATATTTAGATGTTGTATATATAATACAACATCTAAATATTACTAGTAGGAGGAGACGTCCTCCCCAGATCAGACCAGTCGATCTGGCGGGTAGCTACCCTTTTCATTGGCAATATCATTCGCCAAAGGCTACTTGAGTACCCTCCGCCTACCCTTTATTAGGGAAAAAGGCGTGACTGTATGTATATATCAAATAAATGTATAAATACAAACATATCATTAGTACAGAAACTTTTTGCGGTTTCAAAATATCCAATGTAATAATTTGTAAATAACCTAAAATACCATTCATCAAGCACGGAGACCCCGACAACACGCAATCAACGGACCCTAACGTTTCAAAGATACCTATCTCTGCCTTTGAATTTTCGTAGAATATTTTTTCTGTGATTGGGTCGTTGCGAATGAGCTTTATTCTCCGGATTTAATATTAGCCTAGCATTTTGTTACTATTGTTAACCTTACTTACTGTTGGTAGTAGTATGTTGGTTACTGGTGGTAGGATTCCTATGTAGGTATCCGTCTAGGTATGTACCACCCCAGGGCCAGTTATTCTGCCGTGAAGCAGTAGTGTGCAAGCATTACTGTGTTTCGGTATGAAGGGCACTGTGAGCTAGATTATCACTGGGCATTTGAGACTTAAGAACTGATGTCTCAGGGTGACGGGCGCAGTGTGGTGTCACACAGAAATATTCTGGGTGACACAACATTTCTTGTGGGCGGACGTTGCACTTACAATCAGGTAAACGTTTTGCTCGTTTCGTCACTTTATACAATAAAAAAACCTTGTAAATACAGCGTCGTTGCTACTTTTAATTACTTGGAATTTTCAGAAACATTCTTATTCAGCCTGTAAAAGGTCCCATGTTGAACATTTGCCTCTCCTAAGTGGGAAGGATTTCCCGCAGTCACCACGATTGGCGATCTCTGTACCAGACACTTATCATTATACGACACCAACACTCGTATAATGCTAAGTGACGACCCGTCAGAAAAATGATGGTCTGCCTGTGACTATGCTATAGTCGTCGCAGTATAGCGATGGAAGGACCGTGGTTGTTTTCCGAACGGAGAGCCCGCGAACCCTCCTTAACGCTGTTGGAATCCACCGTGGTTTTGGTCGGCATAATTTCGATATAACCCGGTTGCCCCACTGGCGGTCTAGAAGAATTTCCCCACGTATAAAAAAAATCCACCAATCGGATGCCATGAGATTTTCTTGGCATTTCCCTTAGTCGACTTTTACGTCGCCCACTGGACGAAATGGGACAGCATCTTATAACACCGCTACACCTTGCATCAAAAAGTAGAAGAAAATTAACCTATACATTTTTCCAGGAGAAAATCTAGTGTTTGAAAAAAGAAATGAATATATCATAATTGATTATTGTGTGTATTCAGTTCATTTACTTCGCGTCTCAGAATAAACTGAGTTAACTACACTTCACGCTTCACTACTCTTCATTTCGAATGCGACAATGTCGTTATTAGAGCGCGTGCTCAAAATAATGGCCAAATTTATATTCAAAGAAAGTAAAGTAGCAGCCTATTAATGTCCTACTGCCTCTCATTGCTGAGAGGGTTTAGGAGTAGGAAAGTAGCCGTTACGCTGCTCCAATGCGGGTTGGGTATTTCAAATAGCTAAAAAAATATATAGAAAATATTAAGACTTGAATAATTTGCCTGCATCAATCTTTCCGTCTGATTACAATGCGGGTGTCTTCGAGAGAAGAGGGAATAGGCTTTTTCTAAACTAGTGCGTTAACCATCAGAAATTACATCGCCACTTATCGTCTGGTGGGATCATGGTTAAGCACTAGCCTATAAAAAAAAAATCTACTTTCACACCTGCTCTAATCTCAGACGAAACAACTATGTATGCAAAATACAATCAATTATTTTCTGTCTGTGTAGTATATCGTTTATAACTTTCATCACACATGGGATTCTGAAGATGAGTTATAGAATATGTAAGCAGGAAAATATTTATATTTCAATGTTACAATTCATTTATTTACATATTACTTATGAACATTAATTAAGTACACAATATTAAGTTAGGGAATTCTAACCTTTTTTTTTTGAAAATGTATCTGTTGTTCTTGGAATCGCTATTGATTCCCAGCTATAGTGGTACTATTAGAAGGATCAGACAGTTGATTGATCCGTCTAGATAGGTACCACCCCAGTGCCAGTTATTCAGCCGTGAAGCAGTAGTGTGCAAACATTAGTGTGTTTCGGTTTGAAGGGCACTGAGAGCTGGCGTAGTCACTGGGCATTTGAGACTTAAGAACTTATGTCTCAGGGTGATGGACACGGTGAGGTGTCACACAGAAATGTTCTGGGTGACACAGCATTTGTTATGGGTAGGCGTTGCACTTACCTTAGGTGAACGTTTTGCTCGTTTCATCACTTGATCCAATAAAAAAAAGCTGCAGCTAAATTAGTCTATTTTGCATACTTCCACAGTATTATGTCCTATGGCGTATTATTGTGGGAATTTACAATTATTTTTATGTTGATACTAGTAACGATACGGGTAAGTGTCACACCAGCTCTTAATAGTTACAGTGTCATCCAGATCTTTGCATTGAAAAGTCCTCTATAGATCTGCACTGTGTGTATCACCTTGGGACCAGTTAATAAGTATGACATGTCTAGTTATTTCATAAACTATCTTAAAATCGAAACATAGTAATGCTGGCACATCACTACTAGGCAGCAGAATTACTGGCACTATGGTGGTACCTATCTAGATTGTTTATAGGAGAAAGTGAGGAGACGAGAAAAACGTTCATCTCAAGGTAAGTGTAACGTCTGTTTATAACAATGCTGTGTCAACCAGCACGGTTCTGTGTGGCACCACATTGCGCTCGCACCCTAAGAGATACGTTCTTAAGTCTCATATGCGTAGTAAT
Organism: Luehdorfia chinensis; assembly: GCA_019845155.1. NCBI lineage: Eukaryota > Metazoa > Arthropoda > Insecta > Lepidoptera > Papilionidae > Luehdorfia > Luehdorfia chinensis. The sequence goes on from JAHVAK010000125.1 coordinate 7,727,369, forward strand.
TATACTAGCTTTGAGTTCCCTTCAGACCGAAAAACAGTAATGTTTGCACACTACTGCTCAAGAGCAGAAAAACTGGCCTACCTACTAGACGGATTCCTGCATAGGAGTCCCACTCCCAGTAACAGGTTATTCTGAAACGAAGTTTCATTAACTTTCGATAATTTCATCACCATTACCATTGTCACTATTTCAACCCATCCAAGTCCGCTGCTGGCCATAGGCTTCGCTCATAGTTTGCCACAAAATACGTGCCTCAATTGATTACATAGAAGTTTACCGGCGACATTTTTTCTATCTTTAAATTAATGCAAAAAATAGAATTTTCGCTTGCCTTCTTTAAATATTCGTATTTCAATGAAAACGCAATGTTATACTTTTAATTTCCCTGTAGACCCTTGTTAACAGAATGTCATATACAATGCATAATACTCACCAGGCGGTGCCGGTTTAATTTATCATGATATTGTTGCCTCAACAAATGAAATACATTTCTAAAAGGCTTACTCAGTACCAGGCTCTGTTATATTAAAGGACACAAATAACCACATGGAATATTTATTCTGACCTTACTGATTTTCAACTTTCATTTTCTTTACATTCGTTTTCGTTTCTATGCAGGAATCCGTCTAGGTAGGTACCACCACAGGGCCAGTTATTCTGCCGTGAAGCAGTAGTGTGCAAACATTACTGTGTTTCGGTTTGAAGGGTACTGAGAGCTAGCGTAATCACTGGGCATATGAGACTTAAGAACTGATGTCTCAGGGTGACGGGCGCATTGTGGTGTCACACTGTTCTGGGTGACACGGCATTTGTTATGGGCACACGTTGCACTTACCATCAGGTGAACGTTTTGCTCGTTCCGTCACTTTCATGAAATAAAAAAAAAATTATTAATGTTGCCCCGCACTAGAACTTCTCTTGTATAGCTGCTACGTTATACAAGCACTCAGAACCGTAGTAAGTAGAATAAGGAATTTCCACTTTATAATTTGCTGCCGCCAGCTTTTCCAAGCCGAGTCGACTTAGGGTCTTTTTTATTGTATAAAGTGACGAAACGAGCAAAACGTTCACCTGATGGTATGTGCAACGCCCGCCCACAACAAACGCTGTGTCACCCAGAATACTTCTGTGTGACACCACACTGCGCCCGTCACCCTGAGAAATCAGTTCTTAAGTCTCAAATACCCAGTGATTACGCTAGCTCACAGTGCCCTTCAAACCGAAATACAGTAATGCTTGCACGCTAATGCTTCACGGCATAATAACTGGTGGCCGTGGTAGCTCAGGGACTAGCCGCTCGCTTTAAATTTCAAAGTACGACCTTGCGAGTGACCTGGGTTCGATCCCCGGTGCCGGCACCACTAAAATTGTTAATTGCAATTTTAAGTGCTGATTTACCACGAGCTCGGCGGTGAAGGAAAACATCGTGAGGATACCTGCATGTCTGAGAAATAAAAAATATTTCGAAGACATGTGAAGTCCGCCAATCCGCATTGGAGCAGCGTGGTGATTCTTCCTAGCTCCAAAACCCTCTCAGAAATGAGAGGAGGCCTGTGCTCAGCAGTGGGATATTTATAGGCTGAAACTTTACTTCTTTCTTACAATAACTGGCCATCTCAAAGGCCGGCGATCCAGTTGCGAATGTCCATAGGCGGCGATGATCATTTACCAGTTAAACCGTTTGCTCGTTTGCTCCCTCTTCTATAAAAAAGTACTTGTTCTTTCAATTCGAAATCAATCGCGTAGCCAGAGATTAAACTCAGCTAAAATGGAAATATAAATAACATTTATTGTTCTTCATCAAATAATTATTATCAGTCTGTTAAAAGTCTACTGCTGGATATAGGACTCTCCTTAGTTTTTTTTTTAATTATTTTATTTGATAAAGTGAAACATTCACTTGATGGTAAAAGCTCTGTCACCCTGAGACATCAGTTCTTAAGTCTCAAATGCCCAGTGATTATGCTAGCTTTCAGTGCTAAATTACGATAACACAAAAAATGATTTTTTTCTGGGTAATATTAAAGGAAAATTTAATTTAATAGCGGCAAGCAGATCGCTACAGTCCATTACCAGTCCCACTTTAGTCCATATCTATTTATCATTTTATTTATTTTGTATGTATTACACATACACTCATTTATATATTTTATATAGAGCATATATGCAGTAACTGTAACATTTATATTATCTTTTTAATTACTTAGCTGCTTCTTTACTAACTTATTTCTTGTTTATAACATTTAGCTCAGTAACCCTGAATAAATACTTTAACATGTTAATGGCTGTTGTAATTAATCATAGCTAGCTTGGGCCTAAGGCCATTAGCCTTGTTATTTTTCCGACAAACGTCTGACTTGTGAGAATTTTCTTGGAAAGTCTTGTGAACACAACGCAAGATTATTTTTCAAACTTTATTAAATAATAACTTATTTTATGGAAAATGGCAGTAATATATCCTCAACCGCTGACTAAAAAACGTCGACCGCTTGGCCTAGTGTTTAGAGTCTTCTCATCGCGGGTCCTGGGTTCGAATCCCAGCCGAAGCAAACGTTTATTCAAAAACGCAAATCGCTTCAGTTTTAAGGTTTGTTTTTGTTACGTTTGTAACGCGCCCTCACAGTACCGAAGAAATCCTAGTACGGGGTATACGTCGTAGTTCTTTTTTTAATAAAAATAAAGTATTTATTTAGGTCGTTGGAGTAGAGGCTAACTCTACGCCAACCGCGACAAGCGAGAAATTATTTGTATGGCCTTTACATATGTAGTTGCTCCGGGTTTCAGTATTTATGCATGTGGAATTTAGATCTATAAAACGCACACACTTTTAGAGACAAAAATTATATTATTAATTATATTATTTTAAATTTATTTATACATTTATTTCGGGCAACGAAGATGCATATATACACAATATTATATATTAATCCGAGCGCTATCCTTGAATTTTATAGTACGCGAGTTAACTGAGTTCGGTTCCCAGTGCCGGCACCACTAAATTGTTATGGAGTTTTCAGCGCTGAGCGTTCAGCGGGAAAGTCAAACATCGTGAGGAAACTGAGGACTAAAAATATTTCGAAGACATGTGAAGTCCGCCAACTTGCATTGGAACAGCGTGGTGTACTCATCCCGGTTACAATATACTCTCAGAAATAAGAGGAGGCATGTGCTCAGCAGAGGGACACTTATAGGCTGTTACTTTATATATTAAACTATTTTAGAAACTGAAATACACTACACTACACTATTTACCCTTTTTCCGACACCACAGTGACATGTCTTTCGCAGCAGTGACGAGTATAGTGACAGTCCAGCCTATCTGCTATAATCGCGAGTACGGAATTGCATCTGACTCGCGCTCTGCGCTCAAGTACGCGACTTCTTGTGCACATTTAATTAAATTAATATATGGAAAAAATCCAAACCAAAGCATTTATTTTACACTTTAGATACCAGAAGCCACTTGTGTGATTTGTTGAAATTGAAAAGTTGGAATTTCTATAATATGTAATATGTAAAATAATTTTTAAACTTGGTAACAACATTATAATAAACTACCTGCGCACCGCGGTTTCTCCTGCATGAAAAAGCCGACTCCGATCGATAATATACATATAAATTTCCCTGATTGAATCGGATTTTTTTTCGCGGAACCATAATTGGTTTTCTAAAATGAAAATAGCCTAAGTTACCCGCTGTAATATCAGCTATCTGTCAGTGAAAGTCCCATCAAAATCGGTCCAGTTGTTTCGGAGAATAGCCGGAACAAACTGACAGACAGACAAACAAAAATCTTAAAAATTTAATTTTTCATATATACTTTCATAAGCATTGAATAGAAAGCTGTTATTTTGCTATTACAAACAGATAAATCAATTTTATTTATTTATATAGATAAACCATACAGTTATCCTACTCCTGATACTCTGCATTAGCTATGCCACTGCGCAATTGCAACTGAGCCGTTAATATCATATTTTTAAATAAATAAAAATAACTTATCATAAATAGTTTAATATTTCAACATATCACGACTTCGCTGAAAATAACCTTAAAATACGTCTCGAAATCGGATTGCCAAGTATATATTTCTTTTTAATTAGTAAACCTCAAATACTTTAAGAAAATTCGGCCAGACAAGTGTTTCGTGTACTTTATTCATCGCTCCTTATTCTGAAATGTTTGACGATATCTCGAGTAGCATTAATTTAATTAGAACTCGACCAGTTTCCCGAGGATTCAGAAACATTTCTAAGAGTAGTCCTACTTAAGTCATATCATTCGAGAGCCAACAGAACCCAACGGGCATTAATCTAGGAGGATTTTAAAACCTAGGAATAGATATCGCCGAGATTTCTGACTGAGGTGTTGTACGGACAGCCTTGATTGATGCAGATTAACACCATAATATGCAATGCTGTCACTACACTGCTCGTGGGAACGCAACGGAGAGTCAGATTTTCTTTGACTCGAACCAAAATGGCGGCGACGTGGTTCGCCACCCGTCACGTCCTCTATTCTCGCGGGAGCGAAAAAAACTATCCGTTTATAACTAGCCGTGCTGTTGTTTATTTTAAAGCATATAACTGAGGGAATTACACTATAACTATATTATGGCTAATCGAGGTGCAATTATATCTATAATAGACCTACTGACTTCAACAGACTGTAAGAGAACCGCAGATCTATGGCTACCCAATAAATCTCTGGTTCTCTTACAATCATAAAATATCGTGTGAATCCACCATATGAAATTCAAAATTCTTACTCGTATGTACAAGAAGTTACATTTTGTTTGAGTAATGTCACAGCGGCAGTAGGAGAATTTAATGAATTACAGGTAATGTACCTTTGTTAAAAATGTTATATAGTTATATTCATAGAGTTACAGCCTATGAGTGTCCCACTGCTGAACACAGCCCTCTTCTCATTTTTGAGAGTCCTCTGGAGATCGGAAGTCACGCCACACTGTTCCAATGCAGGTTGGCATGCAGGTATTTTTTATTCCTAAGACTAGCAGGTTTCTTTTCATCATCATCATTATTGAAACCAACTGCTAGTTCACTGCTGAAAATAGGGCTCCCCAATAGATTATCACAAAAGTTTGTAGCTCTTCATTTGGGGGATTTTGCCATAGTTGTCCCGCTTAGCAAGCGGGTTGGTTACCGCAGTTTATTTATTCAGATGTTCCAGGAAGATGCTGCTGCGTATCTCCTGATTTACATTTTCACTCTGTCGACTTTTAACGACTTTTAGAAATTCAAACTTATTAATAATTTATAGACATTGAGCTCCTTTCAATGATAACCGGAAGATGTCGCCCACACAGAAAACAATATATCTTAGTGCTGTCTTAAAACATAGCGGTACACCCTTCCCTTCTTCTTCCCGTATCAGATGTAACAATGACGTAACAGGATTAGAGGAAGTTAATCTTAATATACCAGATAATAAAAAAAAATATTACATTATGACAAAATTTCAGAGTCAAAGCAAATATGTGAAGTTAATTAAAGTGGATAACGGAGATTTCAGTAAAATTATTATTAATCCTAGAGTTTTTGTTACTTTTTTTTAATAAAATGCAGGGCAGTTTGAGTTACTACGCTGATTTAACCCAGTTATTTAAAGCGAGTAACTGAACCACAGAGTGCGCTGTTAGTTTTAACAGTGCAGCGCTCCTAGTATATATTGACGCATAAAACACATCTGCACGCTTTTATGTAATCATGCCTGACGTACCGTGATGTGGAGCAGTCCCGTAGCACCTCTGCTGCGTTATTATTCTATACCCTCAAAGCACTATATTATGATAAGAATATACTTTAATTCATACTAATATTATAAATGCGAAAGTAACTCTCTTTGTCCTTCCGTCTGCTTGTTATTTATTTTTATTTATTTTTTATTTGATAAAGTGACGAAACGAGATGTGTGTATGTTACTTTATATGTATGTGCATATTTGTGTATCATTGTATATTTATCATAATATATATTGTAATTATTTAATATGTATTTTGAGTATTTTTTATGATTGTATTTCATATTTATTAATAGCTTTTAAGACCTCCTCAATAGATTGCCACAAAAGCTTGTAGCTCTCAATTTAGGGGGATTTTGTCATAGTTATAAGTGTGGTGGCAAGCGGGTTGGCAACCGAAATTTATTTGCTCAGATGTTCCAGAAAGATACTGCTGCCCATCTCCTGGTTTTTATTTTCCCTCTGTCGACTTTTACTACACCCCCGGAAGAGATCAAGAGGTGAAGGACACATGTCTACGGAATAACAAATATTTCTACAGCATGTGAATCATCGTGACGTGTGATCCCGCATTGAAGCATCGTGACGGACACTTCCTGGCTTCAAAACCCGTCTCCTCCTCGCACAGGCCTCCTCCCATTTATGAGAGCATAAATGGGAGGAGGCCTGTGCTCAAAAGTGGGCCAATAATATACTATTACTGTCCTGTACAGGCTATTTGCAGCCTGATGTTAATAACTGATGATGACGTACATTGCTTCGACGATAAAGGTACAACTTATGTCTACAAAAAAAAAGTTGCGGATCGAATTATTGCTCCCACAATTTTGGAGTTACCTTTTACAGTCAAGGACAATCGATCGAATCGAATTACATTTCTATACAAAGTTTAACGCAAAGGCCAAAGTTTACAATATGGGTAAATTTATTGTAACAACTTTTTAATGAAAAGTTAATGTATATTGGATAAACTAGACATATGTATGTAATCAATAAGACTTTTGTAAACGTCTATTTTTAATATCATGAATTCGTAATTACCTTTTAGAAGTCGTAGAGTTTATAGCGAAGTATAGTAGGAGCATAGGTAATATTATTTTATTTCTTACATATAATTGTATGGATGTCGGATCATAAATAAATTGGACATATGCATTTTAAACATATTATTCAAAATTGTGTTGTGTATTTCTGCGTTGTCACCGAAAATATAATGTAAATATAATGTTGCGGCTATGGTGTGACGCGCTGAGGATATAGCGTAATTTCATTGGAACCACACAGTAACAGAATATATTAAATTATGAAGTGAGGTGATAATTTTAACATAGTAACGACATTATACGTCCTATTATTGTGCACAAGCGTGGCCTAGTTTTGGGTGGATTTTAGAGTCAAGGAGAGGCCGTCACCAGGTGTGTACTTCATATTACCTCGACGTATTTCACAAACATAGAGATATATTTTAACTGGTGGTAGAATTTCTTTGAATCCGTCTCGGTAGGTACCACCTCAGAGCCAGTTATTCTGCCGTGAAGCAGTTGTGTGACACTACCGTGTTTCGGTTTGAAGGGCACTGAGGGCTAGTGTAATCACTGGGCAAATGAGACTTAAGATCTGATGTCTCAGGGTGACTGGCGTAGTGTGGGGTCACACAGAAGTTTTCCGGGTCACGTGAACTCTAGCTCGTTTCGTCACTTTAAATAATAACAAAAAAAATATTTTACTTTACCGCCGAGCATGTTGTAAATAAGTGGTTAAACTTTGAAATAACCTATTTACAGGTATCGGCGCCAGCGTTCGAAGTCAGGTTGCTCACGTACAATAAGCATTTGCCAAATGCCAAATGAAAAATTAATATACACATTTATTCTGTAATAAGGCCGTGTGGTAGCGGCCTAAGAGAATCTACCACCCCATCCCATCCCATGGGTGTTGTAAAAGTCGACCGAGGGAAATTAAAACCAGGAGATGGGCAGCGGCATCTTCCTGGAACATCTGAATAAATAAACTGCGGTTGCCAACCCGCCTGCCAAGCGTGGTAACTATGGCAAAATCCCACCGATACGAGAGCTACACACTTTTGTGGCTCTCTATGGGGGAGGTTCTATGTTCAGTAGTGGACTTGTGATAGGCTGAAACGACGACGATTCTGTAATATGTAGTGAATGAATACTGTAAGAGGAAATCGGCACTTACGGAGATTATATTATTTATATTAACATATATCACACAAACAACCCTTCTCTAAATGTTGACAGTGTTTGCATACTTTAACACGCAGTGAGTGTGTTGGCGAACCACGTCGCCGCCATTTTGGTACGAGTCAAAAAAAATCTGTTTCTCCGTTGCGTTCCCATGAACAGTATAATGACAGCATTGCATATTATGGTGTTAATCTGCACGAATAAAGGCTGTCCCCAGAATACCTTATTCGCCTCTCTCGACACCTCGGTTGGAAAGAGGAAGGCTATCGGCTGTTTTGTCACGTCGAAATATAACAACTATTATTCAAACAATATTGTACACTATTACCAAAACTAACTAAATACAAAAGCAAATAATAATAACTAAAATGATATATATTACAGATTTTTTGTTCAAAGGATACGATCGTAAATAATATAGCTAAATGAATCATGTGAAGCATAACGAGTTCTAGTTTTTGACAAACTTTGTTCAAACAGTATTCGAAATATGACTTAGTTTTAGTAAGTAATATATATTTCGTAACAAAGGAAAATGATTGAATCATACTTATCGGAAATATGAATTTTTATACAAACTAAATTTATATAAAAATATACGTAATACATTAAGAGCCTGGAATTTGGATACTTCCACAATGAAAACAATACAATTTTATTAATTTGAATATAGAAAATATATTTCACAGTATATATGTATATATGTCCCGCTCGTCGCTTTTTCACCACGGTGACAACTTTCAAATACTATGGAACCGAAAAGCATCTATTTGTATTTTTGCACAAAACTCAAATTATTGGTTTTCTGGTGTGGTTTTCTTGTGATTGTCCCTATGTCTGAGATACTGCATCGCAGGCTACCTCCGATATTATCGATATCGTTATATCGGGCGCGGGTGGTTTAGGAGTAAGTTACTAGTGATAGAATTCCTATGCAGGACTCCGTCTAGGTAGGTACCACCCTAGGCCTGTTATTCTGCCACGAAAGAGTAATGTGCAAACATTACTGTGTTTCGGTCTGAAGGGCACTGAGAGCTAGTGTAGTCACTGAGCATTTGAGGTTTAACAACTGATGTTCTGGATGATACGACGTTGTTGTGACGAAGTTGTTCGGATGTTATTGCCTCGGTTGAAGATCATCCGGGAAGACATCGTCGTAAGTAAACTAACGAGGGGTTAAAATGGCGATGAATCTTTATTAAAAAAGCTGGAGAGTTTGAATTTTTGAACGCGCTACGCCCAGAAAATTCTACACGGATTTGTAAAATTATTCTCGCATTTTTTTTATTAGATTACGCGACGAGACGATCAAAACGTTCACCTTATGGTAAGTGCAATGTCTGCCTATACCAAATGCTGTATCAACTAGAACATTTCTGTGTAGCACCACATTGCGCCCGTCACCCCGAGATATCAGTTCTTAAATCTGGTATGCCCAGTGACTACTCTGGCTCTCAGTGCCCTTAGATAACCCGTTTATAGATAAAGGTTCTAAGCTATAAAACTTTATGCTGCGGCCTTAAGAAGCTGTACACTGAGAAACGAACATTACCGAGAAAGTATCAGCGAGATGCAATGACGTAAGGCCCAGTTATTTGGTCGAGTTATTTTAAGCGGGTGATATCGCAGGACATAGAACTAGTCTGTGTCATTTTGATATTATATACTATTTTTTATTATTAATCCCCTGAAATGCTACCGTAATTCTAGAAAAGTAGACTTCTTCACTTTTAAGTTAAAGCGGCGTGATAGATTGTTTCCTCTTCGCTAAGAACGTATTTGTTTTGTATTAAAAATAAATAGAGAGATATTTTCTCCTTCTTAGTTACCGATCGATACAATGTTTTCAATGTAGCTTTATCACTACTATAATACCGCGAAAATAATTGATTGATTGTATACATGTATAGACGATAAGTACGTTAAAATAAACATGTATAGATGATTAGTACGTTTAAGTAATAAAATGGCGCCTTTATAATTTCTCCTGTGTCATGCGTTTTACATAATTTGGAACTGTATCCGTAGGTTAAACATATTTTGCAGTAGGGGAAAAGAACTCGGGCGAGTATGTGGATTCCGCGCTATGCTAACATATCAACAACAACAATATAGACTTACGATTAGACATAGTAAAAACTTCAAGCAGTTTTAAGCGACTTCAGTTTAAAGAAGCTTTTAATAGAGCCATTATCCTCGAAAGCTAGAAGCTAGAAGGCACGGAATTTCCCTCGCCTACTCGTTACTACTCCTACACTTTGGATAAGAAATGTGAGCAGTACAGGCTTTTTATATGTTTGTATACGGAAGACAGTGAGGAGACGAGCGAATCTAGTGTATGGGCTGGGCATATGGTTCTTAACAACACCCTCGACACCCTGAGACACCAGGTCTCAGGGTGACGAGCGAAATTTAGTACCCATAATTTTTCTGGGTAATACAGCATTTTTTACGGGCAGATGTTGCACATACCATCAAGTGAACGATTTCCTTGTCTGTTTTCCACAAAAAAAAAATCTTAGCAATAAATTATGACCAATCCAGTATCATCATCATCATCATCGTCACTTAAGCCTATCACTAACTAGTCCACTGCTGAACATAGGCCTCTCCCTTAGATTTCCACAAAAGTTAGCAGCTCTCAATTTGGGGAGTTTTCGCCATAGTGGCCACGCTTAACAGGCGGGTTGGTAACTGCAGTTACTTTGTTCAGTTATTTCAGGAAGATGCTGCTGCCCATCTTCTGGATTTAATTGTCCCTCTGTCGATTTTTACGACACCCACGGGATGGGATGAGGTGGTAGATTCTTTAAGTCGCTAACAAACAGATAACAATTAAACAGAGAAATAGAAATCAACGTACATATTTAAAACTCTGAACATTATTAAAGGAAGCATACGTCGAACACTCAAAGGTTGCGTTAGCATTCATTTAAAAGCGTGCACGTCGAAGCTTAACGGGGGTTATTCATGTTGGCTCATTAGCAAAGCTTTGTGCCGTATAAACCCATTGGACTTAATTCGTTTGCAGAGAAGGTGAAAGAAAATGTTTACAATCTGTAATAAATGGACAATATATTATCAACTAACATTCAAATCTGTACTAATATTGTAAATGCGATAGTAGCTCTCTCTGTCTCTCTGTCTGTTTGTTACCTTTTCACGGCTCAACCGCTTAACCGATCTTGACGAAATTTAGCTCAGAGATAACTTGCACACCGGAAAAGGACATAGGATATAGATACTCTTTATCCCGGAAAATTAATAACAGGAAAATAAGTATTTGGCGAATGATGGTGCCAAGGAAAAGGGTAGCTACCCGCCAGATCGAGTGGTCTGATCTGGGGAGGACCTCTCCTCCTACTAGTAATATTTAGATGTTGTTTATATAGTGCGCATCTCAGAAAACTTTCATAGGGCGATTATGGACATATCCGAATATTTCTTGAGCTTCTCATGTGGCGACATAGATGTCGCTACATCACTCCCCCGTTGAGACTGGAAGTCGTAGTTTTAACGTGGAGAACTTGTGACGTCAGGCGATGAGGTGCAGTCTGTCGTTGCGGTGAACCTGTGCCCAGGTCTTCAGTGCGTCGAGACGTATGGAGACAAGTGTTGATGCCGCAGGAGTCAGCCTGAGGAGAGGGGGCCGCGGTTGATCCTCAGAGGCTGAGAGACTAGGCAGCACGCGTTCTGCCGACAGAAGTCGTGGTGCTGTGACTGCGATGGCTGCCGATGACGTTGTTGCTGTGCTTCGGAGAAGCTGGTTGCGATGTTCATAATGAGGTCATCATTTTGGCGGATGATATTGCCATAGAAAAGGGTAGCTACCCGCCAGATCGAGTGGTCTGATCTGGGGAGGACATCTTCTCCTACTAGTAATATTTAGATGTTGTATATATAGTGCGCATCTCAGAAAACTTTTATAGCGCGATTATGGACGTATGCGAATATTTCTTGAGCTTCTCATGTGGCGACATAGATGTCGCTACAAGCACATGAAGTCACGGGCATCACCTAGTATATTATAATTTCCTAATATTCGTTTTTTTCCCATTAGTTTTTTTTAATTAGATTTTGCACTTCGTTTTATACAGATTTCGACAGTTTGGCAGATAGTAGATCGGTATAAAAAGAAAAAAATATGTAATTCTTCGTACATTCTTTTTTTGTAGAAGAGGGGGCAAACGAGCAAGCGGCTCACCTGATGTTAAGTGATCACCGCCGGCCATGAACATCCGCAATACCAGAGGAATCGCGGGTGCGTTGCCGGCCTTTGAGAATGGAATAGGCTCTTTTCTTGAAGGTCCCTAAGTCGTATCGGTCCTTAAAAACCGCCGGCGGCAGCAGATTCCATAAAGTGGTCGTGCGTGGCAGAAAATCCCGCGAAAAACGCACTGTGGTGGAATGCCAACCATCAGAGTGGTGACGTTGGAATTTTGAGTTCTGCCGCAAAGTGCGATGGTGAAAACCAGCGGCTGGAATTAATCCGAACAATTCCTCGAAACCCTCGCTGTGTGTTATTATATTATATAACACACGTGGAGTATTAATCGTATAATAAGTTTCACTGCGAGACGTTTGAACTGATTTGTTTATCTGTTTTTTTTATTGCATAAAGTGATGAAACAAGCAAAACGTTCACTCGATGGTAAGTGCAACGTCTGCCCATAACAAATGCTGTGTCACCCAGAAAATTTCTGCGTGACACTACACTGTGCCCATCACCCCGAGACATAAGTTCTTAAGTCTCATATGCCCAGTGATTACGCTAGCTCACAGTGCCTTTCAAACTGAAACACAGTAATTTTTGCACACTACTGCTTCACGGTAGAATAACTGGCCCTGGTGTTGTACTTACCTAGACGAAATCCGGCATAGGAATCCTACCACCAGAAAGTGCTGTTGTTTGAAAAAAAATGACACATAAATGAATTTTATTTCTTTGTTTCTTATTTTCGCAACGTTATTATTTCGAACAACCTTGAAGATATGGTTATTCTTTTTCAATAGCCCTTACAGAGTCGACTAATGGACTCAGGCCCTTTCCTAGTTTTTTTCGGAGTAAGTGTGGAAACGAATAGAGGAATCCTACCACCGGTGAGAGAAGGAGAAAAGATTAAGATTTGAGGATGACGGGCGCAGTGTGGTGTCACCCAATAATATTCTGGGTGACAAAGCATCTGTTTTGGGTAGACGTTGCACTTACCATCATTTCAACGTTTTGCTTGTGTCGTCACTTTATTCAATAAAAAAAAGATTTACTAGAATTACCACACTTGTCACGCGACTTGGCGATCGCAGTACCACTTGCCCTTTTAAACTGTACTGCCAGTCACCGTTCTTCATACATTTTATAATGTCTAGTAGACAGATGCGCAGTGATGTCAATTATTCTGAACTCAATATGCAGTTAATGCCTGTTTTACTAAATTAGAGCAGGTGCTGTAAATGCTGTAAAATATTCTGATAATTGAGTGGCTACTGGACAACTGGAGACAATTATTTAGTTTTCATTATTTTCTCAAATTATTGTATTCTGATTGCTTTCAGCCTGGGATAAAAAAATAAGTTCTTTTTAAATAAGTTCGTTTTCTGCATAAATTACAAATAAAATACTAAGCGTTCGTAACGTCAAGAAGTTCTTCCATGTGGCAGAGAAAATAGTTAAAATTAAAGCCTAGCGAAAACCATTGCTGGCCGAAAGTTCATACTCTTTTATTTATAAATTATCATTATTTGTCATATAAATTTTTACGGATTTTATCGTGTTTAATTTTGAACTATTTCTATTCCGATGTTTCGAGTGCTTAGCAGCAATGTTGACCATGCAAATATTTGTCCAGTGCTGTAATCGAACCCGCGACCCGCGGCGCACAAGCCAAGGGCTTAGCCACTGCGCCAACCGAAAATTAAAATGTTTATTTATACACCATTAAATTATTTTATTATTTGTTCCGGGTTTGGGTGTTTGTGCATGTGGAATTTATCCTACTGTGGGGCTTCGTTTTTTTTTTAAAAATGTGTTTTTAATGAAACCTTTAGTCATTGTATTTAATAACTTCTATTTTTTACCGTCCTGTGTTAGTACACAGAGTATTTTCAAAACGAAACAAACTTTCTGTAGTTAATTTTGTTCTGCTACGACGAAGAAGTTTAACGTATGCGTACATAAGTACGAGTACACACACGGATTTTTTGTTCTGGCATTTTTATTCCGCCTTCAATCGGAGGTCATAGATTTTCTTGGCATTTCCTTGGCCGACTTTTACGACACCCATGGGATGGCAGATTATCTAACGCCGAAAGAACATGGCCTTATTGTTGTCGTAATGTAGTTCGGGATATATCTATTTACAAAAATTCGCCCAAATTATCGAATAAGAGGTATTGAAAGTAGACCAGCCCTATAGTATCATGGGACACCCGGTTCTGAAATAACGAAGTTTCTTACCTTATTCGAGAAATATTAATAGTAAAAAATTGTGGTCAGGTATTTGGTACGGCAGGGGGCTTGCCAGCAAATTCGTACGTGACACAAAAGCGTTAAATTGTCTCTCTTTCCCTCTAAAGTCACTGCTTGCAGAGAGATAGTAAATTTGAAAATACCATGTAATTTAATTATAATGAATTAAATTACATGGTACAGATCAGACAGAGGTATTTATAAATCATTGTAAATTTTGCGAAAAAAATATCATTTTTCATCATCATTTCAGCCTATTACTAGTCCACTGCTGAACATAGGCCTCCTCCATAGATTGCCACAAAAGTTTGTAGCTCTCATTTTGGAGGGATTTTGCCAAAGTTGCCACGCTTGGCAGGCAGGTTGGCAACCGCAGTTTATTTATTCAGATGTTCTGGAAAGATGCTGCTGCTCATCTTCTGGTTTTAATTTACCCTTCTGTCGACTTTTGTATGTAGAGATAATGTAGAGATAACAGCAAATATTTTCAATATGGTTATTTGTTCACCAAGAGACTTTTAATAGGATGCCGATAATTTGCCGAAAATTTGCCGTTTTTCTACTACATTGTGCTTAAGAGAAAATAGAGGCCATTTTTTATTTAGTAGAGAATTAACACAGTTACATAATTTCAAACAACATTATAACGTATTAAAGTAATCGTTTGTCTATTTTCAAACTAAAACTACTAAAATAACAGCAGACTGTTGCAGACCATAAGTCGGAGTCGTAAGTAAAATATTAATAAAGGGCCGCAATGCGGTCCCGTCTTTGAAGGACGGCGGAATGTTTTAGCAGTCATGTGAAGCTAAAAGTTGTTTCAGATTACTGATTTTCTACTTTTGTTTTCAAAACAACACAAAATGAATTGCGTGTATCCTAATGGACATCCGCGTAGCCTAATGGTTAGAGTACCTGACTACAACGCCGCGGATTTGGGTTCGAATCCCAGTCGGAGCAAACATTTGTGCAAATACACAAATTGTTGGTTTCCGAGTCTGGTTGTGTTTTGCCGTGTGATAGCGGCTTAAGAGAATCTACCACCCCATCCCATCCCCTGGGTGTCGTAAAAGTCGACAGAGGGAGAATTTAAACCAGAAGATGGGTAGCGGCGCCTGCCAAGCGTGGCAACTATGGCGAATTCACCCCAAAATGAGAGCTACAATCTTATGTGGCCATCTATAAGGGCGTATGATCAGCAGTGGACTAGTAATAGGCTGAAGTTATGATGATGATGATGGTGATGTGTCTCCGCATCATAACCCACCTCCGATCTTATCGCCTGAGCTAACGTCGGGTAAGGATAGGTTGGGATGAGTGCCCCCCCGAATGGGTTCTCGCCTTGTCGTGGCGGGGGGGGGGGGGGGGGGGGCTTAGTAACTGTGGCTTGGTCACCCACGGTGAAGCTAAGAGGAACCCGGTCGGCCTGTTGCCTCAGGCTGACCCGAGGAGGTCGCTCCGAGTGGGCTGCGCAGGCCCTCTCTGGATGCGAACAGGCGGACTGCTGGGGGGAGCAGTACGCTGCCCTCGGAGTCGCGGGGAAGAGGAGTGTAGGTGTATCGTTGCCTCTCTACCTGTCCTCCGCGACTCTGGCGGGGCCGTACCGCGGATGCGGTGTTGGTGGACTGCTGGGGGGAGGAGTGAGTCGGCACTGCTCACCCTGCCCTTCGCAGCCGAGGTGGAGTCGCGGGGGAAGAGGAGTGTAGGTGTTGCGTTGCCTCTCTCCCTGTCCCTCGCGACTTTGGCGGGGCCGCGCCGTAGTTGCGGCGGTGGTGGGGCCGCGGGGGAAGAGGAGTGTTGGTGTGTCGTTGCCTCTCTCCCTATCCTCCGCGGCCGTAACGTGGTTGGCGACGGAGCCACAGACCAGATCCGTCGCATTTAATTTTTTTTTTTAATATATCTTAACCTGTAATGGTAACGCTTAAGTCTTGATAGTAAAGTTTCAGCCTATAAATGTCCCACCGCTGAGCAGAGACCTCCTCTCATTTCTGAGAGGGTTTTGGAGTCAGGAAGAATACGCCACGCTGCTCCAATGCGGGTTGGCGGACTGCACATGTCTTTGAAATATTTTTTATTTCTCAGACATTCAGGTTTCCACACGATGTTTTCCTTCACCGCCGAGTAAGTGGTAAATCAGCACTTAAAATTGCAATTAACAATTTTAGTGGTGCCGGCACCGGGAATCGAACCCACGTCAGTCTTGATAACAAATGGTCAATAGATGACGGTATTATCTATCATCCATCATCGGCCTGCGGCAGTCAACTGTTCCATTACTGAGCGCGTGCCTTTTTCAGTTCTAAAATTTCATATGTTCAGTAATTACACTAGCTCTTAGTGCTGCGCAGATTGAAACACAGTAATGTTCTAAGCGGATTCGGATCCTACCACAAATAAAAGTTAAAAGGTATTCTTTAGTAACACACTAGGTGATGACCGCGACTTCGTCAGTGAGGATATAGTTTTTGTATTATCCCGTGGTAATAAATTTTTTTTCTCTTTTAAAACGTATCCTATCTCCGTCTCCAGGATGTAAACTATCTCTGTGCCGAATTTCATCAAGATCGGTTCAACGGTTGAGCTGTGAAAAGGTAACAGACAGACAGACGGGAAAGAGATAGTTAGTTTCGAATTTATATTATTACTGGCCGATGCCCGCGACTTCGTCCGCGTGGATATAGGTTTTTTAAATATCCCGTGGGAACTATTTGATTTTCCGGAATAAAAAAGATCTTTTGTCCGTCTCTATCTCTGTGCCGAATTCGTTCAAAATCGGTTCAACGTTTGAGCCGTGAAAAGTTAACAAACAAACAGAGTTCGTTGTTTATTTCGAAGTTATAATATTATTAGTATTAGTATAAAGTATGGATGAACTAGGTTATGGTGAATACGTGAACGGTGTATGGATAACAGCATTTATCAATTTTACTCCTACGTCTTGGTGATTATGTAGAGGTAAATTAAAATTTTTAGTTCGGGCTTCAGATTATTAGTTAAAAGCGTGTGTGCATGTAGATAAGTCTTAATAGGCGCTGTAGTTTTGATTGGCATGCCAGTAAATAATGTATAAAACTCTTTTATTACGTCGTGTTTTTATCAATTTAGGCCAGGGCCTTTATTAATTAATATTTTACCTTATTTTACCGACATTAATTTTATTGTCAGCAGGTAAAATTTTACCGTACAAACAGATATGGCTAAATTATACAACACGTGCTGAAACCCGCGACTATGTCCGCGCGGATGTAGGTTTTTTAATATATATCCCGTGGGAACTATTTGATTTTCCGTCCTCAGAATACAAGCTTGCTCTGTGCCAAATTTCATCAAGATCGGTTTAGCGGTTGAGCTGTGAAAGGGAAACAAACAGACAGAGGGACAGAAAGAGTTACTTTCGCATTTAAAATATTAGTATAGTTACTTTTCAAAATGTTAATGGATAATTTTTACTTAATCACCCTTTTTTATAGAAGAGACCTATCACATTATTTCTCCATGCACGCGGTTGACTGGAAGAGAATGCAAAAAGGCATTAGGTTCGCCATTTGTAATTCTTTTTCTTATAGGTGAATACACTAAAGAGTAAATAAATAAATAAATAAGAGAGAAAACCAACAAGCCGCTTGTCTGACGGTAAATGATCACCGACGCCCATTAAATTTTATTGAGGGTTTAGTAAGTAAAATTCAATAAAAGGTATATTTTACACATATAACAAATTGTCAGGCTCGGTTGCGGCCGCGGGTAGCGGATTCCATTCCCGCTCGGGGCAAATATACATATGGCCTACAGGTAGGTGTTCCGGGTCTGGGTGTTCGGGCATGTGGAATTTATGTCTGTAAAACGCACCCGCGACACAGGAGAAATCCAACTGTGGAGCATCGTTTTTTTTATATATAGATATTTCAACAGGTTTTATTTTTTCGTAATATGACCGACCACAGACAGGTCGGACTTAAAATTTTATTTTTAATACGATTACGGTTTTAAAAAGAGCGGTTTAGCAACAAGCGGACTAAAATAAATGTAAATAATTTGGTTTTAATTTAAGCTCATCTTAAAAACTCTGAGGTTTCTTTTTGATACTAGGATATTTGATTATTTATTTTTGGATATTTACCAAAAACATAGGAGTTAAGTATGGTACTTAAATGTGCTAAGTACAGGAACATTATTATGCTCGCTTCTAATTAAAAAGTAACTAGATATATAAAATAATAGTAATTTGTAGGTATAATTATTATCAACTTTTCAGTCCAAATCCACAGCTGAACATATGCCTCCACCAAAGGCTGCCACAAAAAACGATCCACAGCCTGGTCGTCGCTCTATCTAATGTTAGGTTTACGTTTTCGGATATAGCTACTGCAAGATTAGTTTACTTTCGCACTCGTTCTCGCGCTCTGGTGCAGAACGGACCTATTTTTGACCGCGCTCCATGCGCAATCAAGCTCAAAAATCATACTCGTTATGGACAGTTGTCTGTAAACGCCCGTTGTCACAGTTGTGGATAGTGGCCAACACCCGCTCCCGTAGCGGTGTGTCTGGTTATTCTTCTTCGTGCGTGCCTTCATCTATCGTGTCCCTCGAAGTGGAAGTGTTGTGCTTCGTGGTGTTGTGCGAACGTGAAAGTTACGCGAGAGCGTTCCTGTATTGCGTCGGCTTGCTGGTGAAAACCGTGAGTAGAGTGCATACACATATCTCGCCTCAGAGGCGGCCTTGTATTTTTGTGTCCGCTTGTTGCACTAGGCAACAGCAAGGTACACACCCTCGCGCACCTAAGGCGTAAGGCATTAGGTGACGTAAATATAGCACACACCTCCCTGCTCACGTAGGGAGAATATTTTGCATTTGTGTACACACCGCCTCTCGAACCATCGAAATGGCGACACCCCGTGCCCCCGCGCCGGAGTTTGTACATCTCGCGGAGTTTTTACGCGCCGCGCACCCCGAGATCTGGGCGCAGTTTCACGCCCATTGCGTTATGTCGGAGGAAATCTCTGGAATCCGTCCAGACACCCAAAATCTGCTTAGGAGTCGCGTAGCAACGTTTGACTCCGACAGCCCGTCATCGCCAGCTGTAGAGCCGGCCGCGCCGACACCTGCGCAAGATGACGCATCCGCACCTGTGTGCGAAACAATGCCAGGCGTAATCGCCGGCAATAAAAAGACCGTGCCGACCGTGTCGGCATCGTCAGTAAAGAACGCACCTGCAGGCAATAAAACCGCCGCTAATGGGTGCAATAAAACACAAAGCACACCTGCGCTTCCCTTCCGGGAATCGCAATCCATTGTTGGGCCCGCGGCCCTTTCGGACGAGGGATCCGACATGGATTGCGAGGAATCCGGAAATGCGCACGACGACGGCTTCACCGTCGTCGCGCGCAAAGCAAAGAAACGCGCCGCGAAAACGGATTCCGAGCCTAACTCGGACACCACATCGCCGTCCGCCTCACGGAACCCGGCCAAAAAGGGCGTGTCCAACAGTCGCAAGACTATAGATAAGTCACTGCCCGCGCATCCCGCGGCGCAAACGAACAAAGCTCCTCCGCCAATTATCCTACAGGATAAAGCGCAATGGAACAATCTGTCACTTTGGATGACAAACAAGAAAATTGTGTGCCCGAAGGCGCAGACGGCAGTGCAAGGTATCCGCGTATACCTCAGCACAGTCAGCGATTTCAGGGCCGTCACCAGCCATTTGCGTGGAAACAACATAAGTTTCCACACGTACTCACTCGCGGAAGAACGAAGACTCCGCGTAGTCATTAGGGGCCTGCCTAAAGAATTAGAGACTAGCCACATTCTCAGTGACCTTAAGTCACAAGACATACCTGTGTTGGAGGTGCATCGTATGCATCACCCACACAATAAGAAGTCGTACGACCTGATCCTTGCCATACTGGAATTAACTCCAGAAGGCAAGCAGGTCTTTAACGTTAAGACGATTTGCGGCCTTTCAGGCCTTTCTATTGAGGCACCCCGCAACAGGGGCATCATTGGCCAGTGCCACAGATGCCAACTGTACGGACACTCTGCCCGAAATTGTTTCGCCCGCCCTCGTTGCGTAAAATGCCTCGGGGATCACGGCACCCAGGATTGCGCTCGCACGCCAGAAGCGCAAGAGCCCCCAAGCTGCATACTCTGCGGTGAGCTGGGACACCCCGCGAATTACCGCGGGTGTAACAGAGCGCCGAGGAGTACAAAGCGCAGGGGAGCCAAGAAGAACGGCCGTAGGAAGGGCCCCGGGGCCACACAGCCCCAAACACCCGCTCCTATACAAACACCTAAGCCCGCGACTAAACCCGCGCCTAAACAAACGCCCGCGCCCGCTCCGGCCGCAGCGAAACCCGGTCCCGCTGACGGGACTACCGGGCAGAGCAAGAGCCAGAGCGCCGCGCCGGCGACGAACGCATGGACAAAACCGTTGCCCATGACGCAAAAGAGCGCAGCCGCCTCACGGCCCGCGCCTCAAATCGCAACGCCCAAAATACAGGGCTCGTCAAATCTCGCCGCAGATTTCTCGCTAATCTGCGGCTTCATGCGCAGCATAAATGTTGCCGAACTTTCGACTTTAGCTCGCAAAATCCGCGAAGCAAAGTCTCCTCAAGACCGACTCATGGCTACCGTAGAGCACATGAACGTCATCGACGCGATTTGGACGTATCAATGCGCCTAAACATCACGCGCCGCGTCGAAAAATAAAATTTTTAATTGTTACCAATGGCGTCCCATATAGGTAGGATTAAACCACGCTCTCTGACTGTCTCGTATTTTAACGCAAACGGTCTTAAGACGCAGTTAGTTGAAGTCGCGAATTTCCTTCGTGACCACGACATCGACGTTATGCTAGTGCAAGAGACTTTCTTAAAACCTAGTATGCGCGATCCAAAGATTGCCAATTACAAATGCATCCGTAATGACAGAGCGACCGCGAAAGGCGGCACTCTGATCTACTATAAAAAGTCCTTGCACTGTATCGCGCTCGATACACCCGACTTAGTTAATATAGAAACTTCCGCGTGTAGGTTAGCAATGACCGGCCATAGGCCGCTTGTACTAGCATCAGTCTACCTCTCGCCATCCAAACAATTATTAGAAGCAGACCTAAAATCCCTACTAGATTTAGGCCGTTCTGTTATTCTCGCCGGAGACTTGAACAGCAAGCACGGCAGTTGGAATTCCAACGCAAATAACACAAACGGTAATATACTGTACAGATTAGCGGAGAGCCATAACGTAAACGTTATAGCTCCCGAAACACCAACCAGAGTTCCGACGCAGTTAAATCAGCGGCCGGACACTCTCGATGTAGCCATTATTAAGGACGTGAACTTAGAAATAGACTCTATAGTTACGCTTCACAAACTTGAGTCGGACCACCGTCCGGTCATTTTTAAGCTGGGCCGGCCAAATGGTGAGGTCACACAGACCAAAACCATTGTGGACTGGCGTACCCTCGGGGTCAAACTCGAGGCTACGAGCTCCCAGCACTTGGATGAAATACCAGATATTATCGACTCGCCAGAGGTAGCCTGTCGAGCGATAAAATCATTCTCAGGTCATCTCAAAACAGTCGTCGGAGAATCCTCCCGGACGGTTACGGTGTCGAGCGATCGACGCTGCAATCTACCGGCGGACCTCCGACGCCTGATTAGAGAAAAGAACCGTGCGGCCAAAGCGCACGACAGATATAGAACAGACGCGAATAGACTCAGACTGCGCCTCCTACAAAGGGATGTTAAAGAGCGCTTATCTGAGTACACTAAAGATAGCTGGGACACTATGCTTGGAGAAATCGAGCCGTCGCACACTGCCTACTGGCAGTTGGCACGGTCTCTCAAAGCAGAGCCGGTCTCACCCATGCCGCCACTTATTAGATCGAACGACAACTCGCTCGCCTTCGACGACGGCGAAAAAGCCGAATGCCTTGCAGACAGTCTAGAGAGCCAATGCACTCCGTCTCTCGCGCCTGCGGATCCCGACCACCTGCAGCAGGTGGCCGCGGAACTCGAACGCAGGGCTGCCATACCACCAGTGGGCGAACCACTGACTCCAGTGACTCTCGACGAAGTCACGAAGATTGTTAAAAATCTTAAAAACCGATCCGCGCCCGGCCTCGATGGCATAAACAACAGGGTGATCAAATGTCTAACTACGCCGCTATTGTGTCTGTTAGTCAGTATTTTCAACGCGCTCCTCTCCAGCTGCTCCTTCCCGGACGACTGGAAGGAAGCGGACGTTATAGGTATTCCGAAGCCTCACAAGCCGAAGAACATCCCGTCCAATTATCGCCCAATAAGTCTCCTCAACTCGATGGCCAAGATTTATGAGCGAATAATCCTTAGTCGATTAAAAGACTACGTCCTTAATAATAACATCCTTCCAGACGAGCAGTTCGGCTTTCGCCCCGAACACTCGTGTACCCATCAAGTGCACCGCCTAACGGAGCACATATTAGAAAACTTTCACGACCGCCCTAAGCCAGTAGGCACAGGGGCCTTATTTTTCGATGTCGCAAAGGCATTCGACAAAGTCTGGCACGACGGCTTGTATTACAAGTTGTATCACACAAAAGTGCCGGACAGACTCGTGAACATCATACGAGCCTTCTTGTCCAATCGCCTATTTCGCTTCCGGGTAGAGGGAACGCGCTCCTCAAGCCGCCCTCTCCGTGCGGGTGTCCCTCAGGGCTCCTGCCTCTCTCCACTCCTTTTTTCGCTATACACTAGCGATATACCTAAAGACCCTAAAGTCAATCTTGCGCTTTTCGCAGATGACACGGCCCTGTATTATTCCGATAAGCACAAGGGCCGCATAACGATTCAGCTCCAAGCCGCAGCCGATCGCCTAGGCGAATGGTTCCGGAAATGGAGAATAGAGGTTAACCCCGAGAAAAGTGTAGCAATATACTTCTCGAGGGGCACGCCCAAGCCAGCTAGACGTTACCACACAATCGGCAACAATCAGCTAGGCTCGATCACCCTGTTCGGACGCCCTATTCCCTGGGAAAAGAGCGTCAAATACCTCGGGGTCACGTTAGACGCAGCGATGTCGTTCGCTGCGCACATTAAGAACGTGCGTAACAGGGCGGCTTTTATCGCAAGCCGTCTTTACCCGTTAACTTGCTCTTCAAGCAAAATGTGCTTAAGACACAAACTTCGCCTCTACAAGACATGCATTAGACCCGTAATGTCCTATGCATGCGTCGCGTTCGCACACGCGACGGGCAATCATATAAAGAAATTGCAGGCGGTGCAAAACAGATTCTTGCGAAGTGCCACCGGAGCCGGCTGGTACCAACGCAATGTCGACCTTCACAGCGACTGTGAAATGCCCGTACTCTCTGAACACTTCAGAGAAGTATCACGGCGGTTTTTCGAAAAAGCCGCGGTTCATCCAAACCCGCTGGTGGTTAAAGCAGCGAATTATCGATCCGACAAAAACGCGACCGAACGCAAACGTCGACCGCGAAATGTGCTAGACGACACGGACGTCTCAGCACTCCCTGACCACGATACGGTCAGTCACGATCCGAACAACACTGTACACACAGTTAATAGTTTCAACATCACACGCACAACGTCGCGCGACCGCCGTAGAGAGCGGCGCGCAGCTATCGATACTAACACCGCGTACACCAGATACACCCGTATTCCAGGGCGGTTCTCACCGCCCAGAGTTTCCGACACACAAGTCGACAGTCCGAACGGAGGCCCGCAGTCTCCCTCGGACGGTCATTAGATGACTTTATAAATAAAATTATGGAGATATTCACTGTAGCGCAAGCACGCTAGCGAACGCAACGGTCCGAACTTAGAAGTTTAGTAGGAGTTTATATTTATGTATCTATGTTTTGGGTCAAACCAAACCTGGCACGCGGGCCCCGGGCCCGCGAGCACAGCATCCGATGAAGCTGTAAAAGCCAAAAGGCTAACAGCGATCACATCACCGAAAATATATATTTACTTTCGCTATTTTCACAGCTTGATATCTTATGGAATTTTATTATGGGGACATGCGGCTGACGTGAATGTAATCTTCACTTTTCCGAAAATAGCAGTTCATGTGCTCTCGTGATTCGCTAAGGGAACTGTTTAAAGAAATTAATATTTTATCTTTTACATGCCAGTATAATTATGAAAACGTTATGCATGTACGTAAATTTGAAACACTATTCCCCAAGAACAGTGACAATCATGATTTAAAATTAAAAAATAATAATAAACTAAATAATCCAAAATTTAGACTTAATGAAGTAAAAAATTCTTTTATGGGTCGATGTACACGTATTTATAACAAAATTCCGGAACATATAGTGAATTTAACGGAAACAAAATTTAAAAGTTATATTAAAAAATGTTTGTGCTCTAAAGCATATTATAATATAAATGATTATTACAATGATAAAGAAGCTTGGAAAGTGTTCATCCAGGGAAACATCAAGTAACTAACCACACGATATAACTTATTTTGTAAGCAGCTACGTGACTTTTTTTTTTATTGGATAAAGTGATGAAACGAGCAAAACGTTCACCGGATGGTAAGTGCAACGTCTCGTGCCCATAACAAATGCTGTGTCGCCCAGAAAATTTCTGTGTTGATCACCCTGAGACATAAGTTTTTAAGTCTCATATGCCCAGTGATTACGCTAGCTCACAGTGCCCTTCGAACCGAAATACAGCAATGTTATCACACTGCTGCTTCACGGCAGAATAACTGGCCCTGGGGTGGTACCTACCTAGACGGATACCTGCATAGGAATCCTACCACCAGTAAAATGAATTTTTATGAATGGATAGGTATTTAGAATGTTACATTTTTGCGAACAATAAATTGTAAATGGTCTTATGGAAGATTGTAGGCGTGCTCGGTAAAATGAATTCTTTAAGTTCCAAACAGAAGACTTCAGTATGTCATGCTCGCTTAAATGCTTCTGCTTGCGGCGGCGTCGTGTGGCGGATCGCCCACTCCCCTTGAATATGGTCGAGGAGGGCGATGGCTGCCGCATGCGTCATACTTGTGAACAAGTGCTGTTGGTGGAGGCTGGTCTACTCGAGTTTGCAATGCATTTATTCATTTGTTATTGTATAATATTTTGTCATGGAGCGTGCTTTGGTTTTCTATGAGACAGTTCTTCGTAAATTTATTTTTAGTGTACTTTCGACAAAAAAAAAAACAAAATAGAGGGTACCTACGGAGTTTCTTTCGCCTTTTTTTTCTCTGTCAGAGGAACCTCATTACGAAACGGTGGTAGATTGTAATAAATGACGTTTGACAAAGGAAATGTATATTTCTTACGTTGAAGAATATATAATTTTTATTTCATTTCATTTCATTTAATTTCAATGGGGGGGGGGGGGGTCACCCTTCACTGCGTTTGCTGGTAATATGGTGGTCATCGTTTCTACATGCTATTGCCCATTGTATGTAGCCCTTGTAAATTTTACTTATAGAAAACGGAGGATCACAATAAATCTATAATTTTTCATACAAAAATTCAAACCCTGTAAGCGTACGCGGTTAAATTCATAACTATGCAGCCTCACAAAATGCTGTATTTCATTTCTTATATATGGCATGTATGTACACAGAGTTGATAAGATATATGCAATAGGGAACTGGCCACGAGCCAAAAGAGGACCCAGCTTGAAATTTTCAACCCGTATGCTTTTTGATGTAAATCGTATTTATAACAAAATAAAACTGGCTATGCGGATGCAAAAATTAACAATTAGACAGAAAAAAAGAAGACAATTTGCTAATTTGCATATGTAATTTTAAAATGGTATGTTTTTTGCATATCTGAAAGTACATACGTACATATATAGTCAAGCCTTTTTCCTAAATAATGAGTAGGCAGAGGCCATACGTAGCCCACTTATCACGTTCGTGGTTAACGGGACGTGACGGGCGAACCACGTCGCCGCCATTTTGATAAGAGTCAAAATAAATCCATACTCCCCAAAGGCTTAGCAATCTTTTGAAAGGCTAAACAATCTATCTAATAATTAAGTTTCTAACACTAACTTTATGTTCATATATATTGTTACGTATACATTATATACTAGCAGCGTCCCGCGTATCCACGTGCGTTAAATAAGCCGACCACGTCATGATTATTAGATATATTTATATACATATATATTGAACTCTGTATAAATCGAAATAGAACACATAAAATTCTTTTCTTAACCCCTAAATATCCATTGAAATCTGTATTCGAGACAAACTTTCAAACTGAAAGTTTGTCTCGAATAGGCTTTGAAATAAAACTGGCTATGCGGATAAAAAATTTAACAATTAGACAGAAAAAAAGAAAACATGTCAAACTTTCAAACTGAAAGGTAACAATTCTAAAACCGGAGATTTGTGATTAGGGCTTCGTATAACTAGCAAATTTCATATCAATTCCGCTTTTTATTTTGAAATCATAGACATATTTCCATTTGCAGTGGTTAGGCCCATGATTTCAGTGCCGCGGGTCGCGGGTTCGTTTCCCGCACGGGACAAATATTTGTATGACCTACAGATAGTTGTTCCGGGTCTGGGTGTTTGTGTATGTGGAATTTATGTATGTGAAACGCACCCACGACACAGAAGAAATCCAACTGTGGGGCATCGTTTTTCAAAAACTAAATATATAGATATTTATATTCATGTCTTCTGAACACTGTAAAATATCGAAATGGAACAACAATTAAATTGAAATTCCTCTTTGAATCTCAATGATGCGGCGTGTAAATAGCTGCATTTTTATCAATGCCTATAAATAATTGTTATGGATGATCACGATATTAGAAGACTCATTGATAAACTCTTTAAAAAAACTAGCATATCCACAATATGCAGGTGATAAACATACCCACGTACCTTCATGATCCAAGATCACTTGCGATGGGACTTACAGCAGATATCGTCTACAGGTATTCTACTGCTCCTGGCTGCGGACCTGCTTCGGTGTAATCTGAGAATATCTCTTCAAGTTATTTTCAATATCCGATATCGAGTGTCGGCTCGGTTGGCGCAGTGGCTAAGCCCTTGGCTTCTACGCCGCGGATCGCGGGTTCGATTCCCGCACGGCACAAATATTTGTATGGCCTACAAATAGTTGTTCCGGGTCTGGGTGTTTGTGCATGTGGAATTTATGTCTGTAAAACGCACCCACGACGCAGGAGAAATTCTACTATGGGGCATCGTTTGTTTTAAAGAATTTTAAAGAATATGAGGCACGCGGAATTATTAACCACAATTAATAATGGGATGCTGTTACTTGTATTTTGTATGAGAAGTTATCGAGTTTTCAATTATTTCGTATATTTATGTTAGCGGAGCCAATCGACATTCTTGAACTCATCATCATCGTTTCAGCCTATCACAAGTCCACTGCTGAACAGGCCTCCCCCATAGATTGCGACAAAAGTTTCTCGAACTCGACCTTCAATAATTATTTTCTTTTTTATTAAACTTTTCTTTATTTTTATGAAAAGCGCCTGAAACTTTTCCCACATACATATGTGAAGAACGCGTACAAATCAATCTGCCAAGCTGCTGCTAGCGACATCTTTACGACGTTTAGTGACACTCAGAAAGTTTCAGGATTATGGACACTTATACAAGAGTTACAGAGAGTTTATCATTTAAAAAATATGTATTCGAGAGATACAGATTTTACCTAAATTCTTAAAATTATTTACAATAAAGCACCGATGCTTCATCCACCACCGCCAGAGAGCCAAAGCGACAGGTTAAGTCTTTCGAGTTTGCAGAATGAAGTGACCACTGGAGTAGGCGAATCCTAGAGTGGAGATCGCGTTTAAGCTACGGTTGTGTGGGGCGTCCCTTGGCTAGGTGGAGCAACGATTTGCGCAAGGCGTCTGGTAGCAACTGAATGCGTGAAGCCAAAGATAGAGATAATTCTGTCCAACAGCGAACTGCTGCCAGATGATAATGAATCTGGCCGCTGTGCTTCGCCGTTGTCAGTGTACTACTAAACCTATAAATTCACAAATATCATCATCATCATCATTTCAGTCTACCACTAGTAGACTGCTGAACATAGAGCCATAGATTGCATAAAAGTTTGTAGCTCTCGATTTGGCCATGATTTTGCCATAGTTGCCACGCGAGTTGGTAATCGCAGTTTATTTATTCAGGTGTTGCAGGAAGATGCTGCTGCCCATCCTGGTTTTCATTTTCCCTCTGTCGGCTATTACGACACCCACGGGATGAAATGGGGTGGTAGATGCTCTTAAGCCGCCACCATACGGTGGTTTCACAAATATACTTATCAATTGTTTTTACTTGTGATAAGATTCCTATGGAGGTCTAGTAAATGTTGGTGTTTCGCCCTTTGAGGGCACGGATAGCTAGTGTAATTATGGGGCAGATAAGACCTATGAAATGATGTCTCAGGGTGACGAGCGTAGTGTGGAGTAACACGTCTACAGTAGCAAACGTCGTGCTTACCATGAAAGTGAGCAAAATTACTTTACTGCAGCTATACGCCTAGTAAGCGTTTGTATCATCGGTCCATCACATCTTAATGAAGTTTAAAAATCACCAATATATTAATATCCAAATTATTTTTATTATATTTCTGCGGTTATTCGGAGCTATAGATAACCACCTACAATGTGCCGTAGACCCTTGTCATTATTTTTTTCTAAAACTTTTAAAGAAATTTTCTAAATCGCTAGAAGATTGCGATATGACGTTAGGAATGGCTTCTGTCCGATTGCTTTGGTTTGGGATCGGAGGGTTTTGATATTCATTGTACATGTACATAAATCGAGAGATTTTTTCTATATTTGGATAAAGTATTATTTTACGATATATTATTACTTAAAACTCCTATTTTTTTTTAATTCGGCAAAGTGATGAAACGAGCAAAAAGTTCACCTGAAGTGCAACGTCTGCCCATAACAAATGCTGTGTCACCCAGAAAATTTCTGTGTGACACCACACTGTGTCCATCACCCTGAGACATAACTTCTTAGGTCTGATATGCCCAGTGATTACGCTAGCTCACAGTGTCCTACAAACCGAAACACCGTAATGTTTGCACACTACTGCTTCACGGCAGAATAATTGGCCCTGGGTTAATAGTAATATTTTGAGACCTGAATATTCAAAGTTTTTAATTTTCACTATTGTGTTATTTACAAGTCCCGATTCAAGAATGATTTTCTTTAATATGGCCCTTCCAAAACACATACGAATTGAAATTAGCGTCAGTAAAACGCTTAATAGAAAACTTTCATAATATCATTCAGTCTCGATTATAGACCAAAGAATGGAAATAAAGGATGATTTACATACTGAAGTGTTTTAATGGCAGTTTTTGTTAGCGTGACTCCCGGTAGTTGGGGCGTTGTATTACTAGTTATTTACGTTTGTCGTATATAACGTGGTCGTTTATAACGTTACGCCTTTCGCATAGTAGCTACGCCCTAAACTACCCTATTACCTTATAGCTGATTATAATATTACAATATAAGTAGATAGTTTGCATATTACTATAATGTTACAATATTCGACAACCGCGTGGTCTACTGGTCAGCGTACGCTACTTCTACATTTTCTCGAATCACAGTCGAAGCCAACGTGTGTGCAAAAACATACATCGTTGGTTTTCGGGTCTGGATGTGTTGTGAATGCAATTTTTTGTCTATGGATTATTCTCACTATATAGGAATTCTAGTGTAGGGCATCCTTTCTTAAAAACTAAAAAAAATATAAGAAGATAATATATTAATGCAAATGAGCAAAAATTAGAGTGAGACATTAATTCGGTGTTACAACGGGTGTTAATATTTATCGTAAGAAATCTCGTGGTTCTGAAACATTAAAAAAAAAACGATGTCGCACATTACGTTCTCTGCAGCATCTTGTGTGTGATTACAGAGATAAACACATGGCATGTGCTACAAGTTTCGTGAAACCAACAGTTTGTATTTATTATGTATATTCTAGACTTAAATATTAGGGCAGTGATACTCGACTTAGTTGCTTAGTTGTACCGGGTACGCGACCCCAGCATTTCGACTACCTCAGTCTCCGCCTGCTCCTTCCAAAATAGTAGTCCCTCTCCCTACCTCTAGTCTATTTCCTTCCTAATCGTTTTCCCTTCCTCTTAAGTAAGGGGGAGCAAATTTTTCAACTCGTAACAAAATAGCAGCGGCGGGGTTCGCCACCCGTCACGCCTCGTTTCCTGCGGGGGCGAAAATTTAGCTACGGGTGTGATCTCTGCCTACACCGTATATGGGAAAAAGACGTGATTGTACCTAATGTATGCACGTAAATGATAAGGATATTTAAGAAATTACAACAGATATAGTTCTAGGTAATAATTATATTGCCTTAAATTTACAGGCGTAGTTCCAAGAACTATAAACACACTTTTACAGTATAAGCGATCTAAGAATCAAAGTAATATTTTAAATTAAATAAATACTTCTAAACACGCAAAGTAAATTGTGAGCAGTTCCATTCAACCATATCTGAATTAACAAGAAAGGGAATGCAGCGCAAATATGTGTTAATGAGCCAACATGAATAACCTCGCTATGTACCGACATGCCACGCTTTTAAATGACGCTGCCACAAGGTTTGAGTGTTCGACTCATACTTCCTTTAATCAAGAGCAGGGCTTAGGCTCTCACCGATTCCTGTTTATACAACATTCCGTTCTACTTAAGAAACTATTTGTGTTTGAACAATTTAGATTAAATGTTTGTGTAATGTGATCCTCTCAAAATAATTTAATGAACGGTTTCAATTATTCCTACATTGATGTGAAACTGAAGGGCCTCGTAAATGTCTTAAAGGATAAGGGGTAATAACCTTGGTGGTTAGATACGTAATGGCTGTAAGTTTCAGTTTTTAGATTAGAAAGATACACTCGTGGAACGTGAATGTGGAGTTTTAATGGTGGTAGTTCACCGCTCACCTGATGGTAAGAGCAACGTCCGCCCACAACAAATGCTGTGTCACCCAGATTATTTCTGTGTGACACCACACTGCGCCCGCCACCCTGAGACATCAGTTATTATGTCTCAAATGCCTAGTGATTACGCTAGCTCTCAGTGCCCTTCAAACCGAAACTCAGCAATGTGTGCACGCTACTACTTCACGGCAGAATAACTGGCCCTGGTGTGGTACCTACCTAGACGGATTCCTGCATAGGAATCCTACCACCAGTAAAATATATACCAGATAGAACCAGTATATAGCAGATTCACCTCAAAACATCAAGATATTCTGGACCGCCTAAATGACTGCTCCCGGCGCATAAGTGTGAGTATGGAATTAAACAAGACGAAAGTCATTTCAACAGCCATGTCATAAAAAAAGAAAAAAAATGTCGCATCATATATATGGCCCACCGCTGAGAACCTTTTTCTCTCACTTTTTGGAGCCAAGCAGAGTACGCCACATATATTCGATTTTTTTTATTTTCCAGACATGTAGATTTTTAACGATGCTTTCCTTCACGGCCGTGCAGGTGGTAAATCAGAATTCAGAAATTCGTTAATTTAAAGCAATCTTAGCGGTAGGGACAGTAGACAGGTTACTCGCATATGACGTAACTAAAGAAGATCGCTCAAAACCCTTAGCGTGTCTTGGAAGAAGCCAGTGTCAAATTATTAATTTTTTTTGTGTTAGAAATCCACGAGATGTGCAAAACGTTCGCCTGATAGTAAGTGCAACGAGTGCCCGTAACAAATGCTGTGTCACTCAGAACATTTCTGAGTAGCACCACACTGCGCTCGTTGCACTGAGACATCAGTGCTTAAGTCTCATATGCCCAGTAATACTAACTAATAGTAACATTAGCTGTCAGCGCCCTTCAGATCGAAACAGGAATATTTGCATACTACTCCATAGGAATCCTAGCACCGGCAAAACAGTGGCCCTGTCGAAACTGGGTTATGATGTTGATAACATGTAATTGAAATCATTTAATAAAACTGCTTTACGGATTTTATCGGTCGTGACCATTGGTGCTGTAAAGTAGGTACTCGAAAAGTCGGGTTATAAATAGTTTAAAAATTAAAAGCCATAAAATCCGTAAAAGTTGTTTTATTAAATGTGAAATATTCGCGTGAATATAAGAAATTATTAAAATCGTTTCAGCAATTTAAGCATCAACTATCACAATCTTCTGTTAATTATTGCAACGAGAAACCGCACTAGTAATATAAAATCAGTCAGTTTAGTAATACATAACGTAGAAAAGCAAATAACTGTAACCCATACGTCAGCTAATAAAGGCACTGAGGGAATAGGTAGGGCGGACGCGAAATCGAGGTCAGTCACCATGGACGCCGAATTGTGTCGCTCTAAATCCGCCGGGGTGTAATTTTGGGCACGTGTTGGCTAGAAATGTAATAGGTGAAAAAACAAAAGTTGAAAACGATGAAGTAGAATTTCGTAGCTTGAGTACCTGACTCTAAAGTGATACCGAAAATATGTAGTTTAAAGTGCAAATTAAAAAGAATACTTGTAAAGTACCTACCGTCAAAAGAATCAGGAATTACTTTGCGGAAATCCATTATAATGAACGAAATTAAGTTAATTCCATAAAACCCGCATGCACAATAACATGTTGAAGTGAATGCTGATTTAGTGGAGGCCTGTGCTCAGCAGTTGGACATTTACAGGCTGTTACTTTACTTTTTTTATTGCAACAGTCATACATTGACATATCACCTTCTCGCGCCCAACTTAGGCTAGCATGCAGTGTCAGAGACACACCGACAATTACAACACAACCGAAAAAATGTTGTCTCTGGCTGGAATTAGTAAGCGGGACCCGCAGCTTAGAAGTAGGATACTCTGACCACTACACGGTCGTCACTATTAATATTACGTACTGTAAAATTTCAATATAATAATTATGTTTTAAAATGTTACGGATAGAAAATAAACAAATGAAAATGTTTCAGCAGAGATTGTTTTTCCCTAAGTAGAAAAAATGTATCGCATATCAAACAATGTAGAACAACGCAGCTGTGGTTCAGCCTACGAAGGTATATAAAAACTTTCGTCGGCGTGGTACAAAAACATGTGTGATCCGTAGAAATAGAAAATATAACTTTGGCCTCAATATTAAAGATGGTTATTAAACCAATTTCGTAAATGAAACTAACGTATTTATCTGTATGTATTATGCGATAAGTATCCTATAACCTATTTTTATGTAGTATGTAGTGTTGATATATAATGTATACTATTTATAAAAGAGACGTCAAACGAGCTCACGGGATGGTAAATGATCGGCACCACCCATGGCCACTCGCAACACCAGAAGAATTGCGGGTAAGATGCCGATGTATATAAAATTTTATACCAATGTTCGCAAATATATTGGTATTAGAAAAATATTTTCATGTTTAATTATTCTAATCATCTACAAACTTTTCGCCACAGTGTTTCACATTTTAAATAGTTAAACGAAACAGGTGTTTACTTTGCGGAATATTTATATTGTTTGTTGCATGGATTTAATAAGCCTATTTTCCAAAATGTAAAGTTAATTTATGGTTTTCATTGGTGGTATTCCTATGCAGGAATCAGAAAGTCGTGGATCAGTAGTGTGCGAACATTACTGTGTTTCGGTCTGAAGGTCACTGAGAGCTAGCGCAATTACTGGGTACACCAGACTCAGGGGACGGGCGTAATGTAGTGCCACACACTAATGTTCTGCGTGACATAGCACTTGTTACGGGCAGATGCTTCTCTTACTATCAGGTGAACCCTAGTCACTAACTACTATGAAAAATTATATTAAGTAACAAAAAGTCGTTCACCTAATTACATACACGGCCATGCCTGCCCCTAACAGTTATAGTGTAATCACTGGGCATATAAATATACGAGTATATAATAGACTTATGAACTCAAGTCTCAGGATGACGGGCGCAGTGTGGTGGCAGACAGGAATGTTCTGGGCCACACAGTATTTGTTATGGGCAACCTATGCACTTACCATCAAGTGAACGTTTTGCTCGTCTCGTCACTTAATCCGGTAAATAGTGTCACTCGAAACTTTGGAATGCAAATCCTATGTGGCACTGCACTGAGCTCGGCACCTTAAGAAGTATGTTATTTTGTCTAACATAAATAGTAATTTCTCTACCTAAAGTGTACCACGAATGAAGGTTGCACAATATCTGACTCTGTGGTTGTACCTTTGTAGGCCCTCGTCGGCAATGAAATCTTTACACCAGTATTTGATTTTATAATATGATATAGTGACCAGCATCGCAACGCACGCGCACGATCAAAATGTTCACCTTATGGTAAATGCAACCATAAAAATGCTGTGTCACCCAGAACTTTTCGTGTGGCGCCACACTGCGCTCGTCACCACGACACATCAGTTATTACGTCTTTTATGCCCAATTACACTACCTATAATTTTTTTGCTAAAACTGCAGAACTTGGGTCTGCCCGATAGATTGCCACAAATGTTTGTAGCTCTCAGTTTTGAGGGGATTTCGCCATAGTTGCCACGCTTGGCAGCCGAAGTTTATATAATCAGATGTTCCAGGTAGACGCTACTACCCATCTCCTGGTTTTTATTTTCCGTCTATCAACTTTTACGACAACCACGGGATGAGATGGGGTGGTAGATTATCTTTAGCCGCTACCTATCAGTACCATTCAAACCGAAACATACACGAAACTATAACTGGCAATGCGGAGGTAACTTCCTAGAGAGATTGCTTAATAGGAATCCCACCACCAGTAAATCTATTAGTAGCTTTATTACATTTACTATGTTTATTAATAAGTAATATGGATGTTTACGAAGGCATGATATGGATATGGATATTTACGATAGTATGAATTTAAATATTTAAGTCTCAAAACATTTTTTAATCCTTTTATGTGGATAAGATTAAATTACCTGCTCAGCATAGATTAAAGATTTAAGAAACATTTTAGATTCGAAATCTTGATCTCTTTAATATTTTTTCGGTTTAGTTAAAGCAAAAAGGATTAAGAAATGCTTTAAATTGCATCTCAGCTTTGTCTATTTACGAGCAAGTCTTTTCTTTAGGAAATAGCTTTCTTTTAATGTCTTTCTGAAGAGATGTTATTTTGTGTTACGTCTCGTAAGTTTTTTTTAAAAAAATACAACTATTTAAATGAAACTAATTTTACAGATTTTATCGCGTAAATATAAGAAATCATTATAATTACGATTATATCTTAAATGGACGGATAGAGGTTCGATTACCGCGTAGAACTTGTATTTGTATGGCTTAAAGATACTTATTCTGGATTTAGGATACCGATCTACTAGAAACGCGACCGAACGCAAACGTCGCCCGTGCTAGATGACTCGGACGTCTCAGCTCTCCCTGACCACGATGCGGTCAGTCATGATCCAGGCTTCACTGTACACACAGTCAATAGCTTTAACATAACAGGCACCACTACGCGCAACCGCCGTAGAGAGCGGCGGAGAGCAG
This sequence comes from Luehdorfia chinensis, assembly GCA_019845155.1. Lineage (NCBI taxonomy): Eukaryota > Metazoa > Arthropoda > Insecta > Lepidoptera > Papilionidae > Luehdorfia > Luehdorfia chinensis. Next base: position 7,763,290 of record JAHVAK010000125.1, read on the forward strand.
TCGACAATCACACCGCGTGCACAAGATACACCCGTGTTCCAGGGCGGTTCTCACCGCCCAGAGTTACCGACACACAAGTCGACAGTCCGAGTGGAGGACAGCAGCCTCCCTCGGACGGTCATTAGACGACTTAAAATTATTTTGAGATATTCGAAATCGCTCAAGCACGCAGCGGTCGCGACAGTTCTAATTTCGAAGTTTTTGTAGGAGTATTATTTATGTATTTATGTTTGGGTCAAACCTGGCACGCCCCTGGCCCGAGAGCACAGTATTTGACGAAGCTGTAAAAGCCAAAAAGGCTAACAGCAATTACGTCACCGAAATTATATATCTGGATTTAGGTATCTGTGCATACAAACTGTCTGTAAAATTGTCACTTGTGGTAGGGTTTATAAGCACGAATTCGCCTAGGTAGGTACCACCCTTGGGTCAGTTATTCTGCCGTGAAGCAGTAGTATGCAAACATTCTTGTGTTTCGGTTTGAAGGGCACTGTGAGCTAGTGTAATCACTACGGGCATATGAGTCTAACGAATGATGTCTCAGGGTGACGGCAATAGTGTGGTGTCACACAAAAATGTTTTGGGGGACACAGCATTTGTTGTGGGCAGACGTTGCACTTACCATCAGGTGAACGATTTGCTCGTTTCGTCACTAAATCTAATAAAAAAAACATGATACAAGAGAAATCCTAGTTTGGGGCAAGGCATAAAAACATAAAATTTTCTCATAACATATTTTAAAGATCACACGGAACGGGAAATATCGCTTGGAAAATTGTATCACATCGGAGTCTATTACGTAACACTTCAGAAAGGGAAAAATGTTTGCTCTCTAGATATGCGAAATATTGAAATTGAGTTAAAAGGGTCGAATGAAGATAGTTTAAGCTGAAAACAAAAAAATTGACAGTATAGAAAGTTAAACAATATTTACTACACTGCCAACATTTTTGTTTTCATTTCAACTGTTGTGTATAAAATAAAATAAATAAAAGTATTTTTTTTTTGATGATTGTCAATGTACCTTAGTATGTATCCTTAGTATTCTAATGTAGAAATCCGTCAAGCAGTAGATAAGTATTACCGCAGGGTCAATTATTCTGCCGTGAAACATTAGTGTTTCGATCTGAAGCTGCTGACTGAGAGCTAATGTAATTACGGGGCTTACGACTTACTACAGACTTAAGGACGTTTCAGGGGGACGGGCGCAGTGTGGTGCCACACAGAAATACAGCATTTGCTATAGGCAGACGTTGCACTTACCATCTGGCTGAACCTTTTGCTAGTCTCGCCACTTTCTTCTATAAAAATGTTCATCATCATCATCATCATCATCATTTCAGCCTATCTTAGTCCACTGTTGAACATAGGCCACCCCCATAGATTGCCACAAAACACGGTCCTGAGCCACGTGCATCTATCGACTTCCCGCAAAATCGGGCAGGTCGTCGCTCCATCTAGTGGGGGAGCGCCCTACACTGCGTTTGCCGGTACGAGGTTGCCACTCTAGAACCTTTCTTCTTCAACGGTTATCGGTTCTACGGGCTATATGGCCGGCCCATTGCCACTTCAGCTTGCTAATCCTTAGGGCTATGTCGGTTATAAGTTAATTATAGTAAATTAGCAGTATCATTATTCCTGGCCCTTTTAGTTTACTATAAATTTGCTTCCCTCTAAAAGCAAGTCCTGCTACTTATGAAGGAATGAAGCATTTAATTTGGATTGGAGAAAGGGTCGGATGAGGAGTTGTAAATAGAAAATAGAAATAGAAAATAGTTTATTTGCTTAAAATCATACAAAAATACATAAATTGTTGCTGGGACTACCTTTTAAATAAATATATACTTGCGCCAGGATGCCCCGCTCTTCCATAACTAACAAATGTTATTTAACAAATAACGGTAGTGGTATTAACACTACGATTTTAACTTATAAATTATGTAATATGTTCTTGCTGTATATGCATATGTAAGTGTGTAGGTGTGCTTGTGTGTATATGTGTGTATGTGTGTGTATAGGTGTGTTTGTGTGTGTAGGTGTGTATATGTGTGCATTTGTATTTGTAAATAAGTATAGAATGAGGTCCGTCCAGATACAATTGAAGACAATATTCAACACGGTATACACGACAAACAATATTCGTTGCACAAATAATATCCTGCTACTATAATTTGAACCCAGAACTCTGGATCCAGCAAGAAAGTCTGATCGCTGAACAACGCGAGGATATCGTACAGAAAATACTAGTAACTATTCTACAGATTAAATTTCTATATTCATATCCTTAAACGCTTTCTAAGAAAGAAGTAATGGAAAGTAATGTAACAGTGCTATTACTCTGCTCTCTATTACTTGCCGTGGGCTTTCTTTGTTTTAAATGTAAGTGGGTGAGGTTCGAAGTGGTCTCAAGAGGTTCATATCGTGCATGAATGGGAAAAGGAATAGTGTTAACGCGTGCTCGGCTAAATGCAAATTTACTCCATCACTATTAAGTTCAGTTTCGTTTAGACTCGAGCTTTTCGTAATGAAATATTTAATCGCTTTTTTTGAAGTTTTTCTAGTGAAATATATATTTGACTGTTAAAATAACCGTACTTAATTGAAGTAGATTTTCAGTAACATTTAACAGAATCCCTAAGAATGTCTTATGTCTCAGGGTGATGGGCACAGTGTAGTGTCACACAGAAATTTTCTGGGTGGCACAGCATTTGTTATGGGCAGACCTTGCACTTACCATCAGGTGAACGTTTTGCTCGTTTCATCACTTTATGCAATAAAAAAAAATAATAAGAAAAAAATAAACATGAAGTGTAAGTTAAGCACAGCAGAATATTTGTGAAAGGTTTGTTTGTTCACGAAACACTTGTGTCGCCATTGATGATTTTTTTTTAATTAAAAGTTTGATAGTTAACACATTGCATAATCAAAACCATTTCAGAGAAAATTAATAAATTGTTGAAAACAATTTTTTTTTTGTTTTAACGTTGTCATCCCGCCTGCCAACTATGACAAAATCACCCCAAAATGATGATGCGGCCAAAATCATAATTTCAGCCTATCACTAGTCCACTGCTGAACATAGGCCTCCCCTATAGATGAACATAGTCCACTGCAAGTCCATTAATAGTCAATTTTCCGATTTTTTCATATAGTTTTAACTTGAAATACAAATGTTTTTACTACGTAAACAAAACAAAAAGAGCAAACGCAAACACGAAATCTAAGTAAATTATTGTACTACAAAATAATTTAAAAACAAATAACGCAGAAAATACAGGGCAACGGGAATCCTCTAAGTGGAATAAAATGTATCGTTTATCAAAACTTACTTCTAACAACGCAGCTGTGGTTACAGCCTGCAGAGGTTAATAAAAACTTGCGTAAATCGTGGTTAATGAATACATGGTGATAGATATGAAGAAACATACCTAAATCTATTGAAAAAAATATTTAAAATAAACTTAAGTTGCAAAGTTTTATATTTTTTTTACTTATTGTTTAATTTATTGTTAGAACAAAAAGTATTCCGAATAAAATAAAAACAATGTTTTTGGTTTCATATAGAATTAGAATTTAGCTTACAATGCATAATCTAAATAAATAATCGCGCAACTTATGAAATAGCAGCAAAGGTAAGGTTAAATAAAATTAAAGAAATAATTGAAAATGAATGAAAGCACCTTTGTCTTTTTATCAAATTACTTCATATCCATACTGATATTAGAAATGCGAAAGTAACTCTCTCCGTCCCTCTGTCTCGTCGTCGTCGTCGTTTCAGCCTATCACAAGTCCACTGCTGAACATAAGCCTTCTCCGTAGAAAGCCACAAAAGTTTGTAGGTCTCATTTTGGAGAGATTTTGCCATAGTTGCCACGCTTGGCAGGCGCGTTGGCAACCGCAGTTTATTTATTCAGATGTTCCAGAAAGATGCTGCCGCCCATTTCCTGGTTTTCATTTTCCCTCTGTCGACTTTTACGACACCCACGGGATGTGATGGGGTGGTAGATTTTCTAAGGCCGCCACCACACGGCAACGGCCACCCTCCCATCCCTCTGTCTGTTTGTTACCTTTTCACGGCTCATCCGTCGAACCGATCTAAATTCGGCACAGAGATAGCTTGCAACTTGGAGACGGACATAGGATTTATGCTCTGGAAAATAGTAAGAGCTCCCACGGTATTTTTTAAAACCTAACGTAACCGGGCGTTGTCGCGGACTTCAGCTAGTTTGTTATAAAACGTAACTTGGACCACACAAAGTACTCCTTATATGAAACGCCACAGACCGTGTGTTCCCAGTTTCTACTGTAGAACTTATGGAGATACGCCGCAATTTGCTGCGAATTTAATGTTTCTACTTGACCAAATGGGGTCATGTCTATTTGATTTTTTCGGTAGAAAACGCTGGATATAACAATAATTTTAACTTTTTTTTTTCTTTTTTTTATTTCATAAAAGTGACGGAACGAGCAAAACGTTCACCTGATGGTAAGTGCAACGTCTGCCCATAACAAATGCTGTGTCACCCAGAAAATTACTTTGTGACACCACACTGCGCCCGTCACCCTGAGACATCAGTTCTTAAGTCTCATATGCCCAGTGATTACGCTAGCTCTCAGTGCCCTTCAAACCGAAACACAGTAATGTTTGCACACTACTGCTTCACGGCAGAATATCTGGCCCTGGGGTGGTACCTACCTAGACGGATTCCTGCATAGGAATCCTACCACCAGTAAACGTAGTAAATCAGCACTACCCCAGTGTACATATTATGTAAGAATATAAAATGGTACTGAATGTATTACGATGTACGCAGACTGTAAACTGAGTTTTTTTTATTAAAAGCAACAAGGACAACAACAATACAACAAAGACTTTTTGAAAGGGTGATATAATATTAAAGAACAAATAGTCAAGTAAAGTAACAGCGTATAGAAATTCCACTGCTCAGCACAAGGTTGTACTCATTTCTGAGGGGGTTTTGGAGCAGGGATGTGTTCACCACGCTACTCCAATGCGGGTGGCGGATTTCACATGTCGTTGAAATATTTTAGTTCTTCAGACATGACAGACATGAGACATGAGACATTTTTCTCCGCTGAGTGAGTAAATGCGAATGAATGCGGAATTGAACTTAAGTCACTTGCGTACTATAAAATTTTAAAGCGAGTGCCCGGTTTCTGAGCTACCACGGCTGCCTGAGCTACTACAGACAATGAAGCCTTGGGAATGATCTGATCGTTGCCAAGACATTTCTACATATTTATATTTATGAAACTACTTTTATTGTATGTTGTATTGTTTTTAAAATGTCTAAAAAGAAAATAGTGTTTCTGACTGGTAGAATTCTCAGCACAGAAGCATTTTATGCGAACCAGTGTGAAAATGACATCTGATACGAATTATGTTAATAAATCATATTGAATAAAAACAATTCTATTCTATTCTTAATTATTAATTATTTAAGGACTGTCTTATAATAGTTATAGTAGTCATGTAGGAATTAATCAGGTATTAAAATAATAAAGTTATTTATAATTTATTGTAATTTTAAAGAACCTAATTATCATACTTAATACAAACAGAAACGCCCCTTTTCAAATGAGGTAGGCAGAGACTACATCTTTTCACTTACTATGATCCTGTATGTGATATGTCTTTCGCTTCTTTTACTTTCATTAGCGTTTATATACAAGCTGGTAGGTTGGGAGTACTTTAGGCGTGGCGTGTTCCTAAAAACGTCTTCTATGTGATCGCCTATCAGATCGGCTTGGCCATTCTCACTCGCCGCATAAAATTTATTTCTTCAATCTTCTTTTATTCATCCTCTTTACGTCTCCGAACCATCTGAGCATCCCTTTATGTATCTCTGTTACTACATCTTTTACCACACCGCAACGTTGCCTTATCACGCTGTTATTCACACTGTCCTTTAAAGTCACTCAAGTTATACTTCTTAAACTTATTTCCACATACTTAAGTATGTTTTCATGGTTTTTCTGCCAGACTCAACATTACAAATATGTAACCTGTTAATATTCTTAACTTAAGCAGCGATGAATGAAAAGATGATTGCCGAAGAATGTACGCCGTGTGGTAGCATACATTACATAATACATAAGATCACGACTGTATCCCATAAGGGGTAGTCAGAGACTGGGCACTTCCTGCAAAAACAGATGACTGCCACAATCCACGTTTCACCAAAACAATGTAATGCACTTGGAGTGATAGGTGGTGAGCCCATCGCCACCATGCGCTGTTAGGTGCACAGTGCAGTTCCTTACTCGCCTTTTACGAGATCCATTGGATGAGATGGAATGGTAGTATTCTTTTATCGAGCCGCCACCACACAGCTATAGCAGGTAGCGTGGTAAGAAAATCTGCCATTTCGTCTCATATCGTGCACATCGTCAAAGCCTAACTTGAAAATCTTATCGCTTGCGACTGGTGGCAGAAGTGGCAGGTTACGGGCAGCAGAAACTTTTGTGCGAGGCGCTGAGTACTGCGATCATCAATACGCCTGCCAAGCGTTCTCACTACGCCATATCGTCTTTTCTTGGGAGAGGTCCACGTACAGTGGATTATTAACGAACTTAAGAAGAAGACGAAGAGAAAGTAAGCCTTTTTAAATTAAATTAAAAAGAATTGTCGTGACATCTATGTCTCCCCATGAGAAACTAAAGAAATGACTAATACATGCATCGCGCTATTGAAGTTTTAGCGATATACAAAATCTGAAGATTCCTGGCTGAAGGAGACATCCTCCCCAGATCAAACCACCTGGTCTTTTTCTATTCTTTCTATTCTTATGTCACAACATTTCCCAAGGAATGGCTTTTTTCTTTGTTCTTTTGTAATGTTTGTTTTCATAAATCTTAACTTACTAAACTATCTTCGCCTGCGAAGAAAACTTTTTTTATGTTTAATAAAATTCAAAGGCAAATAAATAATGCAAAGTAACACTTGGAAGTATTAAATCTTACTTTATACAATAAGTCAATCCTCAAAGGGTTCGTAAAAGGAATAATATACGTGATTCGTCAAACGAGTCCATTACCTCGCTTTTTTTGCGACACGATATTTTTGTTATGCCAACACGCGGAATTGGAATTGAGCGGAACGGAAAGTGAATATATTTCATGTAAGAATTATTTTATTACTTCTGTTCGATTCTATGATCGATGATACGAGTATTTTAAACATAATGAGACGGAACATATTTGGATATTTGGATGCAGAAATCCGTCTAGGTAGTACCACCGCAGTGCCAGTTATTCTGCTGTGAAGCAGTAGTGTGCAAACATTACTGTAATTCGGCCTGGAGGGCACTGATAGTTAATGTTATTACTTGGCATAAGGTAGTTAACAAATGAAGTTTCAGAGGGACAGGCACAGTGTGGTACCACAGAAATGTTGTGAGTGACACAGCATTTGTTACAGGCAGATGTTGTCTTACCATCAGGTGACCATTTCACCCGACTTGTCACTTTCCCCAATAAAAATTAACATAATAGATATTCGTCGTCGTCGTTTCAGCCTATCAATAGTCCACTGCTGAACATAGGCCTACCCCATAGATTGCCACAAAAGTTTGTAGCTCTCGTTTTGGGGGGATTATGCCATAGTTGCCACGCTTGGCAGACGGGTTGGCAACCGCAGTTTATTTATTCAGATGTTACAGCAAGATGCTGCTGCTCCTGGTTTTCATTTTCCCTCTGTCGACTTTTACGACACCCACGGTATGAGATGGGGTGGTAGTTCTCTTAAGCCGCTACCACACGGCATGATTCGATTCGAATCCAGAACCCGCGGCTTAAATGTCAGGCACTCTGACCACTACGCCCTAATAATAATAGATATTATTTAAGTTGAATATTCCATAATATGTAGCGTATGACCAGAGCTCGCATATTTCTCTGAAAGCGTACTCATCTGAAGGCGTACTCGTTACCACAGAAAAACGAATACGACCTACCTCCACATTTATTGGATCCTGATATTATTAATTCACATTTTTCAAACATACCATGTTCCAATAGCGTAACTATATCAGATCTTACATATTTTGAATTTAATAGATTTACTTCAAAAACTTTTTTGCTGAAACCGGTATCTCAAGATATTACTTTGAATATAATTAAAAAACTAAAATCGAATGCACTAGGAGTTGATGGTATCACCCTGAATATGTTATTAATGACCCTTCCATAAAGTCTGGAAACTATTACCGCGTTGATTAATCTATCGATAACCACAAGTACATTCCCTGATATCTGGAAACGAGCCTTAATACGACCTCTTCCAAACATTGCCAATCCTGCTACTGTGACAGACTTACGGCCCATAAGTTTGCTACCCTGTATATCTAAAATATTAGAAAAAGTTGTGTGTCAACAATTAACATCATATCTGGAAAATAATGGTATACTGCCTGACCTCCAATCGGGTTTCAGAAAGGGACGAAGTTCTGCTACTGCCCTATCTGATGTAGTAGGTAATATATTGGAGGCCCAAGATACAGGTCAGGGGACTATACTCGTCTTATTAGATTATTCCAGGGCTTTTGATACCATAAATACGCCTTTGCTTCTGTCCAAAATGTCGTTTTACGACTAGTACTATAAAATGGTTTCACAGTTACCTCAGTGGACGTTCACAGCAAATTACAATTCAATTAAATGGTCAAAATTGTATGTCCTCTTCGCAGCGGATCACGCGTGGTGTTCCTCAAGGATCGATTTTGGGCTCCGTACTTTTCGCGTTATATACATCAGACATTAGTAATTGTTTCAAACATTGTAAATACCATTTATATGCGGATGACACACAGATTTATAAGTCTTTTAAACCTAGTCATACTGCAGAAGCGATTAATGGACTCCACGAGGATTTGAATAGAGTAGTAAAGTGGTCAGAAAGAAACTGTTTAGTGTTGAATCCATCAAAGACAAAGTTTTTAATTTGCGGAACGAAACAACAGATTCAAAAAATAAATAAATTGGTCCCAACACTGTATATAAAAGGCACGGTATTAGAAAGAGTCGATAAAGCCCGTAATTTAGGAATCATAATTATTCCTGATCTCAGATTTGAAGATTATATTAATAACATTGTTAGGAACTGCTTTTATAGGTTAAAAATCTTGTATAGAATGCATGAACACATAAGTATGGAATTACGAAAAAGACTATCGGACACCCTAGTACTATCAAAATTTAATTATGCTGATACGGTTTATGGACCTTGTTTGCTGTCACGTACCGCACACCTTATTCAACGGGTCCAAAATGCTTGTGCTAGGTTTTGCTTCGATATACCGCCAAGAGGTCACGTAAGCCCATTTCTTGACGACAATAATATTCTTAAAATGGCTGCTAGACGCAAACTTCACTTAGCTTGTGTACTTTTTGGCGTCATACAGACAACAAACCCAAAGTATCTTTTTAGTAAGCTAGACTGGTCTCGCGAGCATAGCAAGTATCTCACCCGCGCTTCATCTTATAATAGACTCCGTGTTCCGCAACATTATTCTTCAGCCTTTCGAGGTTGTTATAAGTATGCAGCCTCCCATTGCTGGAATAATTTACCTCCTCCACTGCGTGACCTAAACACATTAGACACGTTTAAAAAACGCTTAAAATATCTTCTAATAAACAAACAGAAAGGCATAAATGCAAGTTAATAAATTACTTCTATTTATTTGTTAATGAGGTATTAGCTATTGATTTTCCGTTTATATAATATTTATTATGCTATTACATATTATTATTTATAACAAAAAGCCTATTAAATGTATGTATGGGTAAATATAAATGTGTATGTATATCTATGTATATATATATATATAATATATAAATGTGTATGTATATGTATAAAACAAATTTGATATTATATTACAATTTTATAATATACACTGTTAAATTTATGACACTTACCAATATTCACGTCACGTCTCACATAGCGTTCAGCACAACTACACAATACATATCTTCCATTTTCATCATCATTTGTTATTCATCAGTATATTCATCAGTTGTTATTATAATAAGTATCTACTCGCTAATGCTAATGTCGACACTTACGGCACGGTCTCCTTAAGACCGTTTGGGGCCGACTGAAAATCAGCGTCGCTATCCCGCGGCTTATGCTGAGGCGGTCCTTTACGACACTTCATCTGCTTCGACTTTATATTAATTAATTGTTGTTAAACCCTTTATTTTCTCTTTATTTTATTTTTTTGTTCATTGATTTTCCTTTGTTTTTTTTTTATTACTATTGTATTCCTATTCTTATTAATTTTGTTTATTCACCTGTATTGTATGTACCTGTATTATTCAACTGTGTTGTGTATTGTAATTTGTGAATGAAATTAAGTGTCGGACTAAATGTCTTAAATGTCTTAAATTTTGCTCTCGTTTCGATTTCTGTTTTAGAATTGATTGCGGACACGGACTGCAGTGTTGTGTTTGTACACAGATTTTTTGGTGGTGTATACCGCCATGTTATAACTTATAACTTCCGTAAGTCAACATAAATTATGTTACGTTTAATTATTGCCGTGTGGTAGCGACTGCCAGACACCTATCGGCATATATATTCGCTTAGATAAATTTTCGGCAAGAACTCTTTTGATCTAGTCAAATGGCCGTGTGGTAGCGGCCTAAGAGAATCTACCACCCATCTCATCCCGTGAGTGTTGTACAAGTCGACAGAGGGAAAATAAAAACCAGGAGATCGGCAGCAGCTTCTTCCTGTAACATTTGAATAAATAAACTGCGGTTGCCAACCCGCCTGCCAAGCGTGGCAACTATGCCAAAATCCCCCCAAAATGTGAGCTATTAACTTTTGTGGCAATCTATGGAGGAGGCCTATGTTTATCAGTGGACTAGTGATAGGCTGAGATGATGATGATATTCATAGTATATCATTTTATATGACGTATCTAATGCGAACTAACACGCTTATACATCAATTCACGTGAGTTCCTATATATTTAAACAATGAAACATATTTAAATAAAACTACTTTTTTACGGATTTTATCGCGTTTAATTTTTGAACTATTTTTACCCGTCGTTTCGGACGCTTTACAGCACCCATGGTCACGGGGGGACTGAGGTGACAGTTGTCCCGATGTCATAGTTAACCCGGAGTACCTTCAGCTTTTAATTATTATTTGTAGTCCGATCTACGCAGAAAGAGCTTACTGTGTCTTGAAGCCTTGCAGTGGTATGCTTGGTTTTTGATTTAATTTTATTAATAATAGGATCCCAAGCCGGTGGTAATACCCAACCATCTTCCCTATTGAAATTAGGATGTTTTTTAATTTCAATAGCCTCGCGAATCATCCTTGGTAGGAATCGGTGTTCTTTTGCAAGGATTTGTGGTCTATCAAATCTGATGTAATGGTTGGGATGATCCAGAACATGGTCACAGACTGCAGACTTCCTAGAGCGTCGATGCTTCACATCAGCTATGTGTTCTTTAACGCGGGTTTTAATGGATCTTTTAGTTTGCCCTATGTAAGAGAGACCACATTTACAATCCAGCTTGTATACTCCTGCATCTTGTAGAGGGATGTTACACTTGACAGATGGTAAAAACTGACTTATCTTCTTCGGCGGCTTGAAAAATGTTCTTATAGAAGCTCGCTTCAAGATATAGCCAATCTTGTCCGTGACTCCTCTGACATATGGAAGAACAGCAGGTACACGCTCGACTGTGGCCGGCTTCACTCGGTCACTGCGACGAAGGCGCGGAACCCGAAGCTTGTTGTCTTGCAAAACTTGCTTGACATGCTGAAGCTCGGCGGCCAGGTGTTTACTGTCACAGATCCCTTGTGCTCTCTGAAACAAAGATTTACCCACGGTAGCTAACTGTGAAGGATGGTGGTGAGATTCACCATTTAAATACGGCGACGAAGAGAGGCGAGCGGTGAGAGTATTTTCGCTACATGCTGAGCCAATCTCTCACCGCTCAGAGGACACACAAGAGCACACACAAAGGATTCATACCATTTTGTCAGTGAGATTAAAGACCTACATCTTACTGACAATGAAACTATGGTCAGTTTTGATGTCCAGTCGCTATTCACATGCCTACCTGTAGAAGACTGCATCTCAATTGTATCCAGGAAGCTAGCGGAGAACAACATGCCAGCAGAATATGCAGAACTACTTAGACATTGCCTTACATCTGGCTATCTATTGTGGAAGGAACAGTACTACAAGCAAGTAGATGGTGTGGCGATGGGCTCTCCAGTATCTCCCATTGTCGCCGACATTTTCATGGAAGACTTTGAGGAGAAAGCCCTCCGTACTTCTCCTGTAAATCCAAGATTCTACAAGCGGTATGTAGACGATACTTTCACAATTTTACCATCGCATAAAGTAACTGCATTTCTAGACCACCTTAACTCCCTAAACTCTAAAATTCAATTTACAATGGAGTTAGAGGCAAATAACTCTTTAGCTTTTCTGGATGTGTTAGTAATTCGGAATCCTAATAACACCTTGTGTCATACTGTGTATAGAAAAAAGACCCATACAAATAGGTATTTAAATGGTGAATCTCACCACCATCCTTCACAGTTAGCTACCGTGGGTAAATCTTTGTTTCAGAGAGCACAAGGGATCTGTGACAGTAAACACCTGGCCGCCGAGCTTCAGCATGTCAAGCAAGTTTTGCAAGACAACAAGCTTCGGGTTCCGCGCCTTCGTCGCAGTGACCGAGTGAAGCCGGCCACAGTCGAGCGTGTACCTGCTGTTCTTCCATATGTCAGAGGAGTCACGGACAAGATTGGCTATATCTTGAAGCGAGCTTCTATAAGAACATTTTTCAAGCCGCCGAAGAAGATAAGTCAGTTTTTACCATCTGTCAAGTGTAACATCCCTCTACAAGATGCAGGAGTATACAAGCTGGATTGTAAATGTGGTCTCTCTTACATAGGGCAAACTAAAAGATCCATTAAAACCCGCGTTAAAGAACACATAGCTGATGTGAAGCATCGACGCTCTAGGAAGTCTGCAGTCTGTGACCATGTTCTGGATCATCCCAACCATTACATCAGATTTGATAGACCACAAATCCTTGCAAAAGAACACCGATTCCTACCAAGGATGATTCGCGAGGCTATTGAAATTAAAAACATCCTAATTTCAATAGGGAAGATGGTTGGGTATTACCACCGGCTTGGGATCCTATTATTAATAAAATTAAATCAAAAACCAAGCATACCACTGCAAGGCTTCAAGACACAGTAAGCTCTTTCTGCGTAGATCGGACTACAAATAATAATTAAAAGCTGAAGGTACTCCGGGCTAACTATGACATCGGGACAACTGTCACCTCAGTCCCCCCGTGACCATGGGTGCTGTAAAGCGTCCGAAACGTCGGGTAAAAATAGTTCAAAAATTAAACGCGATAAAATCCGTAAAAAAGTAGTTTTATTTAAATGTGTAATATTCGCGTAAATAAAAGAAAACATTAAATGAAACATATTCCCAGAGTAACATCACCAATTAAATTATGTAAAAATTCAATGTTAATTTTATATAACATATCAAAAATTAATAGAATCAAAAAGAAACCGCAAAAACACGAATATCCTTCAACGAGGCGGCATCCCGAAGGCTCTATTACATAATAATGCTCCTCATAAAACACGCCTTTGTCTTTTATAAAGAAAAGGATATAAGGCATTCGTATGAAACATTGCTGGTTCTTTTGAACTGTATCATTTTCTGTAAGATTTTTTGTATAGATAAGTACGGTCCGCTGTTATGTTTGAACGTTCTAAGCTTACAAGTACTTGTGTTACAAGCATGCAAAGTCGTTTTACGAAGATAGGGCCAACAAACTTCGCTTTGCATGAACTGAAGCGTGACTTTCGCTCTTTATACACATCACGCTTATATTTTAATAGTTATTTGATCTTTAGAACTTCGTAGAGTGAGTCATTTGAATATAGATTATCTAAATGAAAGATTCAAACATCATTTTAAAGGTTATGCTTCTTTCTATTGACGAAAAATAGAATAATAGATTTAAATTAAAGTTTTTGTTAAACAAAAATTACAAAAACTTGAATGTGGAAAGCGCCATCTGTTCAACTGACATGTATAACAGATGTCAATTGAAATTTGCACACAAATGCCTTGTGTCACCACGATCTGAATGGGCGATGACTACCTGATACAGGTATCTCCTTACTTACTAGGTAAAAAAAAAAGTAAAGTTTCAGCTTATAAATGTCCCACTGCTGAGCACGGGCCTCCTCTCATTTCTGAGAGGGTTTTGGAGCTAGGAAGCCATCGCCACGCTGCTCCAATGCGGGTTGGCGGACTTCACATGTCTTCGAAATATTTTTTATTTCTCAGATATGCAGGTTTCCCCACGATGTTTTCCTTCACCGCCGAGCACGTGGTAAATCAGCACTTAAAATTGCAATTAACAATTTTAGTGGTGCCGGCACCGGGATTCGAACGCAGGTCACTCGCGTACTATGAAATTTAAAGCGCTTAGCCCCTGAGCTACCACGGCTCGGCACGGCACATACTAGGTATGTCACCACAATTATTGTAATCACTTCAGCCTATCACTTAGGCCCTTAGGCACTTAGACACTTAGGCCTCTCCAATAGATTGCCACAAAAGTTTGTATCTCACATTTTTGGGCGATTTTGCCATATTTGTCAGGCTTGGCAGGCAGGTTGGCAACCGCAGTTTATTTATTCACATGTTCCAGGAAGATGCTGCTGCCCATCTTCTGATTTTAATTTTGCCTTTGTCGACTATTACGACACCCATGGGATGAGATGGGGTGGTAGATTCTCTGGCCGCTACCACACGGCAGTATACAGACCGTAACCTAACTTTCATTTTTAAAAAAAATATTCGTTTATTGCCAATTGTTTTTTATTTATTTATTGTAAACAATTGGTTAATAAACGAATATTTTTTAAGAATGAAAGTTAGGTTACAGTCTGTATACTGTACAGGCCTCCTCTTATTTGCGAGGGTTTTAATACCTTTATATTTGGTTGGTTTAGATTTATATAATTTAAATTCAAAAAAATAGCACTCCGGGGTGTTTATGACAATAATAGAATTTAAATATTCTGTATACAAAAGTTATCGAAACAATATTAGAGATCTTTATGAGTTATTGTTAAGGTAAAACAATATCAGATATTTTGTAGTAAAATTATTGTTAAGCTGCAATACAATAATACCATTTTAGTGATTATTCAAAAAGATTTAACTAGATCAAAAGATTTCTTGCCGAAAACATATATAAGCGAATATGTATGCCGATAGGTGTCCGGCAGAGTCGAAAAGCAACTACCTCTTTCCTTCCAAAATGTCGTAAGGGGCAACTAAAGTAAAAAAAAAAATTGTACGGCAGACTTTATTGGTGCAGAATAATTCTACAATATGCAAAGCTATCAGTATACTGCACGTTGGAACGCAATTGAGAGGAAGCATTTTTAATTTGTACTAAAATGGCAGGGACGTTTTTCGCCTGGTTTCACGCGAGGTCGGAAAGTGGGTTACGGGCATGGTTTTTGCCTACCCCATATACGGGACTGTATTTATGAATATATAATAGTTAACCATATGAGGTTACAGACATGCATGCTCGCCTAGCAATTAGGATACCCTTTTTATTTCACAAATGGGATTGGACCTTCATGCGAGTATGTTATTGTTGCTTTTGCAATAAGGTCTTTTACTTGCCCTCCTTTTGCAATCAAAGCTTTGGATATGTTTTATAGAGCGATTTGTATTCAGCTTACAGCCTTTAGATGGTACATCGGAAAACAAACGCGGATAAAGGACGATTGAGACTATTATACGTTTACGTATTTGACGACCGAGTATCCTAGTGCCCTGAGCTCCCGATTATTATGCCGCTGATTCTGGATTCGAATCCCAGTCAGAGCGAATACACGAATCGTTCGTTTTGGGTTAGGTTATGTTGTGCTTTTGAAATTTACGTTTGTAAAACGCGTTTGTAAATCCCGATAATATTAATAGTAGTTAAATTGCTCTCCCGATAGAAGTAACTGACCGAGCCCAGTCTGGACCCCTTGCGCACCCTCGAGTCAGCTACTCTCGCGCACAGGATGACGGTCCAAGCCGCGGTTCTCGTTCGGGGACCCTTGCGCCAGTCATCAATATATAAACGTTCCGGCTAAGCGCCCTCAGCGCTCTGCCACCTTTCAATCTGGCGAAGCTGTGAAAGCCTCCG
This sequence comes from Luehdorfia chinensis, assembly GCA_019845155.1. Taxonomy (NCBI): domain Eukaryota; kingdom Metazoa; phylum Arthropoda; class Insecta; order Lepidoptera; family Papilionidae; genus Luehdorfia; species Luehdorfia chinensis. The sequence continues at coordinate 7,779,541 of JAHVAK010000125.1, forward strand.
GGCTAATAATGACCATCAGTCCTAAAACATCTTGTTCAATGTACATATTCATGTATGTGGTGGCGGAAGCCGTGTGTTCGCGGTTTAGGATAATCTACCACCCCATCTCATCCCGTGGGTATCGTAAAAGTCGACAGAAGGAAAGTGAAAACCAGGAGATGGGCAGCAGCATCTTTCTAGAACAACAACAAATAAACGCCTGCCAAGCCTGACAAGCATGGTAAAATCCCCCCAAAATGAGAGCTTCAAACGTTTGTGGCAATCTTTTGAGGCCTACTCGTATGTTCAGTAGTAGACTAGTACATACATTCATAACATCACGACTGTATCCCATAAGGGGTAGTCAGAGACTGGGCACTCACTGCAAAAACAGATGACTGCCACAATCAACGTTTCACCAAAACAATATATTGCACTTGGTGTGACAGGTGCTGAGCCTATCGCCACTGTTGGGTGCACAGTGCAGTTTAATTCCTTACTCGCCTTTTACGAGATCCATTGGATGAGATGGTGTGGTAGTATTCTTTTAACGAGCCGCCACCACTAGTAGTAGTAGTAGTAGACTAGTGAGAGGTTGAAATGATGATAATGATAAATCAATAATAATTTATCATTAGTATTATATACAACTAAGCCCAAATGTGTACATGATGGACATAGAACAATTTATATCGATTATAACGACATCTGTAAATACACACATAAATGCAATAAATAAAGAGCAGATACTGCATCTTCAACGCTGCTGTCATCACCGTTATGTTTTTTGGATATTGGTACTTGGAACTGGCTAATCGAGATGATTTGTCAGCTATCCGTTATAAGCTATGTAAGTCATACATTTTTTCTCGGATAAAAACAAACAGCTCAAAATATAACTAATCGTAATCAAAATACAATTTTTTTATTGAATAAAGTGACGGAACGAGGAAAACGTTCACCTGAGTAGTGAGGTAAGTGCAACGTCTGCCCATAACAAATGCTGTGTCACCCAGAAAATTTCTGTGTGACACCACACTGTGCCCATCACCCTGAGACAAAGTTCTTAAGTCTCATATGCCCAGTGATTACGCCAGCTCACAGTGCCCTTCAAACCGAAACACAGTAATGTTTGCACACTATTAGGTAAGTAATTACTTAGCAGGTACATGTGAAGAGCGGGAACAGTTGCCCGAGTTGCGTTCAGGTGCTGGACTAGTGGTAGGATTCCTTTGTAGGAATCCGTCTAGGTAGTTACCACCGTAGGGCCAAATATTCTGCCGTGAAGCGGTTGTGTGCAAAAATACCCTGTTTCAATCCGAAGATCACTGATATTCATGACTAGTGTAAATCCTACATATGAGACTTACGAACTGATGTCTCAGGGATACGAGTGCAGTGCGGTGTTACACAGAAATGTTCTGGGTAACACAATTATTGCTGTGGGCAGATTGCAAGATAATTAGTATAATTTCGCTCTATAAAAAAAGATTTATAAAGCCCGTGCATTAACATTACAGTAAATTCCTTGAAATAGTGATAATGTCAGATAAATTCTACCTTTAGAAGGTCTGTGAGTAAGATTGCTTTATGTTAGTTCAAACAACGTTTACAATTTGGAATAGGGTAAAGAAATATTTTCAGAAAGCCGCGTTTAACAGGGCCTTAATTTTAATACACGAGTAAGTGACCGCGCGATAATCGAAATGTCTCCAAACACGAACAAACTTCGTTAAATTTTCTTCCAACGCACTTGTCTTGAGGCGCAGCGGTTTTAGATTTTTTATTTTCGTTTCATGTTCTGTATTTGAATATTAAAAGCTCAAGTGTTTTCCAAAATATAAAATTGCATTCCCACGAGCAGTATAGTGACAGCGTTGCATATTATTATGGTATTATTCTGCACGAATAAAGGTTGTCCGTGCAATACCTTAGTCGCCTCTCACGACACCTCGGTTTGAAAGAAGGAGGGTGCTATTCTATTCTATGTTTGATACATTAACGATGTTGGTAATATAAGCCGATAGGTGTCCGGCAGAGTAGAATAGCACTGTTTTCTACCGAGGTGTCGTAAGAGACGACTAAGGTATTGTACGGACAGTCAGACAGACTTTATTCGTGCAGAACATCACCATAATATGTGTGTTGTGGCACTATAATATCTCCTGCGCAGTTGATAGCTCTCGACATTCGGATTCAGAAGTTGTCGCCGTGGTCGAAATCGGAATCGGAATCGGAATCGGAATCGGAAATTAACAAAGGAGATATTAATAAAGAACAAGAGGAAATTTTTGTAATGCATGAAAAAATTAAATTTTTACAATAATATTACCTGATTTTCAACTAGTTAAATCTTACTTAGGCTTAAACAAATATTATATAGACAAGCCATAGGCTATTATGCAGTAAAACATGATGTGATTGATATAAATTTTAATGTCTTTATTTGTTTTAAGGACGAGACGAACCAGAAGGAAGTCGTCCACCCGATGATGACTGCAACTGGTTACCCGTAATGGTAACGTCTGAAATTCGCATTGCAAAATTCTGTGTAGGACCTAGGCGATTTTCTGTGTAGGAATGTTACAACCTGGAAATAAAACCTAAACCAAAAAAACTTATTCAAACCAAATTAGCACGTATTCCGGATCGAAAAATAATACTTTCTCACAAAACAGGCAGTATCCTCTCATCATTATCATCATCATTATCATATCAGTCTATTTTAGTGCGTTTTTCTTGGGAGCGACCCAAAAAGGACCACGACGCTACTCCAAAGTGACGAGAGAGGAGAGACTTGAAATGTCCACGCATTATTTTTATCCTTCAATCATGCAGGTTTCTTCTTCACATATAAGATTTCCAAAGCAAACACAGGCCACTATCGTTATGAAAATTTAGGGTAACTACCCGGTCCTTAAACAATATAATTGCAACATTCTTAATCTCAAAATAAAAAGAAAATATACCATATATTTACTCCCCATTACTTAACATAATTCTGATATGTAAATGCAGTTAACACGTTGACGTAGCGTAAACGTAGGCAGGCGTAGAGGTCCTTAAAGTGATACGACAGTACGCCGGTCGACGTTGAAGCTTTTTTTTTGTATACTATCGGTACGGCAGGCAACGTCTTATTTTAAGTAATATCATAAGGAACGGAATATTTTACTGTCACCAGATGTAAAATTAAAACCTTCGTACAGCGTATGCGGCACAACGCAATGTTCGAAAACTTATCCAAACGAAACATGTCAACGCACACATTGAGATTTTTATAATTCCCTCCATACACACACTACTTCTGTTGACGTCGTATTAACACACTTCTCCGCCTGCTGATACTAATCATGATGACAATATTGAAGACTGTTCTGAATCATGAATATATTGCGATTATTCGAAAATGTGATGTCCCTGTTGTAGACCTAATACTATTACCTGTTCCATAGATAACTGGTGCATCTATAAATGAAGAAATACTTGTCCCAAAACTCGTCAGATCAGTCACATCCGTCTAGGTGGGGCGGTACCAGGGCCAGTTATTTTGCCGTGAAGCAGTAGTGTGCAAACATCACTGTGTTTCGGTTTGAAGGGCACTGAGAGCTAGTGTAATCACTAAGCATATGAGACTTAAGAACTGATGTCTCAAGGTGACGGGCGCTGTGGTGTCACGCAGAAATATTCTGGGTGACGCAGCATTTGTTATGGGCAAACTTTGCACTTACCATCAGGTGAACGTTTTGCTCGTCTCGTCACTTTTTCAAAAAAAAATTAGCCCTAAGAGATCATACACAAAGGGAGAAAATGATGTTGTATAATGTATTGATATACTGACGTTAAACTTTTGTATAATGTCATGAACTGTCACTGGATAAATCGCTTCTTTTGTTTTGGGTTCGTTTCCGCCAATATATTAAATCGAAAAAGTCCGCTATGACATAAAATTCTACGAACTCACGGCGCACACGATGGCTATGTGCTGAACGCCTACATCTGTTCCGTCATATCACACATTTTTTTTTAAATGCGTTGGGACACTATGCCCGTAGGCCATGTATAAAATTTAGTGATGTCTCAACAGCAACCAAGGAGACAGTGTGTTAAGAGCTAGAATAAATAATCTTACTCTTCGCCTCTAATAAGTTATTTATTCTTTGTTTCAGGTACTTGCGTGCAACTCTGCTGTGATCCAGAACATATAAAATCAGTCGTAACGCTGTTTTTATAAGTGACTACCGTCTACTGTTGGTTTAACAATATTTAAACAAAAGTGAAAAAAAAAGACGCTGCTGCGACCCATTGATAATAATCTGTGCTGCGACCGACCGGGTCTGATATATCGGAGACGGTTATGTTACTATCTGTTGGAGGCTACGAGAATTTCCTATTGGCTACGAGGCTTTCTCGATTCCCAAGGGGATGGCTTATTCTAATGTTGACACGGCACAGTGATAATACAACCTTGAATAGATCCACTATGACTGTTACTACTGTTAGCAGGATATCGTTATTATCGTAAACGACAACTAAAAGAACAACTAACTGGTGTTTTTTTTTATTTGATAATTTTGACGGAACGAGCAAAACTTTCACCTGATGGTAAGTGCAACGTCTGCCCATAACAAATGCTGTGTCACCCAGAACAGTGTGACACCACAATGCGCCTGTCACCCTGAGACATCAGTTCTTAAGTCTCATATGTCCAGTGATTTCGCTAGCTCTTAGTGCCCTTCAAACCGAAACACAGTAATGCACACTACTGCTTCACGGCAGAATAACTGGTCCTGGGGTGGTATCTATCTAGACGGATTCATGCATCTATGCATCTGTCTGTATGCAGGAATGCGTCTGTCCTAGACAGTTCCACCGCAGAACTAGTTATTCTGTCATTAAACGGTAATGTGCAAACATAACTGTGTTTCGGCCTGAAGGGTGCTAGGGGAGTTTTGAATTCCTAAAGGTTTTAACTGTTTACTTTGATGACTGTAAATTATAATCTACTAGCTGAAGCCCACGACCACTTTCGTGTGGATTTAGGTTTTTTAAACATACCAACACTTTGATTTTACGGAATAAAAAATATATTCTATATAAAAGTATCCCATGTCCATCTCTAGGAGGCAAACTATCTCTGTGCCGAATTTCGTCAAAATCAACAGACAAACAAACAGAAAGAGGGACTTAGTAAGGATATAAATTCCGTGTTATTATTTTTATACCACCATTTTCGTTATCCATATACTTCGTACATACTCGTATAAATACAATGTACAACAAGATGTATGTAAAACGCATTTCATAGACAGGTTAGTAGCAGTATTTTATATTGTAAGTTACTTTGCCATCCATTATTATAAAAGTATTTTCGGCTGATAATGCGTGGTTATACTTCGTGCATTATCCAACGAAATTATACCCCTGAAATGAATTTATTGTCGTAAACAACAAATTGTAGCCTGTATCAAATTATGTATGTTTTTGAAACTATTACTTAGAGTTTTAACGGAAAGGAAAGTATACGTTGCTTTAGTCACGCCTTTTTCCCATATAACCACAGCCGTAAATGCACACATTACACTAGATGTTGCTTATGGGAGAGAACTTAGAAGATACTTGATTTTTAAGTGGACGAAATAATCTTGCGTTCAACATACAAAACTTTACGTACAAAATTTACTTTTCGGTAAATTTATTCCGGTTTTTGCCTTGTCTATCAAAATTAATTTGACGTAATATCTAAATCTTTTGTATGCTAAGCGCTAGCATTCTAAAACAACGGATTTGTTGTCAGATTTACATATCCAGCGAACGAAAAAAACCTACATAGCTGACAGGTTAATAAGGTATTTTAATTTACGTGTCGTGTATAACGGAAAACAGAAATTGCGATTCATTTCGGTGTTTTTTTTTAAATTTCAGAATCAATCGTTATGTTTACAGTTGCTGTTCAGTATCACACATGGCAAAAAAATATTTTCTGCTTTTAAATTAAAATTTAAAGGCAAAAAAAAACTTTTATTTTCCAACACTGTTAGTAGGATTCCTATGCAGGAATCCGTCTAATGACAGTTATTCTGCTGTCAAAGTACTGTTACACACTACTGTGTGTAAACATCAGTGTGTTTTGATCTAAAGGACATTGATAGTTAGGGTACAGTTACTAGGCATATGAGATTAAAGAACATACCTCAGGATGACGAACGCAGTATGTAGTGAGCACACAGAAATGTTCTGGGCGACACGTCATTTAGTATGTGCAAACGTTACGCATACCACCTGGTAATGATTAGCTCGTCACGCCATTATTTTCAATAAAAAAATTACAGTTCACATTCATCATAATCATCATGATTTCAGCCTATCACTAGTCCCCTGCTGAATATAGGCCTCGTCCATAGATTGCCATAAAAGTTTGTAGCTCTTATTTTAGGGGAGATGTTGCTATAGTTGCCACGCTTGGCAGGCGGGTTGGCAACCAGAGTGTTTTTATTCAGATATTCCAGGATGATGCTGTTGCCCATCTCCTGGTTTTAATTTTTCCTGTGTCGATTTTTACGACCCCCACGGGATGACATGGGGTGGTAGATTCCCTTAAGCCGCTATCACTAGGCCAATACAACTATTATTTCATACAATAAAAATAAAAGTCCCTTGGCTCATCAATAAACTTAAAGTTTTTTTTATTGTATAAAGTGATGAAACCAGCAAAATGTTCACCTGATGGTAAGTGCAACGTCTGCCCATAACAAATGCTATGTCACCCAGAACATTTCTGTGTGGCACCTCACTGTGCCCATCACCCTGAGACACCAGTTCTCAAGTCTCATATTCCCTGTGATTACACTAGCTCACAGTGCCCTTCAAACCGAAACACAGTAAAGTTTGCACACTACTGCTTCACGGCAGAATAACTGGCCCTGGAGTGGTACCTACCTAGACGAATTCCTGCATAGGAATGCTGCAGGGTGATATGCGCAGTTTGGTGTCACACAGATATGTTTTGGGTGACACAGCATTTGTTATGGGCCAACATCGGAATTACCATCAGGTGAACGTTTTGCTCGTCTCGCCACTTTCTCCATTAAAAAAAATGTCTGAGTAATTAAAATAATTTCGAAGATATTTGAAGTCTGTCAACCCGCATTGGAGCAGTGTTTCGGACTCTTCCCGGCTCCAAAACCGTCTCAGAAATGTGACTGAGAAAGGACCAGTGCTTAGCACTAGGACATTTATATAGTAAATTTTCTTACGCGGCAACTATACGCCAAAACACTAAATCTAAAAAAAAAATGATGCGGGAATTATTGTTCGTTATATATAACATATTTATAATAACAAAGCATAATAAAAGCAATGACTTCAGAGAAAATGCGAGATATGATTTAAAATGTATAACTCGTAAGCGTAAGCTGCTATTGCCTCGGAATAAAAAATTAAGGAAGTTCTGGTAGATGTTTTGTGGAAGGTATATTAAAGGAACTATCAATGCAATAGTAGCGCCCAACAATCTTGAATGTGTGTATATTTAGGTAATTATTTCAGATTTTATTATTCTAATATTGATTAAAAATTGTTATTTTATCAAATATTTTGGAGGAAAAGTTAGATGATTACAGATCTATCGATCCGCTGTCAGAAAGCTGTAATGATTATTGGAATAAACATCGTATCCGATAGATTAGATTGTGTTATATTTCCATCGGGGTGGAATTATAGGCGCCTCTTTAGCGTAAGTGTATCAAAAATATTAACTTTGGAAGGTACTTTAAACCGCATGGCTTACAGTTGTATTTTATCGAATTCGTTTAATAAACCACGTAGCTCAAATAGGCTTGCCTTTTCAACTTTATTTTAGGTGTTTTATTATAAACATAGCCAAAAAATTAACCTTAAATACACACGCTATAATTTGCCACATTGAAACACAACATGGGCCTTTTTCGTTGCATAAAATTTTCGGTTCAATTTATACCTGGGTGTTGTAATTAGCAACGCATATGTGTGCGTTGTTGAGATAGGAATATGTTGAGATTTGGAGATCTTTAGGAACATTGTTCTGCTTTCATTAAGTTTTATTGCTTCATCAACCGTGACATTTATTATTGAGTAATGCTTGAGTAATAAGCGCTTTATTAAGACATCAATCTCTATCGTATAACATCAATCTCTACTCGATGTATGAAGGGGATACTTAATTCTTGCGATAATGAACTTTTGGCGGAACTTAATTTACGCTCACTAACAGCTCTTAAAGTAATATTAATTTGATGCTTAGTTAAAATATACATCGGCACTTCTGCATTCTATTAATGATAGATAATATTTATGACTTTTTTAGTAAAGAAAGGTTCCTTATTTTAATATATTATGTTTTTTGTCCAAACCTTAATTTTAGGTCTAATGTCAGGTCAATAATGTTAATGACCGTGTTTAATTTCAAAGTATTATTTGTGTTTTGTCGATAAAATGGAATGTATATACAACTTGTTAGCTACTACTTAAAGAATGAATTAACCTATTTTGTAAAATTACTAACATTGCTACTTTATTACTATATATATTTTTTCCAACTTAATAAACACTGTAATCATATACTTGTTGGTTATTACTAAACTTAGTTTCTTTTAAATAAATAAGCTAGTTTTCGATTACAATCTTACCATCATCATTTCCATCCTTCACAAGTCGACTGATGAATCTACGATTCACACCAGCCGTGCTAATAGAGACTGAAGTCGAGATTTTGTAAGGCAAAATTTCAGATTGGGGCTGACTAAATTTAGTCTAGTTCAACCCTCATAAGATACAGGTTTGCACGTTTCCGCTAAAAGAAACCCTTTGTATCACCTCACCAGTCACTAGAAACGGTAGGCCAAATTGTCCTCTTAAAAGCTTAAAGAGCGCGACAGTCCATCATGCCCGTTCACCGCTTGCATCTTTATAAGGCGCAGGTTCGATTGCACGGGGAGTACTGTTCTCATCTCTAAGCGGGAGCACCCCAGTGCCAGCTCTTTCCATTTGACCTCATTCAACGAAGAGCGGCTCGAATCATCGACGACGATATTCTGTCTGATCGGCTTGATCCACTGGCTTCGCGAAGAGACGTTGCATCTCTTTGCATATATTACATGCTCTATGACGGGGAGCGTTCCAAGTAATTGTTCGGATTAATTCAAGCAGCTGAATTTCACCATCGCACCTTGCGTCACAACGCAATATTCAATAGTCAACACATTGATGGTTGGCATTCAAAGGCCGTCAACGCATCTGCTGTTCCTCTGGTTACTACCAGATGTTTATGGGCGGCCGTACCATCACGTAAGCCACCAGCTCGTTTGCCCCCTCTTATGTAAAAAGGGCCAGTTATTCTGCCGTGAAGCATTAGTGTTCAAGCATTACTGTGTTTCGGTTTGAAGGGCACTGTGAGCTAGCGTAATCACTAGACATTTGAGACTTAAGAACTGATGTCTCGGGGTCACGGGCGCAGTGTGGTATCACACAGTAATATTATGGGTGATACAGCGTTTGTTGTGGGCGGACGTTGCCCATACAAACAGGTGAACGCTTTGCTCGTTTCGTCACTTTATACAATAAAAAAAACTGCATTTACCGATTTCTCATAAAACCGTGCAAACCGTCGCTTCGTTGGAGAGGTTCTCCAGGGGTTATCTGTCTATCTTTCCCAACGGTTATCTGTTATACAATATAGCCATAACAACGATAGTTGCCTTAGGGATATGTCGATTACTGCTTCATTTGATGATAAATGGCTTATTCACTCTTCTCGAGTTCAAATTAATTTTTTTTTATTACTATTCTTAAGTCATGCGAACATTGACGCTATATTTTGAATGCACTTTAAAGTTATCTGAATATCGAGTGGCGCTCGACACCAGGCAACCAATTGACCAACTCGAATGAAACGTTCAATTGAACAAAATAAGATGAAACATGGATAAAAACGATCGGTGTCTGTATCCGCTAGCAGCAACAAATACCACATATTCAGAGTTTGTTGTGGCATTTTTAATTATTTAGACCTGTGCTTTCATAATATTCGAGCCGTGGTAGCTCAGGGGCTAGGCTCGCTTTAAATTTCATAGTACTCGAGTGACCTGGGCTCGATTCCCGGTGCCGGCACCACTAAAATTGCTAATTGCAATTTTAAGTGCTGATTTACTATGTGCTCGGCGGTGAAGGAAAACATCGTGAGGAAACCTGCATGTCTAAGGAATAAAAAAATATTTCGAAGACATGTGAAGTCCGCCAACCCGCATTGGAGCAGCGTGGCGGATTCTTAGCTAGCTCCTAAATCCTCTCAGAAATGAGAGGAGGCCTGTGCTCAGTAGTCGGATATTTATAGGCTGAAACTTTACTTTATTTTTTTTTCATAATATTCAATACTTTAAACTGTAACGTAAGTATGAAACTTTTATTAAAAATAATTCATACCGAAAAACTAGAGTATAATTGCCAATCATAGTGATGTGGTGTATATTATCTAGTGGTAGTATTGTAGTGGTTGGTGGAGGGTATCTGGTGGCGGTTCCTGGTGGCGGTGTTAGTTTGCTTGTGCACGCTACTGGGGGAGGGCGGGCGGTGTTTTTCAAAAAACTAGGTAATATACACCATTATTATATTTTGCATGCGGATCTTAGCAAATTTACTTACTTTCCTTCATTATCTATATTAGGTTTGTTTTCGATCTTCGCAAGTATGATTATACATATATTTGAATATCGGTCTCACCTTAAATGGCTCACTGTCAAACAGAGGCGTAGAATTCTCCTTGTTCTCTACAATTCTCTCTTCCATCTTAAATGATCCCATTTCTCTCTCATATCTTCAAGACATATTTCAATATGTTTCTGTAACTGTTCTTCGATCTGCTTCAAATAGAAGGTTACACTTCACAACACTTCACGACACAATTTAATGGTTACTCCTCTATCGTTCAGGCTGCACTGCTTTGGAATTCCTTGCCCGATGACATCAGAAAAGCTCAAAATAAGACCGGCTTTAGGAAGTTGTTACGGGGACTTTTATTAAAGACTGCGGATAATGTTGTTTGTTGATTCCTTTTACTAAATTATATTATTCATTAACAGGTACCATCCCGTATTTATATATGTGTATATGTATGTGTGTCATTTCATTATCATTTCAACCTATTTTAGTCCACTGTTGAAGATAGGCCGCTCCCATAGATTGCTACAAAACACGGTCCTGTGCTACCTACATCCATCGACTTCCAGCAAAACCGCACCAAGTATTTATTTATACATAATTCTTATCTTGAGTATTTATTATAATTGTATAAATATTTTTGAATTTCAATACTTTTATATAATATATGTATATTAACAATTACAAAAACAAGTCAATTCAATTTTGAAAACATATAATTTTTGTGACGTACAAATATAAGCTTCTATACCAGTAGTTGTTTGGAAGTAAGATCCGTTATAAAACAGTTACAAAGCAAAAGATTAAATAAATAATAGTAGCGAAGCTCTTGATACGTATAAAGTCACCTGAAAGTGTTATTGAAGCTCTGATAATTTTCGAGAAATGTATAATATCCATTTTAAGGTCAACCTAGCTCTGAAACCGAAAACAATAGATGTTGATAGCACTCGTGCGGAAAGAGATGGTGAAAGGGTATTTTACCCCGCAGTCAACTGTACTTAATTGACAAAGTACAATGTCTCGATTCGATAAAAGTACCCCTCGATTTTAGATTTTATTACGAATGCCATTACCTTTGTTTTGTATTCAAATTTGTTATAATGAAATCGTTTTTCCACACCAAGGTCGAGTTTGGTATTGCGAAAGAAACTGATTAAATATTTTCAAATTTTAATTTTTTTCACATTATTTAGGAGACGGAAATATAGCTTCTATGTACTGAATATGTTAGGTTAGGTTATGAAAGCAGTCCTCAAAAAATTACTTTTGGAATTCCTCAGGGTTCGATTATCGGTCCATTACTGTTTTTAGTTTATAATAATAATATACCTAATATAGGACTTTCAGGAAACATTACACTGTACGCTGATGACACATGCCTTTTTTATTTTGGACACAAAATTCAAGAAATCATAACTCAAGCACAACAAGATCTTAACATTATTAATGCATGGTTCCAGAACAATCTTTTAACAACTAATATAAATAAAATATCATACATGATATTTGCCGCCAAAAACAAAAAAATTACTGGCTACCCAATGCTAACAATTAACAATGTACAAATAAGAAAATCTAAACAAGAAAAATACTTAGGTCTAATTTTGGATGATAAATTGACATGGAAAGCTCACATCGATTCTGTTAGAGCGTAGTGCATTACACAAAATAAACCACAGCAGTCCCTATAAAATGCTTTACTAAAATCAAATTTAGAATATCTCATCGAAATCTAGGGTTGTGCTGCAAAATCAAACCTCCAAAAGTTACAGACTACACAAAACAAACTTATAAAAATATTATATAATTATTACTATTTAACACCCACAAACATTGTGTACAGTAAAACAAACTTGTTTAACCTAACCCAACTTTATACATACAAAATATGCCTATTGGTAAGAAAAATTAAAAAAAAGATATACATATTGAAATCACTCTAAATAAAAGAACATATAAACACAATTTGCGCAATAAAAACCAAATAGAACTTTACTGTCCAAGAACAACGTATGGCAAACGCAACATACTGTACGAAGGAGCACAACTGTTTAACAACCTCCCAAATTATATAAAAGATAGTGACACTTTTGGAATGTTCAAGAAAAAGCTTATGTTACACTTGAAAAAAACACTTAAATAGATATACGTAGCCTACCACATTGTCTTCTGAACTCTAGAAAAAAAAGCCATAGTAATTAAAAAATGTATTTTCTCTTTAAGAAAATTTTATATTTGTATGAGAAAATACAGATCTCTAAACCCAAATATATGTAGTTGAGAGAGGGAAACTGACGAGACGAGCAAAACGTTCACCTGATGGTAAGTGCAAAGTCTGCCCATAACAGAATATTTCTGTGTGGCACCACACTGCGCTCCTCACCCTGACACATCACTTACAAAGTCTCATATGCCCAGTAATTTCACTAGCTATCAGTACCCAGATCGAAACACAGCAATTTTTGCACATAATGATTTCTTATATTTACGCGAACACTACACATTTAAATGAAACTAAGTTTACGGATTTTATCGCGTTTAATTTTTTACTATTTATAACCCGACGTTTCGAGTGCTTTACAGCACCCATGATCACGGGAGGACTGAGGTGACAGATGTCTTGATGTCATAGTTAACCTGGGGTACCTTCAGCTTTTAATTATTATTTTTGGTCCGATCTACGCAGAAAGAGCTATCTGTGTCTTGAAGTCTTGCAGTGGTATGCTTGGTTTTTTAATTTAATTTAATTTATTATTGGATCCCAAGCTGGTGGTAATACCCAACCATCTTCTCTATGGAAATTAGGATGTTTTTTGATTTCAATGGCCTCGCGAATCATCCTTGGTAGGAATCGGTGTTCTTTTGCAAGGATCTGTGGATTATCAAATCTGATGTAATGGTTGGGATGCTCCAGAACATGGTCACAGACTGCGGACTTCCTAGAACGACGATGTTTGAACTACTAAGACATTGCCTTACATCTGGCTATCTATTGTGGAAGGAACAGTACTACAAGCAAGTAGATGGTGTGGCAATGGGCTCCCCAGTATCTCCCATTGTCGCCGACATCTTCATGGAAGACTTCGAGGAGAGAGCCCTCCGTACTTCTCAAGTAAATCCAAGATTCTACAAGCGGTATGTAGATGATACTTTCACAATTTTACCATCAGATAAAGTAACTGCATTTCTAGACCACCTTAACTCCCTAAACTCTAAAATTCAATTTACAATGGAGTTAAAGGCAAATAACTCTTTAGCTTTTCTAGATGTTTTAGTAATTCGAAATCCTGATAACACCTTGTGTCACACTGTGTATAGAAAAAAGACCCATACTAACAGATATTTAAACGGTGAATCTCACCATCATCCATCACAGTTAGCTACCGTGGGTAAATGCTTGTTTCAGAGAGCACGAGGAATCTGTGACAGGAAACACCTGGTCGCCGAGCTTCAACATGTCAAGCAAGTTTTGCACGACAACAAGCTTCGGGTGCCGCGCCTACGTCGCAGTGACCGAGTGAAACCGGCCACAGTCGAGCGTGTGCCTGCTGTTCTACCTTATGTCAGAGGAGTCACGGATAAGATTGGCTATATCTTGAAGCGGGCTTCCATAAAAACATTATTCAAGCCGCCGAAGAAGATAAGTCAGTTTTTACCATCTGTCAAGTGTAACATCCCTCTACAGGACGCAGGAGTATACAAGCTAGATTGTGAATGTGGTCTTTCTTACATAGGCCAAACAAAAAGATCGATTAAAACCCGCGTAAAAGAACACATAGCTGACGTGAAGCATCGTCGTTCTAGGAAGTCCGCAGTCTGTGACCATGTTCTGGAGCATCCCAACCATTATATCAGATTTGATAAACCACAGATCCTTGCAAAAGAACACCGATTCCTACCAAGGATGATTCGCGAGGCTATTGAAATCAAAAAACATCCTAATTTCAATAGAGAAGATGGTTGGGTATTACCACCAGCTTGGGATAAAATAATAAATTAAATTAAATCAAAAACCAAGCATACCACTGCAAGACTTCAAGACACAGATAGCTCTTTCTGCGTAGATCGGACCAAAAATAATAATTAAAAGCTGAAGGTACCCCAGGTTAACTATGACATCAGGACATCTGTCACCTCAGTCCTCCCGTGACCATGGGTGCTGTAAAGCACTCGAAACGTCGGGTTATAAATAGTAAAAAATAAAAAAATTAAACGCGATAAAATTCGTAAACTTAGTTTCATTTAAATGTTTGCACACTTCACACTACTTCAGGGCAGAATAACAGGCCGTGCGGTGGTACGTAAAAAGGAGAAGTAAAGTTTCAGCCTATAAATGTCCCATTACTGAGCACAGGCCTCCTCTCATTTCTGAGAGGGTTTTGGAGCTAGGAAGAATCCGCCACGCTGCTCCAATGCGGGTTGGCGGACTTCACATGTCTTCGAAATATTTTGAATTTCTCAGACATGCAGGTTTCCTCACGATGTTTTCCTTCACCGCCGAGCACGAGGTAAGTCAACACTTAAAATTGCAAATAACAATTTGAGTGGTGCACCGGGAATCGAACCCAGGTCACTCGCGTACTATGAAAATTAAAGCGAGCGCCTAGCCCCTGAGCTACCACGGTACGTGTTTAGATGGAATTCTGTCCAGTAATCCTATCACCAGCATAAAATGTCATTAATATAAGATTTATTTACAAAGATAAGCGGGAGTACATTTCATAACAGCCACTGAATATACATTTAGTTTCCAAGCCCGAGTCTAGTCTGAATTCTAAACCTATTACGTGGAAGTGAGAAACGCTGACCGCAAAACTATGTGACTGTCGCATTTCAATTAACTGCGTTAGGCAAACAATTGCATCAACAAAATATGCACTAACTACGATATTAAATACCTGGCTCCGTTAGATCATTTATACAATAAAAAAGATTTTTGAGAGTAACGGAGCTGTGTAATAAAACGCAACGAAAATGCACTTTTTTGTTTTTTGGTAATACATAGAGAATTTCCTCAAAACGTTTACCATCGCCACAGATTACGTAATAAATTGCGATTATTAATATCCCTGGTGTTGTATCGTTTGTACTACTAAAAAAATTAATGTATCGTCGGAGTAGGATCTCCTACATAAATAAAATAAATTGAATAGGTTCCTTTTTTATATCAGAGATTCATCGTCAGCAGCGTACCCTAACTTGCGGTCCTTCTGCTCGCGAATCTCTTCCGACGAAGCTGTCAAAGCCGCCGGGCTAAGAGCATATCACACACACAAAAACACAATTTTAAGAGATTTCGAAAGTATATTTACGGATTTTAGCTGTCTTTTAATATTTGCCCCTTGTCAGAAAGACCTTTCACAATCCAGGTATAATACAGAGGAACTGGACAGATGGGGAAAACTATCTTACTTCTTCGGGGACTTCTAAACTTGTCAGTTACCTCTCTGGCATACGATAGTATAACGACTGCGTAGCCTAGGGGTAGTGCGTGACCTGACTATCACGCCGCGGGCCCTGAGTTCGAATCCCAGACAGAGTTTGTTGGTTTTCGGGTCTGGTCGTGTTGTGATTGTCCCTTTGTCTCTAACACTGCATCCTAGCCTAACCCCGATCTTATCACGTTAGCGTCGGGCACAGGTATGATGTAAGGTGGTAAATTCTCTTAAGCCGTCACCACACGTTTGCAACAGCAGTAGATGGGAATAAATTTTGCATCTATCATGAAAAAAATATTTTTTTAAGTGATGAAGGTTTTGGAATCGCTGTGGGGCATGTATTTATAAACTTTTGCATAACCAAAACACAGGAGGGAAAAGATAAGGTACAAATTAGTTACTGAAAGCCCAAACAATGTATTATAATGAGTTTCATAGAAACGTGTCTCGCTGAGACAGTCTAATGTAAAAAATGTAAACTTCTATGTCTCAGTTACATTTGATAAGTTTTGCAAAAACATATTAATGTTTTAAAACTGTACAAGGAGTCAGCGTATGTATCAGTTTCCGTAGGACATTAATTCAGCAGCATACTTAATATTTATTTTCTCCTAATTGGTAATGCAAGTGGTATGACATGAGAGCTTGGTTGTTTCAAAGGTATTCTGAAGCTTAACCTGCAAAGGAGATCTGGACAAAAGAGCAAATTCTAAAATATTTTAGAATTTGCTCGCTTTCTTTTCGCCGTGGATTTGAGTTTTTTTTATATATTGTTCCAAAAATAAGTACGTAACTACAGACACAATCTACCAAACTGTGAAACAATTTGTCGACAGTAGCTCCCGCGGACACAACATTTATGCATTTGTTCGTACTAAATATGTATAGTTATTATTTTAAACCTATCACAAACACTTTTGCTACTTGAAGTCAGACTAAAACACTGATATAATTCAACTTAATTAAAAACAATCATACATAAAACAAAACACTTAATGACAGCGGTCATAACGATAAGAAGTGTTTTCTGAGGATAAACTTAAATATAATATATATATTTTTGAGATCAATGAGTAAACACAGGTATCGTCCATCGCCTTTCACGCTTTCAATAATAATTTTTAACTTTGGGAACGATTAGTTTAGTTTTCTTAGCTAGGCGGGTTGGGTACGTATACTCTCTTTCTGGTTAGTATTCAGTAATGTTATATTGTCCAATTGTAATGCCTTTAAATCCACAGTTCCTCAGTAACATAATAGACTCAAAATCCAAATATATTTTTCTTAATATGTCACTTAAATTGAATAACACATCGCACTACAAAACTATAGTAACTCAAAACAAATCAAAGAATGAAATTATATTTTTTGTATATTATACGTGTATTATCTACGCGTCACCACAATAGGAAACTTTTTCCGAGTTAGAAATCTTAAACAGATAGATCATAATTAAATTCCCCTTATATTGCCACAAAAGTTTGTAGTTCTCATTTTGACTGGATTTTGTAACAGGTGCCACGCTTGACAGGCGGGTTGGCCATCGAATTTTTATATATTCAGATGTGCCAGGAAGATGCTGCTGCCCATCTCCTGGTTTTTATTTTCCCGGTTTTTACGGTTTGAAATTGGTATGTATGTTGGGATATTCGTATAGTAGATGAGTGGTAGATTCTCTTAAGCCGCCACATGTACGCAATAGATATATGGAAATCAGTTTTTCATCGATTCTGAAAAAAATAACTTTATAAGTGGCGAGGGTTTTGTAATAGCAGTGAGCCATGTATTTATAAACTTACGCATAACCAAAGTACAGACGGGAAAACATTAGGTACAAATTGTTACTGCAAGCTTTGAGCTATGTATTATAATTAGTTTCATAGAAATTGTCTCTCTGAGGTATTTTGTCTTTGGCAACTATGTTATCTCGAGAATTCAACTCCTTTGAATCAAAGTCTCTTAATTGCTCAGTAAGTTGTAAGCATCTTAATAATGTAAGTACAGCATAAGTTTAGTGCTGATATTTTTTATTAAAATACTGAGTTTTAAGTTGAGTTGAAACATTTACTGGTGGTAGGATTCCTATGCAGCAATCCGCCTAGGTAGGTACCACCCCAGGGCCAGTTATTCTGCCGTGAAGCAGTAGTGTGCAAACATTACTGTGTTTCGGTTTGAAGGACACTGTGAGCTAGCGTAATCACTGGGTCATTTGAGACTTAAGAACTGATGTCTCAGGATGACGAGCGCAGTGTAGTGTCACACGGAAATATTCTGGGTGACACAGCATTTGTTGTGGGCGGACGTTGCACTTAACATCAGGTGAACTTTTTGCTCGTTTCGTCACTTTAGACAATATTAAAAAAAAAAACATTTTTTTTCGTCACTGAGATTAAAACATAGCGGAAAATTTAATAGCATATTATTAATAACCACTACAACGTGGACATAAATTGTACAAAGAACTGAAAGAATATTTCTACAGAAGATTTGACATGTTATATGTGTTGTTGTACATTTTTTTTATCAGTAATACGAGTAATTGAATAAGAAAATACGACATAAAATGAGGATATAAATAGAGGAGGATGTAAATAATGAAAATAAACATAGTTTCATATGAAGCAGAATCTTGTTTACAGCGTACATTAATATTTATGCGACTGTGTGACAGCAGAACTTGAAATCCAATCCACTAGACAGCGTCGACATGTTCTTTGTAAAACAAGACCTTTAGAAGTTTGTTTGTGTAAAGAATGGCTGCCGGCGTAAATGTTTATTATTAGTGAAACGTGTTTTCGCACGCTGATATTTTAAAACGCAATACTTTTTTTAAATATTTATGACGTAAGAAACTCAAATTTCGTTTGTGAAATATCATTTTTTTACAAAATACCAATCTTTGTGAGGTTCCTGTGAACGGAGAAGAAACACGCGAAAGAATCTCCGCACGTAACCTCTTTTTTAGTCATACTAGAACATTTTTTTATAAAAATAATTTACATACTAATATTTATTATTTTATACATTTGTTGTAAAATAAATAGTATATTAGTTATTACAATTTAGAAACAGCCTGGTAGCGATTACTAGTACTCTTTCCCAGGGGTCATATATTCATATTGTTTAATCAACTTTTTGAACCTATGGGCAGGAAAACTGCGCTCTTTCTGGGATTGTGTTGTAAAAACGAACACTGCCCCATAAATGAGTTACTGACTTTATTGAGTCCAGTAACCGGCGTTACAAGCTTGTTTTTGACCCTGGTATTAACATTATGTACATCACTTTTTTTTAAAGGTATCTACGAGTATATTCTGGTGTACGTACATACCTTTTTCATAGATATATCGAGAGGTCAATGTTAGGATACTTATTTCATTACTTTCATTTCTAAAGGATAGGGGAATAAAGGTTATAAATAGCTCTCATGACCCTCTTTTGCAATACAAAAACTGTTTCTACATCGGTCGCATTTCCCCGTAGCAAAATGCCATCCGACATTATGGTGTATACATAACTGAAATAAACTATTCATTCTGTTTAAACATTAGTTAGACTTCTTATATTTCTTACGGAATAAGCCGCAGAAATAAGTTTATTTTATACTTTAGATATATGGGAAGATTTGCGTCAACAGTTATTCCAAGAAAGACAGTGATATCTAGAAGGTACAATAATACTCAACTTTTCCCCATTTACAAACATATTCGCATCAAGTTGCTTAACGTTTGGTGTTGAAAATTTAAAACATTTTGTTTTATTGTCATATAAAAGCAAATTTTTGACGTTCAACCAATTTACAATATTTGAAATAGCATTATTCATTTCTTCATATAATAACACTTGAGGTTTTTTTTTTGAAAACCAAAGATGTGTCATCAGCGAATAATACTCTGTTATGATTATATAAAGCAAGTCATTTATGTAAATGAGAAATAAAAACGGATCGAGGATCGAGCCCTGGGACACCCATAGACACTACCGACCCGGAAGAGCTCCTAACATTAATAACTACATTTTGTATTATTTTACAAAAATAACATGTGATTAGTTTAAGTGCAGTATTTATTACACCATAATGATGTAGTTTCCTGACGAGTGTTTCATGAACACAACCAAAAGCCTCAAAAAGATCACAAAAAACTCTCTAAGGCATCCTGTGAATGCAGGCATCAAAAATATGCTTATCTAGCTCAACAACTGCATCGGTTGCAGAGCGACCTCTTTGTAAAACCAAACTGATTACTGTGGAGTAATTTATTTAAATAAAAATGCCGTAACATTTGATCTAGAATGATTTTTAAATAAAATTAATTTTTACGGATTTTATCGCGTTTAATTTGGAACTACTTCTAACCCACCGTTTCGAGTGCTTAACAGCACCCATGGTCACGGGAGGACTGAGGTGACAGATGTCCTGATGTCATTGTTAACTCGAGATACTTTTAAGCTGAAGGTACCTTAAGCTGATGGCGAAATGAGGTGCTATTGCATTTGTTATAGACGCAGTTACTTGAACGGGCGTCCCCCATAGATCAGCGGTTTTTTTAGCATTAATAGTCTAAATATTTTACAAAATCTTTGGAGTTTATTGTCTTAAATTTAAAAATATTATTACATGCACTAACATTTTCTTTGAGTTATGCCTCAGCGACAGTAGGAGAAGAATTTAAAGATTTTGTAGTTAAAAAAGGAATATTAGTAAAATAACTCTTAAAAGTGGGAGTGTCTTCATGATCAGTCTTTTTTAATTTATTGTTTATGTTTAATAGGTGGTCAGAGTTACGAGCCCTAATTTTTCCTGATTCAATATTGATAATAATTCAAGTTATTTTTATTTTATCAGTTACTAAATATTTATATCTCTGAAATATTTCCATAAATATAATGACTTGGCTATAAAATAATGTGTGTAGTTGTGGTTGACGCTAGTAGATGATGTAGTTAAAGAATAAAATATAAAATTTACTGCACAATACGTGGAGTGCTGTTCGGTTTCTACAGTGTTGATATTAAATTGATGTTACTCGCTTGTTCAGAATTTCACGACACTCCGAAAATACATGTATATTTCACTCAAATTAACGAAATCAATACTCTCACAATATCCGGAATTTGCAGCCAAAGCATACTGTCGTATTACGAGTAGTTGTCACTATTTTTATTTCACATGGTAGCCTGAAGTTCTTTATAAGCTATCGAATATTCTAGAATGCCGAGAAAATGATAAAATTATTAATACAAGACCATTCGATCGCGATAAACAATCTTCGTCCGTTTTTTTTTTTTTTTAACAATATTTTATATTCTTTTTTGGATGACTATTTTGTTGCCCACGATTTATTAAGGCTTAAGGTATGTAGCGGTCTATTCAATTATATGCTACACAAACTGAACGTTACGTCTGAATATTCATCTGTATTCCTTGAAATTAAGTTCTGCCATGTTTGCAATAAGAAAGATCGCTGACTGATGAAGCAGCTAAATTAGTATATTTTGCATAATAAAATTCCTAAAAGTGTAAGGCAAAAATCGGAAATAGATTTAAAAAAAAATCTATACGACATTATTAGATGAAGCGTATTTTAAAGTAGATCATTATATAGAGGGCAAAGATGTGTGGAAATAATTCATACTCTGCATTTGCGAATCCCACTACTAAATTTTTGATGTAGTAATAAATTTTATATAATTTTTAAGTGACATTATGTAATGGCATTGAATAAAAAGACCCCAGAGTTTCTTGCTGTT
Organism: Luehdorfia chinensis; assembly: GCA_019845155.1. NCBI lineage: Eukaryota > Metazoa > Arthropoda > Insecta > Lepidoptera > Papilionidae > Luehdorfia > Luehdorfia chinensis. The sequence goes on from JAHVAK010000125.1 coordinate 7,801,404, forward strand.
TCTCCTCTGAGAAGGTCATTTTTGAACCGGTGTAGATTTTGACGTTCATAAAAACTTTAAACAAGCCTAAATTGAATAAAGAAATTTTGAGTTTACCGGTGGTCGGATTCGTATGCAGGAATCCGTCTAGGTAGGTTCCACCACAGTGCCAGTTATTGTCGTGAAGCAGTGTGTGCAATCATTACTGTGTTTCGGTCTGAAGGGCAATGAGAGACAGTGTAATGACTGTGCTCAGTCATATGAGACTTAGGAACTGATTTTGCAGGGGGACGGGGCAATGTGGTGCCACACAGAAATGTTCTGGATTACACAGCACTTGTATTTGGCAGACGATGCACTTACCATCAGGTGACCGTTTTGCTCATTTCGTCATATTCTATTAAAGAAAAAAACATAAGAACAAAGAAGCCATAGCCATAAGTATATTTTTAATCAAAAACAATGTTTTATTAAGGTATTTTCATAGTAATCATTAATAACACACATACGTACTCGTAATACGATAAATAAAGCATACAGTCTAACTCTATAGCGTTTTTTTATACTGGTGGTAGGATTCCTATGCAGGAATTCGTCTAGGTAGGTACCACCCCAGGGCCAGTTATTCTGCCGTGAAGCAGTAGTGTGCAAACATTACTGTGTTTCGATTTGAAGGGCACTGTGTAGCGTAATTACTGGGCATTTGAGACTTAAGATCTGATGTCTCAGGGTGACGGGCGCAGTGTGGTGTCACACAGAAATATTCTGGGTGACACAGCGTTTGTTGTGGACGGACGTTGCACTAACCATCAGGTGAACGTTTTGCTAGTTTCGTCACTTTATACAAAATTACACACTTTATAAAATTTTCATTATCACTAACTAAAATGTTCTTTTAAAATACGGGTTATTCTTTTACAAATATTGTTTGTGCCGTATTCCTTTACCTTTACTTCTTTCATTTCTACGAAGAAAACAATAAACTCTGCGGAAAGGAATCTTGCATGTGTTACTTTTCCTCGTCGACATTTTTATTGTTCATAAAAATACTTGATTAATATAACAATCTCACGCTGTGTTACATCATTCACCATTTTAATCTACATTTTTATGTTCCAGCAGCTACCACTTGGCGACTACCGGGCATGCATGCATTTCTTATTAATTTTGTATTTATTCCTATACGTTTACGTTTGTATACTATCTCATTATTCCCATGTTGGTTGACTTTTTCAGTGCGTAGCATAATACCCGTCCAATTTCTGGTGTTCATTATCCGTCACCTATCCGCTAGGTAGGTACCACCCCAGGGTCAGTTATTCTGCCGTGAAGCGGTGGTGTGCAAACATTACTGTGTTTCGGTTTGAAGGGCACTGTGAGCTAGCGTAATCACTGGGCATATGAGACTTAAGAACTGATGTCTCAGGGTGACGGGCGCAGTGTAGTGTCACACAGAAATGTGACATGTGACATAGCATTTGTTATGGGTAGACGTGTCACTTGACATCAGGTGAACGTTTTGCTCGTTTCGTCGCTCCATCAAATAAAAAAAAATCGGTACAGGATTGAATATTACCTACAATATTTATGTGTAACCTGCTCCCGGCCGATATTTGACTACTATTTACTTTCCAGGAGATATGCAAGGAATCCTGCTATCTGTAAAATTTCCACAACCATGTAACAATTTTTTTTTTACTTTTTACCAACACTTATTATTGTTTTCCGTTGAAATACATAATGGTTGTTTTCCACAAAGCTGACCCGCTTCGTGCTTAGTCGCTTAATATATTCATGAATTTGAAAATTTCTGAAGTTTCATCAAAAGAGTATATGACAGAAATGTTTCAAATGTGTTAGAAATTCGAAACTTTTCTGAGAACAACATTATCTACATATTTTTAAAAAGCATTAATGTACACAATTTTGTGTATAATTTATTACAATAATGGATATCCCATAATTGTAATAAATTAAACACAAAATTGATTTGATGATTCAAATAATAATAATTAGGTTATTAGGTACTTTACTTTTAAAACATGACTGGACGTTTATAAATTTTTCAGAAATGTTATTACTGTGTAATAATTTTAATTAAATGGTGTTGCAGTGTATTAAACTGTAAATTATCGTTATAAAAATTAAAATAAAATTCAAAAACAGTCACCATTAGTATGGGTAAGCTTCTGCTTAGGGCACTGTGCTGGTGTCATACATTTCAAACTAATCCACGTTTCGTTACACGCTATAATCAAGCAAAAATCCCTTTATTTATATGTCGATTCATGTTTATGAAATAAAAAATAACCTTCGACCCGTGTGTCTTTCTGCAGTCAATTCGTGGGGTCCCTTTTTTAAGATTTTTGATGTTTTCGGTTTGGCGAAATTGGCGCATGTTAGTATACATACAGTATTTAAGGTATGCATACATCAAATTATGCTGCGATTTCCCTTGTGGTTTCAGACAGATCGGCTTCCACTATCACTCGCAATTCCTTGCTAGCGATCCGATTGTCTGGTCATTCGCGTGGGTTACATTGCAGCAATTTTTCAGCTAATTTCATTTATGACTATTATTATTATATAAAATTAGTGATCTACGGTTGTTGTAAAATGACGTATAAATGGAATATTAACTCACATTATGCATAATGTATGACGGAGCAGAGGTTCCAAAATTATTTTTAAAAAAGCATGACTTCAATATGGCTGACGTCATGTTCTCCATTATCACTCACATTTGTTAGCAAATGATACAAATATGAATTGAAATAACTAAAAACCAACCAAAGGACAATAAAAGCAGTTTAATTAGAGTTAACTTTTATTTACTATTTGTAGTAAATCAAATATTTTAAAATCAGAGTGATAAAGGGGAAATCGAGATTCCGCTAACAGTTACAAATCAATTAACTTTAATCTTTAATGAACAATAAATACTTAAAATAGCACTTAACGTAATACAAATACGAATAGGTCCAGAACGCTAACCGTGGCTCTGTACAGGCGGGTTGAGAAATGCCTACCGACCGCCCTCTGGCGTCTCAGGTGAAATTACAGACAACACGGCTCTCAATTTCTTATTTAACTAATTAACATGAAAGTTACTGTTGTTAAAATACTCTTACAATGTTTACAAATGATTGATGTGTTATAATTTAGTTAATCTTATTAATTATTATTTAAAAGTTACAACTATTCTTATTTTAGTCAATAAAAGTTCACTTAAACAATAAATAGTTATCCAATTGTTGCTTAAAGTAAAAGTAAAGTTTCAGCCTATAAATGTCCCACTACTGAGCACAGGCCTCCTCTCATTTCTGACAGGGTTTTTGGAGCTAGGAAACGCCACGCTGCTCCGATGCGGGTTGGCGGTCTTCACATGTCTTCGAAATATTTTTAATTTCTCAGACATGCAGGTTTCCTCACGATGTTTTCCTTCACCGCCAAGCACGTGGTAAAATCAGCACTTAAAATTGCAATTAACCATTTTAGTGGTGCCGGCACCGGGAATCGAATCCAGGTCACTCGCGTACTATGAAATTTAGAGCGAGCGCCTAGCCCCTAAGCTACCACGGCCAGCTCAGTCGGTAGAGCATGAGACTATTGATTGTTGCTTACATAAATCTTAATAACTTTGAAATGATTGTTAAGTTTACAACTCATAATTTTCTTATTTTTAAAGGTGGTGAACATACTTGAGCCGATATATATCAAATAACTGTTGATACACTCATGACGAGGTGTTATCAGAAGCTCATTGTCTGTTGTGAGCTTTTTAAACCAGTTGCTCAGTTACTAGCATCGGGAAAAATTATATTAGTAATGGTATTTGTACATCAACCGGGCACTATCCGACAGGCCAAGCTACATACATACGTCTACATGATAGTAACAATAAATAATTTAACAACAGCAAATTACATTGAATTAAATAAATAAAAAGCTTATGAATTACGGCCGAATCGACCGTTGGGCGACCATTGGTGGTATATAAGTACGTTATTTAGAAAATTTTTAAACTTTAATTTTTTAAAGTATGTCACATATAATAAATATGTGACTTACTTTAAAAATATAGGTCCGTGGAAGCTTAGAGGCCGAGTGCTCGCCTTTAATTTCATAGTACCCGAACCTGGGTTCGATCCTCGGTGCCAGCATCTCTAAAATTGTTCTACAATTTTAAGTGCTGATTTACCAAGTGCTCAGCTGAAGGAAAACATCGTGAGGAAACCTGTATGTCCGAGGAATAGAAATATTTCGAGGACATGTGAAGTCTGCCAACCCGCATTGGAGCAGCGTGGCGGACTATTACCCGCTCCAAAACCCTCTCAGAAATGAGAGGAGGCCTGTGCTCAGCAGTGGGACATTTATAGGCTTCTGCTGTTGCTTTACTTTACTTTTTTTTACATATAATAAAACAAAAAATATTTTCTAAAGAACGTTTCGCGTGACACAGTTCTGAAATCAATCTGAAATAGGTCATGTTGACGTATATACGTAAGTGCATTTGATCGTGATGTTCAACGTATTGCCAAATGAGAGGCAGTCAGGTAAAACCTTATACGTAGCGAAACTATTGAAAGTGATTAATTTAAAACATATACTGTTTGGTTTGTTGTTTTGTACAGTCTGTTCTTTCCATTCCAGATTCTAGTTCCCGTCACGAGAAGCTATAAATTAAGTAGATCAACCAATTCATAGTGAGTTACGTAGCGACAATTGTGAGTTAACCAAATGCAATAATCTTAATTTAATAAACGGCGAATACGAAACTAACGAGCAACTTCAATTAATCGGATTATATTTTAGTAATATAAAGGCGCTGCCGTTGAATGTTTTGAGGTACAGGAACGCGTTCGCCTACTTGAACATAAACATTAGGTCTGCCATTTTTTTTGCTACTCAGTAGAGCCGTGTGGTGGCGGCTCGTTAAAAGAATACTACCACTCCATCTCATCCAATGGATCTCGTAAAAGGCGAGTAAGGAATAAAACTGCACTGTGCACCCAATAGCGCATGGTGGCGATGGGCTCACCACCTATTACACCAAGTGCATTATATTGTTTTGGTAAAACGTGGATTGTGGCAGTCATCTGCTTTTGCAGTGAGTTTCCAGTCTCTGACTACCCCTTATGGGATACAGTCGTAATCTTATGGACACACTTTCCCTGGATGTATCCAGAGAAACTTATTCGACACGAAAAAAACGTCACATAAATCATTAAACATTATTACATTACCATATAAAAATAAAAATTATCACATTAATAGGTACTTTTGTTCTAAATGTTGAGAACCCCTGAATGTTTGTTTACATAATTTATAGCTTCCCGTGACGGGTGTACTCTTATTTTGACTGCTTTATAATTGTGCGGCCATAAATACATACTATTTCGTGAGTTTACATTCCATTTTTTTTTTAATTTGACAGTTGAGTATTTTTAATAATGGAGATACTTTACACACAATGACATTTTTAAATAAAGTAAATTTGTTACCATCTTTTTGTATACGTTCCTCTACTAGTTCTAGGTCTGCTTTGATTTCTCATTAATTTGTGGACACAGCGTCGTAGGCCACGCTCCTCCACTGCACGTTGGCGGACGCAGCTTTGGATGGCGCAGAGGCTTCCGCGCTATGGATCGCGGGTTCGATTCTTACACGATACAAATATTTGTATGGTCTGCAGATAGTTGTTGAACGATTACATACATTCATGGTCGTGTATGTAGATGAAGTCAACTAAAATTAGTTGCTACGGGACGAAGTATTTAAAGTGCAATTTATGTCTGAAGAACACACCCACGGTATAGCGGAAATTCGTAGCGGATATTCGAAAGTATGGGGTTACGTTAAAAATCATACATATCATATACACTTTTCACATTTTTGTTCTCTTGGTTTTGTTCTGTAGGTTTGCTAAGTCCTCAACAAATTTTTAGCAGTTGGGTGATATCCACCCTCGCTGTTTACTCACTGCCTTAAGGTTGAGACTGTGTATGCAGTACCAAGTCCATCCTGTGTACCATAACAAACACTATTAATAATGTGGTGGCCTAAGAATCTACCACCTATCTCATCCCGTGGGTGTCGTAAAAGTTAACAGTGGAAAAATTGGAGGCAGCAGCATGTTCCTGGAACATCTGAATAAAAAAACTGCAGTTGCCAACTATAGCAAACCCCCCCAAAAGTAATTAATACATTCCTTCATGATCACTTTCACCATCTAGAACTTTCTATGGATTGGGAAGATTTTGCTACAACCCAGTTTGCTGATTGGTGAAAGATGTCTTCCTGCTCGATTTTCAAAGATATTACCATTTCAGAGCTTGTTTCTTTTTGTGCAGTATAATTCTGCTTATTTTTAAAGGCGGATAAATGCTTTTTTTTACTAAATTGAATTAGAAAAGCAGTTATTTATGTAAATTTTTACCCCCTATCTAATGATAAAATCGAATAAACCTTACGACCAACGGTTGCAGAGATAATTTACTTGTAAAAGTTATAAGTATAATAATTTTGAAATAAATATTCCAATAAAATATCTTAAATCTTATTGTCTAATTCTGTCAAAGTATATATAAGTAAATTATTATTATTTGGATAGGCAGTTTTTACATTAACAGTTTTAATGATTAGGATATTTTCGAATATAAAATAATACGTAAATGCATTCCCTTTGAACATGGGAGTTTGAACAGTATGAAAATTATGATATGTGTATATCAGGAAATTTAATATTTTTTTATTATATAGTTGCCGCGCTTGGCAGTAACGGGCTAGGTAGGTACCATTCCAGGGCCAGTTTTCTGCCGAGAAGCAGTAGTGTTCAAACATTATTCTGTGTCGGTTTGAAGAGCACTGAGAGCTGGCATAATCACTGGGCATATGAGACTTAAGAACTGTTGTCCCAGGGTGACGGGCGCAGTGTGGTGTCATGCAGAAATGTTCTGGATGACACAGCATTTGTTATTAGCAGACGTTGCACTTACCATCGTTTTGAACGTGTCGTGCAATGCTGTCACTATACTGCTCGTGGGAATATAATGTGGAGAAAGAATTTTTTGATTCTTTGAAAAATGGCGGCGACGTGGTTCGACAACCGTTACGTCTCGTTTTTCGTGGGGGCAAAAAGTGGGCACTTACGTAGCCCATTTTTTGCCTACTCCTCATATGGGAAAAAGGCGTGACTGTATGTACGTAAGTCTACATCAAGTTTATTTGGATGCTACTTTATCTATTACAAAATGGGATCAGCTTTATTAGGGAAAATGCTCAGACTCCTGAAATAACTTTTTTTATCGTTTTTATCGGTCCAAATAAAAAAGTGTTGGACACGTTTCAAATTAAAAAGTGGCAAGGATTACGACTAAAAAGTATAGATGAAATCAGATTTGAGGAACATTTTGCAAGGAAAGAGATATGAAAATCGAAAAAGATGAAAGACATGGAAAGTGCAGCTAAACCAATGAGTTTTGTTGTTTTGAGACACTCTGGATTATTTGGATGACCGAGGTTTGTCTTCTCGTGCGAGGGACAAAACTGAAATCCGTCTTTTGTTACCTGTTCAATATATTTCTCACTTTCAACACTAATTTCTGGAGGTATCTCTCAAAACACACGAGTTTATTCATCGTCTCAATAGCGAGAAAAGAAAACTCGGAAAACGGTGCAACACAGGCAAGGTCTTTATCCCCTTAAAACATCAATATCATAGCCCTTTGCCCATCAGTGAAGTTAACGGAAAAGATCTTCTCAAGTTGTGTCGTAAAAAACCATTCCTGAAGAATACCAGAGTTGGTACTCCGCTTTCCTAACTAATATTGAACCTCATCATTTACCCGAACCTTCAGTAGATGTAGGAGAATCTGATGATTGGAGAATTATTTACTTAAAATTTAATGAAATTCTTGTCTTAAAACTATTAATTCTTCTTTGTTTTGTTTTTTTTTTATTTGATAGAAGTGACTGAACGAGCAGAACGTTCACCTGATGGTAAATGCAACGTGTGCACATAACAAATGCTGTGTCACCCAGAACATTTCTGTGCGACACCACACTGCGCCCGTCACCCTGAGACATCAGTTCTTAAGTCTCATATGCCCAGTGATTACGCTAGCTCTCAGTGCCCTTCAAACTGAAACACAGTAATGCTTCACAGTACTGCTTCACGGCAGAATAACTGGCCTTGGGGCGGTTCCTACCTAGACGGATTACTATGAAAACTGAAGTTATTATCAATGAATCAACCATTTTCATGAGATTTTTTTTTACGATAAATCCTAAACAACATACTTTCAATAAAAGCTTATAGGTATCAGCATCCTAGCCTACCTCCGATCTTATCGCATCAGCGTCACATCGGGCGCGGGTAGGTTGGACGAGTGAGTGCCTCTGTGTTTGCGCGTACACTTGTGGCACTATAATATCTCCTGCGCAGTTGATGACTCTCGACAGTAGTCGGCAGTTGTCGCCGTGGTCGAAATCGGCTAGGAGAACATCATAGGTATCACACTATACAACTAAAACAAAAAAACCTTATTTCTTTATATTGTTTTCTACTATTGGTTAAATCACGTGGTTAGCCTTAAAAGCAATAAACATTATCAAAAAAATTAAATCAACCGCTTATAGCGTTGAATACCAATTATAGAACATATTTACTTATTACAGGTAAACCCAGTAAAAACGGACCCTCGTGATTTAAATGTATTTTAAAAGAGGTTTCACTTTAACACCTTAAAAAAGGCATTTATTTAGAAAAATAATGATCACTCTTAGCTTTTACATTAATCATGGAGTTTTTAATTGGTCAATTAAAGTCGTAAACTTTCAAATGACAATTACTCGAATTCGCATCAAATGCATTTATCTGACTTTACCCGATATCAGACGTTATTTTACAAGTAGTGTGGTGTCAAAGCAAACATATAGGCGATTTTGTGTCTCAACCTACCTATATCTAATGTAACGCTTAAGCGATATGGTAGGATTTCTATGCAGTATATTTTTTTCTGTCGTAAATCAGTGGTACCCAAACACAACTGTGTTTCGGTTTGAAGGATACTGAAGCTTGTGTAGCATATGAGACTGAAGAACCGATGTATCCTGTTGAATTGTGAAGTGTGGTTTTATTCCAAAACTTTCTTATGAACATTACGGGTGAGATTGCAACTCTTATAGGCAGGCGTGGCACTTATCATCACAGTATTGCCAGTTCACTTGTATCTTATCATCACTTTCATCGCTTATTTCCATTAAGAAAAGAACTTAATATAAATTACAGTTGACAATCACAATGTGTCCCGATTTCAAAATCAACAGTTTATATTATCGTAGGAAGGTTTTGGACTCATAATTCGCTGAATTCTGACTTACGTGATGGTATATTAAATAACCTTGGCATATTCGCTCAGGCATAGTATTACGACTTAGTCAATTTAACTTAATTGAACTTAGTCAGCGCGAGTATGAAGTAATTAAGTCTTAAATGTAGATCCATTACCTTGACGTAGTTTCAATTTCAATATTGTTTTTTTTTTATCAAACAATGTTCCGATTCGAGCATATTGTTCACCTGATCACCTAAAATCACCTAAAACATTGCGCTCGTGATCCTGAGACATCAGTTTTTAATTCTCTTATGCCTTGTAATTAGAGTAGTGCCCTTCATACCGAAATATAGTCATTGTTGCATACTACTGCCTGACGGTAGAATATTTGACACTGCGGTGGTACCCACCCAGACAGATTCATTCTAAGGAATGCTACCACCGGTAAATCTTTGTAAAGCGTTATCCATATTGAGAGAAAAAATAAATTGGTAATTCAATAAAACGTCAACAATGCGTAAGCGAATGGAATCATTTAATAGTTTGTACGTTCATATTTTGAACTATATGATCATACTTCGTCAAGTACAAATGTTATCAGTAAGCCGAGCTAAAGTTTTGTAAGCTCTCACACTGCGGCGGGTATTGGATTATGCTGATAGCAATCTCGTACACCCAATGCCAACAAATCTTAAAGGCAACTGTACACTGCCTAAAGGAACCCTCTTATCTCGTCTATAGACTATGTAACCTACGTATAACAGTCTTAATTTAGTGTCGGTAATCATTATTACATTAAAACTTGACGTGGCGTTTTCTGAGTGCACATAAATTTTAAGGATTTTTCATATGAGTTATAATGTTGTCTGTAAATGAACTGGCAGCTCTTCCTATGCAAGAATCCATCTAGGTAGGATAGGCTAGTGTGCAAATATTATTGTGTTTCGGTTTGAAGGGCACTGAGAGCTAGCGTAATCACTGGCCATATGAAACTTATGAACTGATGTCTCAGGGTGATCGGCGCAGTGTAGTGTCACGTTACGGGTAGACGTTGCACTTTACGTCAGGTTTTGCTTGTTTTGTAGCTCTATCCAATAAAAACAAAAAAAATAATTACATGCTGCATTATTGCTGTTAAATTCATTAAAAAGCGCCATTTACCAAATTCTGTAACTAAAGATAATGAGAATGAAAAACCAGTCATACAAAATATATACTCATGTTTTAGTGAACTACGTAGAGCTGTGAAAATAAATTCAAAACTTTTTTTTGTTTTTTTTTTCATGAAACAATGACTCCTATTTTGTTAGTAATAAATTAATTAATCGCTATATTAGTAGGGGATAACAACAATTATTTATGTTCCACTGTTGGGGATAATTAATCCGGCATAGTGCATCATATAAGGAAAGTCCATCCAAGTCCATCCTGTTCGCTATCATTGGTAGGATGCCATTTGGGGCTGGCTAATCAGTAAATTGTGTAAGTATTTAAATAGAAAAAAGTAATAGTTACTATTTTCTATTAATGCACGTTTTTTTTAATTGTATCAAGTGATGAAACGAGCAAAACGTTCACCTGATAGTAAGTGCAACGTGTGCCCATAGCTAATGCTGTGTCACCCAGAACATTTCTGTGTGACTACACGGCACCTCTCATATCACTTACTAAGACTTATTAAGTCTCATATGATCAGTGATTACGCTAGCTCACAGTGCCCTTCTGACCCAAACAGTAATGTTTTCACACTACCGCTTCACGGCAGAATAACTGGGGTGGTACCTACCTAGACGGATTCCTGCATAGAAATCCTACCAACAATACATCCATTAAAAAATTAGCAATCAATATATAAACATCTTCTGATGCGCTATAATTTTTAGAATGCTCAAGCTATTTCTCATAACCTCAATACGAACGACAGTAACACATTTTTTTAATGGATGAAAGTCCGTATAAGTTACATAGCTGATAGGTGTCCGGCAGAGTAGAATATCACCTACCTCCTTACTAAGCTCAGACAGCCTTTAATCATGCAAAAAACATCATAATATGCAATGCTGTCACTATACTGCTCGTGGGAACGCTATGGGGAGTAACAATTCTTTACAGGTACCGAAATGGCGGCGACGTGGTTTGCCACCCGTCACGTCTCATTTCCCACGGAAGCGAAAAGTGGACTACTTCCGTTGCTTCTGCCTACCCCTTTATATTGGAAAAAGGTGTGACTATATGTATGTATGTGGAAGTAAGGAAATGAATAAATCACCCGAAGGTAACTGCAAGGTCTGCCCATAACAGTTTGGTGTCACCCTAAAAATTTAATCGCAAAGTTTGTTACGGCGTCATATATTATCAAAATGATACCATCTACAATGCTAGACCATTCCACTTTACTAAGATACTTTTGTTTGTTGCTTACGCATATTTTTATCATTACGTTTGTTCGTTGTATCGCTCATGACATTCTAGAAGTCAATACAAAAACCATGATATCGAATTGACCTTAAATTTACTTACAAAACTCACTTATTATATGTCATTAATTGTCTAAACAATTAACAAAGTTCTGCATAGCACCGAACTGTAATACAGGCGGGCGAAGCCGCGGGTATCAGCCAGTTCTTATATAAATAAAATAAAAAATGTCATTGCTTAAGTTTTTCATAAATTTCGCTTTGTGGAAAAAAATTAGGAAGCCCATCAAAGATGAAATAAAAATAGATTGAAAAACTTTTCAACTTTCTTTCGGAGTACTTAAAACTTGGCCCACTTTTAAAGAACATTGATTAAGACAAAATATTATTAAAGATATTTTTAAATGCATTTTCATTGAAAAATATCTTTAATAATTATATTTAATAATTATTAAAGATATTTTTCAATGAAAATGCATTAAATATAATTATACATTTATAATAATACAGCATTATAGAACAGGTTCACAAAACGTTCATCATGATGATGATATCTCGATTTTTGATTCGAAAATACGTGACGAAAAAACTTTCTAATCCTTTTTAAACAAATTGCGCTTATGGAGAAGTGTGAGATTAGGCATAGTGTATGTATAAAAAATTAATAGGCGGAATGCAAATAAACTACTGGTGACTACAAACGTACTACATAATTACTGGTGGTAGGATTCATAAGCAGGAATCTGAAAAGGTAGGTACCACTCCAGGACCAGTTATTTTGCCGTGAAGCAGTAGTGGCCAAACATTACTGTGTTTCGGTCTTGAGAGCTGGCGTAATCACTGGGCATATGATACTCCAGAACTGATGTCATGTTAGATGAAGACAGAAGACAGATGTTGAAAACTTCAGCTATCTGGAACGGATCTGTAATGATCGCCTTCATTTTCAATTGTTCCTATGTCCTTGTAATGTTGTTTAATGTCGATCTTATCCTTCATTACCTTTCATGTTGCTTTACCTTTATTTTTGGAGTTTAATATATAATTGCGATTCATTGGTGACCTTAATTTATTAATGCACTGCCAAAACCGTACAATATTTTCTGTAAGCAGCTTTAACTTGATACAGTTAAGTTTTGTAACATATTTGTATTTTTGTATTTTTAGTCGATTTCGTAATATCCTTTTTGTGTAAATTTTGGTGACGTAATATCATTGCTCTCTTTAGATTTTTGAATGGCAAAGATTGTATAAAAGTTTATAAAATTATGTAAAAGTCAAAATGTTTTTTTCGAAAATATGAAATGGTTCGTTCAGGTTATGCTCTTGTAGAACATCTTATACATACTTCATATCTCAAACTTATACATCTTATACATACTGCTCAAATAAATAAGATTATTTATGACGAAGGGGTGAAACCCGTTATTTTTTGTCTTAACCATAAAACAGGACCACAAAAAGGCCTTTCAGTTGAAAACTAAGCATGAAAGAGAACATAAACATGTACGACGACAAAACCATCAAGTACACGCTGTCATTCATTTCCTAGTACACTTTTTTACTCTAGTCAGTCCTATTATAATAATAATTTATTCATTTAACATTTTTTTTGGTAACTGAAACGCTTTTTAATATTCTTGTGAGTACGCTTATAGAAACGGAGGATACTAATTGTTTCCACAAATTAGATGTCGAAAAATGGAATACGTGGACCAGATCAACATGAGTGTACAAAAACAGTATTTGTAAATAACAAAACCTTAATATACAAAAATAAATCACTAATCAATGTCACAAGTACAAGATTCAAACAATGATCCTTTTGAATAAGTTTGGCTGATTTATTGTCTTTTAATGAGAATAAGTTTGTATATTGTAACGAAAGGGAAACAAAGACTTCTCTGGTATTATTACATTGAATTAAACTTTGTAAGGATCAGCTACCTGACGTGGAAACAGATCAGCCACATAGCTCGTTGAACCTATAACCGTCGGGGAAGAAAGATCCAGTGTGGGACCACCCCCTACTGAATGTGGCAACAACTTCAACGGTTTTTGCGAGGTTGATCGACGCACCTGAATAAGGGGCGTGTTTTGTGGCAACCCATAAGGGAGGCCTATGTTCAGTAGTGAACTTGTGATGGGCTAAAATGATAACGATGATGTTGAAACTTCTTTACATTTTTCATCGTCGAAGGTCCTTTTTTGTAATAGCATTAAAATTATTATATTTTAATGTTATTTAGTTACAAGACGAGCAAGTCGTTGACGTAATGGTAAGTGAGTGTCATGCCTGCTTGGGTAACAGTTGCAGTGTTACCGAGAACTATGAACAGTGAAGTATTCTGTAGCACTGCACTGCGCTCTTTATCTTTAGCAGTGAGTTTTTTATTATTCCCAGTAGTTTCACTTGTAAACTAAGGTAAAGTTTCAGCCTATAAATGTCCCTCTGCTGAGTACAGGCCTCCTCTCATTTCTGAGAGGGTTTTGGAGCTAGGAAGAATCCACCTCGCTGCTCCAATGCGGGTTAGCGGACTGCACATGTCTTCGAAATATTTTTTATTTCTAAGACATACAGGTTTCCTCACGATGTTTTCCTTCACCGCCGAGCACGTGGTAAATCAGCATTTAAAATTGCAATTAACAATTCTAGTGGTGCCAGCACCGGAAATCGAACCCCAGGTCACTCGCGTACTATGAAATCGAAATTGGAACACAGCTTAGCTTTTCCACTATTGTTCGGTGGTAAAGTAACTATGTAGTACTGTCGTGGTACCTACCTAGAGCAGCACAGTAGAATACCTAGATTGACTGTGGACTATAAGCCGTATCATCAGACTTTTGACTTACATAAGATTATCACTACATCTCGACAACAGAAGCACGTTTTCAAGTAAACAACACTTTGATTGGGATATATTGATCGGCGTAGCTGTTATTTTAGAAAAGCTGTTATTTTTGTAATATTGACGAGCATGGTGATTTACGAAACGTGGGAGATACGGTAGTCCGGCAGTAAACAGCAGTGAACTAACTCTATTAATGACTAAAGAAATTGTGCAATATTGAAATCGGAAATATGGTATCCGCGGCAGAACTAGAGTAACCGACATAGCCTTAAGGATAAGCAAAATGAAGCGGCAATGGGCCGTCCAATTAGCTCGTAGAACCGATAACTATTGGAGAAGAAAGGTTCTCGACGACCCCCACTAGATGGAGCTACGGTCTGCACGGTTTTGCTGGAAGTGGGTGGATGCAGGTGGCTCAGGTCCGTGTTTTGTAGCAATCTGCTAGGGAGGTATATGCTTAGCATATTAGGAACACTTAGCACATTTGGCATTGGACTTATGATAGACTGAAATGATGAAGATGACGATGAAATTGTCCAAAGAGTGTTTGTCAGTTGAAACACATAATTTTTAGTTTTTCTTCAAGTTCTTGTAAAGGTTAATGCATTAGAATACGTGCCATATTTACTTTAAGAGGCAAATGTTTGTCGATAAATAACAAAAGTTGGCTTGAACTTATCTTAGGCGAGCATCGAAGTTCTGGGTTTGCGGTAATACTTTTGTAGAATGTGTATATTTCAGCATGTAAATTCACATGCACTTTAAAGTTAACAAATATGGGGGAAGGAATTGCATCTAGAATTTATAAGTAAATGAAGGAATAATGTGAAAAAGATTTAATGTGAATTTTTTCTCTTGAGAGTTTAGCAAACAGCTTTATTCATTATCTTGCCTTTTAGATGGTCAATTTTAAATGGTTGATAGTAACTAAACATTTCAATGATTTTTAATGAAAGTATGTTGTAAGTTATAGGAAAGTCTTGCTCAGACTTGCATTGGAAGGTTCTGCGAAAACACACATTGCACTATTTACTGCGCTCGTTACCATTAGACATCGATTCTTAACCCTTATATTAGATGCCCTTTATGATGTCCTTCTGGCCGATTTCGACTACATCGATAACCTCGGAATATTGTCGGTAGCTATCAACTGCTCATATTTATAATGATACTAGCTGACCCGGCAAACGTTGTTTTGCCATATAATGTACTTTATTAACTTAACATATTATATTCAAAATTATATCTCTTAAGATGTATATAAACATTAAAAACGTTATCCTTATTTGCTATCACTAATTATGACAATTAAAAAAAAAACAATATCAATCTCTAAGATCTCTAAGTGCAATGGAGTGTACGATATTTTTGGTTAGTCCGTCTTTAGCTAACACAAACAAACTGGTTTACCTACGCGAGAACATGCCACGTATAATTGTCCGTGTGAAAAACACGGTGTGGCCAAATCTAAACCACAAACAGACATCGTTTGGTCTTGCGACTTATTGATTGTCATTGCGAATGCTAATCTTATTGGAAATTGAACGTGTTTGAATTCAAATGGCACATCTGAGGCAATCATAGGGATTCGTGGTAGCAATACATTTTCGCCTCTGAACTTGCCATTCAAAATGCTGGCTTCGACAATGTTTTTCATTATTTTTTTATCGTGTGCAATTGCACAGCCGTGGTGGGTTCAAATTGCGAAGCAAAATAACCGCGGATCCAACCTTCAGTTGTAAATGGTGCGGTGGCATGCCTGGCAAATCCAATGATTTCAAAAACTCTATTGGATAATTTACAGCTTCGTTAACATCGCAAACAGTATCGATAGATTTGTATGACGCCAAGTCCTCTGGCAACAACTGTTGTATCTTGAAATTTAAATCGTTGACGTCCACATTTTTTGCCGCCAAAAATGGACGTTGATGGTAGAATTACAGAGTTACCAATTTCGGCGGTGTCGGCGTTGTTCTCAATAGCGGATTCTTCCGCACGGAGCCTCTTTTGATTATATCGTAAGTATCGTAATCGTTCGCTCTCTATCTTCACTTACATGTCGACCATGAATTGTTGGCAAAGCTCTCGACATCGTAGAATGACGTTGTCCTGACGGCGTCTAATCATCATACGATACGCATAATAATCCTTCGAGCTAACGTTCTTCTTTATTTCGGCTCCTGCAATAACATATTCATTAATATTCATTCTAATTAAGTAATGATGTTCATAATTATTTAATTATTATTTGCAACCAGATTGGGAACGAAAAGTTCTCCCTGTTCTTTATTTAAATGTATTGTGCCACGTACATTTTGGTTCTCAAGAGTTTGATATTCTTGTTCACGATCTGGTTGCACTTGTTTTGATCTATTTAACAACACATTCATAAATATTAATTCAATTTTTTTTTTTTAAACGAAGCCCCACAGTAGGATTTCTCCTGTGTCGTGGGTGCGTTTTACAGACATAAATTCCACATGCACAAACACCCAGACCCGGAACAACTATATGTAGGCGATACAAATATTTGTTGTGAATCGAACCCGTGACCCGCGGCGCAAAAGCCAAGGGCTTAGCCACTGCGCCAACCGAGCCGACTAAAATGAATAATGATGTTGTTCATAATGAATGAAGTACCTGTTACGGGATCTCGTTGTTTAATGTTTATGCAATATACGTCTTGTCCCTTCCAGAACATTGGCGGATATTGGAGAGCGTCGTATAAACGGTGTGTATCAGCGATGAACTCAAGATTATTATTTCTTCTTCGAATCGATTTCTCGCGTAGCTGTACGGTCGCCAATCATGATTCCAGCAACGTCATCAACAACAGGTGCATTAAATCTACGTGCTCTCCAGTTGGTGTTTTATCAGGATTGATGAAAATACTTGTAGCATGATTGTCACTTTGTAATTTGTGCATTTGTGATTTGAATAATTTCAATAATTCATTGTGCCCATTCAATAGAGCGTCCAGCTCGCCGATGATCCGTCTGGCATAAGGTGAATTGAGGTAATTGAAGCCGCAACGTGCATCCACGCGATTGGCGAGTGCCCGTTCGGAATCCTCACCGCCCATAAAATAAATTTGTAAAAATTTATGTGGTTCGTTTGGCATTGGCAGCAATGAGCCCACTTTGTGATAAACTTGGCCTTTTATTTTAAATGTCGAATTGAATTGTTGACCATTTGCAGCATTATTATTCAATATTTCGGTTGCTCTAAACGATGTCATTTGGAAACATGAATTGAATTTTCGAATCGACTTTAGAAACATGTTAGAATCTAGATCCGTACCGATAAGTAAGCCGTTCAATGGTTCATGTGGTGTTTCCATTTCTGATAATTGCACTTTTCCTGACGCGCAACACATCCCCGCTGGCTCATTTTTGAATTTAAGCGCATTACAATGCGGACATTCTTTGTCCATAGCACCAATCCCCACTTTCGAATGAGTGTAATACTCAATATCGGACTCATACTCGAATGCCAGACGAAGGAATGAATCAGATTGAAATTGTGGATGTACTTGTTGGCGTTGTTGGTCATTTGCTCTGCGCGTGTTAACTACAAACCGGCGCGCTTGACGTTGTTCCAATCGTCTTTGTTGATTTCGCTCTGCTCGTGCCTCTTGTGATTGTGATTCACGCAACTGAGCCATGCTAACACGCACATCTGCATTTTTTTGTTGAATTTGTTCTTCTGTTCTTTGTGATCTTCTATTTCGCATGTCCGTCGTTCTATTCGTTCGACGGTCCAAATTGGCCCCTTTGCGTATTGCTGGCATTGTTCACTGTACAAAACAAACATAGATCAAATTCAAGTACTAAATTATTGAAATCACTGTACTGAATGTATCTGTTCTTTTATTATTTTACTTACCTTTCCTTTCTGTTTTAATTTAAAATGATTCCCACAAAATTTTTCACGCACTGATTATAATAGTATTATCATATTAATAAAAACTAATAAATATACACAATGGCCGTTGTTGGCTGGAGCTCGTGACAAATGCTAAGTATTATTTATTTATATTAGATCACTAAATTCACTGAATGTGAGAATTATATTCAGCAATTAATAATAAAATGGTAATAAATAATTATTGCACTTTAAATTGACGATAAATTTACTATTAGTATATAATTAACATGACAGTTGCATTGAGAAAGTAAAATAATAAGTATAAACGTCACCGCTGTGATTGATGTACAAACAGTAAAGTGTTTATATACTCTTTTCTATCAATAATACATACATACATAGAGTCACGCCTCTTTCCCATAGGGGTAGGCAGAGACCACATCTTTCCACTTGCTACGATCCTGACACACATCTTTAGCTTCCTCTACTTTCATTAGTGTTTTCATACAAGCTCGTCGGTTGCGGGTACTTTTGACGTGGCCTTTCCTCAAAACGATTTCGATCTGATCGTAATACGTTCGCCTACGTCGACCCTTACCGGCTTGCCCATTCACACTCGCCTCATAAATCTGTTTAGTCAATCTTCTTTCATCCATCCTCTCTACGTGTCCAAACCATCTAAGCATCCCTTTCTCTATCTTTGTCACTACATCTTCTACCACACCGCAACGTTCTCTTATCACGTTGTTTCTTAGTTTGTCCATCAAAGTCACTCCAGCTATACTTCTCAAACTTTTCATTTCAACCGCATTAATCTTATTTTCATGCTTCTTCTGCCAGACCCAACATTCACTACCGTACATAAGTGTGGGGACCAGTACTCCTCTATGTACAGCCAGTCGTCCCTTTTTAGAAACATTCTGGCTGCACATAAAGTTATGCAGAGCCCCATATAATTTATTTCCTGCCAATGCTCTTCGTTCAATATCACAGTCGTACTTTCCGTCTCTCGAAAATTTTGAACCCAAATACACAAACTCTTTCACTTGTTCCACTCTTTCTCCTTCAATCAGAACTTTGCAATCCGACATACTTTCTTCTCTTTCAAAAACCATTACTTTCGTCTTATCTACATTAATTTTCATTCCTTTGCTTTGTAGAGCATCATTCATAATATTAACCATCGCCTGCAACTCCTCCTCCGATGATGCTAATATAACCTGATCATCGGCGTATAGGAGGCATTTGACGGTCAGATCATTCATTCTTAATCCAAATGCACTCTCTTTAAGATCTTTCAAGCAATTGTCTATAAATAGGTTAAACAGCCACGGTGAAGCCACACATCCCTGTCTAACACCTTTTTCGATGTTAAACCAGTCTGTGTACGCCCCGTTTACCCTGACACAAGCACTGGAATCCTTGTACAGTGATTTCAGTGCTTGTATCAAGCTGCCGTTCACCCCATATATAGACAATGTCGACCACAGTTCATTCCTCACCACTCTGTCATAAGCCTTTTCCAAGTCTACAAATGCGCAATAGACCTTTTGACTTTGAGCCAAGAATTTTTCGGCTATGCTTCGTAAGGAAAAGACCTGATTCATGCATCCCATTCCTCTCCTGAATCCCGCTTGTACATCCCATATCTTCTCTTCAGTATCATTCATCACTCTCTTAATCAACACCTTTGCATACAGTTTGCCAACAATGCTGAGCAAGCTAATGCCTCGGTAGTTTTTGCAGTCTTGCTGCGACCCTTTTCCTTTGTAAAGTGGTACAATGACGGCCTTGCACCAGTCTCCTGGTACGACGCCGTTCCTCCAGCAAAGGTTAAAAAGGCGGTACAGCTGACTAGCTACCACGCCCTGTCCAGCTTTCAGCATCTCTACTGTAATTCTGTCATATCCTGCAGCCTTGCCTAATTTCATACTATTCAACGCTTCCACGATCTCTTCCATGCTTATATCACTTTCTTTGCAATCTTCATTCATGTCCCCGAATGGGGCCTGTACTTGCATAATTCCTTTCTCAAATAAGTTTTCAAAATATTCCTTCCATCTCTTTAGGATGCATTCCCCTCCTTTCACAATACTTCCATCCTGGTTTCTGATTTTGTCCAATTGCGAGGTTGTATTTTTACCTCTGGTCGTTCTTATGGACTTCCAGAAAAACTTTATGTTGTGTTGAAAGTCATCAGATAACCTCCTATCAAATTCATCTCTATCATTCTCTTTCTTTCTTCTCACGACCTCTTTTGCCACGACCTTTAACCTATTATACTCATTCCTTGCCTTGCTTACATCTTCATTCGTTGCCTTTTTTATTCTCTGATTGGCTCTTGTGGCCAACCAATCCAGCCAAGCCTTTTTTTATTAGATATTGCCTTTTGCACCTCTGCACACACAGTTCTTAACTTACACCCTCTTCTTCTCTTACTTTCACCACACACTTCAATAGTAACTTCCACGATTCCTTCCTTAAACAGCTTCCATAATTCTTCAACCTCACATGCCTCATCCAACGTGTCAAACTTCTCGATAAGTTTCTTTACAAATTCTTCTCTCACACCTTTCTCTTGCAGACCCTCAACTTTTATGCGTTCTAGAACACTAATAGGTTCATGCACACGGTGCCGCCATCTCTTAAAGACACCTCTTAATCGGCTCAACACCAGAAAGTGGTCTGTGTGAATGCCGACACCGCGGAATGCCCGAGTGTCTAGGACTTTCTTTCTCAATCTTTCATCCACAATTACAAAATCAATCATACTTCTCAGGCTTCCTTCTTCTCTAGTATACAAGTGGATCTTTTTATGGTCAAACATAGTGTTCGTTACCACAAGATTCCTCTCCAAACATACTTCAAGCAGACTTTCTCCATTTTCATTCACTCTGTTATCGCCGAACCTTCCCAGCACACTTTCATATCCATCACGCTTCACTCCCACCCACCCATTAAAATCGCCTAGCATTATGATTCTTTCATTTTCGTTGCATTTATTCAAAATATCTTTCATGCTATCCCAAAACTCCTGTCTCTCACTTTGGGCTTTTGAGGAACGGTTCCAACTCGCATCTTGTGGAGCATAAACCCCTAATATGAAGATGCGAGTAAGGCCAACCTTCAACCTCACCCAGAGGAGTCTAGGGCTCATACAATCAAAGTCAGTCACACATTCATTCATTCGAGCAGAAAGCAGTACACCAACGCCCTGACAGCCTCTACTGGTTTCAGGAACCCCCGACCAATAGGCTGTGTAGGGTCCATGCGAGGTGGTGTCGCACCCTTTTCGCTTGGTTTCATTCACACAAAGAACGTCAATCCGTCTTGCGCTCATCATCTCGCATACTTCGTCAATTTTATCACTCATACCTCCCCTAACATTCAAAGTAGCAAAGTGGCTATCCGTAGCCCACTTTTCGCGCCCACGGGAAACGAGACGTGACGGGTGGCGAACCACGTCGCCGCCATGTTGTATGGAGCTAACAATTTTATTGCTCATTGCGTTCCCACGAGCATCTATAGGTAATTTATCAAAATAAAAATTATTACAAAAAAATGCATACGTTACACTCTGTACAACAAAATAACAATATAAAAAAGTAATACTGCAGTAATAATAATATATATGCAGTATATCAATAATAATGGCCGAAAACTGTGTGTGCGAGAAAGCTTATTGTGTGAGAAATACAGGAGAGCAGCTTCGTTCTCATTTTTACTCCGTCCTGTTCGCTGGGTGAGAAATGACACCGGTAGACACCTGTCTGGGATAAGTGAGTTGAAGAGTACAGTACTAATATGTCTATTAAAAAATGAGGATTGCTGGTAGAAGTGTGAAAATTAAGAGGGATATGAATTTTTTAAAGCCAAATCATAAAAAATTAAAAATCCAAAAAAAAAAAAGTCAAAAAAAAAAAATATTATAACGGGGTGGGCCACCCTTATCACTTAGGGGTATAAAAATAGTTTACAACCTATTCTCAGTCTTACCGAATATACACAAAAAGTTTCATGAAAATCGATCAAGCCGTTTAGGAGGAGTTTGGTTACTAACACTGTGACACGAGAATTTTATATATTTAGATTATAATGAGTACGCGGAAACTCAGACACTCGCTCGTCCCAATCTACCTGCGCCCGATGTAAGGCTAATGCGATAAGGTCGGAGGTAGGTTAGGATACAGTGTCAAAAGCAAACAAAGGGGACAATCACCCAGACCAGACCGAAATCAAAACATTTGTGTTTTAGCACAAATGTTGGCTCCGACTGGGATTCGAACTCAGGACCCGCGGCGCAGAAGTCAGATACTCTACGAGCTGTACAATAAAGTATATTAAATCTTTTCATTGAATATACAAAAAAAATCGAGTGTAGGTAGCGTGACGGTCCGATGCAGAGATTTCCTAATTCCGTGATTCAGATTCTGGTAGGTCGCTGCCTCTCACGAGTTGTCGGGTCTCTTCGGCTATAGCCGAAGGTATACCTCCGATTGATGTTTTGAACCTACCTTGATTCCAGCATTGTATTGCACGAGTAAATATGTAATATTCATCAAAATTAATTTATGCCTCAATTCAAAACCTCGATTGATATTTTTCTCAGATGTTCGAGAGAGAGAATTTCAGATTCCTACACAATCGTTGAGAATTCTTAAATTACGAACGTAAACTCTCATAATGCTTCAACGCGTTTAAAGTTTCGCTTACATTATCCTTAAGCACTTGAACTGCGGTTCATAGTCGAGTCGAAAAACTTACGGTAATGTGACAATTATGGTACGTCAGCAAGGTAATGTTACCATTTGAATACTTTTCTGCAATCAAGTTACACTTTACAGGCTATAATATATTTAACGCGCTGGCGTACATCTTTTATCAACGATTTATTATTTAACCTATACAGGGAAAGTGTTGACATAGGAAGGCTGACTAGTAAATTCAATTTAACAGTATAAAAACGTAGACACAAAAATAACAAACTAAGCACATATTTTGATTCAGTAACGTATATTCTTAATAACCGATAATGCAAACGTTTCGCAGTCGCATTAGATATAATAACTTCCTAATGTTTATATATTGACGCGCACATAATGAAGAATACGATGCGATGAAACAAAAATGGTTTGGTCTAAAATAAAGGAGAAAGTAGAAAGATACAATAACATTTTAAATTCGTTTCGTCTCTTGAATTAGATTCCTTCTTATTCTTCATTTATGCCATCATTTATGTAATTAAAATGCTTTTAAGTCGAAAGCGTTACTGCTCAGTTCTTTTGTGGAGGTAAGTGATGAGATGAACAAATTGTTCATCTAATTTTAAGTGCAACATCTTACTTGACAAATGCGCTGTCATCACATTTTTCTGTGTCTGAATGTTCTATGCAGTAGCTATATTTATATGAAGCATCCGTAAAGGAAAATTTCCTTATAAACTCATAAATTAATTAAAAACAGCCGACATTTTTATGGATACATAGATGGAGGTAATACGGGAAAATAATTCTGTTCTAGGTCGTTATAAAAATGTCGTTATAAAAATATTTACTAAAATACATCCACACTAATATTTATAGCAGTGCGAGTATTTTGTAGCTTGTAAATTACTTACGTGCATGCATAACGTCACGCCTTTTTCGCATTTAAGGGGCAGCCAGAGGCCAAAGACGCAGCTCTTTTTTTGCCACTTTTGTGGGAAACATGTCGTGACCGGTGCGGACTTCGTCGCCGCCATTTATGTTAAATAAATGGTTACTCCCCCCCTCTCCGTTGCGTTCCCACGAGCAGTATACTGACAGAATTGCATATTATGGTCTTATTCTGCACGAGTAAAGGCTGTCCGTACAATACCTTAGTCGCCTCTTACGACATCTCGGTAGGAAAGAGGGAGGTGCTATTTTACTCTTCCGAAAACCTATCGGCATAAAGAAGCTAATAAATTTAAGGATGTTTATCGAACATTAATAACATTACATATATTCATCATCATCACCATAATTGTAATTTCATTACTTCCTTTTTAACATGTTTTTATTAACTCGCTTACGTGTAATTCTGTTTGGGTCAAATTTAGTAACTGAATTTAAAGTAACTTGCCGAGAAGTTTAGAACCGGATGACAGTCCATTATTTCTTGTCCGCCTGTTGGGTACAAATTTCGCAATTGATTATAAACAAACTTTAGTGATTTTCTTTTAATTACGCGAATATTACACATTTAAATAAAACTGCTTTTTACGGATTTTATCGCGTTTAATCAAGGCTTCAAGGCACAGTAAGCTCTTTCTGCGTAGATCGGACTAAAAATAATAATTAAAAGCTGAAAGTACTCCGGGTTAACTATGACATCGGGACAACTGTCACCTCAGTCCCCCCGTGACCATGGGTGCTGTAAAGCGCCCGAAAGGTCGGGTTAAAAATAGTTCTAGATTAAACCCGATAAAATCCGTAAAAAGTAGTTTTATTCAAACTTTAGTGAGTTTTAAAAACGTATCTAAAAGTTTTTATACGATATTTGTATGTTTAAAATATGAAAGATTGTCTCTTTAAATGAAATCAATTATATTACACATGTGCACAATTGAAATTTGTTAAAGAAATAATTAGTCCAGTTTCAAATCCAATGAGTGGATATATGTGGTATTGAATTTTATGGTGTTATTCTGTATGAATAAAGGATGTGTGGCCGAAATGATGATGATGCAAGGCTGTCCGTACAATACGTTAGCCGCCTTTTACGAAACCTCGCTAGGAAAGAAGTAGGTTCTTCTACACTGCCACTATCGGCTAGGCCTAACCCCGTTTAAGGGTCAACACGAAAAGTGTAAAATAGAAAAGAAAATTCAATAATTTTGTTCAGAGCTATTTAGCTTTATTCTTAAATTCTATGAACATAAAATTGACTACCCGTGTATATACATACCATATTGCATTTTTGTCATAATTGTAATTATGTCATAATTAGTATAGTACAAGCATACCAGTATATTACTTGCTGTTGCGCCCTAATAAGCGCTTGATGGCGTCATTAACCTCGTAGCAGGCTGTTTATAGCAACTACTTTCCGCTACGCCGTCGCCGGTTACAGTTACGTAAACTATTTACCAGATTAATGTGGTTACTTCTGTTACTTTTTTAAATATTCATTCGGACTGAAATGAGCGTTGTTAGAAAGGACGTATTAGTAAAGAAGGAAAGAAAGTTAATTTGCTTGGTGTGTATTGTAACGTGTGTATTAACTAGTTTTTGAAGAGCACCGCCCGCCCTTCCTCAGCAGCGTGCACAAACTAACACCGCCACCGGCAACCGCCACCAGATAACCTTCACCACTACATCACCACAACTAGGTAATACACATAGGTGTGTATTCACTAGTGATAGTGGGTGTGTATACCGTTTTAAATTTTGCATGCGGATCTTAGCAAAATTAACTTTCCTTCATTATAATGGATTTCCGCAAAGAAACGCCTGATTCTATTAACTATATTGGTATAGGTTGTCAGTGCCCTTCAAAGCGAAACACAGTAATGTGTATCAAGTAAAGTAGATTTTTCTACGTGGTAAAGGCATAACAAAACAAATGCTGTATCACCCAGAATATTTATGTGTGTTCTGATTTCACCACACTGCGCTCGACTCCCTGCAACATTAGTCTTAAATCACATGTGCCCAGTGATTTACACTGGCCTCTCAGTGCCCTTCAGACCGAAACACAGTAATGTTTACACACTTCTACGTCACGGCAGAATAACTGGCCCTGCGGTAGTGTCTACGTAAATCGTTTGTGTAAAATAAAAACAAATAGTTTGTGTAGCAGATAAGTGAATACTCGTAGATCGTTACAGACCTTGTGCCTATTAATAAATCGGGATCCTTTCTTATGTAAATTTGTGAAACTAACAATGAATTAAAAAAAAACGATGCTTCTGTCCGGTGAGTGTATTTTACAGGCATAAAGGGTCTGTCCGGTTAATGCTATGAAAATTGCCCTTGCGAATTTTTTTGTGTATTCTGGGTGTATTTATTGTTCTTTGGACAAAATCTTCGCACCCATTGTTTGACTCTATCGTCAATAATACATGTAAAATCTGGGTTGCAAATTTAACATTTATTTTCTCCGTAACTACTTAAAATATTTTAACGAAATTTAAACTATAAATGGAATAGAATTATTAGGTTTCGCAACATATATTTTATAAAATATTTCATTTCCTACCACCACATGTAACATGATATTTTAGAGGTTGAATTTTTATACTTACCCTTCAATGTACACTTTCTTTCTTTCTTT
Organism: Luehdorfia chinensis; assembly: GCA_019845155.1. NCBI lineage: Eukaryota > Metazoa > Arthropoda > Insecta > Lepidoptera > Papilionidae > Luehdorfia > Luehdorfia chinensis. Next base: position 7,828,152 of record JAHVAK010000125.1, read on the forward strand.
TCTCTCTTTTTTATTTTAATCATTTTTAAATAGCTATTACACATAATAGACAACTAAAAAGTCTCAAATTAGTGATAATATAAAAAAATAAAAAAATATTTCATACTCTGCTATTCTACCGGCGCCTAACGTATCCCTATTCACATTGGAATTAGCACACACATCAAGTAAATTTTATGTTCTGTTAAAATCTACCGACTTTCAAGTTATTTAGAGTTATTTCCAATAAATAACAAACACTACACTACATGCCTTGTTCGAATACGGCTGCAAATATAATTATTTCCAGTGGTTTTTTTTTCTGAAAACTCTGGTGTTGATCTGTACACTGTAAAATACTGATGTTATTAGTGAAGCTAAAATAATTCGAGCTCACTGTAAAAGTTACTATAATTTTTCAAAAAGGTTTAACGACTTCGTGAATAAGAATGTAGACGATAGCTACCGACTTTATTGAAAAAATGCTTGTTCATAATGCTTTTAATACAAAAAATGATCCTGTAAATTAGGAAGCATTGGGAGTTTCGTGCGTACAACAGCTTTTAGCAAGCGTGTTTACTATGCCAATAACATTCACTTTACCTTAGATAATCCTTCAATAATGGGTAACCGATAACCGTTAATTTTATAGCTTACGCGAACGTTAACTTAATTTTACTACTTGCTCTATTAATACTAGCTCATTGACACTAATTTGACGCATAATAATTATTGTGAACAGTGGCCTTTTGGAGATGCATGCCTCCTCCTCTATTAAAAAATATTTTAAGACTTACTTTAAATAATTTGCTTTCTGCGCAAAACAACCAACCTTTATTATTACTTCTGTCCGTATATTATGAAGGCGCAGTTACAATTCCTGTTATGTTGTAAATTTGGACAGAGTAGGGCGACCCTCGACTGGTCGAATGTCGATGGATGCTTCAGGACCGTGTTTTGTGGCAATCTATGGGGGAGGCCTATGTTCAACAGTGGACTATGATGGGCTGAAACGAAGATGATGGTGATGTAATTTTTTAAATGGTAACACTATAAGTTTTGAACTCTATTACATAACGTTTAGTACAGACACGTTATGTTTAGAGTTTTATTATATGTATAGCAGATAACTGTATAGAAGATAACTATATCACAAGGTACGTGAAAATTGGTACCTCCCTATAACACCAATTACCTTTGCTTACTAAGCTAATACGTGTTACAGTCATACACATACAGTCATGTCTCTTTCCCATTGGGGTAGACAGATACTACATCTTTCCACTTGCTACGATCCTGACACATATCTTCAGCTTCTTCTACTTTCATTAGAGTTTTCACACACGTTCGTCGGTTGCGGGTACTTTTAACGTGACCTTTCCTCAAAAGTTCACCGATCTGATTGTGATATTTATAATACAACATATGATAATGTCCTCTATTACAATAAAATGTAACTATTACTGTTATAGTTATACATTTTTACTACGACCACTTTAATATTACCCACCACTACTATATGACTACCCGCCGCCGCCTTTCAAGCAACATTTGTTTGATTGCTCCGTAAATATCTTAAAGTTAAACTGGTTAATACTGCACTTACTATTGTGAAACTTACATAACCTTAAAAATACGCACCGTGCAGTTTGTTTGAAGTTATTTAGTGATAAAACAAGAAACTATTTAAAGTATATTTGCAACGGTAGCTTTCCTGACCTACGAAACCTCCCAGTGCTCCGGCATCGATTAGTCATCGCACCCTTAACGCTGTTACTTATTTCAAATAGCTCTTACATATAGTGGTTTTATTTTTGTTTTGTATATTATCATTATGAGTTGCTCTGCTTGTTACGGCGTCATACTTGAAAATTAAAATATAATACTTTGCACATTAGACGGGTGCAACAAAATGTATCATCTTCTTTGCACTGGTGGAAAAAAGCCGTCCAAATCAACAAGTACGTGGGCCTGCCCTGAATGCTGCTGTGCTACTAAGAGAGTCGGTGACAATAGCCTGACTCCTGTCGGCGTCTTTAAGAAATCTCGAGACCCGAATGTAACGTTCCGAAAAAGGATACCATCGGATAATGTGAAGGAGCAGAAAGATTTTGGTGATCTGTCGTGTGAGATTCGCAAACTGCGTGACGAAATGTCGACTCTCAAAGATTCTCTCAAAGATGCAATGCGGTCTCTCTTATATTGCGGTATGAAACTTACTTCGAGGGCAATGCGTTCCAGGTAGCGAAGCTTCACAGAAAATTAAGTCTTTTCAAAGTTCCTATTAAAGCAGTGGCCACTGCCGCGCCATGCGTCCCTGTAGCCAAAGTGTCCTCGCCTGAGCCGAGCTGGTGTGAAGCAACGCCCACAGAAGGGACTGATGGCCATGGAAAATACTCCAACAAACTTACTGGCACAGAAAACCACACAAGTAGTTACAAGGCACCCTAAACCCAAGCCAAAATCCTCAAATATAGAATCTGAAGCTAAATATGTTGATGAAATTAGAATGCCATCTACCCCTGGTGAAACTGACTTAGATGCTCATTCGCAACAGTGGACCGAAGTGAGGAGGACTGTAAGGTCGCTAAAAGTCGTCGAGGCTCGCAAACACATACATCTTTGGAACATGGAGTCCAGTGCTGAGGAAATCCGAGATGATCTGCGCGAACCCTGCCCAAGCGGCTCATGCACGGAAGAGGAACAAATCTTATAAGATAGGCGTACCTGTCGCTTATTTTGATACTTGCTTGTCTATTGACATCGGGCCGGTTGATGCAAGATTAAAAACTTGGATAACCTACAGGAAGCGTGCCAATCACCCTCGGTCCTTTTGAGATCCAGCAACCACGCGAAATAACTAACAGCATCGCTTTCCAGCGACGACGCATTGAGGTTAGCAACATATATGTTTCCCTCTCCCAGAATGTCCGGGGCTTAAAAACCAAATTAATATGATGACGTAATAACATAGTCGCATAATTTATTTTAATTGCGGCAACTGAAAGTTTTCTTGATGACTCGATATAGGATTCAGAATTGATTTGCGGGGATTGTAACATTCTTCGTGGTGATAGGCCAACAGCTTGTGGTGGAGTTCTTCTTGCTGCACGTCCGCCCATCGCACTAAGACGACGGCGTGATCTCGAAACAAGCAACGGAGAAGATCAGTGGGCGAGTTTTTCTTGGCACGATTGCCCTGTTTTTGTTTGTGTTATATATATCATACCTAGTGCCGCTGACAGTGATTACATGAACTGGTTCAAGAAAGTTAAATTTTTTATACATGTTCTGAATGATCAATTTGTAATTCTAGGTGACTTAAATCTTAAAAGTGCGTCCGTAAATATTAATCATTATTATTGTTAATTTTTGTCTTTTTGTAGTTTGTGTGATAAGAATGTAGTTAATTCTCATGGATGTTTGTTAGATGTGGTTTTGGTCCAGGACAGTGACAGCATATCTCAGGTTACTGCCGCCACTGGCGCAGCCTCGATGGGGTTAGTCGCATATCCAGACGCATATCACCCACCTTTGGATATTGAGGTTGACACGGCGCGTTACTCTGATATTATCGACCCAAGTAATATTGATTCAGAAAAAGACTGGAATTTCAGAAAATGTGACTATCAAATTATGTCTCACTTACTTTAAGAACTGTCATTGGACGATGTTTTCGAAGCCCAAAATGTATATTGCGCTAGTCAACGTTTCTATAACGCCATTTACAATATTTTTAATTTACGTATGTCAAAGAAACGACGGGAATCCGCTACAATCAGAAGATACCCCGTATTGTTTACAAGTGAAATTATCCAGGTTACGGAACTTCTGAAGAAGCTTATCGCTAATTCTCAGATCTCGGAGCTGACCTTAAATCTCGTATTAACTTAGCCTTTAGTAAGTACATGGAACAGATAGAGACAGATATAAAATAAATCCATGTAAATTTTGACAACACATTGCGAGTTTGCGGTCAAAAGGTGGTTTTAAGTCCAATATTGTCTACCAAAATACAACGTTCTCCGAGCCAAGAGCGGCACAGGCGTTCGCGAACTATTTCGCCAGCGTTTTCCAACTTTACGCTTCTGAATTGAACGCGACTGACGGCTGACTGCTAAATGTAAACATCCTGGATCATGACAAGAACAGTAATATCATCAATTTGATAGAGATTACTCCTACAGACGTTATTACTGCAATAAAAGAGTTGAAGCCAAATGTGCTATTGGCCCTGACAACTTAACACCTTTCATAATTAGAAGTGATAAGAAGATATTGTGTGGTCCTCTGTGTCATATATTGAACTTGACATTAAAAGTTGCAGTTTATTCTTCACAGTGGAAGCTCTCGAGCGTAACACCAATACCAGAAAGCCCAAACGCAGTGGTAGTTGATTCGAGTATCGTCCTATAGCAATTTTATCATCACCGGCGAAAAACTTTGAAAACATTTTGCATAGATATTTGTACGCGCAAGTAGACAAATATTTATGCAATGAGCAACACGCTTTCGGACCAAAAAGGTCTGTGGACACTAATCTTTTGTCTCTACTAGAGTACATTTCCGTGCGCCTCGACAAAGGGTATTTTATTTTGATTTTCGGAGGACGTTTGATAGAGTTAATTACGATATGCTTCTTGTTAAACTCACAGCCATTGGCATCGCCCCAGGTCTTCTTCGGCTACTCGCAGACTATCTTCGTGAACGCCAACAGTATGTTAGTCTCAGTTTATACGAGTCGCGACCCTATCACGCGCGTTCCGGAGTGGGCCAGGGATCGATTCTTGGTCCTCTGCTGTTCTTGCTTATGGTTAATGACCTCCCAACAGTCGTTGCACATTCTAAATGTTTACTTTACGCGGACGACTTAAAACTTTTAATAGAAATAAAGTCAGAAGCAGATTGTGTGGCACTGCAGACTGATGTGGATGCTATTTTCCAGAGGAGTATTGCGAATAAAATGTAGTTTAACCTGGACAAGTTTATACAATGTCCTTCGGTCGAAAATTTCATCCTATCTGTTACAATTACAAAATCAACAATCACATTATGACTAGTACTAACGCATTTACGGACCTTGGGGTACCATTTGACCAAAGACTTACATTCCATGTTCACATAAGCAAGCTAAGGAATCATTTAGGCGCTTGGGATTTCTTCCTAGGAATTCTGGGGACTTTCGCAATGATACCGTAATTCGCTTAATATTTAATACACTGGTACGTTCGAAACTCGAAGCTAGTTCTTGTATATGGAATCCATACGAAAGCACGTACAAGCTACTTTTGGAAAAGGTGCAAAAAGTTTTTTTAAGATACCTTTACAAGCGAATTCATGGATATTTACCATATTTATATCCCACCAAATTTCTCCTTGGCTCCCTCAGTTACAATTCATTGGAAACACGGCGAGCATATCAGTATATCATCATGGCGTGTAAAATAATTCGTGGGAAGATAGACGCTTCCGATTTCAGTGCCGAGCTGTGTCGATAATTCGTGCCAAATAATCGTAATATATACACTCGTAATCGCAAACACAAACTGTTTGCCGTGCCGCGTCATCTGATCTCGTCGTGTTGGTATATAAAAAATCAACAGTTTGAAAACTTGTAACCAAGAGATGGGCAGCAGTATCTTTCTGGTACATCTAAATAATTAAGCTGCAGTAGCCAACTAGCTATATTTAACTAGCCTGGCAATATTTAACTTGCTGTGCTCCGCAGGTTTCACACGAGTGGAATACGCCGACCACATAACTGCAGCTTACTGCATGTACGGTACGTCGCTGGCCTTTGCATTCACAGTACCGCTCGGTAATGTTTCGTTCTGCTTTGATTTTTAAGGTTGTTTGAATAAGGTTTTATAATTATAACTTTTCCGAATAAACGGGATATTTAATGCAAACAGGTTTTTGCAAATCAGATTAGTAATTCTTGAGATAAGCGTGCTCAAACATACAAACTCTCCAGCTCTCTACAAAGTAGCAACATTCATATAGTAACAATGTACGAAATTTGTTTAAAAAGAACAATAACGGTTCATTGATCTTTTACCTGACGGGACGTAAGATATTATAGCGAAGTTCAGTTGCACGTAATACAATCCGTGTGCTGTCATGTATAAAGACAGCTCACTCTATCTTATTCTTGGCGCTTATTCTAGCAGCATTGTTCTTTTAAGTTACAGAATAATAATTTTATTCTTCTTTAAGAATGTTTTAATAGAAATTGGCTTATTTTTTACCGAAAAAAAAGGGGTTCTCAATTCGTCTGTAAATATTTTTGATTTTTTTTATGTGATAAGAAAGTTTTTGTATTTTGTTGTTTTTATATATGATAAGAAAGCAGGTATATTAGGGTGGTCCTGTATAAATTTGGTCAAATTCTGATGATAGAATCCATGAGAAAATCATGAAACTTGCTTGTCTTTCTTTATAGAAGAGGGAGCAAACTGTCGGACCGCTCATCTGATGGTAAGTAATCACCGCCGCCCATCAACATGCGCAAAACCAGAGGAATTTCGGGTGCTTTGCCGGCCTTTGAGAAAGGAGTAGGTAGGTAGTAGTCATTTCTTGAAGGTTTTTCTTTTTGTCTTTAAAAAAAGATGCTCATGTAAGGATTTCTGCTGTACCGTGGCTGCGTTTAACAGATAAAATGCATTATTTATATATATACCACTTAATTTTTGGTCTGAAATTTGTTTTATATTTCTTTAAAGTAAGTTTTCTTCCTTTCTTTTCCTCTCAATTCTTCATTACAATTAATGGAGATAAGACGGAAGTAATGGTTTTTGAAACAGAAGAACGTATGACAGATTATTTATTTATTTAAACTTTAATGCACTAGTGGTACATATGGCGGACTCAATGCCTAAAGGCATTCTCTCCGAGTCAACCATGAGGCAAAACAGAGATTAAAATAAAATAATATGATTATAAATACATAAACAGTAAAAATTTACATACAACACTACAAATATATATGTGTAGTTTTATATACGTAAATTTGTACTGTTTATGTATTTATAATTGTTGCTTTTGTTTATTATTTATATTGATTAAAAATACATAAACAGTAAAAATTGACATATATAACACTACATATTTATATAAATATGAACACACGAAACTGGAAAAATAAATCAAACTTGCAATGAATTTTTAAAGTATTCCCGGATTTTATTTATTGAAAGCAAACTTGTTAGGAGCTTCTTTAATGTCAAGAGGTATATCGTTTACGAGTCTTATAGCCGTTTAGGGGAATGAGTGAGATATGTAACCGTCTAGGTAGGTACTGTGTTTCGGTTTGAAGGGCACTGTGAGCTAGCGTAATCACAGGGCATATGAGACTTAAGAACTGCTGTCTCAGGGTGATGGGCACAATGATGTGTCACACAGAAATGTTCTGGGTGACACAGCATTTGTTATGGGCAGACGTTGCACTTACCATCACGTGAACGTTTTGTTCGTTTCATCACTTTATACAATAAAAAAAAAAAATGAGAGTCTCCCAGGTATTGAAACCTAGCTTTCAAATACTCAGGAGCACATGGATCGTTTAGTATTGTGAAGAGGGTGCAGAGTATTCTAACAGATCTGCACTGACGAATAGGCCAGTTAAGCTGATTACGAAAGGGAGATACATGATCATATTTACGGTGACCATATATGTATCTGATATAGTTTATTGAGGAGACGATCCAATGTGTTAAGATGTTGTTGAGACAAGTCAGGGAAACACACATCAACATAGTCGATAATAGGCAGAATGAGAGATTGCACAAGCAATATCTTTCTAGTGGTCGGAAGAAAATTTTTGTCGGAAAAGTGGCGTACGTCAGCGAAAAATTGATGATGTGGGTAATTGCGGGAGAAAAGTCAAAAAAATTATGAGAATATGAAGGCATGGAAGTTATCAATGATAAAGCATTTGTTCTAGAACTATCAGATACTATCTGCGTAGACGAGAAATGACGATTGAAATCGTCAGGAGAAAGAGATGTGTTATTGAAGTCTACTGGTGGTTTTCCACATCCGACTGTGTTGAGAAACTTCCATATACACTACACACATTGCACTTTATGAACGTATCTAAAAAAGTATGACTGTACGTACATAGAGATGTACTGGTCGTCACAATAATGCCTGGTAGTGAATGTTGGGTCTGGCAGAAGAAGGATGAAAGTAAGATTAATGCTGTGGAAATGAAACTGCAGTTTATTTATTCAGATAATCCAGAAAGATGCAGCTGCCCATCTCCGGGTTTTATTTTCCATCTATCGACTTTTACGACACCCACGGGATGAGATGGGGTGGCAGATTCTCTTAAGCTGCCACGACACGGTTTCGATTAATTATGCTGCTTTTGAATTTTTTTTCGTTATTATGCTTCTTTCAAATCCATTATTCACGACGTAACGGTGCAAAGGTTCCTATTGCTTACTGAATATTCATTAAAATTCGTGGCAAGTTAAAAATAATAATGTCGCTTCAAATTTATTCTGTCCTTGACTTTTAATGTGCAGGAAAACATATATAATGTATGTATAGCACTTCAATTGTTTTTATCGAAGAAAGTAACGAGATGGGCAAATAGATCACCACAAGTGCAACTTCTGCCCACAACAAACGCTGTTCATCCAGGACATTTCTGTGTGGCACCACACTACGCTCAAAGTGAGTGAGACATCAGTTCTTAAGACTCGTATTCCCAGTAATCACACGAGCTATCAGTGCCCTCAAATGTCCTACTGCTGAACACTGGCCTCCTGTGGGTTTGGAGGAGTCCGCCACGCCACTGCAAAGTGAGCTGACAGATTTCACAAGTGGTCGAAATATTTGTATATAAAGGACATGAAGATTTCTTCAGAATTATTCGTTAACCGACGAAGCGCCACCATCATAGTGTCAATGTTAAAAATAATAATGTCGCTTCAAATTTATTCTGTCCTTGACTTTTAATGTGCAGGAAAACACATATAATGTATGTATAGCACTTCAATTGTTTTTATGGAAGAAAGTAGATCACCCTAAGTACAACTTCTGCTCACAACAAACGCTGTGTCATCCAGGACATTTCTGTGTGGCACCGCACTACGCTCAAAGTGACTGCGACATCAGTTCTTGAGTCTCGTATGCCCAGTAATTACAAGAGCTATCAGTGTCCTCAAATGTTCTACTGCTGAACCAGGCCTCCTCTCATTTTTGATAGGGTTTGGAGGAGTCCGCCACGCCACTGCAAAGTGAGTTGACATATTTCAGTCATAAGTGACATGACATAAGTCGTCGAAATATTTTTATATATAAAAAATGAAGATTTCTTCAGAATGTTTTCTTTAACCGACCAAGCCCCACCGTCATAGTATCAATGTTAAAAATAATAATGTCACTACAAATTTATTCTGTCCTTGACTTGTAATGTGCGTGAATGCAGGAATCCGTCTAATTAGGTACCACCCCAGGGCCAGTTATTCTGCCGTGAAGCAGTAGTGTGCAAACATTACTGTGTTTTGGTTTGAAGGGCACTGAGAGCTAGCGTAATCACTGGCCATATGGGACAAAAGAACTGATGTCTCAGGGTGACGGGCGCAGTATGGTGTCACACAGAAAGGTTCTGGGTTACAGAGCATTCGTTGTGGGCGGACGTTGCACTTACCATCAGGGGAACGTTTTGAACATTTCGTCACTTTACACAATAAAAAAAAATTGTATAATGTATGTATAAAAATTCAATTATTTTATGGAAGAAAGTGAAACGATGGGCCCATAACAGACGCTGTGTCATCCAAAACATTTCTGTGTGGCACCACACTACGCTCAAGGGGACTGAGACTTCGTAAGTCTTAAGTCTCGTATGCCCCGTGATTACACGAGCTCTCAGTGCACTTCAAACCGAAAACAACGTTCACAGCCGGATAACGTTTGCACACTACTGCTGGACGGCAGAGTAATTGGCACCATTTCTGTTTATAAAAATACCTTCCCTCAAAATTTCATTTGTATAGTGCCAATAGTCTCCAAGTGAAATGGCTATGACATATGGACAGAATCACAGGACGAAATTGTAAGGTTTCCGTTTTTTACAAAACCGTAAAATTTTAGGAATAACCTGTTACTTTTATCACTAAACTAACTTCTGCGCAGCGGGTCCTGGGTTCAATTCCCAGCCAGAGCCAACATTTGTGCAAAAACCCAAATAGTTGGTTATCGGGTCTGGTTGTGCTGTGCATGTGAAATTTATATCTGTATAATAATACTGTAAGGAATCGTTTTTTTTTTTTAATAAAGAGGCGTGACTGTATGTGCAACGTTATACGGTAGTCTACGAATGTAATGTAATTCAACTGAAGAATTTAATTGTAGCAGAATTAAAGACGTTCACACTCTGCATTAAAATGTAGGCCCGAGTTAAAGATGACATCGTTATGAAATAAACGATCCTTCGGGGTTCCACCCCTCGCGAATTACGTGCTTTATTGACGTTACTTACGGACGTAGCGTTTATAGCCAACTTGAAATAGAATAAGACGTCAAAGTTAATTGCTTTGTATTTTATTTAACATGGAATGACTAATTTTAAAACATAAATTTGTTTTGATTTACAGTAGAAAGCTAATGGACGTGCCCATAAATAATTATCTCCTGGGTCACCCAGAACATATCGGTGTGGACACTGCGCTCGTTACCCTGAGACATTAGTTTTTAAGTCTCATATGCTTAGTTATTACACTAGCTATCAGCTTTCAAATAGAAACACTTTAATGTTCAAAGAATAACTGGTACTGTGGTGATATCTATCTTCACCGATTCTTGCATAGCAATTTTACCACCAGTAAAATTGTTGATTAAGATATGTAAGACTGTTAGCTTCGTTAGCTTTATTCTTCGTTCAAGCAAGTGGTTTTTTAAAATAAATGACTTAATTTAGTTTTAAAGGGAAGCACGTCTTCTTATATAAATAAATTATATTTATTTAAAGTTAATACTGAATAGCTTGCTTTCTTGACAGCGTATATGCGTGTTTCGTATTTTTATTTTCTGTCTGATATCATGATGAAAATGTTACATTTTCCTTATGATAAATGAGCCCTTCAATCAGTCAAAACGTATTTTTTTAGGTAATACTTTCGTAGTGTTACGGAAGCCTAATTAACAACTTCCACGTTTTTAATATAGTCCTTTATTTTACTTTCTTAGGGGATGAATTTCTAAAAACGCTAAAAATGACTTTTATTGATCAACAAAAATTTATACAGCATTTATTACTTAAAAAATGACACATTTTCTCTACATCCCTCATACTTTCGTCCCTGATTTAACCCCTTAAGGGATGAATTTTAAAAAATCCTTCCTTTCTCACTTTCATTATACATAGGGAACTCTTTGCAAAATTCCATGCTTCTAGACCTAACAGTGTAGGTTGTGCGTAGTCTATCAGTCAGTCTGCGTTCAAGTTTTATTAAGCAGATGATAAATATTACGGGTATTATTTTTAATGGTAGGATTATTTGATGGTAGGATTCTTAAGTAGTAATCTATCTAGATTGGTACCACCGTAGGGCCAGATATTCCGCTGTAAAGTAAAAGTGTTCAAAAATTGCTGTGTTTCGGTCTGAAGAACACTGAGAGCTACTATATTAGTGGGCATAAGAGACTTAAAAACTTATGTCTCAGGGGGACGGTCGCTGTGTGGTGCCACATAGAAGTGTTCTGGGTGGCGTAGCATTTGTTATAGACAGACATTACACTTACTATACTTTCTTTCATAAAACTATACATTAATTTGTATACATAGTGCGTAATACATTAATTCATAATGCAAAAAAGAGAATTATTTCAATCAATTACTTTACTGTCCTTTTGCGGTTAAATGCAGAATAGTTGACAATTATCATCAAAATGAATCATAAATGTTGTGCTTAAGTCAGTATAAACAACTCGGTTAATCATTTTAGCTTACTATCTAACGTAATAAAGCTTTTATTTTTATTAAGTCAATTTTTAATGAATTATATTTTTACAACTATATCCGAAATGTTCGTTAGGTTTGTTTTTTTTTTAAATTAATAATATTATTATTACAAACATAACTTTTTTCGTTAAATCGCTTTAATGTCATCCTCAGAACTGTACGCGTATCTTATCTTGTATAAAGAGAAGAATCAAAAGGAATAGAGTCGTTGATGTGAGAAACGAGACGACGTTCTGCGTTGACAGGCATTTCAAGTGATGCTTCATGACGTATTTGGTCGCTATACATACGTCTTGGAATATAAGTCAATTAATATTATGAAGCGAATGATAAATTATATTTACTCAGAAAATATAAGAAAATATATTTATTTTATTTAGTGAAAGACACTGGGAGCTAGGATAACTACTAGGCATGAGATTTTAGAACTAAGGTTTTGGATGACGGTCTCAGTGTGTTGCCATTCATAAATCTTTCTGTGATACAGAGTTTATTATGGGCAGACGTTACACTTTACAACAGGTGTTTGCTCATTTCGATAAAAAAACACTGAAAACTGTCTAATGATTTTTTTTTCATAAATGCCTCATCTCTTCCAAGTGCCATCGGGAATCCCAGCCAGCTTTTTCTGTGTTTTTCAATCTTACATTATTATAAAGATTTCAATTTCGAGTTTAATTTTAAACTATTTATAACGCGACGCTTCGAGTGTTTTACAGCACCCATGGTCACGGGGGGACTGTGTTGCCAGATATCCCGATGTAATAGTTAATCCGGGGTACCGTCACCTTTAAATTATTATTTTTGGTCCGATCTACTCAAAATGAGCTTACAGTTTCGGTGGTAGTACCCAACCATCCTCTACTACCGGCTTGGATCCTATAATTAATAAAATTAAATCATAAACCAAGCTGCAACTTGACTCCAACCAACCCCGTGACCATGAGTGCTGTAAATCACTAGAAACGTCGGGTTATAAATATTTTAAAATGAAACGTAATAAAATCCGTAAAATTAGTTTTATTAAATATGTTATTATTACAATCACCAAATCACCAAAAGCCCATCGTCCATGTTATTTTTACAAGATTTTAAGATATTTTAAAATTCTGAAGTCTCATATGTCCAATAATTACGCTTGCTGTCAGTGCCATTCAAACCGAAACACAGTAATGTTTGCACACTACTGCTTCACGGCAGAATAACTGGCCCCTGGGGTGGTATCTAACTAGACGGATTCCAGTAGAGGATTCCTACCACCACGTTTGGGCTCATTTAATTTATTTCGACAAATGATTCCTTAAACAAAATCCTTAGCAACATTTGAATACGTCTGCTGGACACAGACCTCACAAATAAATGTTTGTGACAATTTTTTTTTGTTTAGTATTATTATATAATGTGGTGATCGAAAAATAACAGTTGTGAAATATGCTAAAGAATCTATAAGAAATCTATCTTAGTTCTCACAAGTCGATAAACATTTATTTTTTGGAAAAAAAGAAGTAAAAAAGATTTTTAATACTTAAGACCTATAAATTCCGTGTCGCATATTCAACAGTCCTTAATGTAGCACGTAATTCGTGAGCTCTTTGGATCGTTTACCTTATAACACAGTCATTTTGAATTCGTGATCATATTGTAATTTGTCTTCATTATTCTCTCAACGGAATTTAATTTTCAAATGATTATATATAATGAGTTTCATAGATTAGTTCTATAAAAGCGAATCGATGTCGATTATTTTAAACATGAAATTACGAGCACTTCAAAAGCAGTTTAATAAAAATGTCATGATATTATTTTTATTTAACATAATGAAGATGTTCTGCTGGCCTAAATTTTAGACAAGGGTAACAACTATCGAATACCGTCGAAATCTATCACCTCACTCGTCCTTACCTACTCGCGCCCGATATAACGCTCTTGCAATAATATCGGAGGTATACTAAGGTGTAGTGTCTGAGATACGTGGTATCACAACACAACTAACTCGAAAACTAAAAATTTATATTTTTGCACAATTGTTGGCTGACCGACCGAAGCGAGCCGACTGATTTGTTTTGCTCTTTCACAAGATCTCTTGTAAAGAGAATGTAAACACTACGTTTATCTCTTGTTTAAATATATATTTTACACTTTTACTCTATGGTTAAAGTATTCTCGCGAACGACGAAGTTGCGAGATTATTGGGTACAGTGGCGAGACGACCAAAACGTTCACCTTATGGCAAGTGCAACGTCCGAACATAGATGATAATTTTAATAATATAATTAATATATAATAAATAATTAGATTTCTGTGTGGCGCCACACTGCCTCATTCACCCTGAGATGTCAGTCTCATATGCTCATTACGCTAACTCTCAGTGCCCTTCAGACCGAAACATAGTAATGTTTGCAGACAACTGCTTCACGGCAGACTAACTGACTCTCGGGTCGTACGTACTTAGACGGATTCGTGAGGGGATATTGAAGTTTTTTTTTTGTTGTCATATGTACCTTATGGACTGACCCGATATTTTATTGGTGCATGCTGCGAATTTACATTGTATCGATATATTGAGAGTTCGTTGTTGTTTCAGAGATAACATTTTTGTGTAGCAAAGCCACGAATAAAAAAAACTAGCAAATCGTTCACCTTTGATAAGTGCAATGTCTACGCATTACAAATGCCGTAGCACTTCATTTCTGTCTGACATCATACTGCGCTCGTCACTCTGATACATCAGTTGTTAAGTCTTTTTTGCCCTGAAATATCACTGGGTAATAGTGCACATTAGAAACAGTAATATTTGCGTACTGTTGTTTGACGGTAGAGAAACTAAACTGCATAGAAATCCTATCACCAGTAAAAAATTAAACTTATTATACAATATAGTTGACATCTTTTTTGTGTAGGTACACTATTCAATAATCAGTACTAAAGTCTTTTTTTTCAAAAGAATATGGTAAGAAGGAGAATTTAATCATTATTTCATATATTTCACTTGAAAGTATTTAGCATTAAAGTCTAAATTTAAATAGCTAACATAACTTAATTTTAATTTACATGCGTTTCGTGTGCTTAAGAACAAATAAATTACTAAACTCGCGATGGTGTAGATGAGTTATCAAACTCCTGTATGCATAACGAATGAACTTTAACACAGAGCCGTCAGCAGTCTAATTATGATAATTGTCTCTTCGTTTATTAAAGTTAAATTTATTCTGCTAAGCCAGCTTCGTGGGTTAGGTTAGGAACCGAGCAAAATGTATACTTGTAAAATTCGATTATTATGTTACGGTAACAGTTGATGATCTAAAATTAAAATGGAAAATAGGTATAAAGTATAACTCAGCTAAGATAACAATCAATACATTGCTTGCAACTCATGCTGCGGCGTTCGCTCGCTTCCGCCCTAACGACTTATGAAAGGCCATCGACAAAGTCGTCATTAACCTCCATGCAACTCTGGTTCTCATTCGGTTGATTTTGCTTAGTCCAACGCTATGCGTAATTTGGGTTTGAAATTTTAGTTTTCTGTGATAATAAAAAGAAGAAATAATTATTACGGTTGACTTTAATCAATATTTATTAACGCATGGTCTAGACTTTATTGAAAAAGAGACAAACATACATACATTATAAAAAAATAAAAATTTCGTCTTTTTTACAGTGTGGGAAAGTCCATTAAGGAATGTTATTCAGAATAATAAACGAAGTATCTTACAAACGTTAACGGTTGGTTTAATCAAGCGGACCATTAAAGCAAAGAATAATCGTGGATTTGATAGGCGTCTGTACGTATACGTACGATACGTTGTGTTAAATACTTCTTTGTAATATACGTTTGAGATAAAAGTAAAGTACCAGTCGATGAATATCCGATTGCTGAGCACAAGCCTGATGAGCAAGAAATACAATGAAATACTTTCGTATCAATTCTTGGAAGTGGCACCGACAATCACTTTGATATTGTAGTATGCTTTTTTGTAAAGTCATTAAAACTTACGGTTTTTCTATTTATTATTCTAAGTCTGTAACTTCATCCATCTAAGTTACAATTAGAGAATATTGTCTAAAGTTACGAGATGTTATAAACGGCTTTTATCTGAATTTCTCCAAACTTCTTAATACCTGCAGAATGACTCTGTAAATGCACTGCCATCGTGTTCTCTGTTACAATATTGCTTGTACTCATGTGCTAGTGTCGTGAGGATATAAAAGGCAAGTCTAGTGAATACACGCTTTGCATAGTTGCACGTCTAAACAGATAAATTCTAAAAGAAATAACACATTTAGTATTTTTAAGAAATTTAAGATTTTCAGTGTGAGTGATCATATATTGGAAATTATCATTTATTTATTTGGAAAACCAAGCTCATTTTATTTGATTAGATAATTAATAACATTCTTAAATTCTTTAGCTAGTCACAGAGTTCCATGACCAAATACGTGACTGGGTATTTACTTTAAATGATTTACGGACGGACAGCTTTTATTCGTGCAGGATAACAACATAACATGCAAGACTGGCACTATACTGCTCATCATTATCATTATCATTATCATTATCATTTCAGCCTATCATAAGTCCACTGTTGTACATAGGCCTCCCCCATAGATTGCCACAAAAGTTTGTAGTTCTAATTTTGTAAGGGATTATGCCATAACTGCGACGCTTGGCGGGTCGGCGAACCGCAGTTTATTTATTCATGGCGCTTAAATATTTGCTTCAAGAAGTAGAGGCCCTTGAAGAACCCTTGTTTTGCTTCGCATGTATGCAAGCCTTTCAATAATGACTAGGATTCCTATGCAGGAATTTGTCAAGTTGGGTACCCGTTATTCTGCAGTCAAGCAGTAGTATGCAAACGTTTCTGTATTTCAGTCAGGCACTGTGTAAGCTAGTGTAATTACTTGGAATATGAGACTTAAGAGCTAATATCTCAGTATGAGCGCAGTATGTTTTCATACAGAAATGTTCTAGTGATTGTATTTGTTGAGGCCGGACGTTGCATTTACCATCAGGTGAACTATTTTCTCGTTTCGTCATTGTCATAAATTAAAAAATTGCTCTATATGTCGAATTTTAAGTTTTGGTCAGTCCTCCTTACCCTGTCTCTCTATCTCACTTTCTCTCACTGCTGCCAAATTTACATACGTATATTCATGTACTAGTCGTGGGAGCGCAATGGGGGGTAAAAATATTTTCACTCGGACCAAAATGGCGGTGACGTAGTTCACCAGCCGTCACGTCACGTTTCTCTCTGAGGCCAAAAGTAGGCTATGGGTGTGTCTAGTTATCTTTGCGTAATTTAGAACTGAACCGAATAATACATATATTTATTTATTTATTTAATCTTTATTTGCACACATACAAAAAAATATGTACAAAAAGGCAGATTGAATGCTTCAAGGCAATCTCTGCCAGCGTACATTCGGGTCAAGCAGATAGGATGTAGTGAGTGATTAAATCAAAAAAAAAAAAAAAATTAGGTCAGAAATTTACAAAAAAAACTACACCCCTGCGGGTGACAAATCAAAAAAAGAAAAAAAAATAGAAAAAGATCAGAAATTTACAAAAAAAAACTACTAAAAAAGGAAACTATGAAAATGGTAAAAATAATAACTATATTACTAATAATTATACAATATATAAGCTTTAAGATACATACATATATATACATACATACATACACAAATAATTAATGTACAAACAATACTAATATTCATGGAAACATAGATAGATACACATACAATTATGTGGCCAGTTTCCGATTTCAAAGAAAATAGAGGTAATGCATTGAGTAACCAAAACATTAGTAGAAATTTATAATAAACACACATTATTTAATTAATTTGCGGAGTTTTCTATTAACATTCTTATTTAAAATGGTGACCAGTTCTTTATTATCCTTTAAGTCGAATTTAATTTCGTCATCATCGTTCAGTTAAAAACCAGATGTCGCCATCTTCGGAGTATATATTATAAAGCAATTTTAATGAATATATTTTAATATTTTAAAGCAATAAATAATAAAACATGAAACCCTTTGTTGACGTAGAAAGAACAGTTTCAAAAATATGACACAATCATAATACATAATGCCGAAATAAATAATAATTTGTTGCCAGATGTAAGTGCCTAGGGAAGGCTACCCGCAATGATACTTCATCCTGATCTGGTCTGATCTGGGAAGGATATCTCTGACCACTATTCTTTTACATCGTACAAACTATTTGTTGAGCATATTGTGGTAACGTAGAATTCGCTACACTGAATAAATATTGGTAACAACTGGAATTTGAAGTCAGATTTTTTGGCAGGAAGGAGCAGGACTTATGCGATTTAGTAAATAAATCAACTATCGCTTCAATTAGTTTTCCGGATAATGAAACTTAACACAAATCGGAGCAAAATCTGCATCCAATATGCCGCCGACCGCGCCGATAGTGTAATTCAAATTAATCCTCGCTTCGAATTTAAACCACTTTATTCACTAGCGTTTCGATTTCATTAAAAGCCATGAACTCCGGTGGTTTCGTTATTTAAATTAATATTTTAGTTTAATACTAGAATATTATACATGAGGTTATAATATTATAACGTCATTAATTAATACTGATACGTCTACTACGTTCGACAGACTATAAATTAACATTTATTTTATCAGCTTTCGTGACACGTAACTTAGACACTGACTCTATTGAGTCGAGTTACAGGCATTACCATGCTTGTGTTTGTCCTTGGTATTTACATTATGTACATCACTTTTCTACTAAAGCGATATATATTCTTATGTACGTACATAAAATCGTCATATATTATACATATATATATAATATATATCCCACATGCGAAATTATGCTGAGGAAAAAACTAAGAACTTACTTCTTCGTTATTTCCCCCCTTACTTAGTTCTTATTTCTTAACCCTATTACGACTATTTTTAAGACTGAGAGCATGGTGATGACTATATAAGTTCAGATTTTCTTTTACTGGTAAAACATTTTTAATAGGATATATTAAAAAAAATCTTGGGCACCAAATCATAGGCATATTGTTCTGAATATACATACTGCAATGAGAATTGTCATATCTGTGACAGAAGGACACGACCTAATGGAAGCAGCTTTTTGTTGAATTTTAAGCGATTTGTAAAACAACAAGATCTGTTTATTTTTCCGGTAGTGGGTGTATCAGAAAGTCTGTTATTTGTAACATTTTAGATATGTTTTATCTTATCGCATAAACTTACATCAACTTACAACTGATGAAATAAATAAATATGGAAACGAAACTAAAACCGAAACTTCATGGTATTAATAATAATATGGGAGGCTATAACGCTTGCAGAACGGATAACTATTGGAAAACAAGGTTTTCGAGTGGCAACCTCGTACTGTCAAATACAGTGTGGGGCGACCTATCACTAGATGGAGCGACGACTTGCACGGGTTGTGTTTTGTACCAGTCTTCGTGTAGGTTCAAATGATGATAAAACGTGAATTACATATTCGATAAGAATTTTATCAAATGAAAGCTTCATACTTTTGTGGCAATCTTTGGGGGAGTCCTATGTTCAGCAAAGGACTATGAAAGGCTGAAGTAATGATGAATATTTTTAATTATCTGTATCATCATCATTTCAGCATATCACTATTCCATTGCTGAACATAGGCCTTAACTCATAGGTTTCGACAAAAATTTGTAGCTCTCATTTTAGGCATACATACACATGTGACATAGTTGCCACGCTTGGCAACCGCAGTTTATTGATTCAGATGTTCCAGGAAGACGCTGCTGCTAATCTCCTAGTCTTCAATATCCCTCTGTCGATTTTACGACACCCACGGAATGAGATGAGGTGTTAGATCCTGTATGACTTTATGTTACATTAAACTATTTACTTATTTCCGAATGTATAATACTTCAACACAACACGATTCGAGGGCCGTCGGCATGAATGCTAATCCAATGTTCACTTAAAATTTTGTTAGATTAGTTCAGTTAAACTTTGTTGAACCGTATTTATATATAGATATATCTAATGAACATTACACACAGTTAAATTTAAACTGTGTACAAAATGTAACGATTCGAATCGAAACTTTAATTATTATTATTTAGTTATGACATAAATCATTTTACATTTTTATTCTCTAAATATGCGCTAGTTTTGTTGAATGTACTCATTATAATTAATATTTTTATTACAATAGTGAAACTGGTAAATGTAACAGTGACAAATATGCATATGAATTGTGGGATTTTCTAACAACACTACACTTTGTGCCGAATGTGTGTCATACGTTTCTCTAATAAAAAGCAAGTTCATATTCATTTGGCTTGGAATGTAAAAAAATACTATTAATACAAACTGTCGTCAGTTTATATTATTAATATTTTTTTAACATTTATTAGATTAATGGTTCCTTTTAGTGTGTAATTGATTGGTTTTCAAAACGATCAGAATAAGGGAATTGTCACTGTCATCTATAAAGTACTTTTTTAGTACCTTCTTTACTGTCGGTAGGATTCCCGCCGAAAATGTATGTTAGTTGATTAGGTGTTGGATTTAATCACGCTTGCGTGTATTTGTTTTTTTTTATTTTGATTTTTTCCGAGTATATTTCGATTATATGTAGATTGCGAGTATTCAGAAAATACATAACAGTTACGATAGACAAGATTATTATTGTTTGTTGATTTGGAATATAACAATCATGAGATTTCGTATTTCTTATTTTCCGAAGCAAATCTTAAGTGATATTTAGTGTATTTATTATCGTCGAAGGAAATTGACCGAGACCTCTCTCATTCCAATTTGCGATCGCTTTCTCATTTATTTGTCTCTTCAAAACCGTTATTAAAGCTCAGACAATTACGTCGATGATTGTCTGGAGTATTTGGTATTTCTGGGAGATAACTAAATAGCTAATTTGTCATTTAGTGAGTATAAATCGATGCAAGGACAGAACAGTCTAAATACATTTATAATTTACTAATTGGACCCGAAACTTCATTCACGTGGACTTTTGGATTTCTTTAATCAGGTTATTACAAAATTCTAAGTGAAGATTAAACCTATAATTAAATAAAACCAGCGAAAATGGTTCATCTCATCCCGTGGGTGTCATAAAAGTCGACAGAGGGAAAATAAAAACCAGGAGATGGGCAGCAGCATCGTCCTGGAACATCGGAATAAATAAACTGCGGTTTCCAACCCGTCTGCCAAGCGTGGCAACTATGGCAAAATCCCCCAAATGAGAGCTACTAACTTTTATGGCAATCTATGCGGGGAGGCCTATGTTTAGCAGTGGACTAGTGATAGGCTGAGATGATGATGATGATGATGATCCAGCACCATCTGGATGACTGGTATTCAACCACTGTGCGATTTGCTAAAAATGTGAGATTTGACAAAAATAAAAAGAGATTGTTGCTGTAATATCTTAACTAACATAAATATGTTTTTGATGAGGCAAAAAATCCAAATAATTGTATTTAATATATACTACTAGCTGATGTCCGCGACTTCGTCCACGCGGATACACGGTTTTTAAATATTCTGGGGGAAATAATTGATTTTCAGGAATAAAAAATATCCTATGTCCGTCTTCAAGATGTAAGCTATCTCTATGCGAAATTTCGTAAAGATCAGTTCAGCGGTTGAACCGTGAAAAAGTAACAAAGCTACAGTGGGACAGAGAGAGTTCCTTTCGCATTTATAATATTAGTATTGATTAGATTGCTTGCCTAGTTTTCTATACCGAAAAATCAAATAGTTCGAGTAGGATTTTAAAAAAAAACTAAACCCACGCGAGCGGAATCGCGGGCATCAACTAGTTGATTATAAATTAAATTATGAGATTTGGAAGCGAAACTTCTTAGGGCGCGTCGAAAGTAAACATTTCAAGGTCAAATTGTCAAATTAATATATTACAGTATGTATTTAGATAATTGAGTGCAACGATTCTATTATCCATACTAATATATAAATGCGAAAGCAATTGTCTCTGTCCCTCTGTCTGTTTGTTACCTTTTCACGGCTCAACCGCTGAACCGATCTTGACGAAATTTGGCACAGAGATAGCTTGCATACTGAGAACGGGATACTTTTTATCTAGGAAAATGATATAGTTCACACGGGATATTAAAAAAACCTATGTCCACGCGGACGAAGTCGCGGGCAAAAGCTAGTCTTCTATATATTAAAACGTGAAGAGAAAACTGTGTACCCCTTTTTAAGGTAATTGCGCATGCAGCAGCGTGAAATGGCCTTTATTTTTACATTTCACAACTAGCATCGTGAAATGTTAAAATAAGGCCATTTAAAAACTACATAAAACATTATGAACTATGACCATGGCTTTTTTATTGGTTATTCTAGCATGTTTTATCTTTATCAGGAAGTTATATACAAGAAAGAGCAGATTTGGCATAGTTAAAGTTTGTATGGAGATGAAGCGAGTAAGCTACATTTTATATATTATAAGTGTTAGAAATACATTAAATTGAATCAAATGAAACATTCATCATTTACGCTCATATTAACAATATCAATCATAATAGTATGTCGTCTATTTACGTTCATACTACCAATGTCATACATATAATTGTATGTGGTCACACATTGGCACAGAGTGGAGGTTATCGCCATAGAATAAAAAAAAATAAACAAATAATTACAGAAAAAAAACTGAATTTTATGAATTACGGACGAAATTCGACCACAGGTTCTTAATGAATATTTATCGATTAATTAATAATTGTTTATATACTTAGCACTTATTCTGCGGTGAGAAATATTTTTGTTAATTCACGTTTATTTATTTTTCTGGTTATGAATTTTTTCCTATATATAAGTATTACTTCTGTCATTTGTACTGAGTTTCACGCGCTCTTTTTATTGATCTTTTAAATCTAGAATGAACCTTCAAATTTTTTTTTATTGTATAAAGTGATGAAACGAGCAAAACGTTCACCTGATGGTAAGTGCAACGTCTGCCATAACAAATGCTGTCACCCAGAACATTTCTGTGTGACACCTCACTGTGCACATCACCCTGAGACATCAGTTCTTAAGTCTCATATGCCCAGTGATTAAGCTAGCTCACAGTGCCCTTCAAACCGAATCACAGTAATGTTTGCACCCTACTGATTCACGGCAGAATAACTGGCCGTGGGGTGGTACCTACCTAGACGGATTCCTGCATAGGAATCCTACCACCAGTGAATAACCGGATATTAGATTTTCGTGAATGACCTTTTTCTAGCGATGAATTCTTATCTCAACGTTAGTCTAACCGTATTACACTTAAACGACTGGATAACTCATGCATTCACCCAGGCAATTGTTTTCTAAGCAAATCTGTATTGATGAACATATCTAATCAATTTATAATGTAATGTGTAAGATAGGTCAAAGGCCTTCGAAGCTGTCAATATTTGTAGTTATTGCTAAGTTAGGCAAACAGGTTTGCGATCGCAATGCTAATCGTATTTTAGATCTAATAACAGATACCGTTCCTCTGTCTGTCATTTCCATTCAGTCCAGACATTCTCTTTGCTGGACTATTCCATACTCGACTACTAACATATATAAATTTTATCACATTAGTTAAATCCCGGGAAGGTAAAGATTGGTTACATACATAAATCATTATACATATTACATATACATATATAAATCGCTGTATTTGTAGCTAAGCCTTACTCTTTTAGAATATGAGTATGTATTATTTGTTTAGCTTATTTTTTGTTGTATATTTCGCTGCAAAATTCAGATTCGATGTTGCACACAATTGAAAATCAGAATATTTTATTCTGATACGACCGTAATGCAGTTGTAAGTTTTATTTATAGAGTAGACGACTGTCGCTTTTCGTGCGTTATGTTAATATGTTTAGATTTTGGAATTATCTCCAAAATGTAAAATTAGAATCGCGTTATTTCTAAACGACATTTAAGTATGTAACTTTACAGCCACGATCACAGCGCTACCTACCGGATCGGATTTTGTATGTTCTTTTATGGTTTTCCACTTAAATTTTAGAATTATATTAAGGATGTTACTGGTGGTAGGATTCCTATGCAGGAATCCGTCTACGTAGGCACTACACCAGCAGTAGTAAGCAAACATTACTGTGTTTCGGTCTGGAGGCCGGAATTTTTTACATTTGAAACAACGTTAAGACTGTAGCTATGGACTTACATTCGGTAACAGATTAATTAAACCAATTCAAGGTTTTCATGCAGTGCCATAGATACTACCAATATCACAAAACAGAGCTATGAAGAATATTCAGGGAGGATGCCGAGGGAGCCGATGACTGCGACTTTCGCTTTGTTTACGCATGTAGCGTTCCTCATTGGCAAGCAGCTAACTTAAAGCTTTATGCGTAAACAAATTGGTGGCCTCTCAACTCAAGGATACTTCTGTTCCTGAGGCAGTATCTGAAGCACCTAAATTGGGTATAACAGTAAGTGCCGCAAATATGGGCCTATAAATGAAGTTTACACGATCTTGCCATTTGCTATAGAGACGGCCGGTTCGTGAGTTATCGCGGTAAAGTTCCTAAAAGCACTATATTCAAGTCTGATTGTCATAAAATGATTTTTGCTTGTACAATGATAACTTGAAAGAATATAAACGTTGATTAAATTTATTATCGTCAACGTTCCAAGTTTAATATTCTTGGCTTATATAAAAGAACTTTTTTTACAGGAGAAATAGAAGAGACGAGCAAAACGTTCACCTGATAGTAAGTGCGTCTGCCCTTGACAAATTCTGTGTCAACCAGAACATATCTGTGAGGCTCCACACTGCACTCGGTCTCCTGAAATCAGTTCTTAATTCTCATATGCCTAGTAATTACACAAGGTCTCAGTGCCCTTTAGACAGAAACAGCAATGTTGGGATACTTTTGCTTTCAGGCAGAATTACTGGCCCTGCGGTGGTCCCTCCTTGGACGGTGTCCTGCATAGGAATGCTACCACCAAAATAGGTTTCCTCTATTGATTGCTACGTAACAGAACATTGTTCAAAGCTAATTTATAAAACGTCACGTCACAACGCAATATAAACCTATGTACAAAATGCTCTAGGCATCTTTCTTAAATCACTTAATTATTTATAAGTATTGTTAGTTATCCATGTTTGACAAAATAAAATTGCGGCTCATATATATATTATCAGATCGATATGTAAAATTAAAATTAAGTTTTTCAATCATGGTAGAAGCATTGGGCGGGAACATTGCTGTTACTAAGATAAGCCGGAAGTTTAAATAATCTAGCTCGATTCAATATTTCCTCTCAAGGAGCCTCCTATCGTGCACCCAAGTACAAATATAAATGCAATAAATAACTTGAAGTACTAGACTTCCCCTTTTAACTTTACCAGTTCATATCTAAAAATACAAACTAAGAGAATATCGACTATTCGCGTATTGGTTTAATCAATACACCATTATAATGTATAGTTTAATACCAAAAAATTAATATATAATTTGCGAGATGGCATTAAACGAAAAAACTTCTTAAATAAAAAAGTTGAAATGCAAATAAAAATCTATATTTTTGTGCATTTAATCATGGTTCGCTTGAAATCATATTCGTATCATCCACTGAAAAATGTCAAAATTTAATTTCTGTTTTTTAGTTGTATTTAAGTTTATTTATATTTACACATTTGAATCTTTTTTTTTATTTGATAAAGTGACGAGTCAAGCGAAACGTTCACCTGATGGTAAGTGCAACGTCTGCCCATAACAAATGCTGTGTCACCCAGAACATTTGTGTGCTCCCTGAGACATCAGCTCTTAACTCCCATATGCCCAGTAATTACACAACCCTAAGTGTCAGTGACGTTTGCAGACTAATGTTTCACGGCAGAATAACTGGCCCTGGGGTGGTACCTGCCTAGACGGCTTCCTGCATAGGAATCCTACCACCATTGTTTTTTTTTATTATTTAAATATTATCTAAAAAAGTAAAGTTTCAGCCTACAAATGTCCCACTACTGAGCACAGGCCTTCTCTCATTTCTGAGAGGGTTATGGAGCTAGGAAGAATCCGCCACGCAGCTCCAATGCGGGTTGGTGGACTTCACATGTCTTCGAAATATTTTTAATTTCTCAGATATGCAGGTTTCCTCACGATGTTTTCCTTCACCGCCGAGCACGTGGTAAGTCAGCACTTAAAATTGCAAATAAAAATTTTAGTGGTGCCGGGCACCACTAAAATTGTTAATTGGGATTTGGGATTCGGGAATCGAACCCAGGTCACTCGCGTACTATGAAATTAAAAGCGAGCGCCTAGCCCCTGAGCTACTATTTTTGCTTATTATCAAATTTAATCTAGCACTGATAACAGGCTTTCACTATCAGGGGCCATCTGTATTGACAGGCCATAAAACAAACCGAGAGTTAAGTGGCTGAATAATTTATATGATAATAGCAAGCTCGTAAATTTAGACGGGTCGTCGAAACAAATATCCGGGTATATGGAACGGACGTTTTGCCACTGTGAAGTGCCCTCTAAGCGGATTTTTCTGACGGATCGGTGTACTGTGCAAATAATCACGTCCGGCCGCCAGTTTCTATCAAAACAGATAGCCCGGCAAAGAGGTACACGTCCATAACAGATGGTGTAAATCATTTACATTGTTTGTTGTGTTAGTCAGAATTGTACTTATATGATTAGGCGATAGGATTTGATTAATCTAGCCTAAAAGACATCAATCTATATCTATATGGCCGAAAAACTGTATTATGTCTAATTACTGCTAACAGATCATTACTTGAGTTTCATTGGTGAAAATGAAAATTATAAAAAAAAACGAGACACAATTACCGTTTTCTATGAAGTGGACGTCTTCCTGGAACATCTGAATAAATAAACTTCGGTTGCCAATCCGTCTGTCAAGCGTGGACACTATGGCAACACCAAATTTAAAAGCTACATAGTGAAATAGCGAGTGCGCCTGCAACGCTTTGTTTCGCCGTAAACCACTAGGATATTAGCGCATTTTTACATACTATATTTGATGTGATGTTCTCCTAGCCGATTTCGACCACGGCGACAACTTCCGAATACTGTCGAGAGCCATCAACTGCGCAGGAGATATTATAGTGCCACAAGTGTACGCGCAAACACAGAGACACTCACTCGTCCCAACCTACCCGCGCCCGATGTAACGCTGATGCGATAAGATCGGAGGTAGGCTAGGATGCAGTGTCGGAAAAACTGGGACAATCACAACACAACCAGACCCGAAAACCAACAATTTATGTTTTAGCACAAATGTTGGCTCCGGCTGGGATTCGAACCCAGGACCCGCGGCTTAGAAGTCAGGTACTCTGACCACTAGGCCACGCGGTCGTCATACTACATTTATTCGACGAATAAAGATTATCTATCTTGTTAATTGGAGATCGAAACATTAGCCCTAAAGGATGAAATACAAGGTGAGGTAAGCAATATTATTTTGTTGCAATTAACCTTTAGCAGCAGTAGCAGTAGTAGCTTTTAGTGGTCAAGCGTAAGAAGTATGACAATTACGATGTGAGCAATTCGATGGTAGGTCGACATTTAGCGATCTACTAGTACTGATTATAATCTATCTAATCTTTATTGATTCATCTTCTGAATTAACACATATTCGATATTCGTCAAACTAAAAATAAAACAAAATTGTCCATGACAAATCAGACCGCGACAGCCATGTCGAATCTCAGCCCGACGGTATGGTTGTGTCGTGCATTTCAAACTTATGTCTGTAAAAGTGTGTCTCAAAACACTGACATAGAATTCAATAAACTTGTCAAGAAGACATTATTAGAAAAAGCGTATTATAAAACAGATCATTACATAGAGGACAGATATGTGTAGAAATAACTTTTACTCTTCACTTGCGAAGCAGATAGAGCCGTGGTAGCTCAGGGGCTAGGCGCTCGCTTTTAATTTCATAGTACGCGAGTGACCTGAGTTCGATTCCCGGTGCCGGCACCACTAAAATTGTTAATTGCAATTTTAAGTGCTGACTTACCACGTGCTTGGCGGTGAAGGAAAACATCGTGAGGAAACCTGCATGTCTGAGAAATTAAAAATATTTCGAAGACATGTGAAGTCCGCCAACCCGCATTGGAGCAGCGTGGCGGATTCTTCCTAGCTCCATAACCCTCGTGGGACATTTATAGGCTGAAACTTTACTTTTTTACTTTACTGCACTTGCAAACCCCCTGGCTACTAAAATTATGATGTAATTTTTATGTAACTTATAAATGACATGTTATCTGGCATTGAAAAAAAGAAAGACCTCAGAGTTTCTTTCCTACTTTCTTTCTTTCTCTCCCGGTAGGTGCCGGTTCTTCCCTCAGAAGGTCTTATTTTTTGAACCGGTGTAGATTTTGACATTCATAAGAGCTTTATACAAGCGTAAACTGAATAAAGAAATTATAAACAGATATTATATACATATTTATACAAATAAAATATTATAAATGAATTAAGTTCATCTAGTTGTGTACATACCTAAATGGTATGGCCCCTGTGCGAGATGGGGATTTGAAGAATTGAGAGCGGCCTGCGTGAGAGTCGACATCGGTTGACCTGTAATGTTCTATGACAAGTCCACTCAATACTGAGCTAATTGCCGTGCTGCCTCTTACTACAGTTCTTAAAAGAATTTAAAACCTGCAACAAATTTCTTTATTTATTATTTTGATTAATTATTTTAAGGCACGGTTAAATATAGTTTTATTAGTTATTTTTATCTATTTTTTAATTGGCACTGTGGTGCTTGTAAAATGTTTTGGTTTATGTAACATACGAGTACCTTCGATATGTGAAGTGATGGGTCGTCTTTGCTAAAATACTGCTTCTTTCTGCTCGTTGTTATATTCTTTCCGTCAACGAACCACATCCCCAAGTCTATTTTATTGTGTACATTTCTTAATAATTGCAATTCTTTGTTATAAAGATGCAAGAAACTATATATAAAAAGGCATCGATTAGAACATCTATTAGAATTTAAATTTATTGCTAAGTTTTGCTTGCACGACATAAGATTCGCCATCGCCATTATGAAATCTATTGTTAGGAATTAATATATCAGAAAGCTACGTATTTATTTTCAAAATTTTATTACTGATTTATATATTATTACCGTAATATTTTAATTATTTGTATATTTCATATTAATTTATTTTTTTCTTTAAACGACATTGGAGTGCAAATGGGGGTTGACACTGAAAATCAGTGCTGTGATGGAATTCGCTTCCGCCGCAGTGTATGCTGAGTTGGTCAACCTCGTTTGCTAGGAGTACGGCGTGCAATTTCCATACTTTTATTTTAGTTATTATTTGTGTTTTTAGTTTCTTTTTTTTATATTTTTGTACTGCTATTTTTATTTTTTTATTATGTATTACTTTTGTGTACGTCTGCTTCGAGCAAATAAATGATTTTTCTTTCTTCTTTCTTTCTAATTTTGACTTTGATAACGAAACAGGAGAAATCCGACCGTGGGGTATAGTATTTATGAAATAAAAAAGGCCTTTGCGTCAGTGTTGTTGTTGTGTTGTGTATTTAAACTATTTTCTCTTTAATATCGTTAAATTAAAAATACTACGAAAATTGTTTATTCTCAAATGTCATATACACAAGACCGTAATTATATGAAGACCCCTTATAGTAAAGAACCTCAGAGAACCGATAATACGAGTAATTCATCCAATAGACGTTTGGAAATAATAGTGTATCATTTCTTCACAGAGAAGGGAATTTTGGATAAGGTAAGGTGATTTCATATCAACCGCATCCTAGTAATGATTATGTTATATGGAGTTGTTGTATGGAGTTTGTATTATAAAAAAAATGGTTAAAGAGTGGTCAATGTACATATAATTATCAATTTAGCAGCGCACTAACGAATTTTACTTGATGTGCTGATAACTTATACAGGTAATCTGTGGTTTTGCTACCTGAGAACGTGAGATATGTTGCATATATTGTCAAAAATTACGAAACTCGGTTGCAAACCATCCAAAAGGGATTAATTCTTTATCGATGAAGATACATATATTTATATAATTCCAGGTGACCACCGTAACGCCAAGGATTCCGATATTAGCTGGGGCAGCGAGGGGAGTATTATCAAAGCGAGGGGATACGACAAAGGGTTTCTTTTTAGCGTTAAACGCGCTAACCTGTGTATCATTAGGGTTGAATTGGACTAAATAACAAAATCTCGAATTCAGACACAAGTTTATTCCGGCGCTAGTAGTAACCTTTTTTAAAGTATTTGTTAATAAGCAGTGAAGTATTCATGTATATTTTTTGATAAGTTGAGTTATAATTTATTAAAAAATTAGACAGGTTATAAGCTGCCGTGTTTCAGTGGTAGCTGAGAAGCCGGGCTATCGCGTCTTATGATTTGATATTCTGCAAATTAACATACATACAATCACGCCTTTTTGCAATATAATAGGTAGGCAGAGGCAACACACGTAGCCCAATTTTCACGCCCCGGCGTGAAAAGGGACGTGACGGATGGCGAACCAACTCGCCGCCGTTTTGTTAGGGATTTTTTTGTCATTCTTACTCCTCATTGCGTTCCCACGAGCAGTGTAGTGACAGCATTGTATAAAATTGTGTTTTTCTGCACGAAGAAAGTCTGTCCGTACAATAACTTAGTCGCCTAATATGACTCGTCGATGGAAAAGAGGTAGGTGCTATTCTACTCTGCCGGACACCTAACGGCACCATTTTAAGTGTTGATTTACCACGTAAAAAAAAGTAAACTTTCAACCTATATAAAGGTCCCTGCTGAGCACAGGCCTCCTCTCATTTCTGAAAGGGTTTGGAGCTAGGAAGAATCCGCCGCGCTGCTCCAATGCGGGTTGGCGGACTACACATGTCTTCGAAATATTTTTTATTTCTCAGACATGCAAGTTTCCTCAAGATGTTTTCCTTCACCGACGAGCACGTGGTAAATCAGCACTTAAAATTGCAATTAACAATTTTATTGGTGCCGGCACCGGGAATCGAACCCAGGTCACTCGCGTACTATGAAGTTTAAAGCGAGCGCCTAGCCCCTGAGCTACCACGGCTTTACCACGTGCTCAGCGGTAAAAGAAAACAACGTGAAGGAAACTGCATATCTGAGGAAAAAAAATATTTCGATGACATGTGAATTCCGCCGCATTGAAGCAGAGTGACGGACTCTTGTGTGGGAGCGGGCTCAGAGAATCTACCACCCCATCTCACCCCGTGGGTGACGTAAAAGTCGACAAAGGGAAAATAAAAACCAGGAGATGGGCAGCAGCATCTTCTTGGAGCATCTGAATAAATAAACTTCGGTAGCCAACCCGCCTGCCAAGCGTGGCAACTATGGCAAAATCCTCCAAAATGAGAGCTTCAAACTTTTGTGGCACTCTATGGAGGAGGCTTATGTTTAACAGTGGATATACTTGGTATAGGTTGAAATGATGATGATAATGATGATGACGGACTCTTTGTGGCTCCAAAAACCTCTCACAAATATGAATAGAGGAGGCCTGTGCTCAGTCTACATTTATTACAGGGACATTTTATAAGCTGTTATTTAACAGGTTATATGTCTATTTTTTATCAAAAGTTTTATCAAAACTGTCGAGGACATTAATTTATATAATTTTAGCATTAAGAAGTTTAGTATTTAATTCACGTCCCTCGTGTGCTCGACCCTATGACCGCGTCGCCTAGTGGTCAGAGTACCTGACTTCTACGCCGCGGGTCTTGGGTTCGAATCCATGACGAAGTCAAGATTTCGTTGTCCCATTGTCTCTGACACTGCAAACCTATCCTAGTTCTGATTTTATCGCATGAGCGTTATGAGCTGCTGGTAAATTAGGGCGAGTGAGTGCCTTTGTCTTGTGGCACTATAATATCTCCTACGCAGCATTCGGGCGTTGCCGTCGTGTTCGAAAATCGGCCAAGAAAATATCATCGTTACGCCTCTCTGAAAATAGATCTTGATAGCGTTAAACGTAATGTAACTGGAAACGATATAAAATGCTAACAATTTTGGACCATTAACTACCACTGAAAAAATTTTAGTTTGTCAGAAGAACACACAATAATCGACGTAAAATAGTCGATTTATTAAAATCGACGACGTCTGCAAAATAAACAAACTGGTGGTAGGATGTTACTCCGATAGCCTGTTAATCTCCCGTCAAGTGGTAGTGTGCAAACATTACTTTGTTTCGGTTTGAAGGGCACTGAGAGCTAGTGTAGTAGTAGCTAGTGTAACCACACCAGGGCATCGGATTTTTTTTCGGAAATCTTGACTATCGTCCGGAATTTTTTGCGTAACAGTTAGCTAGCAAACGTGTACCCGCGTATTTACTTTCCAAATTGTCGCGGAACACCTATTCAGATTCAACGTAACTTTCGTTCGTGTTCCACTTTTCAACTTTCGAAAGAAGTCGAAAGTACTAATTTACTTAACGAAAACAGTGTGGTTTTAGACGACGGCAGGGTGAAAGGTCACTCTACTACTACTACTACTACTACTACTAAAATCGAAACACGAACAGTTTTTTGTAATAATTGTTGTTGCCTGCATATCCAAGTACCATTATTTCAAAGTAAAGTAAGAGCCTAAGCTAGAATATCGTCTAAAACTTAGTACTATATTTATTTAAAGGATGGTGGTAGGATCCCTATGCAGGAATCCGATTAGGTAGGTACTACCCCCGGGATAGTTATTCTGCCGTGAAGTAGTAGTATGCAAACATAACTGTATTTCGGTCTGAAGAAGGCCCTTCAGAACACAAGTACAACCCTTCGAAACACAGTAATGTTTGCACACTGGTGAACAAGTATAATCACTGAGCATATGAGACTTAAGAACTGACGTCTCAGGGTGATGGGCGCAGCGTAGTGTCACACAGAAATGTTCTGGGTGACACAGCATTCGCTTTGGGCAGACGTTGTACTTACCATTAGGTGAACGTTTTGCTGGTTTCATCACTTGATCCAATAAAAAAAAAGTTATCACAAATATGCAAGAAACACAATTAAAACTAATTTGAGTATTAGTCTCCTGTGGTAGAATAGCCTGTTTTTCAGGAGAATTAAATACCATATTTTTATGTTTATTATGGGATCAAAATATTACATAAAAAAGAAATATTAAAAAAAAAATCTACTTTTACTCTTTTTTACATCATTACAATTTATGATATTTTTCTATTAACCACTCGTAAAACAAGAGTATTATGCCCTGCTTGAAATGCCCGTATAATGGCACCAAAGTTCCGCACAAAATCATTTATATTAAAACAAGCCTAGCACGCTTTACCCCTTTAATGTCGGTTGTGACCCAAAAGTAAATTGAACTCCTAATTAATGTTCTGCGTGACGAACTACGACCAGGGACTACGTGTGCAAACGTACACATACGAAAACGTGTCAACACGTGCTAGGTTACGTTAAGATACTAGCTCAGCCCGCGGTTTCACCCGGGTCAAATAAGCGGACCACGTGATTGCGCCGAAGGGTAACGTTCATTTCTTAGCGTGCCTATAATCTTTTTTAATAAACGGCTTATCCAATGGGAAAAAATCAAAATATTTTGTGCGATTAGCGCGTTAAAACATACAAACTCTCTATCTTTATTATAGATTAATAACTAGGCGTCTAGGCGGCATATCAAGATGAAACATGCACCAGATTTTAAGTTATAACGCCAGCAATGCAATAGTGAAAACCGAATCTATCAGTTTTATTTTTATTTTATTTATGTATAGATTTAGTACTTGAGATATTGTTTTAAATGTGTTTACTTAAATATACTTAAACATTCTTCTTAATATTTAAATTCTGTCAAATTTATATGCTGCGAAAATGGGAGAAGAATAAGACGATTTTATTACAATAGGAATATCAGAAAAAAATGTTAAAAGATTCTGCAACCGCAGACTTAGCAGATTTTTTGGCAGATTTTAAAAATTTTAAAATCTCGTCAGACATACATATTTATTTTTCCGTAATTTAAACATACAATAGTTTCTTTAATTACAATATTACATATATTCTTATAGTCACGCTTTCCATGTAAGAGGTAGGCAGAGGCCACTAACATAGACCACTTTTCGACATGTTTTAAACATGTTTAATTAAATATACTTGAACATATATAAATACTATAGATGTACATACTACATATATATATTACTTCATTCTACATATTACATGTAGCTATTAAATTCATGATATTATTAAATATAATTCTAATGAAGATATTAATTATGATGTCCTTGACGACCTGTAGCGACATTTTTAAAAAATAACTACAACTGTCATTTACCTTGTATATGTTGTGTGCCCAATTTACAAAGACTGGGCGCGAAAAATTAATAAACTCCAATTGAAAAAAAAAAACATATATAGGATTAGTCAGCTGAAGTGGCAATGGGCCGGTCATATAGCTCGCAAAACGGATAACCTTTGGAGAAGAAAGGCTCTCAAGTGGCAGCTTCTTAACGACAAACGCACTGATAGAGTAGTGCACGGTTTCGCGGGTAGTTGATGGATGCAGGTGGCTCAGGACCGTGTTTTGTGGCAATAATTGGGGGAGGCCTATGTTCAGCAGTGGACTGGTGTGGGCTGAAATGATGATGATGATGATTTGAAAAATGCATGTTCAAAGGTTTTACATTAATTTTCGCTTTATGGCTAGGAACTACTTTCAAGTATGAAAGATATTCTATCCTCCAACAAGCAAAATTGAACATAGGCATGTTCTATACTCTACGTTGTGTAGGCAAAATTTCAAATTAAACTTATTCTTCGCAGCCGCTTATACTTTTACTTTATTTTGCACATAAGTTGCTCCGGCAGGAAATAGACTCCAGGATCCGCGGCGTAGAAATCAGGTACGCTAACCACTAACCCCCGCCGTGTGGAAGCGGCTTAAGAGCGTCTACCACCCCATCTCATCCCGTGGGTGTCGTAAAAGTCGTCAGAAGGAAAATAAAAACCTGGAGATGGGTAGCAGCATCTTCCTGCAATATCTGAATAATTAAACTGCGGTTGCCAACACGCCTGCCATAAGTAGCAACTATGGCAAAATGAGAGCTAATAACTTTTGGAGCAATCTATGGAGGAGGCCTATGTTCAGTAACTAGTGATAGGCTGAGATGACGACGATGAACCACTAGACCACGCGGTTGTCAACCTTATTTTGAAAGCTACGATATGTATTTTAAGTTCTTTTAAAAAATTGTTTGTTGTATAACCATAAAAGATCAGAAAGAGAATATTAAATCGCTATTCTAAAACCTATCGGAAGTCATTTGATTTTCCAGGTATATCCTTTTTCGGATGTGGTACGCGTGTGACCTGAATTCGATTCCCGATGCCGGCACGTACCCTTTTTACCACGAATAAATTTCTACATTACTTGAATACAATTAAAATTAGCACAAGCGTTAGCTTACCTCATACAGTATATAAGTCATTTGGTACATTATTTTTATTGGATAAAATGATGAAACGAGTAAAACGTTCACCTGATGGTAAGTGCAACGTCTGCCCATAACAAATGCTGTGTCACCCTGAAAATTTCTGTTCCTCACTGTGCCCATCACTCTTAGATATAAGTTCTTAATTCTCATATGCCCAGTGATTACGCTAGCTCACATTGCCCTTCAAACAGAAACACAGTAATGTTTGCACACTACTGCTTTACGACGGATTTCTGCATAGGAATCCTACCACCAATAAAACATTATTCCGCGACTATTTATTAACCTATATGTAATTGTTCTACTAATAAAAGTAGTGCTAACATTATTAGAAATTAAATGAAATTTATATTTATTCTCTGACGTAAGAAATTCAAATCTCGTTTTTCGAATGTCATTCTTTTACAATCTACCACCGTTTCTATATGAGGTTTCTCTGTACAGACAAGAAACAGCCGAAAGAAACTTTGTAGGTATCCTTTACGTTCAAACAACTGAATGTACACAAGTTGGTACTGGTGGTAGGATTCCTACGCA
The DNA here is from genome assembly GCA_019845155.1 of Luehdorfia chinensis. Classification (NCBI taxonomy): domain Eukaryota; kingdom Metazoa; phylum Arthropoda; class Insecta; order Lepidoptera; family Papilionidae; genus Luehdorfia; species Luehdorfia chinensis. Next base: position 7,864,143 of record JAHVAK010000125.1, read on the forward strand.
GAAATCCGTCTGGGTAGATACCAACCCAGGGCTAGTTATTCTGCCGTGAAGCAGTAGTGGGCAAACATTACTGTGTTTCTTTCTGAAGGGCACCGAGAGCTAGTGTAATCACTGGGCATATGATACTTATGAACTGATGTCACAGGATGACGGGCGCAGTGTGGTTATACTCAGAAATGTTCTGAGTGACACAATATCTGTTATGGGCAGACGTTGCAATTACCATCAGGTGAACTTTTTGCTCGTCTCATCACTTTAAACAACAAAAAAAAGTTATAACATTTATGGTAGGCGATAGTTTGCAACAAAATTCGAAAAGCGGTTGACCCATGGAAACTAAAATTTGTGACCCATGCTTTCGAAATTCAACCGTGATTTCAATTTTTTTTAAGTTTGAGTAATTATATTTTAAATAAATAAATATATTTTTTTCTTTTAAAAAAAACGAAGCCCCACAGTAGGATTTTCTCCTGTATCGTGGGTGCGTTTTACAAACATACATTTCACATGCACAACACAACCAGACCCGAAAAGCAACAATTTGTGTTTTTTGCACAAATGTTGCCTCCGGCTGGTAATCGAACCCAGGACCGGTGGCGCAGACTATTTGACCACAGACCATTACGTGATTGACATTGTCAGTATGAAGATAAATAATTATTTTATAAATAGTTTTAATTTATTCAATTTAATGTATTTGTAAAACATACTATGTATTCATTTAACCTTTTTCCAATTTAACTATGTTAAATCTCAGCCCGCGCAGAATGTGTAAAAAGGGATACAAAATGTACTATGTGTACATAATTTAAAAAGAAATTGAGATTTCTGTGAATAAAAAAATGTAACAAAGCTAAATTTGTGGCATTTCCCTAATACAATTGTTACGACACCCACGGGACTTTTTGGGTTTGTAGATATCTAAACAATGCTACCACACGGACATCAACTAATTAAAGTCCTTTTTCAGACCTTTTTTTATGAAGATAAATAGTGCAATAACTGCCTTTTGTAACTTTAAGAACAAGTATTTCCTTTAAATTTCAAGGTTGTGCATACGACAGTCTCTCAATAAATAATCAAGTCAGTATACTGGTGGTAGAATTTCTGTGCTGGAATCCGTCTGGGTAGGTACCACCCCAGGGCCAGTTATCCTGCCTTGAAGCAGTAGTGTACAAACATTACTGTATTTCGGTTTGAAGGGCATTGAGAGCAAGCGTAATCACTGGGCATACGGGGCTTAAGAACTGAAGTCTTTGAGTGACGAGCGTAGTGTGTGGCAATCTATGAGGAAGACCTATGTTCAGCAGTGGACTAGCGATAGTCTGTCATGATGATGAATGATGACGAGCATAAGTGTATAGATATGTAAAAGTCAATCTAAATAAAACCGGATAAAGTGACTAAGCTATTAGCATGTGCGCTATGGTCGCGGGTTCGATATTCGCAGGAAACTAAAATTTGTGTACCCTACAGATATTTGATTCGGGTCTGAGTATTTGTGATGGTGCAATGTATGTCTGGAAATTGTCCCCACTGACAATGGTACAGGAGAAATCATAGTTTATCGCTTATATTAAAGAAATAAGGACGTGCTTTTATATTTTTTAACCAATAAATGTTTGCTTACAGGAACCATTGGAAAATCTAGACAAGCAAGCGGAACATTAAAGAGATACTGAAGTAGAAGTAGTCAAGTGGAATTATCAAGTACATCCGACTAATAGGTAAGCAAAAAAAGGTCACTGAATTCTTTTTTTTTTGTGAAAGAAAGTGACAATATTTGCAAATCGTTCACCTGAGTGAAATATCTGCCTATAAAAAAATATCACAACACATTTCTGTGTAGCACCGCATCGCTCGTCACCATGAGACAAGTCTCGCATACCTAGTAATTACAATAGCTCCACGCCGAGCCATCAGACCGAAACACAGTAATGTTTGCACACTACTGTTTGACGACCGCACAACTGGAACTGCGGTGCTACCTTTACCGGTACACGCATTCCTGCATAGGAGTCCTTTCTCCGGTATGTAAGGTTTATGTTGTATATTTAGTACATTTTTTTATCTTAGTCGACGCCTACGCGATGAATGTCTTAAAGCAAACTCTATGTACTGGGTGTAAAATCAGGACCAGGAGCCTGTTGAGTCTCAGGGGCATGTTTTCCAACATATTAGAAAAATATGTACAAAAGGGTAAAAACGAAACAAAATTGATACACGGTACCATTGTATATTTATCGTCCCATGTATAATTATCGTTACATGATGGTCACATCCAGAACGTTATTTTCCAAAATCTACTCCGGAGCTTCTACAGTATCTGCTTATTTACTTGTGCGTATATTATGTAAAAAAACTCGTACGGTTCTATCATCAACCTTAATAACGCAGTAATTCTATTACTCTAATAAACTACCTGGTATATTTAGTAGGTATATTTAGTGCGTAAAGACGCGATAGAGTTATAGCCATTTTTTATGACTGATGGTCACTGTTAGCCCGAAGGCTTTCACAGCTTCGCCGGATAGATTAATATGTTTTAGCCAGTATGCTGTGTATTAGATGACCTACATACAATACACATCATAATGGCTAAAGCACATACATTGCTCAGCGTTACTGGAGAAAGGTTTAGCTCTCGACGTTATATGAGACACGAGTAGGTTAAGAGGTGTGGGGGCATCTGTGTTTGCGCGTATATTTGTGACACTATAATATCTTCTGTGCAGATGATTCCCCTACAGTATTCGAAAGTTGTCGTCGTGTTGGAAAATCGGCCAGGGGGAAATCGTCATTTAAACAACGTATTCAACGTATTCTTAGTAACGTGACATAGGTGTAACCTTCGTGAAAGAAACTCCGTTTTAGTAAAGGTCGACTGAAATACACCTCAACCTACACTCGAGGTTACATAAATCAAGAATTATTGCGACATACTTTACGGTTTTTATCAGACGACGCGTGGGATTCTTATTAGTAGCATAAATTTCCGCGTGTAGACAGAAGCTCTGTGTAAATGGAGTAACCTCCTTCAGTTTCTGAGCTATATGGCCATCACAATACATTCAAATACGATGATTTATTTGTGTAATCAACAAATATTGGCATCGGTTGGGATTCGAATGCCAAACGTTATGTTATAAGTTGTGTATATACAGATACGAGTAGATTAAGGTAGTCGATTAGTATTTGCAATCGCTTTTTATTAATAAATACTCATAAATACATTTCATCCGTCTACATGACGGATGAAATGCCTTCATAGTTTTTAGGAAGAATGACGTTATCATTGCTGATGTCACAGTGTCCAGTATCGCCCTTCATTTGCAATTAAACTCCAACTTAACAAACTTCACGTTATTTGTTATGGTACACAGTAACGATAAGTCCTGTAGATACGTTAAGGTGAGTAAGGTTGTTGACCATCGATAATGTAACAACTGCAAAGTATTTCATTTCACAACTCAAACATTTCTCAGTCTGACTCTTTACAGTGTTGAGATTATTTTTTAACAAAAACGCAAAACAAGCAAAAGCAAATTGTTAGTTATTAAGTTAATAGAACAATTTTTTTTCAGTTGTTTTATCTTAAAAAAACAAAATTTCAAATTACTTAGTTCGACAATCCTATTAAAAACGTTGTTTATATTTAAAACTATGGAAAACTTAAGTTACAGGAACAAAATATTATTACTAAATATTCCGGCAAAAACAAAACATTTAACATAATATAAGTTAACGTAACTAATGCTAGATTTATAAAACTATCACTATTCTAAATTACAGTAAAGAACAATGTAAGTTAAAGCGCAATGTGAACTTATTAAAGAATTTTAAAGGAAAAATTAAAATAAAGTAGTACTGTGGGTCACGGGTTTAATTCCTGCACGGGCTCAATATTTGTATGGCCTGCAGAAAGTCGGAATTTGATGTTTGTGTTTCTGAATTTGTGTCTTTTAAACGCACCCGTGACACAGGACATCTCTGTTCTTCTCTGCTGCGGAAAATATTGCTTGTTACTTCCAGTTCCGGATAAGTAAACTCGTCATTATATCAGATTTCGACACAGCTCTTCGACCTTTTTATATCCTGCGTCTTAAGTTTAAAACTACCACAAACACATGATCATGTTCATCATAATAATTTAAATTTACATTTATATGTTAGGATAACTTAAAATTTTAGAGTATTCAATAAATATAGAGTATTATAATACAATACACACAGGACAGGCTATTGATGTCCGGCAAACTAGAATAGCACCTGTCTCTTTCCGACTGAGGTGTCGTAAGAGGCGACTAAGGTATTTTACGGCCAGCCTTTATTCGTGCAGAATAACACCATAATATGCAATGCTGTCACTATACTACACGTGGGAACGCAATAGGGAGTCATGTCTCGTTTCCCACGGGGGTGAAAAGTAGGATAGAGATTAGAAAGTTGACCATATCTCCGAAACTACTACACCTACAATTTTGAAAACTACATTTACCGCAGTTTATTTATTCAGATGTTCCAGGCAGATGCTGCTGCCCATCTCCCGGTTTTTATTTTCCCTCTGTCGACTTTTACGACACCCACGCGATGAGATGAAGTGGTAGGTTCTCTTACGCCACTACCGATTTTTTTTATGTATACATTTTATTTATATATAAAAATGAACACTTCACCTATTCAATATTGGCAAGTCATGTTGCGTTCTTTGTTTCAGATTACATATGTATCAGGACAAGAGTAGCAAACAGGAATGCCCTGTTACGAAGAAATGACCAACATCGTAGCAAAATGGCTCATAAATGTTGGAAGACATGGATGAGAATTGCCATTGTGCCTCTTGCATTCCTATTGTCCTCTACGATTGCTGATTTTACAACAGAATGTCAAAGACCATGTGACTGTAGATGGCAATCAGGAAACAAAGCCGCAATTTGCTCAAACTCAAGCCTAAAAATCATTCCCGCAAACCTTAGTAATGATATACAAATCCTTGATCTGTCTAATAATAATTTCAGACAGTTACATCAGGAAGCGTTTAAAAGAGTAGGCCTAAGTAATTTAAAAAAGTTATTTTTAAGAGAGTGTAACATAGAAGTTGTACATAGAGCAGCGTTTATGACTCTAGCAATTATGATTGAGTTGGATTTGTCTAAGAATTTGATACGATATTTACACTCCGACACTTTCAAAGGAACAGAGAAACTAAGATTAATAAACTTAAACAACAACTTTATCGATAAGTTAGAGGACGGAACATTCCGCAACTTGAAGTTCCTTCAGAAAGTCGAAGTAAGCAATAACAGGATATATCGCATTGGTACTAAAGCGTTTGTTAACTTACCACAACTAAAGATTCTACGATTTGATGGTAATAACTTAAATCACATGAAACCGGAAACTTTGAGTGCACTAAGAAACTTATCGGGATTGGATCTTCACAACAATCCGTGGCGATGCGACTGCAATCTGCAATCATTCAGAGATTGGGTAATAAGTCACAACTTGTACACCCCTCCAACTTCATGTGCAGAGCCCGCTTCGATTCGTGATAAACTTTGGAACGAATTAGATTCATCAAACTTTGCCTGCAGGCCTACGATTCTCGAACCTCTACCTGACTCGACAATCAAAAGTTATGATTATAATGTAACACTTACTTGCAAAATTGTCGGAAACCCTCCACCAGATGTAAATTGGCGTGTTAACGGAAAACTTATAGAAATAAAGTCTTTTGGTGAAATAAGATATACTGTGACAGAAAATTCAATGGATTTAATAAAATGGGTTAACTTAACAATCATACACGCTCGTTACGGCGACAGAGGTAACTACACATGTGTTGCTGAAAATCCTGGTGGCCGGGATGAGAAAACAATAATTCTTGTGTTGTCAAAATACGCAGGAACTGGTACTATAGCGGGTATGGATACAGATTCGTTTGCAATATTAGTTGGTTGTCTGATAGCTATTTTTATTATATTAGGCGCAGTATTAGCCGTATGTTTCTTAACTTCTCAAAAGACCGAAATGAAAAGATTAATAAAAACGGACACACGTTCCTCTAACGGAGAAGCTCTTATTGAAGGATCAGTTGCTTCTGAGACGGAAAAAGGGATTAAGTCTGAAGTTAACCCCGTTACCAAGCCTCCCAGAAAATATGAAGCGCCGCTGCCCCTTACTAGTGAAACAACAGAGATGTCTGAACTTAACAAGACTTTACTAGAAAATGAGTCTATATTAGGTGAATATAATTTATTTAACTGTCTTATCACTTTGTGCTTACGACGTCTATCGACTATCATAAATAATCATTATTATAGTTCAACAGATGTTAAGGACTGCAAAACATACGTTCACCCTATATATTATTAATTTAATTCATGTTACATTTAAAATTCCTCTTACTACATTATAAGTTTTAAAAAATATTAAGAATTGAGAAACAATTTTAGATTACTACTGATTTTACTGCTTGAAGATTAATTAAAAACTGTTTCTTACAAATTAAAATCACTTTTATTTCGTTTAAATTTTTTCGACATTATCATCGCCTTTTATTTAAAAAACGTGTATTCACACCAAAGTTTTTAAAATATGATTAATAATTAGATTATTTACAAACTGTTTCTTTCAATTGAAAATCATTTTTATTCCTTTTCAATTTCTTCGACATTATCATCGCATTTCATTTAAAAAACGAGTATTCACACAAAAGTACTTAAAATATTTTTATTTTACCCAAGTAATTGTGCCTAACGGTTTGTTTGATGGTAAGTGGTCATAGTGCCGTTATCATTCTTAAGAATTAAGAAAGAATATCTATGATCCTATAGTCCATAGTATCCTACATTATTATCTTTTAATATAATTTTATAATCATAGAATGAACATCTGTTATAAATATAATCAGTGTTAAAATTTGTTTTTTTTTCAACAGCCTCCTATGAAGAAAATATTGCTAATCGTCGCCAGGAAGTGCTCGTACCCAAAATTTCAAAAGAAATTTTACTCGATCGTCTAGCACAGGAGCATCAAGCGTATCCTCCAGACCTTCTTTCTTTTCCTCTAAGAAATAGTAATCATGTTTCACCATCAAGTGGCATTTCTCCTGCCCAAGACTCTCCTCAATTGAATCAAAAACATGTAGAGAGTTCAATCAAATCTCCTAATTATGAATCAACGGCCATCAACCCAATTATGTACGATAGGTTCCAAAGTACTAATACGTATCAAGGGACGATACCACTAATTAACCCAAAAGGGTATATAACTTTACCTAGAAGACCAAAAATAAGTTACCCTGATAGCATACGTCCGCAAGTATTTTCAACCCTTAATGGAGTTATACCTTACTATGACAGCTTTAACATGAAGCTTTTTGGACACGGAGGTAATTACTACAGCCTTAATAAGAGTGAAATGGATTTAGGTCCTATCAATAAGTACTGTGTGCAAGACGATGCGGAGGAAATTGAACCAGCGCCATCCCCAGCTCCGGGAACTCCTCACGCAACCATTCCTAGAAATAGTCTAAGCTCTCCTAATATTCATAATCAATTGCTAACTTTACAAGCTATGTCAATGAATGCTGCACAAGGACGAAAAATGTCACAACAAAGACCATTAAGAGTGACGTTAGCGGAAAATGACAGCTTACTCAAGAATCCTATAAAAGATCAACGCGCGACTTACAGTGTAAATGTTGTCAGTGGAACTTTAGGTAGAACAAAAACCTTTCCAAATCAACTCACTCAAAATAAAAAAAGACATTCTGGAGAAATAAAAGAACCTTATTTAAATACAATAGAAAACGCTACACAAGTTTAAGTTACTAATAATACAAAAAAAATATGTAACATTGAAATTGAATGAGTAAGGCGCAGTAATGTTTCTATAACTGTTTAATTTTTTTGTAGATTTATTTGTAATCTTCCATAAACAACTTTTCTATACTAAAGTCATAACTATTTTTGTAACAGAAGATTGTTTTATGTTTCAAGTGTTTTTAATAATTTTAATGTTGCATTAATTTATAGTTCAATTTATAAAAAAATCCTTCACATTACTTTTTTGTTAGCAAATATATTACACACGGGTTATGTTGAATATAATATGTGGCGTTGTCACAATTAGAAGCAAATCAAGAAATTTACTTTCAACCAAGGAAGTGTTTCGCTTCAATTTGTTATAAATTACTATCATAAATAAATAAACTATATTTATTATGCTTATCCCTAAAATGCACTATATTATAACTTTGTAATTATGATTGCTAAGTAACCATAGGTCAAAGTAACGTTTCCCATATTGGTGCTTACAAGAATAATAAATGAATCGCATTAAAACTAAAAGGATACTTCCAGTTCATGCCTTGCATAGTAATGAAAAATACTAGAAGAAGTGATAATTTATTCAATATTCAGATGCATAAAATAAATTTCATTACTTAATTTAAAGCGATAAAATCTATATGCATATTTGATTAGTAACAAATCAACTAAACCATATTTCAGTGATATATTTTACCCGGTACTGAAGCATTTGTAGACTAAATATGTAAATAAATTTTCAAATTTTCTATCAAGAAGCGTGTAATATGCAGAAAATATTTTAAAATAACTATGTAATAATTTTACAGCATTAGTAAAAAAAAGTCCGCTTTTTGACATGTTAAAACTTTTTAAAAATATAACGATTCATTGTAAAAATGTAAATATTAATGTAACTAAAGTGTATAGTAAATGTAAGTGAATGTTTTGAAAATGTTATAAGAATGCTAGAAGGACCAATTGATTGAGCATGAGTGTTGGATGACGACGGTTGTACACAATTGAAGTAAATAAAGTTTAAAACTTTGGTTGCATTTATTTATAAAATATCCTTGACCTTAATATTTCACATGAACATAAAAAAAATCTTTCAAGCGACACACATCAATGACCACGAACCCATACATACGTCTATCTATTCATGTTATCAGAGCAGATTTTGAGACAGATTCAAACGTTCCTAATACCACAACGCAATATCTGTTTAAGTAGGCACATCTCCTAATTGGCTTTTACGACACTATCACGCTTTAATATACAGCGGTAAAGTTATAAACGTAGTTCCATATTTTTTATACGGAAGAATGTGACGAGACTAGGAAATCAGCCAGCTGATGGTAAGTGCAACAGTTACTGTGTGACCAGGAAAATTCGACTGAAAATTTCTGCTTCTGCGCTCGTCCCCTCGAGAAATTAGTTCTCAAGTCTCATGTGCCTCGTAATAACACTACCTTACAGTGCCCATTGGAGTGAAATATAATGTTTGCATGCAACTGCTTGACGGCAGAAAAACTGGCTCTGGGATAATACCGATCAAGACGGATTCCTGCACAGGAATCCCACCAACCAGTAAAACGTTCTATGAGGTGTACGTTACAGTTGTATGTGATAACCATTTTATTACGCTGTGTGGTGGCATCGCTAAAGAATCTCCGAATTATGAAACATAATAATGTAAAAAAAATATCCAGACTAATAATAGCTGTAGTTGTCATACCAATGATGATGAACATGTTTATTATTCATTTAATAAAACTACTTTTACGGATTTTATCGCGTTTAAAAATTAAACGCGATAAAATCCGTAAAAGTAGTTTTATTAAATGTGTAATATTCGCGTAAATATAAGAAATCATTATGTTTATTATTATTATTTTACAGCAATGAAAAATTAATATGTAGGTAACTTACCAACTAGTCAATTTTATTACATACTCGTAGCTTGAGATCGGTGAATACTTATGGTACATCAAAGCATTGGAGGGACTTATTTACGAATAGTTTTTCCTTTAAATCGTAGGCTCACTATATTCATCAAAAGCTTCATCAATAGGGTTACATCAAATTGTATTGGTACAATAAAAATTACTTATTTCGTAACCCAAATTCAGACAACTTGTGAATAAAGTTACCCTCTGCCTAAGATGTGTTACAGTGGTACGAATTTAAGCAATCTTTTTCATGTTAATGAAGCACTAATTAGTCTTGACTTTCCGCGAATCCGATGTAAATCACGATTCTCGTGGTAGGATTCCTAAGCAGGAATCCGTCTAGGTAGGTACCACCCCAGGGCCAGTTATTCTGCCGTGAAGCAGTAGAGTGCAAACATTACTGTGTTTCAGTTTGAATGGCACTGGGAACTAGCATAATCACTGGGCATATGAGATTTAAGAACTGATGTCTCAGGGTGACAGGCGCATTGTGGTGTCACACTGTTCCAGGTGCACAGCATTTGTTATAGGCAGACGTTGCACTTACCATCATGTGAACGTTTTGCTCGTTCCGTCACTTTTATCAAATAAAAAAAATGTAAAATTTATTTATTATCTTCATCATCAATTCAGACTTACAACCAATGTATGTATAACCGCTGTGCACGGACTTTTAATATAACATTATAATATAACTAATATTTAGAGTCATTATACTTTTCTTTTCAGATCAGATCTAAAATCGCCTTCTACTGTATTTTTTTTAAGTTCATAATCATCGCATATGGCATCATCATCGTCATCGGCCTATCAAAAGTCTTCTCCAAAACAGATTATTTGCCGTTACATACAAATACCGTTCTGTTACGAGGTTCTTTTGATTCAGAAGGAACGGCGAAAGAAATTACAATGGTTTCCTCATTTTTGTTAAATTACATCCAACTTATTTTAAATAATACAGGCTAACAGGTAACAAATAATGGGTATATAATAATTAACAACAAGAACTAAGCCCTTTGATGAAATAAAAATAAAAATAAAGAGAGTTAACACCTGCCACCAGCCTGGTGGATTCCTATGCAGGAATTCGTCTAGGTACGTACCACCACAGGGCCAGTAATCAGTAGTAATAAGTAGCTTGCAAACATTACTGTGTTTCGGTTTAAAGGGGACTGAGAGCTTGTGTAATCACTGCGCATATGAGACTTAAGAACTGATGTCTCAGGATGACGAAAACAGTGTGGTGTCACACAGAACTATTCTGGGTGACACAGCATTTGTTATGGGCAGACGTTGTACTTACCATCAGGTGAACGTTTTCCTAGTTTCGTCACTATCCAATAAAAACACGTGCAGCTAGCGTTAGTGAAAAAAATAAATTTGACCAATCTACTTGTGGTTGAATTTCTAGGCAGGAATCTGTTTTGGTAGATACCATTCCAGGGTCAGTTCTGTCGTGAAGCAGTAGTGTGCAAACATTAGTATGTTTCGTCTGAAGGGCACTGAGTGTTAGTGCAATCACTTGGTATATGAGACTTAAGAACAGATATCTCAGGATGATGGGCGTAGTGTGATGCCACTCAGAAATGTTTTGGGTGACTTGTGAAACGTTTTGCTCGTCCTGTCACTTTATCCAAAAAATAAATCTCCATTACATGTTTACCAGTATAAATTATAAAACAGACATCATCTTCGTTAATTGTCAGTGAACGACCTCATCACAACGTCACAACGTCGCCACAAGAAGTGAAGAGAGCAGCACAGTAGCAGTAAAACAGAAGAAAACTTGACATACACAGTTACATACAAATTATGATTTCCTAATTAATTATTATCAATACAAACTATATTTTCCGCGTGGTGACAGCATAAGAGAATCTACTATCCCATCTCGTCCCGTGGGTGTCGTAAAAGACGACAGATGGAAAAATAAAAATCAGAAGATGGGCAGCGGCATCTTTCTGGAACATAAAAATAAATTAAATAAACTATGGGAAAGGCCTGGGCCTTCATGAACATAGTTCAGCAGTGGACTATAACTGAAATGATGATGATGAAAGTATTGTCACATTTTTTCTTTCTTAACATAGAAATGACCAATGATAACATAGCCCGCCAATTCTTCACTTACCATATGAAACGCAGCATTGTCATACAACCACATTACGCATTTTTGCTTTGTGGGAGCGTAGTCCTCTCAGGCCGAGCCGAGCCATATATTTACCACGGTTATATTTTTTAATATTAATAATTCAGCCTATCACTAGTCCACTGCTGAACATGGGCCTCCCCCACAGATTGCAACAAAAACTTGTAGCTTTTACCATAGTTGCCACGCTTGGCAGGCGGGTCGGCAACCGCAGTTTATTTATTCAGATGTTCCAGGAAGTTGCTGCTGCCCATCTCCTGGTTTTCAATTTCTCTCTGTCGACTTTTACGACACCCATGGGCTGAGATGGGGTGGTAGATTCTCTTCAGCCGCTACCACGGCACGTTATATTTGCGGTGTTTTGGGTCATTTTTTTAAATGATTTATATTTTTTTTCCCTAGAACTTATAGTGTAAACACATAAAAAATGTGAATCTACGAATCGGGAAATAGTAGCGCGAGCGACAAATAATGTTAAAAAAACGCAAAAAAACGCGATATTCCATCACAAAATTAATATTATTACCAGACTACTCGGATAACGTAAATGTTGTTTTGCATACAAATGCGTAAATAGTAGTATTACTTGATAGAGGAAACTAAAACCATCGGTTTGTGTCTGCAGTTTATATTCGCAAAACACTTATTTAATATTTCATGACTCTAAATCATATACATATTCTTGGACTTATACTGCAGATTGCGACTTTATGACCATCAACTATCTAAAAATAAGTTTGCATAGCTGAAACCACCGTAGTTGTCAGAATGCCTGACCTCTCCGTTACGGATGCCGGGTACGAATTCCAACCCAAGACAACATCTGTGGAAAAATACAAATTGTGGTTTATCGGGTATACTAGGTCCCTGATACTAAATTCACAAATTAATAACCGAAGTCAGGCGTAAAAAAGGGAAAATCTTACGTGAATTCAAACACATGTTACATGAATAAAAACACTTGACTACAAACGCGGGAATGTAACGAACTGCTACGAGTAAATACAATTACAATTATACTACTCTTACTATCACCACAGAAGTGAACTGATTCATTTTCTTATTTTAATTATATTATTACTTTTGTGCCGTGTGGTGGCGGCTCGTTAAAAGAATACTACCACTCCATCTCATCCAATGGATTTCGTAAAAGGCGAGTAAGGAATTAAACTGCACTGTGCTTCCAACAGCGCATGGTGGCGATGGGCTCACCACCTATCACACCAAGTGCATTATATTGTTTTGGTGAATCGTGGATTGTGGCAGTCATCTGTTTATGCAGGTAGTGCCCAGTCTCTGACTACCCCTTATGGGATACAGTCGTGATCTTATGTATGTATGTATTACTTTTTAAATAGTGTTACGCAGTCAAAACTTTTAAAATTAGTTATTATAACCATGCTCGCGTAGCTCATGTTTACAGTATGAATAGTCAGAGAGACCAGATAAAATAAATCTTAGCCTTAGTATATCAGAAAAATCCCCAAACTTTTCCATTACTTTTAACAGAATTGTGTGCGGATTATACTAATAATAACAAGAATTTTATAATACAAAGTAATAAAATTGTTATAACATCGTATTATGATCCCCAAGAAAAATTGTTCGCGAGTTAAGCGACAAACCATTATTATCACTCCGGATAAGTAATGTGTTACGGGTTGTGGATCATTTTATTTGATCACGGGTTGATACTTTCACGCACGGTTTTCTGTCCGCAAACAAATTTGGAAAGATGACTGTAATAATTTTATTGCCATAAAAACTGGTTTTATATGTTACATTATTTCTCACAACCACACATAGAAATTAGCCAAAAGAAAGACAAAAGACTTTAGAATTACAAAACTGTGACCGTTAAACATGAAAAAGTAAAAAACCTTAAAAAGAAAAGAACTATAGTTGTATGAATAAGAAAAGAAACTTATACATACTCACATAAACACAAACAATTTACTCTGCAAAAAAATTCTATCGCGTCACTTTAATTATTTTTTGTTTACTTTAATAATTTTAAGTATTTCGTCACTTTGTTTGTAGACTCTCATCATCATCATCATCATTTCAGCCTATCACAGTCCACTGTTGAACATAGGCCTCCCCCACAGATTGCCACAAAACTCGGTCCTGAGCCACCTGCATCCATCGACTTCCTGCAAAACCGTAAAGGTCGTCGCTCCATCTAGTAGGGGGTCGCCATACACTGCGTTTGCCGGTACGAGGTTGCCACTCGAGAACCTTTCTTCCCCAACGGTTATCGGTTCTCCGAGCTATATGGCCGGCCCATTGCCACTTCAGCTTGCTAATCCTTAGGGCTATGTCGGTTACTCTAGTTCTGCTGCGGATAATATCGTTACGGATTTTATTTCCATAGCTCGCTGCGCGATTCTGAGATTCCTCATGCGGCCTGCGGTGAAGGACCACGTCTCGGTTCCATATGTCATCACTGGCAACACGTACTGGTTGTACACTAAAGTGTTGTGTCTGTGGGGGAGGCCTATGTTCAACAGTGGACTATGATAGGCTGAAATGATGATGATGATGATGAGAGTCTACAAACAAAGTGACGAAATACTTAAAATGATTAAAGTAAACAAAAAATAATTAAAGTGACGCGATAGAATTTTATTGCAGAGTAAATTGCAAAACTAAAGTTTTGAGTGATTGAGGTATACTCGACGAGAATATGTGACGCAGTTTCCCGAACGCTGCCCAGCCGATTTGGATCCGTCGATTGACCTCTTGGTCGAAGTTGAACCTACCTAGTCGGACAATCTGTCCTAGGTATAAATATTCGTCGACAACTTCGATCGTAGTGTTCCCAACAATAACCGGTATAGGTGTGACATGGACGTTAGACATGATCTTCGTCTTGTCCATATTCATCTTAAGACCTACCCGTTGGGAGACACTATTGAGGTCATTGAGCATAGCGCTAAGGCCTCTGCCATTATGACTATGTCGTCGTCAAAGCGAACGTGAGTGATGTATTCGCTATTGATGTTGATACCGTATCCTTTCCAGTCCAGTTGCTTGAAAACATCTTCCAATGCAGCGGTGAAAAGTTTCGGGGATATTACATCACCCTGTGTTACACCTTTCTGCAATTGGATCGGTTTCGTACTCTGGTTCTGTACTCGGATAGCCATCGTAGCATTGGTATACAATAACTGCAACACATCGATAAACCGACAGTCAATTCGGCAACGCTGAAGCGACTGTAGCACCGCCCAATAGAAGCGATATCGGTCTATACTTCTTCAAGAAGGCATTATCACCCTTCTTGAAGAACAGGACAACCACGCTTTTAGTCCACGCTTCCGGCGTAGTGCCGCCCCGGATGACGGAATTAAAGAGCTTCTGAAGGACTATTAGTATCCGTTTTCCACCCGCTTTCAGAAGCTCTGCTGTGATTCCATCCTCACCCGGCGCTTTGCCATTCTTAAGCTGTTTGAGAGCCATACTAATCTCGCTCAGACTGACGTCCGGGATATCATCGGAATAGTGTCGGACGAGATTTGCTCTTGGGTCGTTACTCACACTTGTGTGTGGCTCCAACAACGATGTCCATAAAATCTCTCGATCTCACTCAAAATCTCTGCTCTAGCGGAAATGACGCCACCGCTGTCGGTCCTCAACTTAGTCAGTTGGCTCTTTCCGGCAGACAGATCCCTGGCAAAAACCTTGGAGCCTTGGTTTCGCTCTATCGCTTCCTCAATACGAGCTGTATTGAATTTGCGAAGGTCTCGCCGCATACATTTGGAGATCTGTCTGTTCAGTTGCCGATATGCTGACGCCTCAGTTGAGGACTGCAGCCTCATTTCTCGCCTAGCCTCCATGAGATTTAGAGTGTGGTCAGAGAGTTTCTGAATCTTTTTTGTGTGGTGGGTCTTGCAAAACTTTGCTCCCACCGCATGGACAGTTTCCACGAGCCTCTTGTTCATATCGTTCATTGTAATGCAATCATTCAGGCACTGAAAACGATTTTGCAATTCGAGCTGGAAGCTTTCGGGGTTTTGGATAAGGGCACGAGATGGTCGGAGCTTGGACTTCACCAGACGCGACCTCTCCAGCTTAATGTTCAAGTTCAATGTGCCTCTTACCATTCGGTGATCACTGCCGGTTTTCACCCTAGCGATCACAAAGACATCATTGAACAGCTGTCGTTCGGTCGTCATGATGAAGTCGATCTAATTTTTAATGGAACCGTCCGGGCTCATCCAGGCCTACTTTCTGTGGGGCCGCTTTTGAAAGAAGGAGTTCATCATAAAGAGTCCCTCCTTCTCCATAAAGTCGGCCAGCTGTTCGCCCCTTTGGTTCCGTTGCCCTATTCCAAATTGCTCCACTACCAGCTCATCGACTCTTTTCAGCTTTGCGTTAAAGTCTCCCATCAACACCGTGTAGTGAGTTTTGGAGGAATGTATGGCTCTTGATATGTCCTCATACATTACGTCCACCTGGTCATCAGGATGTGCCGAGGTAGGTGCGTATATCTGTATGACCTTCAGCGAATACCGTTTGGTTATTCTGAGTATAAGGTACGCAACCCTAGTCGACACACTTCCGATCTTGACAACGTTGTTAATGAGAGACTTGTGGACGATAAACCCGACACCTCCTTGGGATTGATGGTCGCCCTCCCGGTGGTAGAACAAGTTACCGGATTCAAGGATTACCGTGTCCTCCCCCTGTCTTCGGACTTCAGATAATCCTATAATATCCCAACGTAACTTGCTCACCTCCTCTTCCAGCTCCAAGATCTTCTCGTCAGTCCTCAGCGTGCGTGCGTTGAATGTTGCCAGGTCCAGTCGTCGGTGGTGGTAGCAAGATCTCCTCCTCCGGAGATTCTTCGCACCCCCTGCCCCGCCGTTACCATGACCGCTACCGTAGCCAGGACTAGCGGGGCCGCCGGAGACTAGGGGCCGTTGTGTTGCAACTCTCGTTTTGGGGGGATTTGCTATAGTTGCCATGCTTGGCAGGCGGGTTGGCAACCGCAGTTTGCTTATTTTGATGTTCCAGGAAGACGTTGCCCATCACCTGGTTTTGATTTTCCCTCTGTCGACTTTTACGACACCCACGGGATGAAATGGGGTGGTAGATTCACTTAAGCTGCTACCACACGGTCTAGCCGCTAAGACTCTAGTAGTTATGAAAATTAAACGTACGAAATATTAATTGCGACTTGTATTCATTTAAATTCGCCTTCTAAATATATAACCTGACAGATATCTGAGTCATATTTTGCATTTACATTTTCTTTATTATTGACTGGATTTCTATTTTACTAAGATTCAATAAGTGGAGATTATCTATTTAAATATATATGATTATATCATATAATAAACCAATTATGTGGGACGTGTTGTAAGCTATGTGATATTCCGAATCTCTTTAATTTTTCACGGATACACAGTGACACAACGTTCCTATATTTCCTTTGAGCATGATTTAGTATTACGCTTAACAACATAAGCGGAACAAGCAATTTGTAGAACCGTTCCTGAGAGAGGCATTAAAAATTCCTCGCAGCGCCTATAACACATATAATTTTGTATGAAGAAAAGAAGGGAAATAAAGAAATTTATCGTTGGAGTTTCTTCTACACACGAGTAATTTATGCAGGATATTTTTGGGACCTGCATTAAAGTGAGGGATATTTTCAGGTTATGTTAAATATTTGATTATATTTATCAACAACTTCTCATGTAATAGTCAAAGAAGTATCGACGGTCTTTGATATCTTTTTATCTTCCTCCTTTTATTAAAAAAAAACGATGCTCCATAGTAGGATTTCTCCTATATCGTGGATGCGTTTTACAGACATACATTTCACTTGCACAACACAACCAGTCCCGAAAACCAACAATTTGTGTTTTGCACAAATGTTGGCTCCGGCTGGAAATCGAACCCAGGACCCGCAACGTAGAAGTCAGCCACCCTAACCATTAGGCGACGCGGTCGTCAACGGGAATCAGGGTCGGAAATTTTAAGTTTTCAGTAAGTTCGCACTTATTTATACACTTATCATGAAATCATAATTCCAATGTCAAACACTCATTTCAAGAAAAAATATGATTCAAAAAGGCGAACATGAAATTAAGAGAATCTGCATACCGAAAAGGTCGTAAAGGTCAGGCCATTTCACTGCATTTAACGAATAGCGTCTCGAATCTTCGACGACTAGATTCTTTCGGATCACTTTGTTTACGTTTGTCAGCCTTGGGAAGTAAAATGCAAATAGATAAAACGTCTCTTACGTTGCATCTCTTTTCGATTTTGTCGTATTTACCGAGACAGTTTACAAGCCGTCAAATGTCACTATCGCATATTGAGTCATAAGAATACAAACTCAATCAATCAACTCAATACAATTCTTCCAAATCACTTTAATGTTTGGTTGTCGTTGCCACCGATTTCCTGCCACTCACGATTACTTTGTGGAATATGCTGCCGCTATCGGTTTTCCGGACTGATATGACTTAGTGACCTTAAAGCAAAGAGCCTTCTCTTTATAATAAAGTATATATACGTAATTCCTCTGGTATTGCGGATGTTTATGCACGGCGGTGATCACTTGCGATTGAGTGAACCACTTGCTCCTTTCGTCGTTCGTCGTTTCAGCCTATCAATAGTCCACTGCTGAACATAGGCCTCCCCCATAGACTGCCACAAAAGTTTGTAGCTCTCGTTTTGGGGGGATCTTGCCATAGTTGTCACGCTTGGCAGACGGGTTGGCAACCGCAGTTTATTTATTCAGATGTTCCAGCAAGATGCTGCTGCCCATCTCCTGATTTTCATTTTCCCTCTGTCGACTTTTACGACACCCACGGGATGACATGGGGTGGTAGATTTTCCTATGCCTCTTCTTTAATAAAAATAATGACTATTGATGCTGCAGTGCTGGGCTCCCCTTTTTGGATGACTTCTCATGCTATTTTTTTGTATTCATAAAACTCACGAACACGGTTACCTCGTTCGTAATTTTTTTTTATATCAGCCTTTAAAAATACAATAAAAATTTAGTGTTGTTGCTTGTAGCTAAAATGCGTATTATGAATTGTTAAGTGAGTGTCCAGTGTTTGAGCTAAGGAAGATGTTCTAAAACTTAAAAATAGATAAGAGTTTATTAATGCAACATACATACTATAATGTTTTATGCGCTACAATATGAATGGTTTCCAATAAACTTAGCGGTTACTGATTCCGCTAACAGCTTTGACATCTGATCTATTTTCAAGCTTTAATTGCAAGCCAGTTTCCTTATTTATTTTCAAAGAATAATGTCTTATGATATTTAAGCTTAATGGTTCTTGTATCGACTGCGAAATATGACGTTGCAGAATCGAGCCGTAATCGTTAATCGTTTGATAGCTTATAAGCTTCGTTTAAGAATGGTTAATCGGATTAAAAGTCATAATAATAGCATTGATAGTTTTCTTTATGAAAAAAATATGGGAACGTTTCGGCTGATGTGGACACTATTGTAATGCGAATATTATTTCTATATTAGAACTTTAAGATCTTATTTGAAAAATAAATTAATTTTACGCATTGTCCTCATCCGGGTAAAGCAAATTCAAGTGGCCAGTTCTGTTAAGCTGTCCAGAAGCTAGCTGTCTGTTCACGCGAACATGATAATGATGAGAACTTTGCTTAAGCTAAATATAAATAAATTGCATCAAGTGCATTAATTTGAAATATATTTTGTTACACGTCGCCTACATTATGGCTGAAATTGAAAGCTTCTTAAGTTAAAAGCGAAAAAATATAATAGATGTAAGTTCAGTAACTTTTAGAAGCAGTTGTCTAGAAATTGCGAAATAATACGTTGTATGCCAAACTGGATAATGTTCCTTAGAAAGTCATCATAAGTAATACCAAAGTCGCAAATCTGGGCCATCAATCGACGCCGACGCAAACAGAAACCTTTTTTCGCTTTAAGTCTAGAACGGCGACAGAATAAATAAAGGCTGGAATGACTAGAATAATTAATAATTTCATAACAAACCGTGTGCACCTGACATATTTATTACACGTACGGTAACATACAGTAATCGTCTTTAAGCAGTAATCAACCATATAAATCAGCACAATAATCTGCAGTATCCCATAGACTGTAATTATGTTTTATCAGTTGGCTAATTGGGAAACGTTTTTGATGTAGCACTTTATTATATTGAACTGAAATATTTTTAAAACAATTTACTAGCTTTGGAAATTGTAAAACTAAAAAAAAATACTGACGATTTTTTTTTATTTACGCGAATATTACACATTTAAATAAAACTATTTTTACGGATTTTATCGCGTTTAATTTATAACTATTTTTAACCCGACGTTTCGGGCGCTTTACAGCACCCATGGTCACGGGGGGACTGAGGTGACAGTTGTCCCGATGTCATAGTTAACCCGGAGTACCTTCAGCTTTTAGTTATTATTTTTAGTCCGATCTACGCAGAAAGAGCTTATTGTGTCTTGAAGCCTTGCAGTGGTATGCTTGGTTTTTGATTTAATTTTATTAATACTCGTAATAGGATCCCAAGCCGGTGGTAAAAATAGTTATAAAATAAACGCGATATAATCCGTAAAAATAGTTTTATTTAAACAAATACTGACGAATTCATAACAATAGGATATTGTACCATCCTGGAAAACTTCAAAACTGAACAATAGCGACTATGGGATGACAGGAAATGCTACGTCATAAAGAGATGTATATTACTGTAACAACTGTGAGACTATGAATGATGCCTTAAATTTTGAAAATTATGTTTTACTATGTGATGTTCTCCTAGCCGATTTCGACCACGGCGACAACTGCCGACTACTGTCGAGAGCCATCAACTGCGCAGGAGTTATTATAGTGCCACAAGTGTACGCGCAAACACAGAGGCACTCACTCGTCCCAACCTACCCGCGCCCGATGTAACGCTGATGCGATAAGATCGGAGGTAGGCTAGGATGCAGTGTCAGAAACACGGGAACAAACACAACACAACCAGACCCGAAAACAAACAATTTATGTTTTAGCACAAATGTTGGCTCCGGCTGGGATTCGAACCCAGGACCCGAGGCTTAGAAGTCAGGTACTTCAGAGTACTACACTAGGCCACGCGGTCGTCGGTTTACTATATAAAAGAAAGGAGACAGTAAAGAAACTAAGAAGTATAAAAATAATGTTGCTGATCTTAATCAGATTAAAAATCTAATCAATATCAGTAAACTAAATTAATCATAATCAATATTTATGTAATGTGATAATTTATTAAGAAATCACTCCTATCATTATTATTCATGAAATGTTATGCAATTACATATCGGCACGTGATGTGTCCGCTGTGTTAATGAACTTTTCCTTTGATGTACGCTGTGGTAAGTTTATCTTTACTTACTGTTAGTACACTATTCAAATGATGAAATGAAAAGAGATGATCAAACAACTAAAATAAAAATCAATGAGTTTTTTTTAAATAATGGGGCATAGTAGTACTAAGCCATTAAGACACGAGTTCTGCTGCATTTCACCACCTTTTAAACTTAACTACTTTACAGTTTGAGAAAAATGCAATTTTTTTTATTCTTTTTTTATTTCATTTGATTTTATTTATTAGAGAAAGTGACAAAACGAGTAAAACGTTCACCTGGTTCCGATGGTAAGTGCAACGTTTGCCCATAACAAATGCTGTGTCACCTAGAACATTTCTGTGTTACGACACTGCACCCGTCACCCTGACACATCAGTTCTTAAGTCTCATATGCCCAGTGATTACACTAGCTCACAGTGACCTTCAAGCCGCAACACAGAAATGTTAGCACACCTACCTAGACGGATTCTTGCACAGGAATCCTACTAAAAATGGATGGACACCTTTTTCTTGTAACGTATAGACAAGAAGAAGGTGTCCATACATTTGTTTAAAAAACCGGTGACTCAAAGTAGGATTTCTCCCGTATCTTGGGTGCGTCTTACAGACATACATTTCACGCGCACAACACAACCAGACCCGAAAACCAACATATTTGTGTTTTTTGGTGTTTTGCACAAATGTTGTATTCCGTCTGGGATTCGAACCCAGGACCCATCATCAGGTACGATAACCACTGGGCCACGCGGTCGTAAAGAACAGGTATTCTCTGTAGCATGTGTAATAGCTAGCCATGAAAATGAGATCTCGTCGAGATAACGCTGTTCTGAATGAATGGACAGCTTCACAGCTTTAGAAACTTACACTTCTTACTCTGACAAAGACTGAAGAGCGATATTAATAGCAATGCTACTGGCGTTTCATATGATGGCGTAAAAATATGATTTTATATTTAGTCAATGTTGCTGTATTGTTATGTAAGTAAGGCACACTGTGTACCTATAACTAACATCTTGTCCAATTGTTTTGTTGTAATTTAGCGACATGCCGTTGCCGTGTGGTAGCGACTTAAGAGATTTAACCTCCCTGTCTCGGTGTCGTAAAAGTCGACAGAGGGAAAGTAAAAACTAGGATATAGGATGCAGTAACTTCCTGGAAAATCTGAATAAATAAACTGCGGTTGCCAACCCACCTGTCAAGCGGGGCAACTAGGCGAAATCCCCCAAAATGAAAGCGACATATTTGTGGCAATCTATGGGGGAAGCCTATGTTCAGCAGTGGACTAGTGATAGCCTCAAATAATGATGATGATGAATTTAGTGACGAACAAGTTTTTTACCTGATGGTAAGTGTGAGGTCATCTCATAACAGTGCCGTATAATAGCCCCCATGAGACAACAGTTCTTGTCTCATATAACCTGCAAATACAATGACTTCAGTGGCCTTGAAAGGAAAGTGCCATTAACGTTTCCAGTTATTATACAGCACTGCAGACATAAGTTCTTAAGTCTCATAAGTCTAGTAATTACACGAGCTCCCTTCAGACTGAAATATAGTAATGTTTGCACATACTGCTTGGAGGCAGAAAAACTCGCACTTCGGTGCTACCTACGTAGACGGAATTTTGCATTCTCTACTGTACTGTATTGTGCTATTTTATGATAGTATAGTAGATTTCTGAACATTTCTCGTTATTTACGTATACTGACTGCAACGTATCTGTAAAATTATAGAATTTACTTTACGAAAGTAAAATCCAAAAAGACAATTTCCATCTCATTAATGCTACAAGAAAACGTTATAAAAGTAATACTCAACAAAGTGATACGAATCATTAGAAGATGAAAATACATCTCATGTGCTCTTTTTTACTGTCTTCTGTAATAATTTAAAACATGATAAGGGCACAAAGAAATCACGGTTCAACTTTGAACTTTATATCGAAACCACTTCTGTTACGCTCGGTAATGATTTGAAAATTGATATGGAATTTAAGAGAAGAGTCTAAAGTGATAAAGAAGAAATAATTTTTCTCATTATATAAATTCTATTATTGACTAAGACGGGTCGGTTTATGTTTTAATTGTGATCATCCGTTATAGAACGCGATGTTGAATAAGTGAGATTTATAATATCCATTACACAAACAAGTTTTCAAGATGATTTTAAGCTTTAAATTGAATAATTTCTCCTGGAACCCTAAAAAAACTTAATGGTTTATTTCAACAACGTTACATAATTAATACAAGTTTTCAAAACTTTCAATCACCGGGTTACAAATTCTTATTACAATAATATATTGTATTATTGTAATAAGTATTTGTATTCTAATTATTGATAAATTGAAAAAAAATTTGTAATATAAATTATACATTTAATTAACGTGATTTAAAAAAAATCAACCTGATGTCGTAGTTATAGTAGTTGTATAGTTATAGTTATTTATGGTTTGTTTTTGTTTTGTTAGGTAAGTAGATGATGTGTTTTGTTTGGTTGTAGGTAAGTAGTAAGTTTGTAAAAGGTGCACCCTCAGCTTTTTAAACAGAGATTAGCAAATTAATTACAAATATTTCAATACAAACAGTTTTTGTAACAACATAATTAGGAAGTATTTACATATTTCTTACATAAGCAGAGCATGTTCGTGTAACGCATAAATCATTTCAAAATTTTCTGTTCCATCCGTGTGATAGTCCCATAGATGCTTGCTGATATATGCAGTATTGTGTCTTGTGGCAGTTATATGGGTGAACTGCGTCTAAGTCGATGCGACTTATGGTTCTGGTTGACGGAGGTTTTGTAGGTGTTGATGTCTGCTGGGATTGTATGGAGACCCTTGTGATGAAGTATGCCTGGCGATAGTCGTATTAATTGCTTGGACATTTCGACAGCCACAATTGTTGCGTCCTGCGTCTTGGTTTGGCTCACGCCTTATTAGTTTTGCCAAGTCTCTTCATGACGGGGCTGCAGGCTGCCCACCAACGTTTTATATAACGACAATATTAAATAACACTGTCAGTAACTTTCCCACCTCTGAATGATTAATGGAAACTCGTTGGTTGGTGAGACAAACTCGATCGAAGTACACAATACTCAACGCCAGTAACTCATATCCTACCTGATGGCTATTATACAAACCTGCCTGATGGCCAATTTATAATTATTAAAAGGGCTGTATAAATCATTGTGATGGTTTGTGGAACATTATACTTCAATCTCTTAAAGGAGGTAGCTGGCGGGCGGAGACTCACAAAGTTGCGATATAAACCAAACAAAGCTTAACCCCATTCTCTTGAGGGAGCTGTGTACGCATGACATTTTTTTTGCCTAAGTCTGCAGTTTGTGACCATGTTCTGGATCATGCCAACAATTATATCAGATTTGATAGATCACAAATCCTTGCAAAAGAACACCGGTTCCTACCAAAGACTTTTCGCGAGGATATAAAAATTAAAAGAAAACACCCCCAATTCAACAGAGGAGATGCTTGAGTACTAGGGCCGGATTGCGTGCTCGTGTTTAACAATATTAATCAAAAACGAAGCATACCACTGTAAGTCTTCACGACACCAAAATAATTATTAAAAAGCTGAAGGTAACCCGGATTAACAATTACACCTCAGTTTTACAGTAATCATGAGTCCTGTAAAGTGCGCGTAATGTCGGGTTGCAAATAGTTCAATCTCTCAAATCGGGTGGCAAAAAATCCCTTAAATTAGTTTAATTAAACTATAAATATATTGTTTTTAATTTAAAAATATGAATAATCATTTAATGTGTGCTT
This sequence comes from Luehdorfia chinensis, assembly GCA_019845155.1. NCBI lineage: Eukaryota > Metazoa > Arthropoda > Insecta > Lepidoptera > Papilionidae > Luehdorfia > Luehdorfia chinensis. The sequence continues at coordinate 7,889,204 of JAHVAK010000125.1, forward strand.
TAAATTTCATAGTACGCGAGTGACCTGGGTTCGATTCCCGGTGCCGGCACCACTAAAATTGTTAATTGCAATTTTAAGTGCTGATTTACCACGTGCTCGGCGGTGAAGGAAAACATCGTGAGGAAACCTGCATGTCTGAGAAATAAAAAAATATTCCGAAGATTTGTGAAGTCCGCCAACCCACATTGGAGCAGCGTGGCGGATTCTTCCTAGCTCCAAAACCCTCTCAGAAATGAGAGGAGGCCTGTGCTCAGCAGTGGGACATTTATTGGCTGAAACTTTATTTAATGTGTGAAAAAAGTGCGGCATTAAGGCGATGCATCAGTTACTTTTTCTACTTTGTTTATCAACGGTCCACAAACTATACATCTATCTGTTGACAATAGAGTCATTCTTTGATAATCTGTTTCATCGTTATTATTATGCTAATTGTTAGTACGTACTTTCATTAATATATTTAAAATCTTTGCTTTCCTTATTGAACTTCCTAAAAAAACTAGCACAAATTAAATATTAATTTAATTTGTGTTAGTTTTATTAGAATGTTCATTAATGAATTGAACTGATTAATTACAGAAAGTTTTTGATTTTATTACCCGAACATAAAACTACTGTGTTTCGGGATAGTTTTAGATTTGCAGAGTATAAATGTTAGAACTTCCATCGCCACTCAGAAATTTGAAAACTGTAAAAACGTTTAGTAGACTTATGAAATTGCACCTGCTAAGATCCCAAAAATTCCAATGTTATTTATACATAACACAATATCGTATAATTTCATATGTACGATATCTTTTTGCAGGTTTAATTTTTGTGTGTTTTATTCTTCGTGATGCGTATGCTAATATATATATTTTTTTTTTAATTGCTACCCAATAATTTATAAAATTACTATTAACTAAATTGATGCCCGCGACTGCATCGGCGTGGATATTAAATATGCCGTGAAAACGATTGGATTTTGTGGAATAAAAAGTATCATATGTCCGTTTCCAGGATGCAAACTATCTCTGTGCGAAATTTCGTCAAGATCCGTTAAGCGGTTGAGCCGTGAAAAGGTAACAAACAGACAGAGGGACAGAGAGAGTTACTTTCGCATTTATAATATTAGTGTCTTGTTTACCTTTTTTTAATTTGTACTTATATATAAAAAAAATTGTAATTTTAATCTTTTATTTATTCTATTTTTTGTATTCATGTAATTATCCATACGTTACGTTATTTTTTTATGTTTAATATTTTTTTTTGTTAATTGTCCGGTTGTTCGTGTGGTCAATAAAGGTCCCGACTGTTAACCAGTGCTGTGGGGTACCACAGATTATCACTGAGGCAGGCTTTTTGACACCGCTCTAAAACAATATTCTTTTTACACTATTTTTGTCTTTTATTTCTTTCTTCCTAGCATTATTGCACAAAAATATTTTTTAATAATGCCTTTTGGCCCAATACTGTGACAACGTTAACAAAATTCTTAGCGACATCGATTTATGAAATGTTATTCATCGAAATGAGCAAGACAATGCTTTTGACAATGCTTACAGACGTTTTTCTGGCTCTTAAAATACTTCAGCCCAGTCTCTGACTACCCTTTATGGGATACAGTCGTGATCTTATGTATGTATGTATGTATAATGAATTAAATGATTTGTGTATCATACGGTCGTACGGATATTTTGTTAATTTTACAGCTTAAAAGTAAAAATAAAAGTAAAGTATTACAAGTAATAATGTATTATTTGCACGTATGTACAATTATAATGTAAATCTTCATCTAAAGTAAAGCAAAGTAACAGCGCATAAATGTCTCACTGGTGAGCATAGACTTCCTCTCATTTTTGAAAGGGCTTTGAAGCGGACAAGAATTTGCTACCCTGCTCCATTGCGTGTTGGCGCACGTTTAAGCACGCTAAGCACGTGGTAAATGAACTCTAAAAAAGCAGAATAATTTTAGAGGTACCGCGAAGAAGCGAACACGCGGTCCCTGAGCCGCCACGTCTTTACACCTTACAAATAAATAGTCAATTCAATTAATTAATAAGTTTTTTTTTAAAGTATTCATGTTTTTACACGTATAATATTTATTAAAATAACGAACTACTACAACAAACGAACATCACTCGCTAATTTTATTTTTATGCGTGAGGTCTATGTCGCCATAAAGTAATTAAACTTTAACGGCCCAGAAATACAGCACAATCTGAGAATTAATCGTTTTATTCACTGTGGTTAGGTAAATAAAGGACCAAAAATGAAGCCAAACAAATCTTAAACTGTATATATTGAATATTCGATTATGATCTTCAATATGTTCACTGCTATTAAGATTTCTGAGGATCTGTCGTTATCGCCACGGTGGCAATCGATGTGGCTCTGCTTCTGCGGTGTGGATATTTTATATTGTAGTGAGATTGTTTTAAAGTATTTTTTATTTCACTATAGACAAATCTACATCGTTATCTGGTAATAATCAGTGATGACGATCAAAACAGTTTGTAACATAATCAAGTGATTGGACCTTATGGAAGATAGCGACGAGATGAGATAATCGCTTATCTTGTGGTACGTGCAATGTGCACCACACAGTGCTTGCAACCCCTGGGTCGTCCGTTTTTAAGTATCATATGCCTAGTAATTACACTGGTTAGTAGGTTACTAGGTTACTGCGCCCTTCAGACCGAAAAATTTCAAATGAGATAGAGAGCGTAATTGTTGTAAATATAATTAATAACAAATATAATAAAATCCATCCGGTCGACTATACACGTAATAAAATTGTAACTAGCCGATGTCTGTACATAGGCGATATTAAGAAAATTAAATAGAAGGGGTTTTTATGAGCAATATAATAGGCTATAAAATTTCATGCCACAACTTTAAGGTACCGCACGCTATGAACAGAACGTTACCGAGAAGGTCCGAACTGTGAATGCTCTGGTCATAAGGTACCTTGCCGTTTGGTGCATTCATGTAGTCGGCATATTTTACGCGACACTCAGCTGTTTTTTTTTATTGGATAGAGTGACGAAACGAGCAAAACGTTCACGTGATGTAAAGTGCAACATCTACCAATAACAAATGCTATGTCACCCAGAACATTTCTGTGTGACACTCCACTGCGCCCGTCACCCTGTGACATCAGTTCCTAAGTCTCATATGCCCAGTGATTATGCTAGCTCACAATGCCCTTCAAACCGAAACACAGTAATGTTGGCACACTACCGTTTCACGGCAGTATAACTGGCCCTGGGGTTGTACTGGGCCTAGATGGATTCCGGCTTTTTTATTTTTTTTATTTTTTATTGGATAGAGTGACGAAACGAGCAAAACGTTCACCTGATGTAAAGTGCAACGTCTACCCATTACAAATGTTATGTCACCCAGAACATTTCTGTGTGACACTACACTGCGGCTGTCACACTGAGACATCAGTTCTTAAGTCTCATATGCCCAGTGATTACGCTAGCTCACAGTGCCCTTCAAACCGAAACACAGTAATGTTTGCACACTACTGCATCACGGCAGAATAATTGGCTCTGGGGTGGTACCTACCTAGATGAATTCCTGCATAGGTTACTTATACGAGTATAACAAAATTACCGAAACAAATAAGAAGTTGTGAAATTCAGTTTCAAACGTTGGAAAACATAAGAGTGTAAGAAAATTGTTCACAAATAGCGGGTGGTCTGTAGTAGAATAGCAAGATTAGCGTACAATGCTTTATAGCTCCCATTAAAGGCATTAATGAACCTTTTTATAACCATTTAAATCCGCATTTGATAGCGTGTACATGCAGTAATAATAATAATTATATTTTTGTACATAGTATTTAATTTCTGTTATTATTGTTATTCAATTATGCATATTCAATATTCGCTTTGTGGTAACGACCTTCATTTCACCCAGTGGTTGACGAAGGGTGGAATAGCGCCTTTTGTACAGATCGTCTGGTACAAAAAGTATACTTTAGCACAAAATGCTGTAAACTCGGAAGAAGCCCATGTTCCGCAATATATATCAATTTCTTTCTATCGATTCATATCAAAGGTAATGAGTAATCGTAATGATTAAATTACCTTTATACGTGTACAAGTCAGGCATGCATGTTACTCTGTATCAGCCCCTTTATAGTCCTGTGCTGGACGTAGAGAAAACCGTAAAAACTTGGCGTGCTCAGTAGAGGAGGACAACACTTCATGCCGGCCCACCGCGTGGCCCACAGTGTGTTCCGATGAATTGTTCGGGTTAATTTCAGCCGCTGGTTTTCACCTGCACTTTGCGGCAGAACTCAAAATTTCATCGTCACCACCTTGACGGATGGCAATCCACCACAGTACGTTTTTTACGGAATTTTCTGCCACGCACGACCACTTTATGGAATCTGCTGCCGCCGGGGATTTTTCCGGACCGATACGACTTAGGGACCTGCAAGAAAAGAGCCTGTTCCTTTGTCAAAGGCCGGCAACGCACCCTAGATTCTTCTGGTATTGCGGATGTTCAAGGGCGGCGGTGATCACCTCATCGGATCATCAGGTGAGCCACTTGCTCGTTTGCCCCCGCTCCTATTAAAAAATATCCTTGTTGCTTGGGGAAGGATTTGCAGTAAACACTACATCTTATTTACCAGCTCAGCAAGAGGAAAGCTGCATGTCTGAAGAATAAAAATATTTCGAGGACACGCGAAATCAACCCGTATTGGAGCAGCGTCTCTTTCCAGCTCCAAAGCCCTCTCAAAATTGAGAATAGGCCTGTGTAAACGGATGGGTCATTTGTAGACTGTTATTTTATTACACTAGGCAAGCGGATTGCCAATTGCAGTATCAGACGCTGTTACCCCTCACAAGTCTGTTTAATTTCGGTCTGATATTTTTCAACACAGTTATCTATAGTTTGAAAACATTATTGTGTTTCGTTCTAGTGTAATCACTTCGCATTTGATACTTAAGAACTGATGTCTCAGGGAGAGGGGCGTCGTGTGATCGCGAAAATAATTCATACCGAATATTCGGGAGATTATTACAGTGTTTTACAGATCTTGTTTGTTTCTTTTTATTAATCTACTGGATTTTTTTTATTTGCATTCTCTGTGTGGTTTCTGTTGTGTACGTCGAATAAAGTCTATGTCTATGTTTATGTCTAATGGCAGTAGTTATTAATTCCAGGAGGTATTTAGTCGCTCCTCCACTAGCTGCGTGCATAATGTTATGCATTTGCCTTTGCTCAAAATTTGTTAACGTTTCCACGTTGTTGCATTAAACAAGATCTACGGTATTTCACCCGTAGTTCATATTTATTTTTTTCCTTCGTGATAACTACCTTTGTCACGTGGTGCCTTTATTGTACCACAGAATCTTTCGATAAGAAAGCAAAAGAATAAAGAACAGAAGTACAGAAGTGTCGCCTTATTCTACCAGTCTTTTTATGTGGTTAACTGACCTTTCTGCGGTTCCTCTCTTTGAAGGGAGATTTGATTTTTGAAACTTTAGTTCATGGCATGACAGAATCATTTTCAAGCTAAGAATATAATATATATTTTAATTACGTATTAAGCCCTAAAGTGAGGTGAGATTGTGAATAAAATTTTACATTATTTTACACAATATATTTTATTTAAATACATAGGTTCTATTGTTTATCAGTTAAACGTGCTTAGACCTCTGAAAATAATCGCTAACAATGAAAATAATTCTATGATAAGCTCGACTTTGATGTGTTTGTGCCCTTAGCACATGAAATAATAAGTGAAAATATTTATTTAACTTTATATTTATTTAATTTTAAATTTGGCGTACTATTGTTAATTTTTATTTACGAAACAAAAGTTATAATTTATTACAAACTCGTTGTCGAGCGCGTGGCGTAGTGGTTAGCGTACCTGACTTCTGCGCCACCGGTCCTGGGTTCGATGCCCAGCCGGAGGTAACATTTGTGCAAAAACACAAATTGTTGTTTTTCGGGTCTAGTTTTGTTGTGCATGTGAAATGTATGTTCGTAAATAGCACCCACCATACAGGAGAAAATCCTACTGTAGGGCTTCGTTGTTTAAAAAAGAAAAGAAAGAAGAAATAAAATTTATTACTTGATTCTCGTTCAGCTGATGGTAAGTCCAACGTCTGCCATAATAAAAACTGTGTCACCCAGAAGGGTTTCATGTGGTACCACACTGCGCCCGTCACCCTGAGAAATTAGTTCTTAAGTCTCTTATGTCAAGTTATTACACTAGCTGTCAGTGCTCTTCAGATCGAAGCACAGTATTGTTTGCAGTGTGCAAACAATACTGTGCTTACTTATCACGTCAGAATAGCCTTGGGGTGGTACCTACGAAGACGGATTTCTGGATAGGAGTCCTACCACCAGTAAAATCTCTTGCGAATACACATACACAGTCACGATTTTTTCCCATATAAGGGCGTACTCGCGCTCGCTTTTCTTCGCGGGAAACGGGACGTGACGGGTGGCGAATCACGTCGGCGCCATTTTGGTACGAGTCAAAAATTTCTTACTCTCCATTGCGTTCCCACGAGCAGTATAGTAACAACATTGCATATAATGGTGTTATTCTGCACGACGAAGCCGTGGTAGCACTGGAACTAGGCGTTTAAAATTGTTATTTTAAGTGCTGATTTACGACGTGCTCGGCGGTGAAGGACAACATCGTGAGGAAACTTGCATGTCTGAGAAATAAAAAATATTTCGAAGACACGTGAAGTCCGCCAACCCGCATTGGAGCAGCGTGGCGGATTCTCCCTAGCTCCAAAACCCTCTCAGAAATGAGAGGAGGCCTGTGCTCAGCAGTGGGATATTTATAGGCTGAAACTTTACTTTACTTTACTGCAGGATTAAAAGCTGTCCATATATCGTCGTCTTGCGAATATACAGCAAAAATAAACACAATGATTTCTTTTATTTACACGAATATCACACATTTAATAAAACTAAATGATACAGATTTCATCGCGTTTTTTTAAGAGACAAACTATAAATAACACTGATTTCTACCAAGGTTGCTTCGCAAAGTTATTGATATTAAAAAAAACATTCCAATTCAAATGTAGAAGATGGTTGGGTGCTACTTGATATTAGTAATATTAAATCAAAAACCAAGTTTAGCGACATCTATGTCGCCAAAATGGTGACCCCGGTATGAACATCCTGCAGCCAGATTCTCCGAACCACAGCTATAAAGTCATCGGCAGCCATCGCAGTCACATTAACCACAGACTACTGTCGGCACAACGCGTGCTTCCTAGTCTCTCAGCCACTGAGGATCAATGGCGGCCCCTTCTCCTCAGGCTGACTCCTGCGGCATCAACACTTGTCTTCATACGTCTCGACGCACTGAAGACCTGCACACAGGTTCACCGCAACGCCAGACTGCACCTCATCGCCTGACGTCTCAAGTTCTCCACGCTAAAAAACTACGACTTCCAGTCTCAGCGGGGGAGTGATGTAGCGACATCTATGTCGCCACTTGAGAAGCTCAAGAAATATTCCCATACGTCCATAATCGCGCTATGAAAGTTTTCTGAGATGCCAACTATATATACAACATTTAAATATTACTAGTTGGAGGAGACGTCCTCCCCAGGTCAGACCATCCGATCTGGCGGGTAGCTACCCTTTTCATTGGCAATATCATCCGCCAAACCAAGCATACCACTTAAGACACAATAAGCTCATTCTGCGTAGATCGGACCAAAAATAATAATTAAAAGCTGAAGTTACTCCGGGTTAACGAAGACATCAGGACGTCTGTCACTTCAGTCCCCCCGTGACCATGAGGGTCGAAACGTCGGGAAGTAATAATTAAAATAAAAAATAACTTTTATTAAAAATATACAACAAATGCGGTACTGATATTTTAGTCTTATCGACTTTTAGGTAAGCTGTCCCTCTTCTAATTTGTTTTTTTTTCGAGGCTGGGATGAGTCATGCGGACTGTTCCAGTGCATATTAGCGGTCTTCACACACGTTGTTCTAATATTATTTTTATTTCTGGTTTCCCCACCAATATTTTTTGGACGCAAAACGTTAGTAATGATTTAATTCAGTGCATGCGCATACTACCCTCACATGTTTAAATATGCCAAGCTTTTTTTATTGTTAAATCTTACTTAAAATAGACAGCCATTTTATCTGAACGAATAGGATTTCCCTTATTCTAACAGAGTGGCGTTAAAATTTGCCCTCAGTAATAGCCTACCTGTCTGTAATTACCGTGATTGGGTTGCATGTGATTGTTTCCAGAAACCATTAGCTGTAATTAAGGGGTTGGGACGAAGTTTAGCGGTCGTCTAGCGTGCCGTTCGAGTGTAATATAAAGCATAGTTTTAAGTTAGCAATTAAAATGGAATACCCATGGAATACTCATGAAATGCTAATCGGTAAGAAAACCCTTATTTTTTTTTACAAGATCGCTTTTACTCACTGTCTTAAAGTTGACTGGCAGATAATTTTTTATCCCTAGGTAAGTTTTTTTGCTCCTTGACTTATAGTGAAGTTCAATAAATTATACATAAACAAATTGTCTTAATAAACGACATAATAGTGATATTAGGAATCAGTATTAACTCGTCAAAATTGTTTACTATAATAACTACAAGATGAAAGTGACGGTACGAGCAAATCGTTCACCCGATGGACAGTGCAACGTCTGCTCATAACCAATGTGGTGTAGCCTAGAATATTCCTGTGTGACGCTACACTGCGCCCGTCACCCTGACACATCAGTTCTCAGTGCCCTTCAAACCGAAACACAGTAATGTTTGCACGCTACTGCAGAATAACTGGCCCAGGGGTGGTACCTACCTAGACGGATTCCTGCATAGGAATCCTACCACCAGTGATATATAATCTACATCTACATTATCATTTAAGGGGATGGGTAATGTAAATAATGTTATAAATAAATAGATGCAATTGGATTAACGCGCCACACTACGCTCGTCACCTTGAGACATCAGTTCTTCAGTGTACATATATTATGCTTTATAAAATATGTTCAGTAATAGCTAGTGTAATTGCTTGGTATATGAGACTTAAGAACTTAAGAACTGAACTTTAGAACTTGTATAACACAAAATCGGACATAGATTTTAAAAGACTTGTCAAGAAGACATTATCAAATAATACGTATTATAAAATAGATCATTCTATAGAGGACAAAGATGTGTGGAAATAACTCATACTCTGCACTTGCGAACCACCTGGCTGCTAAATTTATGACGTAGTAATACATTTTATGTAATATGGTATTGAAAAAAAAGACCCCACATTTTCTTGGCGGTTCTTATCTGAGAAAGTAATTTTTTGTACCGGTTTAGATTTTGACATTCATAAAACCTTTAAACAAGCCTAAATTGAATAAAAAAATTTTGACTTTGACTTTGACTTTGATGTCTCTAAGTGACGAGTAATGTGTGGAACACAGAAATGTTCTCAGTGACACAGCATTTACTATGCCAGATGTTGTAATAATCATAGGTTAACAATTTGCTGGTTGCGTCTTTTCGAATGTTTACACCTTCGAATGATCGAATGTAACACCAAAAAAGTTAAAAGGTTAAAACCGGTTAGGTTTAATGCTCAGCGCGCCTGTCGATTAGATTAATTACTGCATTACTAGTAAAACTTTCAGCCAGATATAAATAATAATATTTCAGTATCTGTTAATTTATTATTAATATAGTCAAAAAGAATCAAAAAGGGTAATTATCACGGTTGCCGGGCGGATTGGCGATTGCACTAACGCTGACCTTATCTTTACCTTATGCCTGCGTTGCTGCCTGTCGTCAGTGAAACATTTTATTCCACCTGATGAATATGAATTCCGTCATGGGATAGCCATTCTTACGCAGACTCTGCGACTTTCTTATCCACCAGGTGTCAACATTTTTTTTATATACTATAAAGTGATGAAGCTAGCAAAATGTTCATCTGATGGTAAGTGCAACATCTCCCAAAACAAATGCTGTGTTACCCAGAAAATTTCTGTTTGTCACCACACTGTTGAGACATAAGTTCTTAAGTCTCATATGTCCCTAAGATTACCTTCCAGTTTTTCAGGATCAGGTCATACTTGTTTCTCTGTTAGCTCGAAGGCTTTCACAAGAAGGCTTCTCCGGATCGAAAGGTGTCAGAGCGCTGAGGGCGCTTAGCCGAAACCTTTATGACCAGCGCAAGGGCCCCTCGAGAGGGGACCTCGGCTTGGACCGTCATCTGATGTGCAAGAGTAACTAACTCGAAGGTGCCCATGGGTGCCGAATAGAAACGCAGCACAGAAGGACTAAGAAGAGAATAATTTGAAAATTTTAGACTTAGTTTTTGAATAATGTTAAATTAATCTGTAGTTTTACACGTGTTGATACAAAGAACGTGCCTTGGAGCTATTTGTAATTTACTTCCCCAGATATGCCACAGTAATTTTATATTTTTAAAAAGCGATTCAAAGCTATTTATTCTCAAATATTATTATAACTATAGAATATTGTCAAAAACTAAACTTGCACTAAAATGTTACAATGCTATCTACTTGTGACCTTAAGTAACATAAACCAAAAACTAAAGATGTCACTTTCAAAATACGATCTCAATTTTAAATTTAAATATCTCAAAACATACTATGTGGTTTGAATTGTTTTTGCTTCGTCCAATTATCAAATACTGTTGGAAGAATAGAAATAGAATAGAACAAAACTATATATATTCATATTCCTATAGCTAAAAACATTTTTTTATTTTTATTTTCTTATTTGATAAAAGTGACGGAACGAGCAAAACGTTCACCTGATGGTAAGTGCAACGTCTGCCCATAGCAAATGATGTTTCACTCAGAACTCAGTGCGACACCACAATGCGCCCGTTACCCTGAGACATCAGTTCTTAAGTCACATATGCCCAGTGATTACGCTAGATCTCAGTGCCTTTCAAACCGAAACACAGTAATGTTAGCACACTACTGCTTCACGGCAGAATAAATGGCCCTGGGGTGGTACCTACTTAGACGGATTCCTGCATAGGAATCCTAGTACCAGATATTTTGACTAACGGATTAGACTAGATTGTTTATTTATAAGCATTTTACATGTGATGTTACATGTAAATGTATTAAAATACAATGTTGAAGAATAACATACATTGTTGTATTTCAATCTGGGGTGGGGCATCAAGAATGAAATTTCTTGAGTTAGAAGAGCTCAAAGATCGCTACTGAGAGATAAAAAAATTAACAATTTTTTTGCTTAGACTGTAATTTTAAATTAGTTCTATTATTTCTAGTAAGTCATGCTGCACGCATGGTCAGATCCGACTGAAAGAAGACCAAAGATCGCCCAATAGTACGCTGGGCCGATGAAATTTGAACCAAATATTGTTGGACAGAACTGGCTCACTAACACTAAAATTAAAATATGTGTGTATATTAGTAAAGACCAAAAAATGCTTACTATTATTATTTAGTATCTCTAGCAACGAAAGTTATTTAATTCTAAAGGGTCTTGGAAAATTTAATTTAAACTTAAAAGAGTAATTCAAAGGATATTCTTATTTTAGAACTCCTAAAAGTTTACAAGATCAAGCTTTTAGATTTTAATAAACATTAACCAAAAACAAAAGTATGCTATAAATCTTATTTTGACTTTGTAATTATGTTGTTATTTTTATTTATTTTATATTATTCGAGATAACTAATGGTCGCTCTGTGCTCGAAACGTTATTGAACGTTTGAAACGTTATTTAAGTTTGAGTAGTTATTTGTTGGCAACATTTTTAAATATTTACTTTGTGCAACTGTTGACATTGGCAGTATAAACGTAAACAGACGACAAACTATTATGTGATTGACATTGTTAGTATGGACGTAAATAATCAATGTTTTATTTTATTCTTGTATTTGTAACACATATTATAATATAAATATTAGATTACTCCTTCTCCATACAAACTTTAACTATGCGAAATGCCACATACCTCCGTGCGCACATATACTTAAAATGGGTACAAAGTTTTCTCTTCACATATTAATGTATAGATTATCAGATTTATTTTAAAATGACCAAAATAGTCAGCAAAACAAGCAATAAAACAGGCAGCAATCTACAAAAAAAAAACATAAATTTATAAAAAAAAACACTGGACCGCAAAGAAAAAGGATCGGTTAGAAAATCTTCAATATCTTCAAAAATACCTGACCTAGCTTCATGCAATGAAGACTAAATTAAAGAATATTTTAATGTGCTCAAAAGAAAAAAAAATCAAGTTTTTTTTTAAAAAATAAAAATGCGTATTTTTCCAAGTATTTTCGTAAATGTAAATTTGTTACAAATGCGCTGTTTTCACGCATTTTAATACTTTGTGTTACCTCTGCGAGCTCGCAATACCGCTATTATGCGATTTGGCATACTTTCTACAAGGTTTTTGAGGCGATGCTGCGGAATATTCTGCCATTACTCTATTAGAGCTTCTTTCATTTTACGTAGCGTGGTTGGCGGCGGATTCCGCTGACGTACACGTCGTCACAGTTCGTCCCATACATGCTCAATGGGCTTTAATGGATGTAAGTCGGGGCTGCGTGCTGGCCACTCCATGCGTGTGATACCGACTTCTTTAAATATGCAAACACTAACTGAGCTGTATGCTCTGCATTGTTCTGCAAAAAAATGGCATTCTAGCCCTTGTTCACTAAAAATGGACCAACGTAGTCATTGAGAAAATCAGTGACATATCTTTCTGCAGTTCAAGTTCCATTTTCTATCACCACTAGTGCGGCTTTCGGAAGAAATCCCAGTCTACACGTGAACAGAGCCTCCGCCGGATGGTACTTTTTCTTCTATACAGGTTTGGTTATATCGCTCTCCCGGTCTTCTGTACACTCTTTTCCTACCTGTCGTGCTTGTATAATCAGAATCTAGACTCATCTGAAAACATAACTCTTGACCAGTCATTGAGTGAGTAGTATCAATGACTTTTAATTTGGTTCAACCAGACGCCGCCTTACCGTATCCGTACTCAGATTGTATTCCCCAGCTCGTAAATGATGATTCGTTACTTGAACAGCCGTAAGAAAACAATTTCTTAAAATTGTTGACACCATATAGCAATCTTTCCACGCCGTCGTGCACCTTGTTTGGCTTCAGGCTTTCAGATAATCGTCAATATGCTGCAGTTGCTATTTCACGTTTCATGAGTGGAAGCTGTCACAGTTGACTTCAGCAATTGACTTTATAGAGCTGAAAAGATGATACTGAATAATTGGATTGATATTTTAATACTCATTATAAGATAAGTTTACTGTGCTATAGAATCACAATTTTAATACAAACCAAATCCATACGGGAGTAGAAACAATGTATAGAAAGAATATGTAAGAGCGGGGGATGCTTGTACCGCTGAGAATTAGCGCTCGACGTAATAGACCTGTCGTCGCATAGAGCTCGAGCTCGAGCTACATAATTACTATTGTTTGACTAGTTTTATTATCACCTGACGTTGCTCGAATAAAATTAGTTTTCACTTAACTTTTTAACATATGACGATGAATGATCTTCAAATTTTTGACGACAGCGCCAATTTTCGAAATTATCGAAATTATCAACTGCGCAGATATTATATTATAGTACCACGGATGTACGCCCAAAAACGGAGAAACTCACTCCTTCTTACCTACCCATCTGCTAACGCGCAACGCCCATGCGACAAGTTGGAGGTAGGCTAAAACGCAGTTTCTGGGCTCTGACCGGGATTAGAACCGAGGTCCCGTGGGTAGTGGTCGGGAATTTGGCGTGGCCACGCGGTCGTATAATTCTATTTTTTTTTTTTTTTAGGACTGATGGTCACTGTTAGCCCGAAGGCTTTTACAGCTTCGCCGGATTGAAAGGTGGCATAGCGCTGAGGGCGCTTAGCCGAAACCTTTATTTATGGATGACTGGCGCAAGGGCACCCGAGAGGGGACCTCGGCTTGGACCGTCATCCTGTTCGCGAGAGTAACAGACTCGAGGGTGCCCAAGGGGGCCGGTCTCGGCTCGGTCAGTTACTGCAATCGGGAGGGCAATATTACTACTACTATAATTATTAATACCATGATTATTATTAGATAAGTTTACCACCAATTCGGAATGCGTTTCCGCTGGAGAAGAAATGGCGCAAGAAACTCCAGCGACGCTTCTGTTTATGACACTACTGCTAGGGGAGAACCGGCCTGAGATGCGGCGGTATCGCGAATAACTTTGTCTGATACGCCCACGCCGACGGCGGGGGCGGTATGATGGTGATAATGGGTGTTTGTGTAGTGTTGAGTAGAGCGCTTGGGCAATAGTGGTCGCGTCGTCAGGGTCCTCGAGGACTTGCCTCGGTCTCCTTTTTCCGCGGGTCGAGTTTTGGTGTATCGCGAGGGGGTTGTAAGTGGCGGCACTGACAACCAGTGGGTTGGGGTGCGTGGCGGCAGAGTCGAAGTATCGGCGAGAGGCCAACTTTAGATATTGGGCTATGGTAGGAAGCCCTAAATCGATATGAAGGTTAGCATTACGCACGAACCACGGTGCTCCCGTGGCTTTACGCATGAATCGATTTTGTATTACCTGAAGTCGGTGAATTTGACGCGGGGAGGCATGCGCAAATACGGGGCTTGCGTATGTCATAATTGGCCGAATACAGGCTTTGTAAAGTGTAATTTTATTACGTAGGGACATTTTGCTATTTTTATTTAGTAACGGATGTAATCGACCGAGGACGAACGCCGCTCGGTTCCTTACTCGGTTAATATGTGGACCGAAGCTGAGTCTCGAGTCTAATAGGACGCCTAAGTATTTGACTGTCTTTTCCCAGGGGATTGGACGATCGAATAACTCTATGGTGGGGAGATACTGCGTTATGCGCCGCGAGAAGTACATGGCTGCACTTTTGATTGGGTTGACCTCGATCCTCCATTTCCGAAACCAGTTCCCGAGGGTTCGGGCTGCGGATTGGAGGCGTTTAGAGATAGTGTCTGGATTACGTCCAGACACATATAGGCAGGTATCATCTGCGAAGAGGGCGAGTTCGACGCCGCTGGTGTGCGGTATGTCGTTCGTGAAAAGGGTGTAGAGCACGGGACCTAGGACTGAGCCTTGTGGTACGCCGGCTAGGATGGGATGTGATTCGGATCGCACCCCCTCGACGCGGTAGCGGAAGGTTCGCCTGCGTAAGAAATCTCGTATGATGAGTACGAGGCGATCTGGCACACCGAGTCCATATAACTTGTATATGAGCCCGTTGTGCCAGACCTTGTCGAACGCTTTCGCCACGTCGAAGAAGAGCGCTCCGGTATGAAGCCCGCGTATGAAGCGGGATTGAATGTGCTCCGTTATGCGGTGCACCTGCTGGGTACATGAGTGTTTGGCACGGAATCCAAACTGCTCGTGGATGGGGATCCCTCGAGACTGCATGAAGTCTCTTAAGCGGGAGAGAAGTAGGCGTTCGTATATCTTGCCTAAGGCCTTGAGGAGGCTTATAGGCCGATATGCGGTGGGATCGGACGGGGTCTAATTCTATTCTGTGCTCTATACCGCACCGTATACGAATTTACAGTAAATCCCAGAGAGTGTATACATATTTTTATTAGCGATTTCATTTTTATATCGAGCTTTTATTAAAAGGGATATTATAATATTCATTTATTTATTTAAGTTTCCCCAAGACTGGATACATCATGTTTTTAGTAAATAATTACAAATGTCATAGTAAATGTTCCAATAATTAAATTAGCATTACACCTAGGTCGTAATTGATACATACGTTAATAAATTAGTGATTACAACACTTACGAGAAAGTAATAATTAATATGCAAATAAAATTAAAAAAGTCTCATCTTAAAAGTTACACATGTAAAAAAAATATTTAAACAAAAACAAAAATTTTAAAAATTAACAATATATTAGTAATTTTAAAACAAACATTTTAAATTAACAAAATTCAAAAATTTATTGTAATAATTATTAAAAAAAATAAAAAGTTCAATACCGAATTTAGTATAAACTTTTCGAAGCCAGTACAAATCAGTACTTTTAGACAATCGTTCAGGGTCTTAGTATTATTGAATTATATTTGGGGTTAGTCCGTTATAATAATAGGCGGAAAAAATGAGTTAAATGATTTCCTTCTAGGCAATCTGCTAGGAGCATTCAACTTAACTGCGATAAACAGGTCATTGTATTCTAAGCGCCAGTTAACAAAATTGAAAAAAAATTATATATCTTTCTCATGTTATAATATGCAAGACGATCATTATAACTAGGAAGCTTATTGGCTAGGTTTTTTTTGTAGAATAGGGGGCAAACGAGCAGGTGGCTCACGTGATGGTATGTGATCACCGCCGCCCATGGACACCTACAATACAAGAGGAATGTCAGATGCGTTGTCGGCCTTTGAGAAAGGAATAGGCTCTTTTCTTGAAGGTCCCTAAGTCGTATCGGTCCGGAAAAACCGCTGACGGCAGAACATTCCATAAAGTGCAAGTGCGTGGCGGAAAATTCCGCGAAAAACGCACTGTGGTGGAATGCCAACCATTAAGGTGGTGACGATGGAATTTGAGGTTATGCCGTAAAATTCAGCGACTGGAATTTATCCGAAAAATTCTTCGGAACACTCCCCATGGTAGATCCTAAAAGGTGATTTCTAAAAGACAGGTGGTAAAGAAAACGCCTCTGGACACTTTTCAAACATTTAGAGTAAACGTCATAGAAATGATTCCATATTACACTATTATATTCTAAGTTTGATCCAAACAACAATCAAAGATTTCTTAAAGTCCCGTGTATTTGTCAAAACAAAACCCAGCATCTTAAAAGCTTTTGTTACAATCGAGTTTATATGTTTGTCAAATCTTAGCTTTTGATCATAAACTAAACCCAAAACACGTATTTGTGTAACAGCGCTGTGTCTTTTATTGAGAAAAATCTGCGTATTCAATTGGGAATTATGAACATTAAGTGACATTTCATTATTTTGACACCAAGCAACCGATTTATCGAGGTCCTCTTATAGGTAACTTACATCTAAGTTAGTGTTGATTACTTTGACGATTTTTAAATCATCCGTGAATAAAAAGAACTTAGAGTTAAAAAGTATTCCGAAATATCATAAATGAACACGTTGAATAAAATTGGACCTTCGGCACACCAAAAGCAGTTTTAAATTATGTAGAACGAAATCCTTTCAAAACAACTATTGAGCTTATTTTACTGGGATAGGAACGGAACCAATTGCCAAATCCCATTAGAGACAATTGCTGCATAAACAATTTGCGATCGACTCTATCAAATACTTTACTGAGGTCTGATCCCCGTTACAAGCAGTTGAATCCTCTAATTTATGGAGAAAAATAACATCGGGAATAAAATAATCCTTGCCAAGATTACTGTTTCTGTGAAGTGTGTAAAATTGTAAAATAGCTATTATTATTATAAGTTGTAAAATAGTCTGTTTCTTACTAGTTATTAATAGAAGGTGTATTTTTCTGAATCTATGCAGTAGAAAATAACTTCCGCTATGAAAATAATTTAAATAGAATCAAAAAATATATTGTATTATGTCTTAATAAATCCATTCAACTTATTTTTTCAATATAATAAAATATATTTTAAGTAATATGACAGCAAACGGCGTGACTTTGAACGCTCTGGACGGGGGGGAATGTCCAATAGTTTCTAAGTGAAGAATGTGTAGAGACGGGATCCGTGGAGTTTACTCGCGGTAAAGTTTATTAACTACCTGTACTAAGTACATTTTACCTGCGTTATTTCTCATTGACAGATATAGTGAGTAAATGTACCCGCGATATATTCATTTTAGTTATTAGATTCAGTTAATTATGAACAATGGTTTTCAAATATTGTTCTTAAAACGAAACAGCAATCATAATGCAGAAATATTGTAGGTGACACCGTATTTGTTATGGGCAGACGTATCATTTATCATCAGGTCAACGTTTAGGTCGCTTCGTCACTTTCTCCTATGCCAAAAAGAAAAACAGGCGGCTGACTCAAAGTTTCCGTAAGTCTATAAGTTATTCCTGCCAGGATTGACTTATCTATTCTATTTAATTGCGAGTTTCGAATAATCAGTTTAGGCTTGTTTAAATCTGATATAAATGTCAAAATCTACACTGGTTTGGTCTTACCGTGTTTAATCTCAAAATGTGTAAAAGCGGACGAATGCTACAGGCCACGCCGAAAATTTTCGAAAAAAAGTTTTTTTACGTGAGACATTGGCCAGTTATTTTAAAAATACGATTATTCTGGCGTAAAAATACGAATCATCATCGTCATTTCTGCCACAAAAATTAGTAGCTCTCATTTTGGGGGGACCGCAACCGCAGTTTATTTATTCAGATGTCCCAGGAAGATGCTGCTGCCCATCACCTGGTTTTTATTTTCCCTCTGTCGACTTTTAAGACACACATGGGATAAGATGGGTGGTATATTACCTTAAGCCGCCATCACACGGCACAAAAAAAATCCCAATTCTATTATTATTATGATACTAAAATTCAAATGAGCTAAATTGAAATATCGTGTATGATTGTAAAAAGGATTTGCGTCCGGAAGATTTTAGCGCGATGATTTTTTACAATTTTTAATGTCGCCTTTTGGCGACTGAACAAAACATTTAATAGACTTCAAATGAACTATAGGGATTCTCTACCAGCCAACCCATAAACACATAGTTTGCAGCATAAAAGATTAAAATTGTAAAAAGAAAAAAAAATATTTTAACAAAAATAAACGTTATTCGTACTTACATAGTACACATACATTAGTACATGTACGTATACGTATTTATATAAATATATATACATACACATACATATACTAATAATGCTAATGATAACAAATTACTCATGAAGTAATAACAAATTTCATTAAATGCTTAAGAATCAACCTTTTGAAGGAACATTTACTCACGCACTTTATGTCGACTGTATTGAAAGTATTCGAATTTTTTTTTCTTACAAAACGTTAACCTGATCTAATTGTAAGCGCTACGTCCGCCTATAATGCAATGCAGTGTCGCACAGATTGTTTCTATGTGGCAATACACTGCGCCTGCCACCTGAGACATCAGTTCTTGAGTCTCATTTGCCCAGTCATTACACTAGCTCTCAGTGCCTTAAAGAACAAAACACAGCTATGTCTGCACACTACTACTTCACGGTAGAATAACTAGGACTAGTCCTTCCACCAGTTAATCCACAAGCGCCGGCACTGTTATCTTTTTCTCTTTCATACCATGCCTAATATCATCAACCTTGATTAGAACAGTAGTGATGCTGTGGCCGCAGCAAAACTCGGACTGGTAAGTACTCAGTAGGCTATGTTTGGTTAAAAACATAGAGATTTGCTTATGTACATAGGCTTCCAGAACTTTGAGTAGAAAGGGCAAAATAGATATAGGGAAAATGATTAAGTAGACTAGGATTTGGAACTTCGGGTAGAGGTCTCACAAAATATTCCTTCCAACGGATCGAATACTGACTAGAATCGGGAGAGAAATTAAAGACTTGAGCGATGTCAGTATAAAGTTGTTCGAATATATAGCTAAACATGATCATTCTTATCTTATCCAACAGCCTTGGACATAATATTATAGATAATGCAGACTTCTTATTTCGTCCTGACTCACAGAAGAAAAATAAATACTGGATTGAGAGGAGGTTGCATTGATGCAATAGAATATATAGTTTGAGATCTAATTGTAGGACGCATTGTAGGGCTAGAAGCAAAAAGAAGGTTAGTGACACCAAGAGAGGGACAAGGACCACCAGAATCATGCCAACAGATTTAAGAAATTTTTAAACATCAGCAGGTGAAGAATTAATAATATTATTATGGAGATATCGGCGTTTAGCAGCTCGTGCCATCTGATTGGATCCGTTCCTGGCCGTCCTGATAATAGACCAGTTCTCTTCAGTGCGATGTCTCTTAAATAGAACAAATGCCTGATTACGCCTAGCCATTGCCAACTTTACATTCTCAGTCATGCAGGGGAAATTTTGAGAATTTTGATTGGTTGTTTAGAATAACACCTTTATCGTGAACTGTAGATGCTGCTAGCACAGAGTTAAAGTTTAAATTGAAAGCATCAAACTTAAGCTTGTCGAAATTTATTTTGGAGAAGCTGCGTAAATGCAGTATTAAAGGAATGTGTTTAAAAGATTTAAGCTTCTATGAAGCATATATAAGATCATGACGTGAGACCCCTGAAGCGGAGATTTGACCATAACAAGTGGTTATAATTAGGTCAAGGAGTCATTGCTGTCAAGATTGCGATGAGTTGTCCGTAATTGTAGAATGGAGAAATTGACCGACTCGACGATTGACTGAAGTTTATTAGAACGGGGACATTTTTTTAAAAGGTCAGTGTTGAAGTCACCCATGATCATGCAATGGGGTACAACGTTGACGGCAAGAGTGTCTTGATCCAACTTTCGAATATTAATATTGCATGAATACAGTCAGGTGAAAATGACGCTTAAAGTTCAGAGGAGTTGTTTGGGATACTTTACTATAAGAACTTTTTGATACTCGGAAAAGCTCCGTCCAGTTGTAAATGAGATAAGCTACAATTTATAGAATTATAACATGAATTCAATGAAAGGTCATTATCAGTGTCATCATTAGCGGAATAATATGATTCTATATCAGACATAATTAATATATATACGATATTATCATCATCATCATCATCATCATTTCAGACTATAACTAGTCCACTGCTGAACATAGGCTTCCCCCATAGATTGCACCAAAAGTTTGTAGCTCTCATTTTGGGGGGATTTTGCCATAGTTGCCAAGCTTGGCAGGCGGGTCGGCAACCGCAGTTTATTTATTCCGACGTTCCAGGAAAATGCTGCTGCCCATCTCCTGGTATATTATATCTATCTATATATACGATATTGAAAAATATATAAAGATAATTAATAAATAAATAACAACGAGTAATTTTACGTATAACTATAAATAAAAAAATTATATTAAAAAAATACTACACCATCCGTCAGTTGACTGTTAGATTACACAGCTAATTTAATTAGTTAAAAACATACAATGTAATCAAAAAACATAAAAAAAACTATCGTTTTACAAAACAAATCATAACAAAAACCATATTTAAAAGTAAACATCGAAATAAAGCCATCGTACCTGAAGCCAGTGAAAACTTTAAGACAACTGTTTTCCGATCGCTAAGAAATAACATTGAGACTGGCAAAGTGTTTACAACTATTGCCTAAGATACGAGTAAGTTAAAAAAAACCATTCATTTATTATTATTAGGCACTGTCAGTGTCAGTATGTTGTAAATAGACATGCGCAAAACTTTGCACCTAGAGTAATGTAATCTCAACATATCATATTTATATAATATCACTTTCCCGTACAGGTAACATCAACCTGGCAACATCACACATCCACCGAAACATTGCTCGAGTGATATTTTCACAACATTACGGGCGTGATTATCACTTTGATCCGTACGAACATTACTCGATTAATCATATCACTATAATATGTTAGTAAGGATCTAAGAATTTCACTTGCGTAATGTAATGAAATGTATGTAATAAAATACACGAATTGTTATGTGATAGATATTTTATTTGATTATATTACACATTGGCATTTCTAATGAATTTAAATAAAAAAATATTTACAATTGATTACAAAAATAGATAAAGATGAGCAAATTCAAGTTTTTCACAAAATTAAACGAACTCATAAATCCAAAATTATTTTTAATTACCATTTGGCGCGAAACTATAAAATATCCAGAGAAAAATAGCCTTTAAGTCTTTGTGATACATTAATATAGAAAACAACAATAAAAAAGTGCGAAACACCGGGCTTGCTCATACGCGTAAGTAATATCAGAACAAATGAATTGCGTGATGTTTAGGTCGGTAGTGTGATGAAATGTAAAGCATTACACAGCCGCGTGATATTAGTTGGTAATATTACAAGAATTACCTACCCATCTCTGGTTGTAAAGATGTGTGTCAAATAAACAAGCTTCAAGTATATCTAAATAATATAAATAAGAAAACTAGCAAATTTGTTACAATATTTAAATAAAAACAAAAATTCAGTTTACCAGTTATAAATCTACTAAACAATATATATATATATATTATTATACGAGCAGATTTATAACTGGGGAACAGAAGCTCATTATAGTTATGAAGCATTTAAGCCAAATGAAATGAATAGAACAGTCTATATTCAAAACGTAACGTAAGTGTATCATATTGTGTAGTTTTCTATTGAACAAAATTCGGAAGTAAGATGACAGATTGACAGTAAAAGTTTAATTTTTCATAACATAACATTGAGAAAATATTAAGCACCAACATAAGCGTGTGGTGGCGGCTTAAGAGAATCTACCACCCGCATTTCTCGTCCCGCGTGTGTCGTAAAAGTCGACAGAGGTATGATGAAAACCAGTAAATGGGCAGTAGCATTCTCTTGGAACATCTAAATAAATAACTGCGGTTTCTAACCCGCCTGCCAAGCGTAGCAACTATGGCAAATCTCCCCAGCTAGAGCTATAAACTATGGTCCATCTGTGGGGTGGCCTATGTTTAATTTTAATATACTACATATAACTAGTCTTATATTTAAAACTTTAATCAGAATTGAGTTAAAAAAAAAACAAAATTACAGTAACAAAGTTGTAAATATTAAACATATACAAAAAGTGAAACTAAATTACTAAATTATAATTTGTCACCTGGCATTAATAATAGGAGATAGGAATAATTTAATGCTTGTACATTGAATTGTATTATTTACATTAAGCTCCCTTCAAGTGGTCGGGTGAAGATTTCCACGGAGGAGGAATATATTTCACTAATTGCTAAGTTTCCAATATAAAGCTCTCCATCGTGCACCTGTGTTGCTTCCAAATGCGTTAACGTTTAGAGCGCTTTACATCACCCATGGTCGCGGGAGGCCTGAGGTCACAGACGTCCTAATGTCATTGTTAAGCCGGGGTACCTTCAGATTTTAATTATTTTTAGAGTTTGTTTGCTTGGTTTCTTATTGAATTTTATTAATAATAGGATCCCAAGCC
This sequence comes from Luehdorfia chinensis, assembly GCA_019845155.1. Taxonomy (NCBI): domain Eukaryota; kingdom Metazoa; phylum Arthropoda; class Insecta; order Lepidoptera; family Papilionidae; genus Luehdorfia; species Luehdorfia chinensis. Next base: position 7,912,299 of record JAHVAK010000125.1, read on the forward strand.
GGTGGTAGTACTCAACCATCTTCCCTATTAAAATTAGGATGTTTTTTAATTTCAATAGCCTCGCGAATCATTCTTGGTAGGAATCGGTGTTCTTTTGCAAGGATTTATTGTCTATCAAATCTGATGTAATGGTTGGAGCGATCCAAACATGGTTACAGACTGCAGACAGCAAATATACTAAAGACACGTAGGATTATAAATAGTTTAAATTAAACGCGATAAAATCCGTAATAATAGTTTTATTTAAATCAAAATTTATTTATTTATTTAAGGTTCACCAACAGTTGTTACACTGATACAATTTACATAAACATTGTTGTAAACAAATTTATGTAAGAGCACAACTAATTGTAGGTAAACACCAAATGCACTTTAAAACCAGAAACAAAATTCTACTACAACTAAAATAAATAATCGTAAATTAAAAAAAAATTTGGACTTAATACGATGATTATGAAATTGAACAAGAACTGGCCGTGTTCTATCACTTTGCTGAATACCAATGGGATGGCAGCGCTTAATAGAGGCATCACTAAATTTAAATTACCAAACTTGTGTATGACTACAAATATATCCTGCTCCACATTAACTCCAGGTCCCTCAAATATACCTTTAAAAAGTAGAACCTTCTGCCGTATATCAATTGAATCAATGGTCTTGAAGCACTCCTTTACTTGTTGTTGCAGAAGGTTGAGCATTGAGCCTACAAGCTTTTAAAGGCATAAAATTCTCCTTGAAGTTGTTGTAATGAGCAATTGACTGATCTGGATGCAGCTCTTAGTCTACACTCAAAATCGGCCATCTTCTGGGTCCAGCTAGCCTCTAACTCCTTCTGTATGTTTTCCATATCAGATATAAACGCTGTTATATGCGCAATGATATCCAAGGGATACATAAGTAAAGTGGTTAAATGCAAATGTCTTATATAGGTGTTGTCAAACTATAAGGAGGTGTATATAAGTTAATAAAACTTATTTATATAAACATACTTTTATAAAGTATAAAGAGTTATTACAAACGAATTTAATTTAAATAAAATTTCCGAGCTTGTTAATCAGCTGTTACTTACTTATGTCTCAAGGTGACGAGCGCATTGTGATGCCACACAGAAATGTTCTGGGTGACCCTCCATTTGTTATAGGCAGACGTTGCACTAACCATCAGATGAACGATGTGCTTGTCTTGTGCCTTGTTTCCATAAAAAACCGCTCATAATATTTTCAAAATAAATTACAGTCATTCGTAATAATTAACATAATCTGCTGGGGCTTATGTCCGCGAAGGATAAATTACAATGTTCAGCATCCACTAACTCTTATTTGCTTCCGTAATAATCGTCCAAAAAACTCACAAAATAAAACAGTCCCTCAACTTATTAACTGTAAACAAATTATTTAATGAAAACATATAATTTTACTGTCTGTCGCTTTTATGAAATGTATTCATCTCATTATCATGTAGATGGTCTAAGTTGAGCATTGCGGAGAATAAAGTGATTGTGACTTGCTAATCGTTTTTACAATTACCTTTATTATAGTAAATTACCCTACATAACATTTACCTGGACAACCATTTATGTTGTTAATATTTTTTCAAAATTATCCAATAATATTTTTTTATTCTACAATATAAATAATAAATAAAAATACGCGAAGCCAGTTCAGTTTCGTTGAATTAATTTTATTTCTATAGTTTACTCTATCATTCAAATTAAATTTTAAAATATCATCCAGTCAGAGAATTCTTTCAGATGAATAGACTACATTTTAACTAGGATAGAGAAGGGTAAGATTTCGTAGAATAAGTACTACCTTTACGCCCTGTATTTTTGACACGTTTGAATAATAAAAAAAGGTTTTACGAGTTTTTCGAAGAACCTCATAAGAACGTTTGTTATTTTTGGGATGAAGGCTCTCTTGGCACTACGCCACTGGGAGTAGGACTTCTTTTAGTTAGTAAATTTAAAATATTTTGTATGTTTTATTGATGTACACCATTTTTTTTTGTCAAAGCTAAGAAAAGATGAAAAGCTTATAGATTAATATTTACTAGTGGTCCCCTGGGGGTCGAAATTCGACCGGAAATCATTATTCTTTTAAGTTTGAACGTTATTGACTTTTGAGTAATTATTTATTGGCAACATTTATTTGACTTATGTGTTTGACATTCGCAGTATAAACGTAAACAAACGACATACTATTATTTTTTTCTTTTTCTTTTTTCTTTTTATTAAAAAACGAAGCCCCACAGTAGGATTTTCTCCTGTATCGTGGGTGCGTTTTACAAACATATATTTCACATGCACTACACAACCAGACCCGAAAAGCAACAATTTATGATTTTGCACAAATGTTGCCTCCGGCTGGGAATCGAACCCAGGACCGGTGGCGCAATAGTCAGGTACGCTAACCACTACGCCACGCGGTCGACGCGGTTATATTTATTATATGATTGACATTGTCATTATGAACGTAAATAATGAAATTTTTATTTTATTATATTCTATATATTTGTAACACATATTATATATAAATTTTAGCTTCCTCGCTTTTTGTCCATACAAAATTAGAAATATGCAAAATTACACATTCCTTCGTGCGGGCTAGAAAACTTTGTACATATTTTATATGCTTTAAAATATGTACAAAGTTTTCTATTCACGTATTATGATATAGATTTTATGACAGCCATATAAACTGCTCACCTGGACTTTGATCTGCGTTCGAATTACAGTTAAGGTCATATGTGTATGTACATTATAAGATTTATCATACATACGTAATGTCGTACATACATTACGTATGTATGTCAAATCTTAGTATAAATCATAAGACAAAATTGTTATACAAGATTCAGTGTGTTTTCCGGTGTAACTGAAACTTGTTTCAGATCCTTAGTTTGTTTTTATCACGGAAACGTGAGCGTAATGTGTTTATTCCTAAAAAACCATATCACCATTTGTTTTTAGTTTCATCAGTGTAATTTCTAGTTACAATATTGCTTAAATTACACTGATATAGGTCAATAACTCGATTGACCTGAATTGGTCCTCCAAAAGTGTTGACGTGCACAGCGGTGATGGAAAACATCATATATATCCTTAATAGTACAAAAATAGAACTATACGTTAACAAAATATCAGGAATAAAAAATATTAAAAGGAAATGTGAAGTCCGCCAACGCACTGGATCAGCGTGGTGGAATATTCTCGGCTTCAAATCTTCTTTGAAATGAGAGGTCTGTGCTTAGCAGTAGGAAATTTACCTGTTGTTTTACTTTAGATGAAGAATTACATTTAAATTGTACATACGTGAATACAAGTTTTGTTCAAATATTATACTAGTACTTGTAATTAAAATTTATTACAAGTACTAATTAGCTAAGGGGCTAGGCGTTCGCTTTAAATTTCATAGTACCCGAGTGACCTGGGTTCGATTCCCGTACCACCACTAAAATTGTTAATTGCAATTTTAAGTGTCGATTTACAATTTTTTAATGGAAATGTGAAGTCTGCTAACCGGCATTGGAGCAGCGAAACGGACTCTTCCCGGCTCCAAAACCCTCTCAGAAATGAGAGCAGACCTGTGCTCAGCAGTGGGACATTTATAGGTTGTTACTTTCCTTTTTTTTACTAATTTTACAGTTCTATACTTTTACGTTAATACTCTACTAACTCTCTGTGGATCTCATTATGTCAGTCTTTAATGTCTGTGTCCTGGGATAGTTTCATATATATTAGTGTCTCGAGACTTATTACGCTTAATCCTTGTGGTATTAAATATCAACATCATATATATCAAAGTATTTTGTTCATTATTATTTAAGATAAATACGACTCAACTAACATTTTACATCATCATTATCGTCAGTTGCAGTAATATATTGCTAGAAAATCACCACTTCAATGAACACAATCTTCTTCTTTTGCTTTTATTATGGTATAAAGTGGCGAGACGAGAAAGTCGTTCACACTGTAAGTGCAACGTCTGCTCATAAAAAATGCTGTGTCACCCAGAAGATTTCTATGTCGAACTACACTACGCTCATCACCCTGAGACATTAGTTCTTAACTCTATGTGATGCCTAATGATTACACTAGCTATCAGTTCCCCTAAAACTATGTTCGCACACCAGGGCAGAATAACTGGCACTGCGGTGGTATCCACCTAGACGGATTCCTGCAAAGGTAGCGTATTGCCTGTATATCATGCGAAACTTTTCCAACTTGAGAACGTCAAATGCTATGTGTAAGTTGAAAAATCATAACAGTGTGCCTTAAATCAAAAGAGTTACGCAGTGTTACTGTTTTTACAAATTGCTTTACATGGTCACAACATCGTTACGTTCCTCCCACTGGCGGGAAGAGACACTATCGAGTTTTTCTAGATAAAACGTAAATTTTTAGAGTGCCCCAGTGTTCAGTAGGTTGTCCTAGTGTGATGAGTATACATAAGTTTTTTAAAGTGACGTCAACAACATTCCTTAAAGCATGACTTGACTCTATTATTTATTTTATTTATTTACACTTTAATCTAAGGAATACAATGGGCGGACACCTAGAGGCATTCTCTGCCAGTCAACCCTGGGAGACTAGAAAAATGATGGCAGGTGAAAATATGTAAAATGTGGAGTCTAGTGTGCGAATATAAATATAAAAAACTATTACATAATAATTATATAACAATATAAATAATCAATATACATATTAACAAAAGTAACATAGATAAATACATACATAAAAATAATAAATATAATACACAAATATGTAGTACATGTATAAACAAAATAAGAGGTGAAATTAAAGCATCAGTTTGCTCAAAATTAAACAAAGCGTTAAAATGGTTATTGATTTGCAAACGTTCATTGTCATATCTCTTTGATAACAACTGCCATTGATAATTATAATAATTTGCGCTAAACTCGAGACTTTGAATAATAAAAGCTGCACTACCATTTAAGACTGATCGAAGTGAAATTCATTAATGTCACTATTATTTTTGTGTGATACATAAGTATCTCTTAATTGAAGCCAGTACTGGAAGTCGCCCCTAAAGCAGTAGATTGATTTTTCGCAAAAAAAGAAGCGGTCCTAAATGAAATCCTAGCGACATACATACTTACATACATAAGGTCACGACTGTATCCCATAAGGGGTAGTCAGAGACTGGGCACTCACTGCGAAAACAGATGACTGCCGCAACCCACGTTTCACCAAAACAATATAATGCACTTGGTGTGATAGGTGGTGAGCACATCTCCACCATGCGCTGTTGGGTGCACAGTGAAGTTTAATTCCTTACTCGCCTTTTACGAGATCCATTGGATGAGATGGAGTGGTAGTATTCTTTTATCGAGCCGCCACCACACGGCTAGCTACATGCTAGAAGAAGTAACACACGAATGTGACCGAAGACTGTTACTCACTACTTTTTGGTGATGGCAATTCAGGTAACTGTTAAAACAAGATCGCAATTTCCATGTGTTTCTAGGATTTCCAACTTTTATATCATATCAAACGTATTGCAAAAGTCTGTGTATACTACCCCAATATATACCCCAATATATATATGTATCAATACCCCAGGCAAGGTCGTCAACAAAGCATATAAGATTTGTATATGTTGAATGTTTTGCAACAAAACCATGCAATAAGCTTAATGTTAGTAGGAGATCAGAATTCAAAATAATGAGCTTTTCCTAGATTTTTAAAGGAAAAATGTGCTAAGGCATGTCGAATGTACTGGTGTAAAAAATTCCAGAAGAGCACAGCTGTTACAGAAAATTATTTCTTAAATAAAGAGGAGAATTGTACATATTGTGTTTGATGTCAGACCGAATAATCCGTTCATGAGACATATAAAATGTCCCGAATTGGACTTTTAAATAACTATAAGTGTAGGGATTGTACAGTACGCAGTACAAAGCAGAAATAATATGTGTATTCCTGCGATGATGGATAAAGATAAGTATATGAGCTGTTTATGAAATTTGATATCATATTTTAGATGCCCAAACATGATCTGTAGCCGAAAAATTTTAATTTGTTCAGTTTTCAGATGCAGTTCGGCAATATCAAGATCTGAGCATAGTCAAGAATAGGCTTAATGAATAAGACAGCGGAGACTACTTATGAATGAGAATTGTGTAATCACCGTAGAGAGCCTAGAGGATATAACGTTTTCTTACTTATCTCATTTATCTGCATTGTCTCCGTCAGACAGGTGTCTAACAACTAATGAATATCGTGGGCATAGTAGTGTACTGTGACAATTACATTTGAAAATTTCATAATTAATGGAATAATTTATTACGATTTTAGTCTCCGCGCTTGAATATAATTTTTATAGCAGTATAATAATAAAAAGCTCAATTAAAGTCAGATTACGAAAAGAAGTACCGTATCGTAGTAGTTTTATACGAGTATTGAGCAGAATGAATGAAGTTAAAAGTGTAACTACTTAACGAAACAGTTAACTCGATTAACTGTTTGAATACATTATTAAAATTATACAGAGATACAATTCTATGATATTAGTCGATGCGACGGGAATAGTCAATAATATTTTTTCTCACATCTTATCTGTATATTTTTATTGCTATACAAAAAGTAAATACGTTTCATCTTAATTTTTACGAATAATGTCATGTTGTGTGGTAGTGGCATATATGAATGCATCACCTTGGTAATTTAATATATTAATTGAATAATGAAAGCAAAGTTACATATCCTTTAATCAATGGTTAAATAACCAACTAAAAAAAAACGCACAGACCACTATCTGGGCTTACCTAATGTGTGGGACCATCGTTGGTCAAATGTGGTTATTACGGAAAATCATTCATCAACACGGTAGGTTGTTCATCAACAACATTAATGAGGTTCAAATACAATTGGACACATGACATTATATCATAAAAACCATATGAACATTATTTTGAAGTTATAAATAACGCTACTTGATATTTTATTAATTCTCCTTACTTTTCGTTTTATAACAGTATGCACTATAAACTGTAAACATTTATTCATACAAATTCATGAAATTCAAATCTTGCAGAGATGTACGAATATTTTACCTTAGAGGTTAAGAAAGCTAGATTAAAAGCGTTGGTATTTACTTTACAGATGTTTTCGTATCTCCATGAAGCGGACTGAACGTTTCGCAGTTATTAATAATACGTTTAGTATACTTAAGTTTGCGTCGTCAAGGAATTTCAAATTTTAACATGTTGGTTTTTTTGGATTATAATTAAAATAAAGATAAAATAACTAACGTATTAAGCTACGAGGCAGCGGTTGTACTACGAGTACGTTTCTTACTTACTCGTAGTACTGTTACATTATCACGTATCATGTGAAGATGTCGTAAGTGTCAGAATCAGATTGTATCCATGTCTATTAAATGTTTGTGCTCCCGTATTCTGTCTAAACTCTCCTTCGATGCTATCGGTAATGTTTTTACGGAAAGGTGAAGACACGAGAGTAACTTATGAAGCATTAAATTTATTAGAAATTGTAAGATAATTTTATGGTCGGAAACTGTTCATTATACTCGTATACTCGTACTTGCTTGATTGTAGTAGATAGTTACTAATCTCTAAAAATATAAGTAGCAAAAATGTATGGTCATAACGTTAAGATAACCATTAGAGAATGTATCTAGTACCATGTATTTTTAAAGACATATTGTCAGTGGGCGAATCTAAAAGAAATTAAAAAAAATATGTAAATGAGCGTGTTTTCAATTATATAACTGGTGGTAGGATTCCTACGCAGGAATCCGACTGGGTAGATACCACCCCTGGGCCAGTTATTCTTCCGTGAAGCAGAAGTGTGCAAACATTATTGTGTTTCGGTTTGAAGGGCACTGAAAGCTAGCGTAATTACTGAGCATAAATGAGACTTAATAACTGATATCTTATGGTGTCGGGCGCAGTGTGGTATCACACAGAACAGCTATGGGTGACGCAGTATTTGTTATGGGTAGACGTTTAACTTACCACCAGGCGAACGTTTTACTCGTTCCGTCACTTTTTCCAATAAAAAAATCATCGTATGCGATAATAATCTAAGAAACTGCCAGGAACAAGGGCTTAACGTATCTTATGAAATATATTTTGAAATGTCACCAATGTAACAGTTGAGTATGTTGCATTTTATCAACAGTTTTTTCAGCTTCTTGTGAGTACTAGAAGAACTCGCCCTCTTCGCAGACGATACCTGCCTCTATGTGTCTGGACGTAATTCAGACACTATCACTAAACGCCTCCAATCCGCAGCCCGAACCCGGGAACTGGTTTCGGAAATGGAGGATCGAGGTGAACCCCACCAAAAGTGCATGCATGTACTTTTCACGGCGTATAACGCCACATCTCCCTACCATAGAGTTATTTGATCGTTCAATCCCCTGGAAAAAGACAGTCAAATACTTAGGCGTCCTATTAGACTCGTGACTCAGCTTTGGTCCACATAGTAACTGAGTAAGGAACCGTGCGGCGTTCTTCCTCGGCCGACTACACGCGATATGAAATAAAAATAGTAAAATGTCCCTACGTAATAAAATAACATTATACAAAGCCTGTGTTCGGCCAATTATGACATACGCAAGCCCCGTTTTTGCGCATGCCTCCCCGTGTCAAATTCACCGACTTCTTTCTATTCTACTACAAAATCGATTCATGCGCAAAGTCACGGGATCACCGTGGTTCGTGCGTAATGTTAATATTCACATCAATTTAGGGCTTCCTACCATAGGCCAATATCAAAAGTTGGCCTCCCGCCGATTCTTCGACATACAACCCCCTCGCGTTACACCAAAACTCGACTCGCGGAAAAAGGAGACCGAGGCACGTCCTCGAGGACCCTGACGACGCGACAACTAGAGCCCAAGCGTTCTACTCAGCACGAAACACACACAGCCGGTCCAAGCCGAGGTCCCCTCTCGGGGGCTCTTGAGCCAGTCGTCCATAAATAAAGGTTTCGGCTAAGCGCCCTCAGCGCTCTGCCACCTTTCAATCCAGCGAAGCTGTGAAAGCTTACGGGCTAACAGTGATCATCAGCCTAAAAAAAATGATATCACTCACCGCAGCGTGAATACGCGCCGGGCATTGGGGTGCTAATTAGCATGATCTTATTTTATGGAAATAATGACCGGACAAACACTAAGAACTTGAACAACATAAAAACTAAATGGGCTCATTTCCATTTGTAACTTCCACTATCAGACAAGTCTTTCACTGGTAACCCGGCCTGACTTTCCTCTTGCGAGCAACACCCAACTGGCATACCTGCCTGTGGATGGTGGGCTTATTAGCTCCTTATTTAGGTCTTGGTCTTCCTGAGCCGTGGTCTGTGAGATCCTGAACGACTTAGCCTGGGTATGTAGCTGCTAGCAAGTAGCCAGTAAGTTGTCAATGCCGCTCTGGATAATGGAAACTGCGATGGTGCCGCTCTGGATCGCCTTTAAGACGTCGGTCAGGATCGTGATCGCTGCAGATATTGTTGTAGTGTTATCCGATTCTGGCGACGTCGAAGTCTCGCCTGATTCTGGGGGCGCTGTGGCTTCCGTTACGCATGCCGCTGGGCAAGACGTTGGTGCCACTTTCGTTTTCTTTTTCTTCTTCTTCTTGGGAGCAGTAGCTTACTCTCTCTACTTACTACAGTAGTTCGTCAATGGAGTAATCGTCTTCCGTGGCATATTCTCCGTCCTGCGGAATTGGGCGAAGAATATGCATCTGGGGCGTCCTTGCCGCGCCTGGATTTGCCGGATGTATTCTGGCTCGAACCCCTGGGTTCTGAAAGCTTCTGCGATGTTGTCTGGTGTCGTGTCCAGTGGCAGGCCTCTGATGGCTACCCCTTCGGTCAGCCGTCAGCGAGTACGAGAACCATGCTAGGCCCTCGTCCGGCTCAAGTTTTGGTAGGTGCCTCTGTAGGTACCTATATTCCTCGTCCTACTCCGGGATGAAGCGGATACCTTATCCAAATGGGCGGATGTTTGCGCGTCAGCCAAGGTCCTGCACCGTACAGGCAAAAATATCCCTCACTGAAAAGCCTTTGCTTAGCATTGGGACATCATAAATTCATTAATTTACTTTTATGTCACATTAATTCATATCGGCAGTTCTTTATAATTTCACGTATTATAATGGCGTTGCGGTTGAAAGTAAGAAAAAATACCTTTTTTTTTATTTCATCAAAGTGAGTGATGGTAAGTGTAACGTCTGCCCATAACAAATGCTGTGTCACCCAGAAAATTACTGTGTGACACCAAACTGCGCCCGTCGCCCTGAGACATCAGTTCTTAAGTCTCATATGCCCAGTGATTGCGCTAGTGCACTACTGCTTCGCGGCAGAATAACTGGCCCTGGGGTGGTACCTACCTAGACAGATTCCTGCATAGGAATCCTACCACCAGTAAAATTCAAATGACCTTAAAAAAAACCTATGATTTGTGAGCTGCATAATTGTTGAACTGCATAGACAAGTATCCGATGAAGCTGAAAAAGCCAAAAAGGCTAACAGCATTACATTACATCACCGAAATTATATACTGCATAGACCGTTAAATGGAAAAAGTAATTTTTTAAATATAATAAATTTCTTGTATTACAAAACACAGTTTTTATAACATAACTTAAATTAAGTGTCAGTTAAAACATATCTTTCTTAAATGCTCATCTTTCAGCTACATGCACCATAATGTTAAATTCAAACGAAATTAATGGAAATTATTTCGTGTTGCAATCCCTGAAGTCGACACCACAAATCTTCATTAACAACATCTGGTTTCAACGTGAAATTGTTGAGCGTGTGGATAAGTGAGCTACTGTTGACTATATTTTAAGCGAAATTCAAACATTGATGATCTTTGTCATTTTTATTTTATAGAAATCGCAAAAAATATCAGTTGTATCTTTATTAAAACGTTTACAGAAAAATAGGCAAACAACCTTCAAGGCGCTAGGCATTACATAAAGATAAACACATAATGTAAATCAGGACTAATGTTTTAAAGAGACAGGGAGAATGGTAGTTATTTTGCCAAAGGGAATCTAAATCATGATTTTCAAGGTAAGCTATTTCTAATCTGTCTAATCTTAAAAACGTTCTTATAGCAGATTTTACAGTTTCAGCATTGTTTGATTACAGTAATTGGAACAACTTTTATATCCAGGTTGGCCAAGTTTCGATGCAGTCAAAGGCTTTCGCATAGTCTCCAAATGCACGAAGCAGGGACTGATTATACTTACTTTGTCATCAGTCTGTTAGTCATAATCTGTCACACTGTTGGACGGAGTCATTGGATGATCACTCCTTGAGCTTGCCTCACAACATTTGAAATGTTATGCTGTAAAGGGATCTGATGACACGAGTATAGGAATGAAAAAGCTTAAAATACAACAAAAGAAATGTTACATTGCCGATATGGCTTGAATATTACGTGCAGATGATTGATAACGGTATTAAAATTTTGATATAACATTTACTTTAAACGAACGTCTCTATTTTTGAATTTTGATGTAACAGAATAATACAAAGGCGAATGCAGAGTGCCCCACAGAACTGTTCTGGGTGACAGCAATTGTTACGGTCAAACATTGCACTTGCGATCAGGTGGACGTTTTGGATTAGCAAGCTGAAGTGGCAATGGGCCGGCCATATTGCTCGTAAAACCAATAACCGTTAGGGAAAGTGGCTAAGTCGTACCGGCGAACGCATTGTACAGGACCCCCCCCCCCCACCAGATGGAGCGACGACTTGCACGGTTTTACGGGAAGCCACTAGATGCAGGTTACTCAGGACCATGTTTTGTGGCATCTATGGGATCTATGTTCAACAGTGGACTATGCTAGGTTGAAATGATAATGATGCTGTTGAGCGTTGTGCTCGTCTCGTTACTTTCTGCTATAAAAAAATCAGACCGCAAACGGTAAAAAAGTCATACTGCACTTTTAAATAAAGTTCAAAGTTTACTGAAACTACACTTAGATGTTACGAAGGCAAGGATTTATACGATTCAAGGATACATTCATTACTCGTTTGCATCAGTTCGTCTAAACTTTGAGACGGAGACTAGTGCCTTCAGAAGTTTAAAACACATTATAACTTTGAATACGTTTTTAAGGAGTTAGGTTAACAAACTAATTAAAGAAATTACTATTAAGTTAATGTGAAAACAAACGTTGTTATGACCATGACCAAAATTTAATAAATCATTTTAATTTGTGTAAATATATTTCTATTAACACTTTAATTATCTATTCATATAACGGGTTGTTTCTAAATAATTAAAAAAAAATATGGTTGTAAAATTAGTGGGATGGAGGAGAAGCTTATACAAATATTTTACAATTTCTTATGATTTCTAGGCCAGATTTCAATAAAATTATCTTTATTATACAGCTTGTAGTCTTACTTAAAATAGTCAATCGGTTGAGTAGGTCCAACGTCACAGCTTGAGCTCTCTACGTTATAAATTCTAAGTCATATACAAAGCGGGGGTCATGATTTTCAACTTACTGCAAACTACAGTTACAATTCATGCGAGGTCTAGCTTTAAATATTATACAAGAAACGTTCTGATGGTTATATATCTAATATCAAAGGTTGAAACTGTTTAACTCATCTGCACCCCCAATTCTCTTGAGCCAATCGATTTTTTTTCGATACATACATGCAAATAATAAAACAAGAAGATGAGTAGCGTTTGTACACTGATTTATTTTTAAATATTTTGGATTGGCGGAATTTTTGATAGTCATTAATTTTTGAATATTATGATTTCAGGGAAAGTATCTTTTTTGTACTCGTATTACATACGTATTACTAATATTTTTATTTAAAAACATAACCGAGTTTTTTTTCAATCGGTTGAGTAGATCCTATGACTGTAGAAATATACGTATATACATACAGTCATGCCTTTTTTCCATAAAGGTTAGGCAGATACTACTCTACTTTTCGTACCGAAGGGAAACGACAGGCGTCGGGTGGCCAAGCTAGACGTCGCCATTTTAATAACAGTCAGGAAGGTTAAATTTGTTATTGCGTTTCCACGAGCACTATAGTGACTTGAGTATTGCCTTTTAAGGAGTTATTCTGCACGAATAAAAGCAGTACAATAACCTTAGTCGCCTCTTACGACACCTCGGTAGTAAAGAGGTAGGTGCGCCTATCGGCACTGTAGAACTACTGTAAACATTTCATTTTCACCACTGTTATTCGACAAAGATGGACACTCTCAAAGCTCTCGGAGAATACCAGCGGTAACTAGACACTCGTGGAAATCTGCGTTTCATATTATAGTGGGTGACAACAATCGAAAAACTAATTACTGGTGATACAGTATTCCATCTTAATCATTAAGGACCGAGGAAACAATCTCTTAATTCTTTATCCACGATGGATATTCTATAGATGACAGTAACCATTTAACATAGAAAGGAAAAAGTTAATCATCTTGCCACATAGAGGAAAGAGCTTCCCTTGAAATCGAAAAACCTTGAGGACAGAATAATATCAGCATAAATCCATTTATTAACTACCTATATTTTATTAATTATTCACAATTCCTCCCCAATAGATTGCCACAAAAGTATTTTTTTATTATAGCTCTCATTTTGGGAGATTTTGCCATAGTTCCCACGCTTGGCGGCCGGGTCGGCAACCGCAGTTTATTTATTTAGATGTTCAAGGAACATGCTGCTGCCCATCTTTGGGTTATAATTTTCCCTCTGTAGACTTTTACGATATCCACGGGAAGAAACGGGATGGTAGATTCTCTGGCCGTCACCAACCGTAAGCGGCAATTGGTAATGTGACAATTATTTCATGTTTTGCAAGTTTTTAAACAACGAAATTGTCGTCAATGTTAGCTCAAATCCGTCCCAAAGTAAAATTTCTTAATAAACTAGTTTCGTGAACATCAAGATTTAGCAGCCTTGTGCTGTTCCGAATTCCTAACGTCGTACTTATAACTAAAACCGAATTTATTTCAACAAAAGTTAGTAAGTTTGGGACGACAGGACCTACCTACACGACAAAGCAATGCACGCATCGTTGACCTCAAACACGCTACGCAAAGTTTCTAAATAGCAGAATTTCGTCTAGAAACATTTTATTGGCTACGTCGTATTGGGACTTGAAAAATATATACCTAATAGTAAAAATAAAAATGACTTATTGAATTAAAAATATAATTAATTAAAAAGAAATTAAAGTCGATAATGAAAAAGTTTATGACAGAGCTAAATACTCTTAAGATACGCTTTCATAAACTGAGCTTAACTATATGTTAAGTCGAAATCCCAACCATAACTATAAAAACTACCACTTTTATCTAGATTTTACACGGATCTAGATGTACATAGTCTACGGATCTATAAATATCTATCTCAATTGTCCTCCGATCGTTTATTCTAAATTTATTTATACTTAAATTTTGAGAAATTTATTCTAAAAGAAAAATATTTGATACCGAATTAGAGAAAATTATTAACAAATAAATAAATGTACTTAAACGGTACAGTTACGACTTTTTTCCATATAAGGGGTAGGCAGAGGCGACTCATGTATTCGTAATCGTCTATTGGGGAGAATAGGAATCTCTCTAGGAATCTTGGGTTTGGTGCTGGATCAAGCATGGCAATGGCGCAGCCGGCAGATCCTCTTCACTTCATAAACACTTCACACAAGTCCTTTGAAGCTGCTTCCTTTTACACTCACTAAAGTTTGAACACGAAGACATCACAAATAATAAAAAAAATTACGCGCATCCCGTGCAAGCTTATATGTAGTTCAAGCGGCCATCTTGCGAGACTAGCCCGGGGCTACAGCCGGAGCTAATAACTGTGCCTAAAAAGGGGAAGATATGGCTGTGGTCAAAGTAAACAAAGAGGTTATTTAATCATCATTATAATTTTGGCTGTAACACTTGACGGTAATGATTATTTTTGGAGATATACTTACTCTTTTTTGGACTGTATCTTTAGTACAGTACTAGTCTTTATGATTTTTGATCACGACAAGGTGTTCCTGTAAAGCATTGAGTAGCTCTTAATTGCATACAATATATATTACAATGTTGTATTCGCAAGCGCGAACATAGTGGAGCTCGCGCTCCTTTTGTTTTCCATATCCATTTGATATACTGAGCAATGCAATCTTAAAATAGCTCGAATGCGTTGCCAGAACCACTGACCAACCAAGACCCGTAAAGTGACTAATTGGTTTTTTTTTTATTTCATAAAAGTGACGGAACGAGCAAAACGTTCACTTGATGGTAAGTGTAACGTCTGCCCATAACAAATGCTGTGTAACCCAGAAAATTAATGTGTGACACCACACTGCGCCCGTCACCCTGAGACATCAGTTCTTAAGTCTCATATGCCCAGTGATTACGCTAGCTCACAGTACCCTTCAAACCGAAACACTGTTATGTTTGCACACTACTGCTTCACGACAGAATAAGCCCTGGGGTGGTACCTAATAAAGGATACGAGGGCGACACTTATAGTTTTTAGAACTGACTACTTTTAAAGAATATAATAAAAAAATAAATTTAAATTTTGAAAATAGAACTCTTCGCTAATATTATTGAGTACTAATTTCATTCATTTGTCATTTGTTTTACAATTTGGCGGCAAATTGAAATTTGTCTGTGTCACGCCGATATGAATTAAACGCGAGAAAATTTTCGTACTATGATTTTTATGACTTTCGGTGTTATTTAAGTCAACAAGAATGTTATGACAGACTTCGATTGGCCTTTCCTTTTCGGGCCACTGTTTATAACTAGTTTAATGAGTTTAAGTGTGGTAGCACCAATCTCAACGATGCTCTGCGTGAGGGACGGCTTTCTACGGCGACGACTGATCTTCAGTCAACATCAGTGTTGAGCGGTGTATGATAGAGACTGATCCAAGAGTAACCTATCAGCAGATTCGGACAAGCTTAGGCATCGGTATGAGTCAAGCGCAGAAAATCCTCCACAAACATTTAGCCGTTAGGAAGCTTTGTGCCCGGTGGATAGCTCATTATTTGACCGTGGCCCAAAAACTCCGTCGTGTTGATTGGTGCCGTGAAATGATACAAAGATTTAACGGAGGTGACTCAAAAGCTGTGTCTTCGACATATTTTCTGGTAACGAAAGCTAGATTTATTGCTATGATCCGGAAACCAAAAGACAATCTGCTCAGTGGGTGTTTCTTTCCAAGGAGTTGCCAACTAAATTGAAGAGAGGTCGAATTGTAGGAAAAAAGATGGTGGCCTCATTCTTCGAAAGGACCGGTCATTATGCGACAATTGTTTTAAAAGATCAAAATTCAGTTACTGCAGAGTGGTATACTAACAAATGTTTGCCACTTGTCTTGTAATAAGTTCGAGAGAAACGACCTCGCAGTAGGATCCTTCTTCACCACGACAACGCCTCCTCGCACACCGCCGGACGAACGATCGACTATTTGGCGTCGTCAGACGTGGAATTGCTGGGTCACCCGCCACATAGCCCCGACCTTGCACCTTGCATTTTTATTTATTCCCGAAAATAAAAGAAAAAGTTCGAGGAAAACATTTTATGGACACCAAGGAAACAGTGTCTGCGTTCCAGAAGGCCATCGAAGAGACCCCTAAGGACGAGTGTTCAAAGTGCTTTTCTCGGTGGCTCTATCGAATGCAGCGATGTATTGATGTGAATGGAAACTATTTTGAAAAGATATAATAAAAATAATAAAGGAGCGTTGGTGTAGATTTCTGAATTACACGGTCGTTACCTTGTGAACAAGTGCCTAATTATTCAAAAGTTACACAACTGTTCTATGTCGTCGGAATAGTCACATCAAAACAATGCATGGTGGAATAACCTCGAACACGCAAAGCAAACTTCTTGGCTGTTGATTAATGACGTAATATATTCATTTTAAGTTTTTGAGTATGGATATATTACGTCAGGTCCAAATCCATTATTCTTCCAACCTTATCGCTTAGGAGTTACAGCAGAATAAGAAGGCGGACACGTCCAATTTGTACAACAACGTGTATTTACGAGTACGTGGAGTACTAAGAAATGAAGACATTTATTGACACAGCAGAAAAAGGCTAAACACCTAAAAACCAAACACACACTAATAAAAGATAATATAAAAATAAAAACTAAAAAGAAATGCCGTGTGGTGGCGGCTTATGAAATGAAATGAAATGAATCCTTTATTTTTCGATGTAAGAAATATACATTTCGTTTGTCAAACGTCATTTCTTTACAATCTACCGCCGTTTCGTAATGAGGTTCCTCTGACGGTGAAGAAACAGCCGAAAGAAACTCGGTAGGTATTTTCTTTTATTGTTAATATACTTTTTATCTTTGTCAAAATACATTATAAACAAATTTAAAAAGTATAGTCTCCAGGAAAACCAAAGCACACTCCATGTTCAAATTTAGTTTTTTAGATAAGATTAATTTAAATAAAATATAAGTATATAGTAAATTCGAGCAGTCCATCCTCCACCAAGCACTGTATACAAATATGACGCAAGTGGCAGACATTTTAAGGAAATCTACCACCCCATCTCAATTCGTGAGTATCGTAAAAATCGACAAAGGAATAATTAAAACCAGAAGATGGGCAGCACCATCTTCCTAGAACATCTGAATAAATAAAGCATGGCAATCTATCTAGTGTAATTACTGGGCATATGGGGCTTGAGAATTGATGTCTCAGGGAGACGAGCGTAGTGCCAGAAAATGTTCCACAGAAATTTTCTGGCTAACACCATTTGTAATGGGCAGACGCTGCACTACACAACGATTTGCAAGACTCGTTAGTTTCTTCCATAAAATAAGCGTCGGATTCCCGTAGATTTCACAGTACGTGTCTAACTTGAGTTTAATATTGCGCCGATACAACTAAAGCTAAGCACTGACATGCGACATCTGCGGCAGTAAAGATAAACATATCGGAGTGACTGACCAAAGGCGGAGAGTCAATAGGATAAAGATATTTATTTATTTATTTATATAACTTTTTATACAGGAAGTATAAAGGCGGACTTAATGCCTGTGGCATTCTTTACCAGTCAACCTTAAGGGTGGTGCAGAGATAGAAAGAGGTAGTTGCGGGTAAATAATATATAATATATAAGGGTAATATATACATATATAACATAAAACAGAATAGTAAATATATAAATAAATACATATAAATAAATAATAAAAAGTGTAGATAAACTATTACTCAGATGATTCTGCCTACTTATTTTGAAGCAGTTCCCGAACTTTAAATTTGAAGCAGCAACGATTATTAGCGTCGTTCTGGCGAGCTGATATGGGCGTTATCATCAGAGAAGAATATATTATGACGACCGTGAGGCCTGGTTGTCAGAATATGTAACTACTATCCCGCACGTACTGGGTTCGCATCCCAGTTAACATATGCAAAAACAAATTTTTCGAGTCTGTTTGAGTTTTTTCCGTATCTCTGAAACTTCTGACCTACCTCCTACCATATGTCATGAGCGTCATATCGGGCGCGGGAAGTTTTGGAGGAGTGAGTGCTTTTGTGTTTATGAGTACATTTGTGGCACTATAATATCTCCTGCGCAGAATATTATATATACATGTATATATTATATTGCTGTCATATAATAATAATTAAATAACCAAAAGTATCGGCAACTGGCTTGTATGAAAACGATAAAAAAAGTAGAAGTGAAAAACGTGTGCAATGATCGCAGCAATTGGAAAGATGTGGTCTCTGCCTACCCCAATGCGAAGTAAGCGTGACTGTATGTATGCATGTATATAAAATCATCATGTATTATACTTACAGAACACATAAGCTCTTTAGGATTCCCCCGCCTTCCCGTATCCAACAGTCAGTCGTAGGTGAAAAGATTGAAGGAACGTTATGTTTCAATCGATCTGCCGGCAAGAAGGTGTAAGTTTTAATGGGTCACATTGACCATTAACTATCAGACCATAGTCTTCTTCATCACGCTGCATCAATATTACACCTTCGCATTTAGGATGACGAGTGTTGTATAGTAATGATTTCATATACCCTGACAAAAATAATCAAGAGGCATCATTCAATACGATTTGCAATGCCTGCTTGTCTCCTATAATAGAGACTAAGAAGCCAGCCTAAAATAGAGACAGCTTGGATAAATTTGCCGTACGTACGTAGGTACTATCAGCTATCAGTGGTTACCCCTAAGCAATAACGAATGATATTTTCTTTCTTAACGCTTAAACTGACCGGTTATTCCTAAGGTTAAAGAACAGAGTGTTTTTTTATAGAAGGGGGGGGGGGGGCAAACGAGCAAGCTGATCACCTGATGTTAAGCGATCGCCGCTGCCCTTTGAAAAAGGAATAGACTCTTTTCTTGAAGGTCCCTAAGTCATATCGGTCCGGAAAAACCGCTGGCGGCTGCAAGTTCCACAAAGTCGTCGGGCGTGGAAGAAAATTCCTCGAAAAGCGCACAGTTGTGGAATGCTAACCATCAAGGGAATGTGTATGGAATTTAGTACTGTGCCGCGATGTACGATGGTGAAACTCAGCAGCTGGAATGATTCCGAACAACTCCTCTGAGCACTCCCCATAGTAAATACGATAAAAAGCCGCTCTTCGCTGGACGCGGTCAAATCGAAGGAGCTGGCACTAAGGTGCCCCCGCCCAAAGATGAGAACAGTATTCCATGTGTCGCCGAACTTGCGCCTTGTAAAGTTGCAAGCGGTGGGCCGGCATGAAATACTGTCCCGCTCTACTGAGCACGCCGAGCTTTTTTGAAGCCAATTTGGCCTTTCCTTCCAGATGACCACGGAACTGAACTTCACTCGATATCCGTCTCGTCAACGCCAAGGATTCCGATACTAGCTGAGCAACAAGGGGAGTGCTCTCAAAGTGAGGAGACACCACGACGGGTTTCTTTTTTGCGGTAAACGCGCAAACGTATGTCTTCTTGGATGTGAAATAGACTAAATTTAGTCTGCCCCAGTCCGAGATTTTGTCTACAAAATCTGGACTTCAGACACAAGTTTGTTCCGGTACTCGTCGACGTGTTCCCGACAAATATTGCCGCGGCCGGTGTACAAGGCATCACCAGTGCTGTCGTCTGCATAGCAATGAATGTGAGAGTTCTCTGTCCCTTGATAAAAAAAATGATATGCCACCCTGCCAGACTCCAGCTACCTATCGTTACAATGCTTAATGAATATTTGAATGATTATTCATTGAATTTGTGTGATAAATTTTGTCGTTCAACATCCACTAGTCAACCTCTTCAAAGGTAATGCTATCTCTATCCTTATCTTTATTTTATAACCTTTGGTATTGCAGTCAAACTAATACTAATTAAAATAAATTTAAATCTTCTTACTACAATTAATATTTCTGCTTTGCTTACATATTTTACTCACAATTTAAACTCGATAGTTCTCTTATACTGTCGTCAATTTCATTTAAATTCTTTTAAATTCTTCTAAATGATAAATTTGAAATTACTTTTACAAATTCGTTTTAAATTACTAGTTTCATTTTAATTACCAGTTTTGTTATCGAAACATCTGCCAAGTTTCATTGTAGTTCATTTTTCAGTGCAATTATTTGATGCGAAGAGCATGTAAATATTTAAGTTGTTACTACGAAAATTAAAGTTGTTTCATATTCAGCTTTATCTCCGTGCCGTATTCCAGTGTGTTTTGATGTTATTTTTTATGTATAGGATGTGATATGATGTTCTAGTTATTACATTTTTAAAGTAATCCACTTATTGTTTAAATAAAACTATATGAAGTTCATGTTTCATTAATTTGAATTTATTTTAAATTTCTTGTTCAATTGTAATCACCAGTTTTATTTTACAACGTTCTACCAAGTTTCACTGTAGTTTATATGTCAATGAACTCATTTGATGCGAACATGCTGCATGTGAATATTTACCTTGCTATTACGAAAATTAAAATTGTTTCACATTCTGCTTTATCTCCGTGCCGTACGTATTCCAGTGTGTTTTGATGTTATATTTTATTTATATGTTGTGACATGGTGTTATATTATACTTATTATAATTTCAATGTAATTACTCCTAATTTTTAAATTAATTTAAAGCATTGATAAAAATAAAATCCAAAAAAAGTGTAACAATATCTATACAAAATGTAGCTAGAAGCTCTGTGCTTTTTCCAAATCTTCCAATTTTATTACAAACGTATTAATAGTCGAAATAAAATTGTAGGATTTTTATTTCAGTATAGAATTCCTTGAACTTTATCAGAACATAATTTCTTGATATCCATTCTCCTAATATTTAATAAAAAACCTTTCGCCCAAAAAATTCTTTACTGTCGCCGCTTTTTACTGGTATTTTCCCCAGTAAGTCTGTTTTAAATTACCGAACAGAAAATAGTCCATGCCTGAACTACAGGGACAATTTTTTATTTCCCTTAACCGATTTCAGTTGAATATAGCCTTAAAAGTCATGCCGTGGTAACTGGTGCATTGCATAGTAAAAACAACCAGTTAAAAGTTTAAGCCATTTTTTTAACTATTGGTTTTTTTTTTGGTAAATTTAATTTTTTTAGTAATGTATACATATTAATAGTGGTTCAAATTTATGTATCCACACGAAAGAAATTGCAAGCTCAGCCATTATTTCAACTACCGAAATAAACCGGCTTTTTGAAGTATGTATTATTTTCCCTGTTATTATTTATATAAATTGTTGTTTCATATTTACTTTGTAATAAAAAGCATTAGGTGTTTCCAAAGGGACTAACCTGACCCTGCCTACGACGTAATTTTTATACGGAACAGCATATTCATTCAAGAAACCTTTAATTATTGCTGCGAAATATGTGTGCATGCCAAAAACTGTCATAAGTAAAAATTTATTAGGTGAAATAAGGGGATTTTATCATGAAATTATATCCTTACTATTTTAGTTTTATGGATCGTAAACACGCGTTGTTGGTAAAAATGTTTTTCAAATGATTGTTACTTTATCATTTCAGACGATTCGCCGATAGGTGTCCGGCATAGTAGAATAGCCCCTACCTCTTTCCTACTGAGGTGTCCTAAGAGACTAAGATATTGTAAGGACAGCGTTTATTCGTGCAGAATAATACCATAATATGCAATGCTGTCACTATACTACTCGTAAAAACGCAATGTGGAGTTAGAATTTGACTCGCCAAAATGGCGGTTTCCCACCTGTCACGTAAGATTTACTACAGAAAACACTTAACGTTTAAGAGAAACATAACTTTTTTCACATTTTCTTTATAATTCTTATAATACTACTGGCTACCAAAATTTACTTTCCCGATTTTTCTATTTTAATCTACATTGCATATATGTCATTTATGACTGTGTAAAGGTCTGGAAAGCCACATTATAACTCCTTTTCTTACTTTTCGATTTATAACGTAATTTCTACTTTTACTCTATATACCAGATATCATGACGAATTTTCATAAGATGTGATGATGATATTTAAGTTCCTAGTATATTTTGAGAGAGGATGAGAGGAATATAAAAGCAGGTAGATATAAATATCATGAATGACGAAGTGACAAATAAAAACAGTTTGTATACTATACATTACAATTATATTCATCGGTAGACTGTAGTTAATGGGTGTATTGTAATTGTTATCTAATAGTATTTTTTTTTCATCCGCGCTTAATTAGATTCAATACTCTTGCATGTATATTTGTATAAAAAACATGCAATCAATGCAAAAGCTACGCAATTTGGGCATTAAGCAATTTGGTCTGAAAAATTTAAACGGCCTTTTCATCTACATTTTAATAATAAACTGTAAAACTAACACAATGAAAAATATTTCACTGTTTGGTTGAGCGAGCACCTGGGAGTTTTAAAAGGTGCTCACTCAATACTCGTCCACGCGGAAAGTGATAAAGCTGCTCTGATAAAATAATGCTAGAAAAGAGTATTTGCAAAATGTTAAGTAAATATGAAAAGAATTCTTATGCTTCATCATTTCAACTGTTGTTTAAGGTTACTTAGAATTATAGTCTGTATCGTAAGTATTTTAGTTGTATTCAGACTTTTTTGTTTTCAATCTACCTACCTGTGGGACTAAGGTTCAAATCGCAATCAATTACTTGCGTTTAAACAAAAAGCCTACCTATTGTAAAATTACCGCTGATAAATTACGGCCATTGTTATCTTAGATCCACTACTACTTTGGCTGTTACTGGGTTGCAGGGGCTTTTTTTTTCTACTTTAGCCTTCTGATTTTTGAGTTTAACAAGACTACCATGACGTTTACTTTTATTGAATACAAACCTGCGAACGTTTGAATATACGAGCGTTCAATTGCAAACTGTTGGTAGGATACCTATGCAGGCATGAAGCAGCAGTGTGCAAACATTACTACGTTACAGTCTGAATGGAACTGACGGCTTGTGTCTTGTTTTTTGGGCATATAAGACTTAAGAACTGATGTCTCAGAGGGACGGGTGCAGAGTAGAGCCACACAGAAATGTCCTGGGTGAGACAGCATTTGTTACGGGTAGATGATGGACTTACCATCAGGTGAAAATTTTCATCTCGTAACTTTCTCATATAAAAAACGAGAAGGTGGGGAATAATTAACTCTGATCTGGGGATGATTAAACCAAAATTTAAATTTATTAAAGAAGGTCTTGGTAACGCATCTTCGATCGATTCATCTGTTTCGGATTTTTACAAATATATTAACTATCCAATAAAATTCAGAAATTTTGCAGACCGCCCCGCGTTACCCTAGGCGCTTACGTTGTTGCCACATCACAGTTCTCTCGGGAATTCACTGAAATCTCCGCGATCAAAGTGAGTAGATTCTCTAACAATGTTACAGCTTTACGCTGTTGGTAATCGGCCCAAAATGGATTATCTTTGATCTCATGAAAACAAAAGTCATAAGAACTTACGTAGCGCGATAGTGAATACTTGTAACATTGTGTTGGCAAATGGTATACGAGTTTAAGAAACTGAAAGACAATTTCATAACACAGAACTGAGGAACAACTGCAGATTTATTTCATAGTAGCTGTGCTCCGAAGTTACAATAAGCTGAACACATGATTACGTCGTACGGCTAGGTACCTCGCTAACCTAAGCATTCACAGTTTGGACTATTCACATCTAATCGTCGACAGATGGATAATAAAAACCAGGAGATGGGCAGCTGCTTCTTATTGAAACATCTGAATAAATAAACTGCAGTTGAGAACCCGCCTGCCAAGCGTAGCAACTATGGCAAAATCCTCCAAAAATTAGAGTTACAAACTTTTGTGGCAAGCTTTGGGGGAGACTTATGTTTAGCAGTGGGCTAGAGATAAGCTGAAATGATGATGATGAATTGTTTTGAGGAAAAAAAAACATAAATTGAAAACGATAATTTGAAGTTTTGTTCTTGACGTAACATGAAGCACTCTTTTCTTACATATGTTCATCGGAACGCTGCGACAGGAGTTCGAGAGCTTGCCAACCAGCATTTGAGCAGCGTGGTGTACTCTTCTCGGCTCTAAAACCCTCTCAGAAATTAGAGGAGGCCTCTACTGAGCGCAGTGGGACACATTTACCGCGTGCAAACATACAAGCCCTTAAGATGAATTATATAAGTTAGATAAGGTTTTGCATTTTGAATTTAAATCTCTTACTATTAAGCACTGGAGATAAACCAATTATATTCGCTGATAGTCGATTCGCATCATTAATACCACTGCCATAAGCTAATATTTGTACAACGATCGTTGCTTACAGAACGCTTGATCAGCGCAGTCTGCGTCTAGGGGAAGTAAAATATTGACGCCCGCTGTATGATAGTTTGAGACAAATAGAATGAAATTTAGTGGAAAGGGAGTTTAGGGGAAAAAATAAAATTAAAAATTCACATTGCGAATAAATAATAAAAGCTAAACCGATAGTATGTACATGCACCATATCACTCCATTATAATAAAGGAATGTCATCCATTATAATAAAGGAATGAAATTGAATTTGCTAAGATCCGCATGTAAATTTAAAAATCCGCATGCAAATGCAAAAACTAGGTAATCCTAGTTTTTGAAGAATAATCTAGGTAATCCAAATATTTCAGTATGTATTGCCCAGTGGTAGTGTTGTAGTCGTAGGAGGACATCTGGTGACGATTCCTGGTGGCGGTAGGAGTTTGTTTGTGCATGCTATTGAGGGAGGGCGGACGGTGCTCTTCAAAGACTAGGTAATACACACCATTTTAAAATTTGTATGTGGAGCCTGGCAAATAACTTTCTTTCCTATATCACTGTTTCATAGATCATATAATACCTTCAACTTTAACAGGTTTTTAAGTAATGATTTCTTATATAAAATGTTTACAAATTTTATCGCCATGTTAACTATTTATAATCCGATGTATTGAGCCTTTTTTTTATGTTAGAGGAGGCAAACGAGCAAGCGGCTCACCTGATGGTAAGTGATCACCGCCGCCCATGAACATCTACAATACCCGAGGAATAGCAGATGCGTTGCCGGCCTTTGAGGAAGGAATAGGCTCTTTTCTTGAAGGTCCCTAAGTCGTATCGGTCCGGAAAAACCGCTGGCTGCAGCAGATTCCATATGGTGCTTGTGCGGGGCAGAAAATTGCGCGAAAAACGCACTGTGCTGGAATGCCAACCATAAAGGTGGTGACGATGGAATTTCGCGCTATGCGTGCTGTATTGAGTATATATTATTATTATATTATCCTACTGAGGACTAAGTTGACGAACGGATTAACAATAAACGATCCACCGTTGTTGTACCTATGTTCAGCAGTGGACTTGTGATAGGTTGAATACCATGACGAATATAATAAAATGAAATTATTAAACAAGTTTTCAGGTTTTATAGAAAAAGGCAAGTAATACCAAGTCCATATGCATTGCTGTAATTTTACCAAAATTTAATTTCATATCTGGTAAGTGATCCAAAAACCACGAAATGACCTGGTTTTGCCGAACTAAATTTTTTTCTTTTAAAACCGATGTATCGTGGGAGCGTTTTACAAACATTTCTCAGACACAGAACAATCAGACCCGAATTTGTATTTTTATACAATGTTCACCCCGGCTTGGATTTGAATCCAGGATCCGCTGCGTACAAGTCAGATACTCGTACCACTAGGCCACGCGGTCATAGGATGTTGGGAGACATTAGTTAAAAAAGTTTCACGAAAGAAATCTATTCCCTCAGATCTGCATTCAAGAATTTTAGAGGAATAACTAAGCGTATAATTGCTGACTCAGTTTTAAACTCAAAGAATATTCGCTCTCCGTGCTTAATTTGAGATTTCCTGGGTAAATATTTAATTAGGTAACTAGTCTATCGCTACTTTAGGTTCTCATGGTTTCAATTTAATTGCAACTTTCTTTAAGATACATTTTATCGATCCGTCACTGCCTGAAATAAGTATGGCCGTGGGATTTGAATGTAGAATACGTGACAATATTTTTTTAAGAAGCAAGGTTATTTTTCTTGAGAAACCAGAGTCATCAAACATAGTCTATAACATTTATAATATTCCATAATTCTGACGAGCTCTCGGTGTTCTTTATATGCACGTACAAACAAAAAAAAAAATACGTTAAAAGTTCGCAATAGACTAAAAAATTATTTAATGAATATTTAACATTATGTAGGATAGATGACGTTAATAGTCAACATTTGTTGACACTTTGATACTTGCAACAAATGCTGTGTCACCCAGAACATTTCTTTGTGGTGTAATACTGCGCCCGTCGCCCTAAGACTTAAGTTCTTTCGTCACATAGACAATAAGTACGCTACAACAATACCCTTCACACCGGAACATAGTAATGTTTGCGCACTAAGCGGATTGCAGCATAGAAATCCTACCACATGTAAGTAAATAGGTCAGTATTTATATAAAATACAAATTTCGTTATTATTATGTTGAATCCTCTTTTCTAGCAAGTTGTCGTAAGAGTTGCCTTTATACGTGCAGAATAACACCATAATATGCAATGCTGTCACTATACTGCTCGTGAGAACGCAATGGGGAGTAAGTTTTTTTTGACGACAACAGCGACGTGGTTAGCCACCCGTCTCAACTCGTTTCCTGTACGTTAGCTATCTTGTAAACAAACCACTGCTGGATATGGGGTTTCCAATCGCTTGCGCAATCGCGGGAATTGGCAATCGCTGCATCTGACTCATCATAGGCTCCATTACCGATGCTCCATATTTGAGATGGAGCCATTCCTGGCGGTTTTAAATACACCGACTTCTATGCCGCAGATCCTGGGTTCGAAATTTGGATTTGATTTACAAATGTATAAAACACAAATTGTTGATTTTCGGGTCTGGTTGTGTTTTAAATATAAAATATATATCTATATAGATAGACACAACAGAATGTAGAACAACATAAATTTACGGGTCTCATTTTCATCCAAACATGGTAACATATCGCATTTTGACTGAATTAGAAATACAGAGTCGAGCACTGAAGAGATAATTCGTTGATATCTCACAGTGAAATTCATGGCATCCTAAACACGAACGTGAACAATAAATTTTTGAGAGGGTATTTTAATTAAAAATTAATGTAAAATTTAGACTCAAAATAAATATTGATAAATTCTTTATAAACAGTTATCATTTATTCCTCATTTATAATCGGTATTTAGATTAAGGTATCGGTGTTTAAAATCGACGGTAGTCATTTTTTGGTATTGTTTCACTAAATCATCAATGAATTTCAGTAAAAAATGTTGTTCAATTTTAAAATTTTAATCGTATCTTCAGTAGACAGTATCCCGAGGAGTTATTCAGATTAATTCCTGCTGCTGAATTTCACAAACGTACTATGCGGCACAGCACGAAATTTCATCAGCACTACCTGGATGACTGGCATTCCACTGTTGTGAGCTTTGCCAGAAATTTTCTGCCACACACTACATCTGTTGGCGCCAGCGGTTTTCCTGACCGACTTAAGGAACTTCAAGATAAGCGCCTATTCCTTCCTCAAAGACCGGCAAAGTATCCGCATTCCTGTGGTATTGCGGATCATGGGCGGCGATAATTATGTACCATCAGGTCGAAGTCGCTTCCAAGATTGCCTCCTCTTTTCAAGTTGGCAAAATTTTCATTATCACTAAGTCATTCCTATAGATTGGTAGTCGCAGTGCCGAATGTCCCTCACTCTTGATCCTGCTTCCAACCGGTTTTTGTATAGGCAGGTCTAGCATATCTTAGATAGTTATACTGCCACCTGGCAATGGATTACCTTCAACATAATTTCAGTCTGTCAAGTTGTGTTCAAGTCCACAGCTGAATACAGAACTCCTCCATAGATTCCGACTATAAACGGTCCTGAGCCACCTACATCCATCAACTTCCCGCAAAACCGTGAAAGTCATCGCTTTATCTAGAGGGAGTCGCCCAGTTAGCTTAGTCTAAATAAAAAAAGCAATAACATTTCAACGTCTTTTTCATCATTTTCACACCTTAATGTTTTGTTGTAATTGGTGAGTTTTTGTTTAAACTTATTAGTTTAGTATTATCCTTATTGAAAGGGATAATAAGAACAGTTGAAACACGGCGCTGTTTAATTTTTGGTTAATCGCCATTAAAGTCACGAAGTTATGCGCATCAACTTCCCGTTTGCAAATAACGCGTTTTCAAATTAAATTTCACAGGAAACGGAAATGTTGGTTAAAGATATCTGAAAGCTTTGTGTATCCAACATTAGGAATAGTAACTTTATTCAGTAACTATCTTTTATAATAACTAAAAATATATAAACAATCCATAAGAAAATTCGAACCATTAGAAATGAACTGTGATAACGTACTATATGCTGTTAAGAATTTTTGGGCATGTTTCACTGATGAAAAATCTTTGAGGTAACATCTTTTTTTTTCTATTGGATGAATTGATGAAACGAGCAAAACGTTCACCTGATGGTAAACGCAACGTCTGCCCATAACAAATGCAATGTCACCCAGAAAAATTCCGCGTGACACCACAATGCGCCCATCACCCTGAGACATAAGTTCTTAAGTCTCATTATGCCCAGTGATTACGCTAGTTCTCAGTGCCCTTCAAACCGAAACACAGTAATGTTTGCACACTACTGCTTCACGGCAGAATAACTGGCCCTGGGGTGATACCTACCTAGACGGATTTCTGCATAGGAATCCTACCACCAGTAAAACGAAAACATGTTAGAATAGTCCCTTACTGCCGATTATTGACTATACTGATACGTGTTGTCCAGACTTTGGTTTTATAGGAGACAGAGAAGACACTGGCAAAACCCATAACAAATGTCGTGTCACTCAGAACATTTTTGTGAAGAACTACACTGCGCCGTTCTCCTCACCTCAGACATCTGTTAGTGTGTATGGATAAGGGTCTGCAAGTCCTAAGCTGATCACACAACTTTTTATAGACTCTGACCCTTTCCACACCTTGCCTTACCTTATCTTTTACGGTTGAATTCGATTCCCAGAAGAGAAATATTGTTATATAAAATAATA
The DNA here is from genome assembly GCA_019845155.1 of Luehdorfia chinensis. Classification (NCBI taxonomy): domain Eukaryota; kingdom Metazoa; phylum Arthropoda; class Insecta; order Lepidoptera; family Papilionidae; genus Luehdorfia; species Luehdorfia chinensis. The sequence goes on from JAHVAK010000125.1 coordinate 7,941,827, forward strand.
TAGGTATATACACAATTGTCACTTATTATCAACAAACGCGCGGTTAATTTTTAGTCGCTGCCAACGGCGTGTATACGTGTGAACTTAAAAAATTTAAATGAAAAAACGGTTTCCTTTCGAATGAGCAACCATAATGTTTATTAGAATATTAGGAAAGTACTGCTATTAAAACGAAACTAAGTAGAAAAAAGGCGAATGTTAGAAAATAAATTGCAATTAGGCTAAGTGTAAAAATTCATTAACGTATAAGGTTCGTCGTAAACATATAAATCTCGCGCTTAATTTCGTCAATATAATCAAATGTAGGTACTAGCCTAATTTTATCTGAGGTTTAAACAACGATACAGCGTGAAGTTTAACATTGCCAACATCCGCAATTTTTTTTTAGACAAGCATTAATAAAAACAGAATTAGGTACAATTATTTTTATTTTATTTTTTGGGATGCGGGCTCGTAAATGTAACTAACGAAGTTCGTAGCGTAAAACAAAATAAAAAATAGTAAAGTGAAAAATTTTAATATCATTTTTCCGCAAATGCATACAGGTTATCCCAATGTCTATGAAAACAAAAAAAAATAGTTTTATTACGCAGTTCATGGTTGACTAGGCTTGTGCAAACAGTTAGGCGTCAACTATTGGATCTGCTCTACCACATCTTAATTAGTAGCGGAATTCCCTGTTAATCGCATCGTAAGCTCAGGACTGTGACTCAGATACGCATGTCCAACGAGTGGTATGCGAGTGGTAGGTGTAGTATATTGTCGGTTGAAAAATATAGAAGTTACAATATTCATACAAAATATCAATCTACCGACAAAAGACTACTGTAGATACAAAATACCGATACTCAGCAATTCGTAAAGAACCGGAACCGAAACCGGTGGTTTGGTCCCCCTACGCGAGTCCACGCGCTGCATAGTTTCTGTAGCCAGGAATTGAAATCGGGTTCCAATTTCAATAAGATCCTTCATTTGGGTTTTAGAAAATTGTTAGTTTTCTGCACGGTTTAGGTACCAAAATACCGGTTCAATATAAAACGCACTCACGATGCAAGAGAAATCCAAGTTAAGAGGTATCGTTTTATTTTAAAAAAAATTGGTAATTTCAACTATTTTTGTACACTTAAAATAAATCGTGTGTTAATACGCCCATTACTTTTTTCTTTAAAAAAAAAAACTGTTTTTTTTGTAACTGTATAAGAAAAGTGCAAATCAGTTGATAATGAACGGTTAATAATTAATCTGATTTCACTGGTGGTAGGTCAGTTATTCTGCCGTGAAGCAGTAGTGTGCAAACATTACTGTGTTTCGGTTTGAAGGGCACTGTGAGCTAGCGTAATCACTGGGCATATGAGACTTAAGAACTGAAGTCTCAGGGTGACGGGCGCAGTGTGGTGTGAACACAGAAATGTTCTAGGTGACACAGCATTTGTTATGGGCAGACGTTGCACTTACCATCATGTGAACGTTTTGCTCGTTCCGTCACTTTTATGAAAAAAAAAAGTCTCGCGTAAATAACATAAAAAGCGTTAATAATATCGTTGAAAAGGGCGACGATGATGATTTAAAAACCTTAAAATAAAATAGACAAGGGTTATGTTTAAATTATTAATTAGTAATCTCAATCTCCACATCACCAGCTAATTAAATATTTACTGTTGGAAATAGGCCTCCGTCATTTTGTGCCGATTTACCGTACTTTGATTGTCCAAGTATAAAGATCCTACGTCCGTCTTTAGGATGCAAGCTGTCTCTGTGCCGATGTGTTCGTCAAGATCTACGGTTGAGTCGTGAAAAGGTAACAAACAGACAGAGGGACAGAGAGAGTTACTTTCGCATTTATAATACGAGTATAAGTATGGATTATTGCTTTTACACAATCTATAAATGTGCTTTTAGACAATGGGTTTATGAAAAGCTTGTTTGCCTTATGAACAGAGAGAGACAGAGAATGTTATGCATTTATAATATTCGTTTTTTTTATTATTTGATAAAGTAACGAGACGAGCAAAACGTTCACCTGATGGTAAGTGCAACGTCTGCCCATAACAGATGCTGTGTTACTCAGAATATTTATGTGCAGCACCACACTCCGCCCGTCACCTAGAGACATCAGTTCTTAAGTCTAATATGCCCAGTGATTACGCTAGCTCTGTGCCCTTGAGACCGAAACACAGTAATGTTTGCACACTACTGCTTCACAGCAGAATAACTGACCCTAGGGTGCTACCTACCTAGATGGATTCCTTTTATATATCGGAATCTACTATCGATTTTAATGTGAATGAATAAGGTTTCTTTTTATAAACTCCGCAGATATACTATATTATTTAGTCTCTTTATTTTTATATGAAAACAAAAAAATTAACACGTGAATAATAAATATTTAGAAACAGCTTGGCAGGGATCACCTCATTCCCAGGGTTTAATACCAACCATGTATTCTTTTATTAAATTATTTATCTAATATTAAATATTTATAAATTTTTTGAACATAATGATAGGTGGTAAGGTTTTAATATCTCACAGGATTTTGGTGCCACTAAAACCACTCTGTCCGACTTCAGACGTCGTCGAAATATTTTTAACTTCCCAAACATGTCGGCTTCCGCACGATGGTTTCCTTTATCGCCAGTGAACTAGTGGTGCCACCGCCGAGGATCGAAACCAAGCATGCTAAGAAATTTAAAACGAGTGCCCGGTACACGATCTATCACGGCTTAGGAAACTTTATGCTGTAATAAAGCTGTGTGAATGTAAATAGTTTAATGTTTGAATGTACTGATCACAGGAAATACAAATGCGGTAGGAAAGAAAATATTTTCACAACACAGTAACAATGTCATCAGTAGCCATAGCAGTCACAGCAACAGAACTACTGTCAGTATGCTACGAAATTTAAAGCGAGTGCCCGGCACACGATCTATCACGGATTATGAAATTTTATACCATAATAAACCTGTGTGTGTAAATAATTTATATGTTTGAATGTGCTGATCACAGGAAAAATAAATGCGATAGGATAAGATATTTTTACATTTACTTTTATCGACAAAAGTTCTAGGCTATAAAACTTCATGCTCCGACCTTAAAGAGCCGCACGCTAAGACTGGAACATTATCGAGAAGGGCCGAACTGTGAATGTGAACTCGGATCAGAGCAGTATCCGATGAAGCTGTTAAAGCCGAGAAGGCTAACAGCAATTACATCACCGAAAATTTATACGAGTATATATCGGATCAAAGAACCACCATGCCGTACGGCGCAATTATGTGGTCGGCTCATTTTATGCGGGTGAAACCGTGGGGCAAAGTAAGTTTTTTTTTATTGGATAAAGTGATGAAAGGAGCAAAATGTTTGCCCATAACAAATGCTGTGTCACCCAGAACATTTCTGGGTTACACCACACTGTGCCCATCACCCTGAGACGTAAGTTCTTAAGTCTCATATGCCCAGTGATTACGTTAGCTCACAGTGCCCTTAAAACCGAAACACATTAATTTATTCACACTGCTGCTTCACGGCAGAATAACTGGCCCTGGGGTGGTACCTAGACGTACCGAACTGTGAATGCTCAGATCAGCGAACCACCATGCCGTACGGCGCAATCATGTGGTCGGCTTATTTTATGCGGGTGAAACCGTGGGGCAGAGTAAGTGAATTATAAACATGAACTAACACAATATACCAGAGAGCCAACTCCTACAAAAAATTGAGACATTAAGCTAAAAGCTCAATTACACTAATTAGTAAGTCACTTCGTAAACGTGTAAAATGTGCAATTAAGTGGTTCCAAGGGTCGTGCTGGGCATTAAGAAATTAGATGTTTCTAGTTCGATATTTTCGTAATAGCAATACTGATAATTAATTATGTTTAATGGCATTGTGCTTGTTTGGCGCATTGGATAGATAATTAAATTATGTTATAATAACAATTAAAAATTTAAAAAAAAATGGTAGCAAATATATTTCAGGGTTTTGGTGTTTATGCATACGTAATTATGTTTGTAAGATGCAGTAATTATACTGGAGTAATCCCAGTAAGGCTACATTAAATAAAATACCATGCGCCTGAGAACTTACGACCCCACGTGGATGGCTTAAAATTAAAACAATTACATAACTAGTATGGTGTTCAACAAAGGGCGAAAAATCATCTAAGATATCATTACCACCAAAAGCTTTTTCAGCCCAGCAAAAGTCTGTAGCGACATCTATGTCGCCACATAAGAAGCTCAAGAAATATCTCATGCTTCCAACATCGCGCTATTAAAGTTTCTAAGATGCGATATGAATATCATAGCCTTAGCTTCTTCTAACCACAACAACAATGTCATCGGTAGCCATTGCCGTCACAGCAACAGAACTACTGTCAGCACAACGCATACTCCCTAGTCACCTGAGGGGCTGACTCTTGCGGCTTAATCGCTGTTTCCATACGTCTCGACGCACTGAAAGCCTGGCCACAGTTTCCCCGCATTGCCAGACTGCACGACATCACCTGACATCTCGAGACCTCCACTCTCATCATTACGACTTGCAGTCTAAGCAAGGGTCGCCACATGAGCAGTTCAAGAAATATCTCATTTGTCCAATATCGCGCTATAAGTTTCAGAAACGTAATCTACAATAAAAAAATTGACGTTATAGAAATATTTTTTTCTATTTTAAAACATCATAAAAATAATAGTGTGCTGCTAGTGTCAGTCGGTGTAGAAAAAATGTTTGGTTAAAGTTTGTATTGCAAACAGAGTTTTTTCATGTATGCGAATAATTAGGCTAATGACGTAAAACAACCTTTCAAGCTAATTTTCAAAGCCCAATGTAAACAAATTTATCATTAAAAGTTTTGAATTAGAATAAAAATTAGGTTTTTCATTGGTTACTTGATCGGGTACTAACAAAATTTGAAAATGAAAGACAAATAAGACGATTATCGTCTAAAAAAACCACAACTTTTGAAATGTACTTTAAAGATTTATTTTTTCATTGAAATAAGTAACGATACCAGTAAACCATTTACCTCGTGGTAAGTGCAGCGTTTAGAGCCGTCGTAGCTGAGGGGCTAGGCGCTCGCTTTAAATTGCATAGTATGCGAGTGACCTGGGTTCTATTCCAGTTGCCGGCACCACTAAAATTGTGAATTGCAATTGTAAGTGCTGATATACCACGTGCTCGGCGTTGAAGGAAAACATCGTGAGGAAACCTGCATTTCTGAGAAATAATAATATTTCGAAGACATGTGCAGTCCGCCAACCCGCATTGGAGCAGCGTGGCGGATTCTTCCTAGCTCCAAAACCCTCTCAGAAAGGAGGCTGAAACTTCCCTGAGTCGCCTGTTCTTAAGTCTCATATGACCAGTTATTAAACTAACAGTGTCTTTTAGACGGAAACAATAATGTGTACTGCTGCTTGACGACATCCCTCAGGCACTGCAGTGGTACCCACCTGGATGGATTTCTGCATATGAGTTCTACCATCAGTTAACTTTTTCGTCTAAGAGAATCTACCACCCCATCTCATCCCGTGGGTGTCGTAAAAGTCGACGGAGGGAAAATCAAAACCAGGAGATGGGTAGCAGCATCTTCCTGGAACATCTGAATAAATAAACTGTGGTTGCCAACCCGCCTGCCAAGTAAGGCAACTATGGCAAAATCACTCCAAAATGAGAGCTACAAACTTTTGTGGCTATCTATGGGGGAGGGCCTATGGTCAGCAGTGGACTTTTGATAGGCTGAAACGATGACGATGATGACGATTGGGTTATATAATTATTCTTCAAAGAATGAGTCAATTGTTTAACAGCACCGGCACTGTAACAGTGCTGCGGTTTTGCCATAATGCGAAGTCGGATATCTTTTTTTTTTGCTGCAGTCCAACTCCAACAAAAATATTAACGTTTAAAATATTACTTTGTTTTATGCTGTTATTTACCAAATATTTTAGCGCAAATATTTCTTTTTTGTCTTTTTTTATTTCTACGGTCAATATACGTTATTTGTTGTAAACTTTGTGAAGCCCCAGTTTAAATTAGTCACTGTTACTGACAGGTACGAGTGACTATGTATAAAATTGTCCCTCTGATTTATCGGATCTAAGACACGACTCGTTTCAAGTCGTAAATTATAACATGTCAGCCAAATGAAGCGATTATCTTGGGATACAGAAGGTGGCAAAACATACAAGAACAAACTCCTTTTTTTACATTTATGTACTTGTGATAGAGCAAAATAAACAAATTTTAACATTGGGCGACTCACCTGGGTTTGATCATAGCACTTTTTTTTTATTGTGTTTTTAAGGTTATGGAACGCGAAGAGAAGCGTTTGATATGTGCCGCACTGCGTTTATCACCCTGGTGTGACAACAGTTCTTAAGTATATAGTAAAGTAAAGTAATATAACAGCCTATCAATGTCCCACTGCTGAGCACAGGCCTCCTCTCATTCCCGAGAGGGTTTTGGAGCCAGGAAGAATCCGCCGCACTGCTCCAAATCGGGTTGGCGGACTTCACATGTCTTCGAAATATTTTTTTATTTCTCAGACATGCAGGTTCCCCACGATGTTTTCCTTCACCGCCGAGCACGTGGTAAATCACCACTTAAAATTGCAATTCACAAAATTGGTGCCGGCACGGGGATTCGAATCTAGGTCACACGCGTACTATGAAATTTAAAGCGAGCGTCTAGCCCCTGTGCTACCACGGCTCTTAAGTGCTGATACTCTGTGATTACTCTATCTAACAGTACCTTCAAACTTTGACGCAGTTGGCAAGGCGATTAGCTTCTTCGCTGTATTGGTATGACATAGATATAGTTGTTCCGGGTATGAATCGTTCGACTTGCATGTCTATAAATCGCGTCCTCGATACAGGAGAATTCCCAGTGTACAGTACTTACATATTTTTTTTTTATAAAAAATACTAAAACACAATGCTGCCGCACTGGTCCTTGATGGTAATATAACTGTAACAGCGTTGGTACCCAGGTGGTTACTACAGGAGTCCCAAAAGTAAAGTAAAATAGTTTGTGCTTTTTGTCCTTGCCTCCTACCATCGGCGGCCTTTTTTAGCTTTCGAATTCACGAACTCTTTGTTATTATGAATTACTTACATAGAGTATTTTCCATAGATATAAAGTTAATTCTTAATTGTTATATATTTAATTAACTTATATTTTACTTCAATAGATAAGGCGTCTTGGACATATTTTATAGGTTTTAAATTAAATTTTAGGCACTGATATATGGTCTATTATGCCAAGAAAAATTAAAATGAAAAATATGAAATTTCACTACTGGGATTTTTTTCACAACTTTTTTGGACAACAATTTTTTATTATTTTCTTAAATCTTTGTAAAACAAAAAAAATAGATAATATATCGTTACACTACCTAAACGGAGTCCTGACGTCATGATGTCACATCGCTAAAAATGTTATGGACAGACGACAGACACTTGTCATCAGGACAGTGAGCGATTTGCACGTCTTATCACTTTCTTTATAGAAAAATAATTAGTTTTCATTTCAGATTAAATGATTAAAATACTACCATCTATACATACAATTGTACAATTGTATGTATAGATGGTGGCCAAAGTCTGTACATAGGGTCTATTTAAGAGCAGTAGAAGCCAAAACAATTTAATCTTTAGAATTTTTGTTTATTGCATGTTTGTACGGGCATCCGGTAAAACTATTGCTTTAAATTGGATTCAGTTTTCCACAGTTGTATTGCTGGAGGTCATAGTTATTATCTGGTGTATATTTCATCTTGATACGCCGTCTAGAAGCCAAGTTATTAATAATAACAATAAACACATGAAGGGTCGGAGAGAGAGAAGCTATGTTTCCTTGGGAAAATACGTCATTACTCCCGGAAAATGTATTAATACTGTATTTACGAGCTATTTTTTAATAAAATGACTGAAGTTTGGAGTTTCGCTGTGAATTATTTTCGCTACTCTGATGTCACTTTAAGATTGAAATTACCTAAAAGTCTAACCGTAACTGGCCAGTTGGAAATATTTGAACAAAAAAACGAGAAATTTTCATAATACGCAATAGAACACAAAACTATTATTTTTGGAGTTTTTGTTTGTTCGTCTGTCTGTTTGTCACTCATCACGCAAACAATCCTGCATAGGATCCAATTTGGTTTTGATGATTGTATTGATCTGTTAAGTTTCCTCATTACATCACGTTGAAAGAAGTGGCGCCCATCACCCTGAAACATTAGTTCTTAAGTTATATATGCACAGTGATTACACTAGCTCACAGTCACTTCTCAGTCACACTCAGAATCTACCACCCCATCTCATCCCGTGGGTGTCGTAAAAGCCGACAGAGGGAAAATAAAAACCAGGAGATGGGCAGCAGCATCTTGCTGGAACATCTGAATAAATAAACTGCGGTTGCCAACCCGTCTGCCAAGCGTGGCAACTATGGCAAAATCCCCCCAAAACGAGAGCTACAAACTTTTGTGGCAATCTATAAGGGAGGCCTATGTTCAGCAGTGGACTATTGATAGGCTGAAACGAACGAACGAACAGTCACTTACAACCGAAACACAGTTATGTATACACTTCTGCTTTAGGGCAGAATAACTGGCCCCGGTACCTACTTAGACGGTTTCTTGCATAAGAATCCTACCATCAGTAAAAAGAACTAGTTCATTTAATTTCATACTTCGGAGATAGTAGTCTCTAAATTAAATTAAATAATAATAAACTACGGTGTAAGAATCATATATCATATGGCAGTTATAATGTTCTCCTGACCGATTTTCGACCACGGCGACGAGCGGCTGTTGGAAGGTATCAATATCAACTACGCAGGATATGTTACAGTGCCACAAGTGTACGCTCAAATACGTGGGCACTTACTCCTCATAACCAATCCGTGCCCAACGTAAGTCATGCGCTAAGATAAGAGGTAGGCTAGGATGCAGTGTCACAGACACTTACAACACAATCAGACCCGAAAACAAACTATTTGTGTATTGCACAAATATTAGCTCCTGCTGGGATTCGAACCCAACATCGCCAGATCTATAATTGACTACTCAACAATGCTTGACTATTCAACAAGCCAGTCAAAAGGTTTCCCCTGTGAACTATCCCTGAACGCAGTCCTGGAACTGACCGAGTTCTTTATCAAAAAGACCCGAGAACCTAACAAGATATATTAAATTTGATTAAAAAAAAATCGTAAGAACTACGATAAATTAAATCTAAAAAAAAAATTCACATTTTTGTTTGAAATGAAACTCCGCACGCGATTTATATATATAGATATAATTGCAACTGCTGAAACACCCAAACCAGAACTATCTGTAGATCATATAAATATTTATTCCGTAAAAAAAAAGTAAAGTTTCAGCCTTTAAATGTCCCACTGCTGAGCACAGGCCTCCTCTCATTTCTGAGAGGGTTTTGGAGCTAGGAAGAATCCGCCACGCTGCTCCAATGCGGGTTGGCGGACTTCACATGTCCTCTAAATATTTCTATTCCTCGGACATGCAGGTTTCCTCACGATGTTTTCCTTCACCGCTAAGCACGTGGTAAATCAGCACTTAAAATTGTAGAACAATATTAGAGGTGCTGGCACCGGGGATCGAACCCAGGTTACTCGCTTATTATGAAATTAAAAGCGAGCACCAGGCCCCTGAGCTACCACGGCTTCTTATTTATTCCGTGCGGGATTCGAATCCGCGAGTACAGAAATCAATCGCTGAGGCACAACTTCAACTGAGCCGACGGATTGTTTAGCCAGTGCCAATTATTAACTCTTAAAAAAAAACGGAAATATTTACTCGTACTATCACAGTAGAACAGGGTGTTCTATAATTGAAGATGTTATTAGAAAGTAGTCCAATACTGAATTCTGATTTTATTGGAGTTGTATTTGATAATACTCTTATTAATATTATAACATCAATAAAGGCGAAAGCCCTCTGGATATTTCTTTCAAAGAATTTTCCTTTCAACATAATTGACAAAACTATGTGTCCGCCATTTTATAGAAAACGAACCTTAACTTTGTAATTATTACGTCGACAGTTTAACTTTTATATCTTTTACCGCAAAATGTGAAAAGTGATCCAATATTTTTAATCTATGGAAGAACACGAAGGTTTCCTATGTTATTGTTTGAGTAATTAGGTTAAGTGAGTAATCAGATTAATTTCGTTGTCTCATACAAAATGAACAGAATGCATAATTAACTGTGTTCTCTTTGAAAACGACCTCTTTGGCATTTAAGTTTTGACTTAACTATACATACATAAGATCACGACTGTATCCCATAAGGGTTAGTCAGAGACTGGGCACTCACTGCAAAAACAGATGACCGCCATAATCCACGTTTCACCAAAACAATATAATGCACTTGGTGTGATAGGTGGTGAGCCCATCGCCACCATGCGCTGTTGGGTGCACAGTGCAGTTTAATTCCTTACTCGCCTTTTACGAGATCCATTGGATGAGATGGAGTGGTAGTATTCTTTTAACGAGCCGCCGACGTATATTTTGAACGTTATAAAATTAGTTTTAGAATCGCTATATATTATAGTGTATTTGTTAAGTAAATTACTATTATTATGCAATATTATACAGGAATCCGTCGAGGTAGGTACCACCCCAGGGCCAGTTATTCTGCCGTGAGCACTGTGAGCTAGCGTAATCACTGGTCATATGAGCCTTAGAACTTATGTCTCGGGGTGATGGGCACAGTGTGGTGTCACACAGAAATTTTCTGGGTGACGTAGCATTTGTTATGGGCAGACTTTGCACTTACCATCAGGTGAACGTTATGCTCGTTCCATCACTTTATACAAAAAAACTAAATTACGATATATGTCTGAGTATGACTAGCAATAAAATAAACAATGAAATAGACGTGGATGTAAGATGTTTTTTTTTCTTTTTTTCTTTTTTATAATCAGGCATTTGCATTATACGTAAGTAGAGTTGGTCCTGCTATTAAGATAGTCCTTTCAGCGTGCGTTCTATTTAAAAATCAATGTTGCTCCTACCTAACATTTACCTAAGTGCTCGAACACTATACACCAACAATGTAACCATTTATGCTCTGTCTGAGGGCAACCTGATAATGCTTCAAATATTTTGCGAGCATAATGTTACGACATTAACATCTACACCATAGACCAATTATAAGTGAGAAGCTCTTCTTAAACAAGGTATTAATTATACCGTGCAAGCTATGTCATGTGGTGGCGGCCTAAGGAAATCTACCACCCCATCTCGTATCGTGGGTGTCGTAAAAGTCAAAAGAAACAAAAAAGCAAAAAAACACAAAGACAAAGAAAAATTAAAACAAGAGATGAGCCGCAGTATCTTTCTGGAACATCCAAACAATAAAATTCTGTTGCCAACCCGCATGCCACTATGGCATTACCCCCCATGGTAAAAATTTATTTATTTATTTAAACTTTATTTGCACAAAAAGCGTACAAAAAGGCGGACCTAATGCCTTTTTGTACACTTTGTGTGCTTCTAGGCATTCTCTACCAGTCTACCTTTGGGGGAGGCCCATGTTCAGCACTGGACCAGTGATAAGCAGAAGTGATGATGAATTACACCGTAAATATTTTACAATGGTAACAAAATTTAACGTATCAAGGCTTTAAATATGAACATAATGCGACATAATATCACACTGCTTTACTTCTGATGTCATAGTACTTCTTAATACCATTAGCACCGTTTTCTCGATGAGTCAAAAGCAGCTAAGACCATTTTTGTATAATATAATAATATAAATTTGATTGAGAAAAAAAAAATAATGTAGATTACTTTTATAATGCTTTTTGAAAGCCTTTTTAACGCCAGCACTAGCCAAAAAGGAAATGGCCTCGGTCCCGGGAAGAATCAGAACCAAACCCATTGGGTTGAACATTATGGTTTTTTTTGTCAAAATATAAACAAACATACAGTCACGCCTTTTTCCCATATAAGGAGTAGGCAGAGACCACACATAGCCCACTTTTCGACCTTGTCAAAATTGATACTCCAAATATGTGTATGTTAGTAGTTTTGATTGAAACAAAATTGCCTCGGTTCTGGGAAGTACCAATAAGTAACCCAGCGAGGATTACATTATTGATATTTTTTTTTGTAAAAACGGACACACGAAGGCTTTGATTCAAATCGTCAAATATATGTATGTATATATTAGTTTCGACTGGAATCCGACGCTGGGAACGAAAATCATTCTGCTGGAATCCAATTACGGATTAAATCGGCTCGGTTGGCGCAGTGGCTAAGCTCTTGGCTTCTGCGCCGCGGGTCGATTCCCGCACGGGACAAATATTTGTATGGCCTACATATAGTTGTTCCGGGTCTGGGTGTTTGTGCATTGTGGAATTTATGTCTGTAAAACGCACTCACGACACAGGAGAAATCCTACTGTGGGGCTTCGTTTAAAAAAAAATGTTTAACTCTATGGAGTGATAATGATGATAATAATGTTAAGGATGAATTCGTCTTAATATGTTATACATAAGCACAAATGTACCTCGAATTTAATACGTATGCAAGTGAATATTCGCTTCAGACGATCAAGTTGTACGACAGGGTCAAATATACCAACTTCGAAGAGACTGAGATAAGCGTTATCGTGGTACCATTTGCCGTAGAGTTGATAATTTCCGCTACAGCATGGTATCGTTTTGTGTATGATAGCTTGAGGTTGTGGCGTAAGTGTTAGCGAATAAACTTGGCGACTCTATTTATTTAGTTCATTGGTATTTCTTAAACACATAATTAAGTACAATAGCTTAAATAAATATAACGTTAATTACGTTTACATTATTATTAAAAACACAGATAGATTAAAAAGCACAATTTTAATGTGAATCTTTTGATCAGGAAGAGATTTCTATATTTATATTGTCATAAAAATCAAATTTTAAGTAAAAACTTAAAAAAAGTAATATAGCAAGGAAAATTTGAGGAAGAGGCTGAACCAGGTCAAGACAGCTAAACAGACTATCAGACCAGGTAAAAACGAAAAAAGAGAAGAAAATTTCATGCATGATTAAATTTGGATTCAGATTTTTTTTCTAAAGTGTACTGTGTTCTACTTGTCAAGCCCTTTCATTTGATACCCTTCCCTTGAGGGGATTTAAAAAGAAAAAATAATCCGCCGATTTGTAGTGGCGGCCATCTTGGATTGGGATAATTTTCATAGTGTACTATAGTCTACTATTTAAGCCCTTGGAATTGATATCCATATTGAGGGGTTGAAAAAAAAATGTAATCCGCCATTTTGTGGCGGTGGCAATCTTGGATTTAAAATGATACTGAATAAACATAATTGTATTGTCATTAGAACTCAGGGTATGTAAATTTTAGATCAATCGGTCAAAAGGAAATGGGTAAAATTTCAATTACCAGATCTGACCCACACAAGACACAAACGTGGTAAGCTAAATATAAACGTTTAAAAAGCTTTCCATATAAAATTCATTTTGATTTTAATTTAGTTTTGGGATCATTAAAGTAATGATAAATTTAAAATGAAATAAAAACTATGTAAACACAGCCGAATACATGTATTTCCATTTTTAAAGACGAAAAGTTCTGTTGGAAATATTCTCTCTGGGAGAACGACGACAATATTTTCTTTATTACGTTGAAATATAGGGCCCCACTTTAATTTTATAAGATAGGTACGCTTACTATTGAACCATGCAGTCACGAAAATCCCAAAGTAAATAGAAAATGTAAATAAAATATGTGCTCATAAAGTAATAAATTGAAGACATGTGGAAATTATTTTTCATTTATCGAAAAAACGAAAAAGGATTACCATAGAAACAAAATCGTGATATTTTTTTTATAAATCTTATATACTAGTGGTGGTAGTGCAAGGTAATTTTCCCCATGTCTCCATAGTATAGATGTCATAAGAGTAGACAGAAAGAATAAATAAAGCCGGTAGGCCCAAAAACCGAGATAACTCTAAAAATACCACTTCCCCTCCTCCTATACCCCTATCATGAGTATATTAGCATTCATCAGTAGGTTGCAATTTACTGATATAATGCTAAATGTAAAAGTACAAATTTGACCCTGAAACTTTGACACTCTTCATTTTGTGCAAGAGAAATAAGTGATATAAAAGAAGATAAATAGGCTCATTAGAGCAAGGAAATGAAGGGTGATCGAGCAAACGATCAGGCATTAAATAAGTGTTGGCGGTTCTTAAGTGCCTTTTGAAGATTTCTTAAACGCTTCGATATGTATGATACAAGAAGAAAGATTAAAGCGAGTAAGGAGAATAAAATATGTGTATGGTTATTTGTTTAAAAAAGAGTTAATTTACAGTCTGGACCAATTACATTTTATTAAGCCACGCGTCAGCTTTTGCTGCTGCATGAATGGGCCGGCTCGACCGGGGAAGTACCACGACCTCACAGAATACCGGCGTGGAGTAGATGTACAAACATACTTCTGCGTTTCGCCTGGTTCATGTTCATGGGCGGCGGTGATCACTTACCATCAGGGGAGCCGCTTGCTCGTTTGCCCCCTATTCCGTAAAAAAAAGAAAACCTTTTTTTTTAGTTACTTAAGAGATGAGATTAAGTGAGCTAATCCTGAAGTAAAACAACGCGGTAAATGTTCACTTCAGTTTTAACAGAACTTCATTATTCAATTTTAAAAATATTATTTAGAGGGCTCTTTGAGTATACACCATTAAAACTAGTTCTCACACCAAGGAAATTCCTGCTTCGCCGACGTGGGTATCAATCTCGACGTCAAATCAATTTGATATTGCAGTTTATAAGAAACAAAGAATCAGCTACTTCCAAAGGGTAGCCATGCATCAAAATTGCTATTTGAGACTTTTCTTTGCCCATGATTTCTCATCTTTGCATTAAAGATTATGCTCGGCAGGAATCACGCTTTGGCAGACATTTTTTGTAGTATATTAGAGTAATTGTGCATTATTGGCAGATGGGCAATATTTAATAAGCGCAAAAGGACTAAGTCTACGTAGATTATTAATAATTTACTAACAAACTGTATTTTTATATCGCAACACCATAAAAACTATTGTTTGCATGGTATAAAAAATAGCTAAATAGTTTTAAGCCACGTGTTATCTCATTACTATAACCAGCTTGTTACATTACCCCAGTTATAGCAAATGAAGAATTTGAATTTGAATTTGAACGCAGGTTTGTCCCCAAAATTATTCTTTAAACATTATCCATGAACCTCTAATTTACTTCGCTCATCAGCGAACACCTTACATCGAACCTTCTTGGTTTAGATAGAGAAAGTTAGATTCCGACTCTGTTTTCTTATAACAAGTTCAATAATACAGTTTAAAAGGTGATAATGTAAATAAAAAACTTACTTCCTGTTGTGATTAGTAATCTCATAAAAAATTTGAAATCGAAACCTTTACCACTAATATTTTAAACCCGCGAACAAATCGCTGGGTCTCATAACTATAACCGAAGCGTAAGATATATTATTTGGATTCCGCTATTGGAGTTCGCGGTCCTTTGTTCAAATGGACTAAGTGTAATCAGCGCGGTGGCACAATGGGATTTCGACAAAAGGCATTATTTATATAATGGCCTATGTTTCTTTTATTATTTTTCTTTTCTCTTTTAATGAGATTGCTTCATAGGATTCTGTTCTACACGAACGATTATTGGGTAAAGGTTTATTTGATTTAATTCTGTTTGTAAGTTACTTTATTTGAAATATAGTTTTAATATCTTTAGTCTAAAATATTTATTTTTGTTCTTTAGGTATTGTAGTGATAAAATGTAATCAATTATTGCTGTTTTTACGAAAGACAAATATTTCAATTTTGTACTCAACGTACAAATAAAACTTCAGGATGCAATGGAATTGTGTTACTTTGCCTTGTTTGATAATAGATCTGCTTTAAAATCATTGATAATCAAGATGTTGAAAATGAACGTGAATGGCGATGAACTGAAATACACTTTGACAGTTCATTTTCTAACCACTATTCCCTTATCAAAATTTGCTGATGACAGGGTCGCCGACGAAACGCCTGTTGGGCTAGTGATTTTTAACGATGTGGTTTAGATTATTTCGTGAATATAATGTTCATTCACCCATGGTTAATAAGTTTACGTTATGGGTTACTATAAAATAACATAATATGTAACGTAACATTTTTAAACGGTTTCAAAAAAGGAGGAGGTTTCCAGTTCATCAGCATATATTTTTTTTGCAGAATTTATTTTGTTATTTAACCGATTTTAATTATTTTTTTTTAAAGATATCATAGGAATGGACTTATATTTTTAATTATGAATTATTTATAATCCGACGTTTCGAGCGCTTTATAGCACCCATGGTCACAAGGGTTCTGGGGGATCCCACGTGAGTAATATTTGTGCAAATATAAGAAATCATTATGTGAACCAGTACTGATTGGAAATCGCAAATAAAATTCGTGAAATGAGTTAGAAGATCTCAAGACCAACTTTTAACCTTGACCATGGGTCTTGAAAAGCTCTCGAAACGTCGGGTAATAAATAGTTCAAATATAGTTTTATTAAAAGTATAGAATCCGCTTTAATTTAAGAAATCATAATCTAGCAGTGCGGGCCGCTTTAGTAATCTCAGGGTCGCTCAGCGATCTATGGAAAGGGCTATGCTTGGAGTTTCTTTGCGTGATAAAATCCGTAACAATGATATCCGCAGCAGAACTAAAGTAAAATGGCAATGGTCCGGCCATATAGCCCGATAACCAAACCGGCCAATGCAGTGTAGCCTTCCCCTACTAGACGGAGCGACGGCCTGCACGATTTTGCGGGAAGTCGATGGATGCAGGTGGCACAGGACCGTGTTTTGTGGCAATCTATGGGGGAATCTAGCAGTTTCAACATTAGTGAAGTTTTTAACAGCTTAAGCTGCAGAGCAAAGTCTAGTTGCTAGTTTAGATATATTGAAGTTTCGCGTCAAAAGTTATTCCAAGAAAGAAAGTCCACAACGCTCAACTCTTCCCCATTTAAATCTAATCGTTTTACATTTGCTGTCGTGAATTTAATACATTTGACTTAGTCGCTCAGTGAGCTATGGGAAGAGCTATGCTCGATGTTCCTGCGGGATAAAATCCGTAACTGTCATGTCCGCAGCAGAGCTAATGTAACCAACATAGCCCTAAGGATTAGCAAGCTGAAGTGGCAATGGGCCGTCCATATAGCTCGTACAACCGATAGCAGTTGGGGAAGAAAGGTTCTCGAGTGCCAACCTCGTACCGGCAAACGCAGTCTAGGACGACTCCCCACTAGATGGAGTAACGACCTGCACTGTTTTGTGGAAGCTCGATGTATGCAGGCGGCTCAGGACCGTGGTAAACAAATTTTGTGGCAATCTATGTGGTAGGCCTATGTTCAGCAGTGCACTAAGATCTGTAATGATGATGATGATGACAACGTGTCTTTGTATTTGAACTATATTTGCGCATATAATAGCTTCTAGTTGTTACATGGATGACGTCACCATTTTCGTTGTCGACCACGAAGACTTCGTTATGGCTATTGATGAAGGTTTACAGTTGGATACATTGCCATGCTATTTTGTGGCCTAGTAGTTAGTAGGCCTAGTAGGAGTCCATGACTTCTACGCCGCAATTCCTGAGTTCGAATCCCAGCCGAAGTCAATATTTGTGCGAAAACTTAAATTGTTGGTTTTCGGGTCTGGTTATATTGTGGTTGTCCCCGTGTTTTTGATACTGCATTTTAGCCTCCCTCCGCTCTTATCGCATGACATAGGCCGCGGGTAGATATCGACGAGCGAGAGCCCGTGTGTTTGCGCGTACACTTGTGGTACTATAAATAATATCTCCTGCGTAGATAGCTTCGGACAGTATTCAGAGGTCAGCAGTGTAGTGTACAATATTTTTTAAACAAAAAAACAACAGTTTTAAATTAATACGACATATTTGTATATAGCATCATCAACTTTATACAAGCGTTTTCAATACATGTGTTAGTTTTTATGTAAAAAGTAAAAAAAGTAAAGTTTCAGCCTCAAATGTCCCACTGCTGAGCACAGGCCTCCATTCATTTGTGACAGGGTTTTGGAGCTAGGGACAATCCGCCACCCTGTTCCAATGCGGGTTGTTTTTATGTGATAGTTTCTAACTTTGTTTTGTAGAAAACAAAGAACTTACATAAACACAATTAAACACAGTCAGTAAATGTCAGCGAATACACAAAACTTTACAGTTCTGCGACAATTAATATAAATTGCTTGTAAAACATTTGTACTGCTGGCTCCATGTCGACAAAAGCAAATTTTCATTATATGTATACTTTTTAAGGCAAAAAGCTTGTTGGTTTTATTAAAACTGTGCTGTAGTTTCCAAGAATCTACAGGAATTAACAAAGTATCTTTGATTTTCTATAGGAGTAAGTGACGAGTCGAGCAAAACGTTCAGCTGCTCATCACAAATGCTGTGTCACCCAGAACTTCTGTGTCGCCCTGAAACATCAGTTCCTAAGTATGCCCAGTAATTTCACTAGTCTTCAGACTTTAGATCGCAATACAGTTATGTTTGTACAATGAATAACTGATCCTACGGTGGTACCTAGACGGATTCCTGTATAGGAATCCTACCACCTAGCATATATTACATGACATTAAATAAATTTTAATGAACCTTTCTTTGTTTGTCTCGTTTGTGCTTCACGATTATTCAACCGTTTGCGATGAAACTTATGTGAGTTGTTTATGGGTGTGGGTCACTTCGGATAATTGTTCGTCTTAAAGTAGTGGTAGGATTCCTACGCAGTAGTCAGCGGTCTAGGTTACCGCTATTGCAAATATTACTGTTTCGGTCAGACAGGCACCGAGAATTAGTGTAATCACTGGGCATATGAGACAATGTCTTCAGGTGACGGGCGCTGCGTGACGTCACAGAAATGTTCTGTGTGTCACGGCATTTGTTATGGGCAGACGTTACAATTATAGAGACCAACCAAACGTGGCTGGTCTCATAACTTTATCCAATAAAAAAATTGTCGACACTTGCGCAAAATTAATGGACAAAAATTAATTACAAAAAAATTAAAGTCGCTTTGCAACGCTTGCCGGGCATTAGTCAGTTATACTATAACCGACACATCTCTATAAACCGCTGCCGTGTTGTGGCCGCATAAAATAATCTATCACCCGATCTCACAGGCAGAGGGAAAAAAAACCTGGAAATGGGCAACAGCATCTTCCTGGAATCACTGAATTAATAAGCTGCGATTGCCAACCAAGGCGTGGCGACTATGGCGAATCCCCCCAAAATGAGAGCAACTATCTTTATCTATGGGGGAAGCCTATGTTCAGGAGTGGACTAGTGATGTGCTGAAATGTAAATCGTCGGCACACCCTCTTTAATAAAGCCGTGGTAGCTCAGGGGCCTGGTGCTCTCCTTTAATTTTCATAGTATGCGAGTAACCTGGGTTCGAGCCCCGGTGCCAGCACCTCTAAAATTGTTCTTCATTTTTAAGTGCTGCTTTACCACGTGCTTAGCGGTGAAGGAAAACATCGTGAGGAAACCTGCATGTCCGAGGAATAGAAATATTACGAGGACACGTGAAGTACGCCAACCCGCATTGGAGCAGCGTGGCGGATTCTTCCTAGCTCTAAAACCCTCTCAGAAATGAGAGGAGGCCTGCGCTCAGCAGTGAGACATTTATAGGCTGAAACAAACTTTACACCCTCTTTAATAGGTTCTTCAGTAATGTCCATTTACCGGTTGTCTGGAAGAAATCGCTCTTAGCGTTAAGGCCGCCGATTGCTATACCATTTTATTGAATATTTTTGTTACTTACATTTTTTTTCATGTACATTGGTGTGTAATAAAGTGTTAAAATAAATAAATAAATAAATAAAATTGTACGCGTCAAATCCACCCCTAGGCCTAAATACATTATTCGGTGACTTATACAATTAAATCAAATTAAACCCTAACATGTAGGGAAAACCTAGAAATTGGTTTTCTTTTGACCTTAAACGGATTTTTTACGCTGTACTAGCTGATGCCCGCGACTTCGTCCACGTGGATATAGGTTTTTTAAATATCCCGTGATAATTATAAGATGTTTCGCGACAAAAACTATCCGGTGTCCGTCTCCAGGATGAAAGCTATCCTTGTGCCAAATTTCTATAAGATCGGTTCAGCAGTTGAACCGTGTAAAGGTAAGAAACAGATAGAGGGAATGAGAGAGTTACTTTCCCATTTATAATATAAATCTGGATAATCGCTATTCCTGACAAAACTATAAGATATGAAAAATTAGAAATGGTTTACGGTTCCCGCTAGCGGTATAAATAATAAATAAATATCAGGTTATTGTCACAAAGAAAACACAAAAATAGACCTTTACATGAAATAATCCTTAAATTAATTTTAGGCAAAGGAGATGACTCAGCATTTGCTGACACGAGATCAATCCCATGCAGCGCTGATTTTCAGGCACTCCAGTCTACCTGAGATGTTATGCGGGGATTGTGGTATTTGTGGGCTCCCCAATCACCATTAAATATAAGAAATTGCCAGAAAAAAGAATTATACCTACGGTAGAGAAACAAAACCGTAAAAAACAGACAGAATAATACGGTAGAGAATATAAAGAAAGAAAAAACAAAAATGAAAATGATATAATGTATTCGTTTACTTGTGCACTGCTATGTTTGTGGGCGGGCGGTGCTCTGCAAGTAGGTTTTATATGTGTCGTAGGTTGCGGATCTATTAAAATTTACTTTCTTTTACTCCTTTAATACCATTTATTAATAAAAAAATTAGCTTTTGTAAATCTTTGTTAGAATTGTAGTAAGTATTAATTGTAATAAGTAAGGACATCTTATCGCATGAGCGCTACATAGGGCGCGGGTAAGTTGGGACGAGTGAGTGTATTTCTTACGAGTAGTTTATTGTTTACACTTGTGGCACTATAATATCTCCTGCGCAGTTGATAGCTTCCGCTAGTATTCGAATGTTGTCGCCGTCGTCGAAAATCGGTAAGTAGGACATCACAAATATCATTGTGAAATATATCACCAAAGCTAATTAAAAAATAAATAGGTTTTATTAAATAATCTGGACCTATTATACTTCATGCTACACATAACGTAGGCGGAATAAATTGTTCTGGAAACATAAAACGTTTTATATTTACTCTGCCTGTACAATTGTAATAATGTCTAAAATTAGCTACAATGTTTACTTAACCGCTCTTTGTTCTACGTAAAATTAGCAGCGTTGTGCTTTGAGACAGATTTAGCTCAACCACAGAGTGAGTACGAATATTAATTAATATAATTTTAGTTATGGCTCTCAGTAACTCAATGCGCAATTTTTTTTTTTTTTTATTGGATGAAGTGATGAAACGAGCAAAACGTTCACCTGGTGGTAAGTGCAACGCCTGCCAATAACAAATGCTGTGTCACCTAGAAAAATTCTGTGTGACACCACACTGTGCACATCGCTCTGAGACATAAGTTCTTAAGTGCTAGCTAGCTCTCATTGCCCTTCTAACCGAAACACAGTAATGTTTGCACACTACTACTTCACGGCAGAATAACTGGCCCTGGGGTGGTACCTATCTAGACGGATTCCTGTATAGGAATCCTACCACCAGTTTGAACGGGAAAGCTAAGTCAAGTGATCAACTCGATAAATTAAACTGCAGTAAATTATCTTAGATTGTTGCGTCCGATAAAATCACTGAAGGAAGCAGTTGGACCACACTCTCTGTAACTCTATTCCACCGTTGTTCTGAACATTGTCTAAGAAACTAAAGTTAATGCATTTTACCGCGTTGCATTTTTTACTATTCCCGTGGCAATGCGTGCTGTAAAGTGTTTGAAGCTAAGGGCTTTATACTATTAATATTATAAATGCGAAAATAACTCTCTCTGTCCCTCTGTCTGTTTGTTACCTTTTCATGGCACAACAGTTGAACGGATCATGACGAAATCGGGCACAAAAATAGCTTGCATCCTGAAGACGGATATAGAATACTTTTTATTCTGGATAATCTAAGAGTTTAACCCACAGCATTAAAAAAAATCTCAATCCACGCGGACATTTTGCGGACCTCAGCTGAACAGGTAAATAATATAATTTAACGCGATGGAATCCGTAAAATTTATTTAAATTAAATGTATATCATTATTGACTATGAAAACAGTTGATATAATACTAATTTGCAGTAACTATTGTTTTATTATTTAGAACAAAGGGATAGTGGCTTATGCGACGATTGAGGCAACGCGTAACTTTGCAATATTTCGTAGTTTTGTAGGTTTGGAAGAGAACGCACATTTCGAAAACTATCTTTGAGCTTGGGATTTGTAACAGTAACATTATCTTTTTACCATTGTGCAACAATAATCCACGTGGCTTTGCTTTTGCAGTTCGGTAAAATATGAGATATCTACATATACTAGTTGTCCGTATTTCAAAAAAAATTAACGTTATAGAGGTTTGAGTATTTTTTATTGGCAAAACCAAAAGAACAATACTCGTATATATGTTGTTAAAACGAAACGAGACAAACGACGAACTGAGAATGATGGCAAACGGACAACCATATCACCTAATTACAAGTGAGAAGTATTTTTATGCAGTATGTTAATGATGATTGCGCGACAATATTGCCAGAAGCTGTCAACTGCGCAGAAGATATAGTTGTTTTTATAGAAGGAAGTGACAAGACGAGAAAAACCTTCACCTGATGGTAAGTGCAACGTCTGCCCATAACAAATGCCGTCACCCAGAACATTTCTGTGAGTCAGCACTCTGCGCGCCTCTCCTGAGCTGTGACATTAGTTCTTAATTCTATAAACTTTTTTTAGCAATTTATCAGTTTCGATGAGAAAGTAAAATAACAGCCTATAAATATCCGACTGTTGAGCACAGGCCTTCTCTCAATTCCGCCGCGTTGCTGCAAGTTGGCGGATTTCTCATGTCGTCGAAATATTTTAGGCCCCAGACATTGATAGACAGACATTTTTGTTAATAGTCAAATTTTAGTTCTTAAGCTATATAATGCAAGAGATACGAAACTAATTTACCAAGGTCTGTACGAAACATTTAATAAAAACAGCGTATTACTTTGGCAGCTAGATTAAGGCCACCGTTAATTCAATAGCCAATTCAAAAAAAAATCCGTGATAAGAAAGCCCAGTTCTGAGGCGAGAAACATTAGGTTCCCTACTTTGGTAATATGTAATACCTAATGAGGATCATACATTTGTACATACAGTCACGCCTTTTCCCATAAAAGGAGTAGGCAGAGGCCACTCACGTATGAGACGTGGCGGGTGGCAAACCACGTCGCTGTCATTTTGATAGGAGTCAAAAAATTATAACTCCCTATTGTGTCCCCACAAGCAGTATAGTGATAGCATTGCATATTGTGGTGTTATTCTGTACGAATAAAGGCTGTGCGTACAATACCTTAGTCGACACCTCGGTAGGAAAGAGGTAGGTGATATTCTTCTCCGCCGAACACCTATTGGCTGTAGTATAAGTGACAGAGTAATATGTGATATGGCATGCATACCAACCATTGCCGTTTCTTGTTTCTGTTAATTAGTAGTTGACTTATGGACACTGCTTCAAGGGCGCGAGTAGTACTCTGAACCATACTACCATACCTCCGGAACTCACTAATATCTTTAAATATTAGGTGCAGTAACCAGGTCAACAATGTCCGATGGCAGGAGTGTTTTCACGACCGTATGAACGGGTTGGAGTGCGGGGTGAGGCAAGGACGATTGAGCTCACCAGCGCTCTTTAACCTTTACGTGAACGTTTTGCTAGGCAAGCAGCACCAAGATCGGCTGCTACATAGACGGGGTTTGTGTGAATAACATAAGGTACTTCTGG
Organism: Luehdorfia chinensis; assembly: GCA_019845155.1. NCBI lineage: Eukaryota > Metazoa > Arthropoda > Insecta > Lepidoptera > Papilionidae > Luehdorfia > Luehdorfia chinensis. Next base: position 7,965,737 of record JAHVAK010000125.1, read on the forward strand.
TGAGGGTAAAGCACCAAATAAAGTGCCACCTATATTTCTCAATGGCACGACATTGAGGTTGAGAGGGTGTTTCATTTTAAATATCTCGGGCATGTATTGACTTCTGACCGCTAAGACGACACTGCTATCGAGAGAGAACGAAGGGCGTTGTCAGTGAGAGCGAATATGATGGCTCGCAGGTGTGTGCGTTGTTCAAGCAGCGTTAAGATCACGTTATGTCACTATGCGAAAAAGATGCAGATCGCTGGTGCGCAGACTGCGAGGCAGTACCAATGGCATCCGAAAGATGATTGGTAGCAGAAGCACTAAATCATTTTTTTTTATTTCAATTAAAAATCTCACACTGCTAAGCACATGCCTCCTTACATTTTGGATGGAATTTTGAAGCCGGGAAGTCTGCTAAGGTGCTTCAATGCGGTATAGCGGATATATGTATTCGAAATATATGTTTTATTTCTCAGGCATGCAGTTTTCCTCACAATGCTTCTATCACCGCTGATAATGTGGTAAATCTGCAGTTAAAATTAATATTACTGGTGCCCGCATCGGGGATCAAACACAGGTCACTCGCATACAATGAAATATAAATACATGAAATTTATTTCTTAATGTCACTGCGACCAGCCCCTGAGCTGCCACGGCTCAGTAACGTTTGGGATGAAAAGGTAAAAAGAACAAACGCTCTATTGTTATACAGTCAATAAATCATTTAAAGCATAATTTAATTACGCTGAAATATACATCTTCAGATATAAATTATTGTATATTTTAGAGAAGCAAACTAAGCCAGACTCAAACTTCGCTATGATTAATGGTTGCTTATTATTAACATTCCATTCAAATAAAATTATATTAATCACATTTAAACAAATTATCGCGATATTTATTTCATTGGTTTGAGACCGGTTTATTGCCTGTTGAAATAAATCAGAATCTAATGTATGTAACATATTATCTATAACAGAAATATTAAACCTAAAATATAACAGGAAAAAAAACATACCGAACTTCTAATATTATGGATTACATTTGTAATACGGCATGTGGCATAGTTTTCTTGTCAACGCCGTATCTTTGAAGAGTCATTGTAGAAATTGACTAAAGTAAGTTATAGAAAAGCCTCCGATTGATGGCAGAATGAACATCTAAAAGATGCCAGATTATAAATTATCTCGACTTTTCCAGAAAAGTTCCAGCTGCAGTTCCAGAAACTTTGCACCATTGGTTGCACTGCAATCGCCAGTCCGTCTTCCAACTGTAGCAATTTTGGTAAATCTCTCTTGGTCAAACAAGGAAAAAGCAGATGAAGATGTAAAAGAGAGATAGTAATTTGTCGCTTAGTAGAAAAACCAAAGATATAAACCATATGGAAGATCCAAAGAATTTGCTTCATTCCATTGCTACAGTTCGACACCACCATACTCTGATTCTGTAATTGCTTGCCGTCGTGATCGTGTTTTTATAATATTGAGAGATTGACGTAGACTGATAGTAATGAATTAAATATCGCACAGTCCCCCAGCGCGGGTCAATACGTGCATACGGTAACGCGACGCATGTGCTATGTTCAAAAAATAAACCAAATTCAGCATTTCTAAATTAAATAAATATCACGCATCCGTTTCGTGAGCATAATATAATGGATAAAGTGACTGAAATAAATTTAACGTTGTAATAGAAAATGAGCGTTCTGCAGTTAACTAATAAACAACTGACATTGCTTCCTTAATAAAGTTAAATTAACTCAATTTGTAAGATACGACCAACGCAGTGTTCATTTTTTACTTATTAACTTCAACCGAGACTTCAATATTGTATTTGCACAGAAGTTTTTATTCGAATTTTAATAAGTTTCAAATAACCGTTATAAAGTTTAATATCGTTTCCGTTCTTGTGAAGTTTTCTTTAAATTAAATATTTTCAAACCTACTTTATGTTGAATTTTCGCTTATTTTATATTAAGTAGGACTTTCCAGGAAACCATCTAGGTAGGTATCACCGCAGGGCCAGTTGTTCTGCCGTGAAGCAGTAGCGTGCAAACATTCCTGTGTTTCGGTCTAAATGACACTGAGACTTAAGAACTGATGTATCAGGGGGATGGGCGCAACGTCTTACCACACAGAAATGTTCTGGGTGATACAGCATTAGTTATGGGAAGACGTTGCATTAGTATACTAGGTAAACGTATTGCACGTCTCGTCACTCTCTCCTATAATAAAAGGACCACATCACACATCCTCTTATTTTGTTGAGGATTTGGAGCCTGCGAGTTCACCATACGGCTTTAGTGCGGGGCGACTTCACATACTGTCGAAAAATTTTTCTTCAGCACGTATGTTTCCTTAAGACGTTCACTTCACAATTGAGAACGTAGCAATTAAGCATTTAACAATTTTAGTGGTGTGCTCGCACCGGTAATCGAACACACTGAACTCACGCACAACTTGTATGTATTGGTGGTAGGATTCCTATGTAGTAATTCATTTTTTTTTGTAGAATAGGTGGCAAACGAGCAGGTGGCTCACGTGATGGTAAGTGATCACCGCCGCCCATGAACACCTACAATACCAGAGGAATAGCAGATGCGTTGCCGGCCTTTGAGAAAGGTATAAGCTCTTTTCTTGAAGGTCCCTAAGTCGTATCGGTCCGGAAAAACCGCTGACGGCAGAACATTCAATAAAATGCAAGTGCGTGGCAGAAAATTCCGCGAAAAACGCACTGTGGTGGAATGCCAACCATCAAGGTGGTGACGATGGAATTTGAGGTTATGCCGTAAGGTGCGATGGTGAAATTCAGCGGCTGGAATTAATCCGAACAATTCCTCGGAACACTCCCCATGGTAGATCTTGTAAAAAATGCAAAGAGATGCAACATCTCTTCGCAAAGCCAGGGGATCAAGCCGATCAGATAGGACATGGTCGTCGACAATTCGAGCCGCTCTTCGCTGAATGCGGTCAAATGGAAGGAGCTGACACTGGGGTGCCCCCGCCCAGAGATGAGAACAGTACTCCATGTGCGGCCGAACCTGCGCCTTATAAAGTTGCAAGCGGTGGGCCGGCATGAAGTACTGTCGCGCTCTACTGAGCACGCCAAGCTTCTTGGAGGCCAATTTGGCCTTCCCTTCCAAGTGACCGCGAAATTGAACGTTGCTCGATATGTCGACGCCAAGGATTCCGATACTGGCTGAGGCAAACAAGGGGAGTGCTCTCGAAATGAGGTGATACGACGAAGGGTTTCTTTTTTGCGGTAAACGCGCAAACTTGTGTCTTGTTAGGGTTGAACTCGACTAAATTTAGTCGGCCCCAGTCCGAGATTTTGTCTAACAAAATCTCGACTTCAGACACAAGTTTGTTCCGGTGCTCGTCGACGTGTTCCCGAGAGAAGAAATTCGTCTAGAATTCTGCCGGAAAGCAGTAATGTGTAAACATTACAGTGTTTTGGTCTGAATGGCACTGACTTATTCTCTGAGGGTGAGCAGTGCACACAGAAATGTTCTGGGTGAGCAGTGCACACAGAAATGTTCTGGGTGATCAAGCATTTTTATAGGTGGACGTTACTCTTATAAAAAAATCAAAGCAAGCGTCTGTCTGCAGATCCAATGTTGCTACATTAGTGCTTGCCAGCAGTATAACCGATACATGATAGTGACGTAAAGATCAGTCTTCCCAAATCGTCTCGAGAATCATGTAAAAGTCAATTAAGGGAAATTCCAGAACATTTTCATGGCATTCATACTTGGCGGCAGAACTATCTCATATAAACCAGTAGTATCTAAAATACTCAAATGGATGGGCAAAAACGACTGCGATCGCCGATTCGGCTGATAAGCTTGGCAAACATAGCAAATCATTGTAGATCCCTCAGCTCGTGGAAACCAACATTTACATGTTGGAGAAGAAAAGTTCTCGAGTGGGTGTCTTGCAAAAGCGACCACGGTTTTGGAGATGGAGGTCGATGGATGCAGGTGGCTCAAGACCTTGTTTTGTTGTATTCTGTTATAGCTCAAATTATGATGATGATAACTTTAATAATTTTAATAAAAAAGTAAAGTTTAATGCCCTCTTGCCCATTTTCTACTACAGTGACATGCGTCGGTTAACCACTTTAATTTTCACTTCCGCAAGACTTATGCTAGAGCTAGACCATACAAAAAAAGAAAAAGTTTTCTTTATTATTTACTATTCCGCCAAAACTAATCCCAACCCAAATCTTAATTACAAATACGCCTAATTATTGTCGTCGTATGGGATTCGAGCCCTGAATTCCAAACTGGGCCAATTCGCGACCGTAAGAACAAATTCTTTTTTAAAGAAATGGTGGTAGGATTTTACGCAGGAATCTGTCTATGTAGGTACCACCCCAGGCCAGTTATTCTGATGTAAAGCAGTAGTGTGCAAACATTAATGTTTTTCGGTCTGAAGGGCACTGAGAGCTAGTCAAATCACTGAGCATATGAGACTAAAGAACTGATGTCTCTGTGTAACTCTCTCGCTGTTTGGGGCCACACCAAAATGTTCTGGGTGACCTAGCATTTGCTACGGACAGACGTTGCACTTACCATAATGAGAACGTTTTGCTCCTCTGATCACTTTATCCAATAAATAAAAAAGAACCGTACATGCAGTAGTTATTCTGAAGCCCTCTAAGAAATGAGAGGATGCATGTTTCACTTTCCTCCATCATAACTTTACCTTTTATGCACTGGTTAATAATTTTTAATGATGATAATTCTGGGTAATAGCACAATCTAGACAATGTATGACATGTAAACGTGCTGAATTAATTGGTATTAAACATACTAAATTTTAATTGGAGTGCACACGCCTATGATTCTTTTTTAATTCTTTTAAGAATAAGTAAATTTGTAGTTTAGGATTGTATATGAAACCCCCTGTATTATTATCTTATGTTCAATATAACTGAAAAAACTAACACAGATTACTATTGTGCGCGTGTACTAAAGACTTTCCATTACAATAAACTACATTTAGGAGTGGAAAAGTTTGCCTCCAGGGAGTGAAAAAGTTTTATTAACATTAAATAAACTCGTACGTGGATGTACTTCAAAAACAGTAAATAATTTTGGTGAAAGAACTATTGGTATTAAGAAACAGGCTTTGTGTAGGTCTGTAAAATATCAGTTGAATTACAAAAGAAGATTCTATTAAGATTTAAAATCCTTTCGGCCTAATTTATTCGCTATGAGATTTTTTTTTATTTGTTTAAAAAACGAAGCCCCACAGTAGGATTTCTCCTGTGTCGTGGGTGCGTTTTACAGACATAAATTCCACATGCACAAACACCCAGACCCGGAACAACTATATGTAGGCCATACAAATATCTGTCCCGTGCGGGAATCGAACCCGCGACCCGTGGCGCAGAAGCAAAGGGCTTAGCCACTGCGCCAACCGAGCCGACAATTGAAGATTAATAATCACGTTTGACGTAATAACCGTGTGGTAGCGGCTAAAGAGAATCTATCACTCCATCTCGTCCTGTGGGCGTCGTAAAAGCCGACAGAGGGAAAATAAAACAGGCAGCAGCGTCTTCCTGGAACATCTAAATAAATAAACTGCGGTTGCAAACCCGCAAAAATTAGAGTCCCAATTTTATAGCAATCTATGTGGGAGGCCTATGTTCTCCAGTGGACTAGTGATAGGCTGAAACGTTAACGAACGAACGAACGAATCACGTAAGACACTACACAGTAAACAAGCGTTTCTTTGTCGTAAAATAACTATCATAAAATATAAGCAGTTGAGTCAGAACAGATAATTTTCTGCACTTCCTTTACTCGTAGAAGGACTCCTACCCAGAAATCAGCATGGGCAGGTGTAAACAGGTGTGCAAGCAATTTTGGGTGTGAAGGGCGCTAAAGTTAGTGAAATTATAGTGCATTTGAGATTTACGAACCGACATCTTATAGTGATGGGCGTTATGTGCACCCCAGAGAAATTTACTATTAAAGTTCTCGATGAGGACGAATTTGCTATGAGCAGACGTGGTAGCATTTACCATCACGCAAGCGACTCACCAATATATGTAATTAATAAAGAAAACCAGATTTACAAACCAAAAGTATTAAATTAAAAAATAAAAACCTATTAACAAAGTTATTAACTTATAGGTACAGGCTCAGTAACCTTTTCAGAGGACCTAAATATACAAATATGAAAACCACTCGGTGCCCACAACACAGTATTTCAGCCAGAGTGCATGGGCATTACCCAAGCAGCATCAGTCATAGCTGCAAAGAAGGTAAAATAACATTCCATCCAAATACTCTCCGACAGCATGGTGTACTACTGGCCGTAAATAGTAATGTCATGAACTCAGGGCTCATATACGAATGCTACCAGAGATTAAATGAGATACGCCAATTCAATGAAATAACCCTACAATGGATTAAGGGACATAATCTGCGTCGGACATAAAATGCGTCTAGGGGCAACGACGCGACGGACGAACTTGCTCGGGGAGGCTCAAACCAGTGTACCGTGGGAACAGAGCCATCAGTGCTACTTCCTCTCAGTTACGTTCGCTAGCTAGTCTGTAATCGCTCTAGGACACATAGGACTAGGCACTAGGACATGCACAAATCTGGAATTCATGCAAAAAAAATTGGTATAACCCAAAAAGGGTTATACCAATTTCTTTTCCTAGTCACACGCCCGCAATTAGTGAAATACATGATGTTATCAAAATTTTCATTATGACATTCTCACAATGGTTTTCCTCTTATAATAAAATGTGATAAAAACGGAAACGTAACAAAATATATTTATTAAGACAGTTGGTGTAATTTTGAATAATATACATGGCCGCCCACGACCTTTATGTCACTTCCTTTGTTAATTATACGTAATCGAGGACACCGTAAAACCCTACAGAATTTTAATTAGAAAGGATTTTTTCTTAAATATTTTAACGCAAATAATTATTTTGTGTTCTTATATGTTATCTGTTAAAGTATATATATGCGTATATGTCTGTATAAGTTTATTTATGTATATGTTTGACTGTAAAAACCAAAAAGGCTTGCAGCAATAACATTCATGAAATTATCAATCCGAACTAAGACGGATACTTTCGAGGCTTGTATGTGCTTGCGTGAGCGCGTGTATTCACAAAGGTTGAGACACTTTGCTGGCATCACTACGATTGTACACAATGATCCGTCTTTCTTATTTATTTTTCTGAGTTCACCACCGAGTACGTAATGAAAGAACATTAAAACCAGATGAAGCCTAGGTCCCCGTATTTCATAAAATTTATAGCGAGCACGCGGACGCTGCGTTACCACGACTCTACGTAAAATAAAAGTCAATATTCAAAGTAAATTGAAGCAAATCCATACTGATATTATAAATGCAAAAGTAGCTGTCTCTGTGTCTGTTTGTTTCTTTTTGACGGTTCAACTGCTGAACCGATCTTGACAAAATTCGGCACTAGGATAGCTTGAATCCTGGAGAAAAGACATCTGAATAAATAAACTGAGGTTGCCAACCTTGCTACGTGGCTTGCTTAAAGCAAGCGTGGGATTTTACCATAGTTAGGGCATAAACCCCCCACTTGAGAGCTACAAACTTTTGTTGCCATCTATTGATTACTATATGATTACTATTGGAGGCCTATGTTCAGCAGTGTACTAGTGATAGACTGAAATGATGATGATGATTAGTTTCTATGAATATTTCTCCATATTTATATTTTTTTTCTGGTGGTAGGATACCTATTCAGAAATCTGTGTAGGTAGGTACCACCGAAGCGTCAGTTATTTTACCGTGAAGCAGTAGTGTGTGAATATTACTGTGTTTCGGACGAATGGCACCTAAAGCTGGTGTAATTAACGGGCATTTGAGACTTTAGAAATGATGTTTCAAAGGGCTGTCCTCCCGATACATCAGTTTAGCGCAGTGTGACCCTACAGAAAGTTTCTGTCTGACATAGCATTTATTATCGGCAGTAGTTGCACTTCGGTGCAACTAGGTTGAACGTTTTGCTCGTCTTGTCTCTTTCTCCGATAACTAAAATTATCAAACGTATTTTAGTGAAGCATTGGGGAGCAATGACGGGGTTTCTGTGCGATGCCCCGTTACAATCCTCTAACTAATTCACTGTTCTAATGTGACCATATCCCCACTTAACATCAGGTGGGATCTTGGTCAAACTTTAGTCTGCTCACAATAAGAAAAAAAGCTTAAATTGAGATAACAGTATACAATGCAGAGACAAAAATATAGTAGAGCGCTGTAGCTGTCCAATGCTGTATCAGCATGATGCTGAGGTTGACCACAGCTGTATTGATTCTGCTAGTGCTATTAAGAAAACCATTCTAGGTGTTACAATTTTTCATAGTAATATTACTCTACCGATATTTTGTGAAAAAAGTAACCACTTATTAAAATAAATAAAATGGGTTGTTGTAATTTCATTTAAGTGAAATTTGTTGGCAGTTTACAGACATGGTCGGCGTAGACGATATGATATTCATCCTGTCTTTGCCAAAATATCAATGGATATTGTAGTGCGTCATATGAACGGTGTAGATCCGAAATCGTACTGACAGTGCTGTCTCGCCGTGTAATTTTTATAGCTCTTTTGTCAACTGGATCACCAACCATAATAACAGCGACCTCATCAACAGTTGGAGCGTTGAATCTGCCAGCATGTTCACCTGATGGTACTTTGTCGACTTATATGACGATTTGATAGTTGTCATTTTGCAATCGTGGCAAAACTCGGATTATCATCAGGCATTGGCATCAATGACCCGATTTTATGGTACACCTGGCCTTGTATTTTGAATGTAGTTTCAAAATTACGTCCATCGGATTCGATATGGCAAAATTTAGTTGCTCCAAATGACGTCATTTGGAAGCAAGAATTAAATTTGCGTATCTTACGCAAAAATAATTTTGAATCACCTGAATCGCAAGCAAGAAGGGATAATAAAGGTTCCGGCGGAGTGGGTAGAGAGAGAGCACTACTTTTTCTGATGCGCAGCACATGCCGGGTGTTTCATTCCGAAATTTCAATGCCTGACAATATTGGCATACGTTATCCATTCCACCGATAGCAATTTTTGAATGCGCAGAGTAGTTAATATCTGGTGCATATTCAAAAGCAAGACGAACAAATGATGTACGTGTTAATGAGCGGCTGGTCCGCTGCCTCTGTCGTTCTTGTACTCGTGCTGTAGCTATGTTTCGTTCTCGTGCCGCTCTTGTTCTCGTAATGGTCTGTCGCAGACGTTCGTCACGCTGTTCTTGAGATTCTCGTGCACGACCTTCTGCTGTCCTGATTCTTTGAGCTGTATTTCTTGTTGCGTTTTGTTCTGCCAACTGATGAGCTCTTTCAACACGCATGCGTCGTGCATCTCTGCTCCTCGAGTTGTTGAGGTTAGATTTTTTCGGTGGCATTTGACTGAAAATAATAATATTTTAAACGTTTAAATATTAGAAAAAAAACTGAAAAACATGCTATTATAGCACATTGAAATGAGAAGTTCAAAATAAGTTTTAATAGAGGTTAAATAAACATAATGGAAAATAAATATTTGTACAATTATTGAAAAAGTGTGGGGAGCTTTGTACCATTTTCTCATAGATATTATATTAATTAACTTTTATAACTATGTGATAATACTTACATGTATATATTTTAATTATAGAGTTTTTAACAATGACACACAAATAATTAAAAAGCAGGAATAATTTCACTGTATTTTCTTCACTATAATATGAATTTAATTTACACTTAATTTAAGTAACACGTGGCCGGCTAAGCTAACACCAAAAGTTTTAAAAGTTAAAATAATTTAATTTCACGGTATTTCGTTTACTAGAAAATAAATTTTACCTATACTTTAGCCTCAACAACACGTGGTGGTTATGCTATTGAATTGTAGCTTATATATGACACGTTTGTAGGTTTAACATAGCAGCGCCATCTATTGATTACTTACTCTATCCAGTCAACAGATTTCGCCATCTATTAAAATCGTTTGGAGTTAACAGATAATTGTCAATGTCAAATAATAGACAAATAATTTGAATAAAATAATATTGTGACTATAAATTAAGATGTAAGCTATCCTATCTTTCAAGTTGGATCAAACTGCACACAGTGTGCAAATTTGATTAAAATCGGTTAAGTAGTTTAGGAGTCCATCGTGAACAAACAACGTGACACTTAATTTGTATATATTAAGATATATATGTGTGCTTTTGGAATATCCTTTTAATAAAGCGTTAGCTTGTGTTAGGAAATACCGCTCTTCCATAGGCTTCAAGTTAAGATAAAGCTTATTAAATAAATAAACATATTCTATCTAAACTTAAACACTAACTTCCATTTTGGGCTCCAATGAATATATGTTGTGTGTGGGCGGCATGTGTGGACGTGTGTGTGTGTGTGCGTATGTGTGTGGGGGCGTGTGTGTTTGGGCGTGTGTGTATGGGCGTGTGTGTATGGGCGTGTGTGTATGGGCGTGTGTGTGTGGGCGTGTGTGTGGTCGTCTGTTCATGGGCATGTGTGTGTGCGTGCGTGCATGTGGGCGTGTGAGTATGCGTGCGTGTGTTTGCAAGTGTTTGAGTAATATGATGCAACATTGCTTCAGTGTCACTATAAGTTGTTGATAAGAGCCATATCGTTACAGTTACGGGAATTGATGTATATTTTTTTTATTTAGTTCTTTGTAAATATACGCTGATTGTATTTAATATTGCTGTCGGTGTATTTGTTTAGTATTATTATATAAACGAATCCGACGATATTTATGTTCAATTAAAGAAAAAAGAAAACGAACGTTTAATAAAATGTAATTTAAAATAGACTAATTGGAGTGCCGTGTCAGCGTAAGAAAATTTGATATCCCGTCTCATTCCCTAGACATCGTAAGAGTCGATTAAGGGAAATGCTGCTGCTCATTAATGATATACTGTATTGTTAGAAATTTCAAACAAATCTCGGTATAGCCACTCAGTCTTCGTGGCTGGCGTCTTCGCCCTATAATGCTGAATTTGTGACAAAACAATGTAATAGTGAACATATTGATTTGTTGTGCTTGGTATCACATAAGGAGTGCTGGACTTTCAAGTAACATACCTAAGTTATTATTTTCTATATTTTAATGCTCTTACTTTAAAAAAAATCAAATCATTAATGTCATAGTCGTAGCCTATATTGTTTTTTTCTTTACAAACATATTATCAAACACAAACTTAAACTCTTAATTGTTCTTTCATATACTTATCAAGATCCATCCTATTAAGACACAGGAATATCAATATAAATAAAATATCATAAAGTTAGAGAGAAGCAGAATCTGGAACGGAAATAAATTAATAAATATAATTAAAATCATGTGAATAAAATCTGAAAGACACGTAACTTAAATTACCGTAGCGTTATAGATATTATGTACATTCAAGAGAATATTTAGAAAAACAATGTTATTTGTAATAATCGAATTTTTATATTATTTATAATATTAGGCGGAATTTCTTGAAATCAATACCGTTACTAGTTTTACCGTATAGTATTTATATAAATACGTATTTCGATCATAAATTGCCGCAAATATAATACTTTATTAGTGCGAAAAATTTATCGTTATGTCTACAATATTCGAAAAACTCAAAGTGAATATAAACCCAGCGTTAAAAATCATTCCCTCAGGGGAGATATATGTAATACGAAAGCTGAACTGTTAAAATAATAAAAATATGAATCGTATTTAAGAGACGTCGTTGCGATCTAATTTTTTTCCTTTTTCGTAAATATTAAATTTAGGGTTTACGGTCCGCGTCTTAAAAAAATCTGGTGTAATTAAAAATTGTATGATCAGCTTTACATCGTCCCTATGCTTCAATGTATCGGGTCCATTTTCACATGTTCCACTCAAAGTAAGATTAACATTTTCTACAATGTGTTTGTTATGTCAACGTCTACAGCAGCATTACATAGTTTTTGCAGTTTTTTAAAATGCTATGTGTTAAGGATTTTTTTTAGAGGCATATTTGAGAATATTGTTCACACACACACACACAACCCGCACACGCACACACACACACACACACACACACACACACACACACACACACACACACACACACACACACACACACACAAACGCGCGCGCGCGCACGCACGCACGCACGCACGCACGCACGCACGCACTTGTGTTTTTAGCGCTTGCTGAAAAGGTTGTGTATTCGGCAAGCGTTTGTTAAGCGTATTACTTCAAATAAATTATAAAATATTGTGAGAAATATAAATCTGTTATAAATAAATCATTTGTAAGTGATAAATCAAGGCGTTTCTATGCAATGGATCAAAAGAAGGACAGTACAATTGAACCCTTGTCAAATGGGGACAGTAGTACTGCTCCTGCTAATGGGGACAGTAGTATGTATTGGACTATATTTCTGAAATATATTATAAAGTATTGTGTTGTCATATATAATGTTTACGAATTGTTAGGTTTTCAATTTTACTTTCCTATTTTTCGATAGGTAAATATCTAATTGGTGCGGGCACCGCCCCGGAGCAGTCACCTCTAAAATTACTCTGGAATTTTAAGTTCTGATTTACTACGTGCTCTGCGATGAAGGAAAACATCGTAAGTAACCTATATGTCTGAGGAATAAACTATTAAAAAGAAAAGTTCGCCAACCCACATTGAAGCTGGCGGACTCTTCCCAGCTCCAAGGTCCTCTAAAAAAAGGGAGGAGACCTGTGCTCAGCTGTGGGACATTTGTAAGTTGTTACTTTTTATAGGACCTAAGTAGAACTGCAACATAAAAATTTCAAACGCATTAGGGAGATGGCATCATTTTATTTGCGATTTTGTTACCGCATACATTCTCGCAGTGTAAGAATATGAAAGTAAATGACGTTGTGCATTAGCAAAAGCTTTCTAGAAATGGAATGTCGAAGCACATGAGAATTATCGGAGAGTTCTAAACCGAGTAGCGTTTCACATACACTTGGATTTATATATATTTTTATCTGAACGTACATGTTCTATCACAATTGTAAAATTTTGTTATGAAATCAAATTATTTTCACTTCATTTGAAATCTGAATAAAACCATTATATGAATATCTAATTTAATATTACATAGTCTTCATTATTGTAGACATAGCAATATAATATGTATATTAACATATAATTATATCATCCATTGACATCTAGCTTCAAGCGCCGGTTTAGCTTCATCTTTGGCTTCACGCATCAAATTACCCCTTGCTATCACTTCGCTGTACCTGTTCAAAATTATTATACAATATTTACTGTAAAAAAAAGTAATGTAACAGCGTACGAGATCAATGTCCCACTACTGAGCGCAGCCTCCTCTCATTTCTGAGAGGGTTTTGGAGCTAGGAAGAATCTGCCACGCTGCTCCAATACGGGTTGGCGGACTTCACATGTCTTCGAAATATTTTTTATTCCTCAGACATGCAGCTTTCCTCACCATGTTTTCCTTAACCGCCGAGCACGTGGTAAATCAGCACTTAAAATTGCAATTAACAATTTTAGTGGTGCCGGCACCGGGAATCGAACCCAGGTCACTCGCGTACTATGAAAATTAAAGCGAGCGCCTAGCCCCTGAGCTAACAATATAATATATTAACATATAATTATATTATCATCCATTGACATCTAGCTTCAAGCGCCGGTTTAGCTTCATCTTTGGCTTCACGCATCAAATTACCCCTTGCTATCACTTCGCTGTACCTGTTCAAAATTATAATACAATATATACTCTGAAAAAAAGTTAAGTAACAGCGTATAAATGTCCCATTGCTGAGCGCAGCCTCCTCTCATTTCTGAGAGGGTTTTGGAGCTAGGAAGAATCCGCCACGCTGCTCCAATGCGGGTTAGCGGAGTTCACATGCCTTTAAAATATTTTTTATTCCTCGGATATGCAAGTTTCCTCACGATGTTTTCCTTCACCGCCAGGCACGTGGTAAATCAGCACTTAAAATTGCAATTAACAATTTTAGTGGTGCTGGCATCGGGAATCGAACCCAGGTCACTCGCGTACTATGAAAATTAAAGCGAGCGCCTAGCTCCTGTATCAGCGTGTAAATCTGTGGTTTCCGAAGTGTCTACGACATTAAAAAAATCGTAAACAGTTAACAATTTTAGTTCAGGTAAAGGTTTTGTACAATATAACTCACAGGCAGTTTTCGTTCAGCTAAAAAGAAATTATTTGTTATTATAATTAAATCTGTGACGGGGATGTTCTTCTGACCAATTATGGATGAAGGCGACAACTATCGGAAGGTATTAAAGGTACAGAAGATCTTATAGTGGTACAAGTGTACATGCAAACACATAGACTCGCAGTCGTCTAAACCTACCTGTGTCCGATATAACGCTAATGCGATTAGATCAGAGGTAGGGTAGAATACAGAGTGGTCAGGATACTTCAACGCCGCAGGGCCGAAGTTCAAATACTAGCCATATTAGATATGGGACAATCACAACACAACCAGACCCGAAAACTAATTTGTGTTTTTAAAAGACCATTCTTTACACTATTGCTGGTATTCGCCCTGCGGCGTAGAAGTACCCTGACCACTAGACGAGATCCTCTAGTACCTATCTTCTTCTTCTATATAAATAACGGCGGCTCGTTAAAAGAATACTACCACTCCATCTCATCCATTGGATCTCGTAAAAGGCGAGTAAGGACTTAAACTGCTCTATGCACCCAACAGCTCTTGGTGGCGATGGGCTCACCACCTATCACACCAAGTGCATTATATTGTTTTGGTGAAACGTGGATTGTGGCAGTCATCTGTTTTTGCAGTGAGTGCCCAGTCTCTGACTACCCCTTATGGGATACAGTTGTGATCTTATGTATGTATGTAATAAAAAAAGTTAAGGTCAGTTTGACAATTCTGGAGATAGACACATTTTATAAAATAAACATACTTTATTACGTACGCCACCCGTCACGTCACGTTTCCCGCGGGGGTAAAAATTGGGCTACGTGAGTGGCCTCTGCCTACCCTTTGTATGGGAAAAAGCATAACTGTCTGTATTATATTATAAGTAAATAAAAAAAAATCTCATTTCATTAGTGTTATACCTAAATGGTATAAATAACTAACTTTCACTTTTTAAAAATCTTAAAAACTTTGAGCTCTTCTTAGACAGCCGTTATTTAAGTCGAAATATCAGTACATTTTTTATTACATTACAAAATACAATGTAAGCTAATATTATCGCACCGAAGTCTACACAATCATCGTCGTCATCATCATCAGTTCAGCCTATCAATAGTCCACTGCTGAACATAGGCCACCCACCCCCATAGATTGCCACAGAAGTTTGTAGCTTTAATTTTGGGAGGATATTGCCATTCTTGCTACATACATACATAGATAGCAAACGAAATGGCTTTTGACAAACGATATTTAAATTCCTTGCGTCGAAAATAAAGGATTTTCATTTAATTTAATAGTGAAAGAGCATAATTTATAGGAATACAGTGCACAGACGTAACTCCAAGTGGATCAACTTAAGAGCTTTTATATCAGCATGTTTCACTTATTTAGGACTATTACTGGCGCCGCATGTTTGCAATTTATTATGTTAATGAATCCTGACGTTACGCTTTTAGAGGTTAGTAAAATTAAAAACACACGGATGTCAAGAACGGTAACTAGTTTAGATTTCAAAAAAAAAATAGTTTAGAATGAAACTTACTAAAAGTCTAATTAAGGAAGCTAATGCCGTTTTATAATCACATGAAAACTTTATTTAATTGTTGGAAATAGGAACAGCAATAAAACATCTATATTAAGCTGATAGATCAATAAGGTGGTAGGATTAGAAATCCATCTAGGTACCTACCTAAGGGTTCAGGTTAGGTACCACCTCAGGGTAATTTATTCGGCGGATGATGCACTTACCATCAGGTGAACGTTTTGTTTGTCTCGTCCCTTTCAAAACATCAGAAGTCTAGTGCAATTTCGGTAATGTTATGCTGAATATTATATATATAATAAAAAAAATCAAAATCTGCCTCTTTATTTACCTGCAGAGTTATTTTATTACGTAACGGAGGTAAATTGTACAATGACGAACGAAATTTATATTTCTTACGTTGAATAATAAATAATTTTCATATCATTATATTCTTGGTTAACAGTGTGTCATGTGTTGATACACTATATATTTCTGTTATCTGTGCGGAGCACACGTGAAGTTACGTTACTCTGTTAGTATTATATTCGGTTAGTCTTATAGTCATCCCCCCACATTATCGGAGTTATATTTGGCCGAGGTGTTTGTATCATTTATATTGCGATTTTAATTTTACAGAAGTGGAACCGGTTTGGGTGCGATGAGATTCAAATTTCAAGGAATAATTTGAGTGAAGCGTTTTCGTGTAACTTTCTCGTGCAGCGTTTCTGTTGTACTGAATTAATTTTTATCGATGAATTAATAATTGTTAAATAAGCAGATATTTCATTTAAGAGATCATCATCATCATATCATTCTTTTGTCATCAGTCTATCAATAGTCCACTGCTGAGTTACACACGAACTTCTACTCTAATACGATATCGTAACTATCCTATGTACATACATTTATCTCACTTTTATAATAAACTAGCGACCGGTTCAGGCTTCGCACCGGTTCAATTAACTAATGAAGAAAATCAGAAATGCGCTTATCAAAAAAATATTAACACATGTAACAGCAGAACTGTCAAAGTGAACGTCACATTTTTATTGAGGTTTTATTAAAAAAAAAATAGTTTCCAAATTTCCGACTTCTCCGGTGGATTTTCCGAAAATTTTCTTTCATGCAAATACAGTCCTGACGATTACGAACACAACAAAAGAATCAGACGAATCGGTCGAACTTCTCGAGTGATGATTTTTCATACAAGCGGGAATTGAGTTTTATTCACATAGATTTTTTTTACATGATAAAAGTGACGGAACGAGCACAACTTTCACCTGATGGTAAGTGCAACGTCTGTCCAAAACAAATGCTGTGTCACCCAGAACAGTGTGACACCACACTGCGCCCGTTACCCTGAGACATCAGTTCTTAAGTCTTATATGCCTCGTGATTACACTAGCTCTCAGTGCCCTTCAAACCGAAACACAGTAATGTTTGCACACTACTGCTTCACGGCAGAATAACTGCCCCTGGGGTGGAACCTACCTAGACGGATTCCTGCATTAATAACTTAGACTTAGACCTTCTGAATTAACTCTGTAATTATATCTACAAGTATGCATGTCCTGGTCAAAAGGTTTTTAAAAATTATGAAGTTTAATAAAACAGGTTTATTTATGAAGTATGATATTAATAAAACTTAGACAGGGCGGGTTCTCTCTTCGTCCAGATCCCATAAGAACATAAGTTCTCTTAAAATGAGATACAAAATACTTAAATTAAAACAATTTACCTATAATGCATTGGACACTGACATTACGTATTTGAAAAAAAAACTATATTACATTATGCTAAATATAGATCTTAAGTTTAATCTTAAATATTCTATCGCATTCCTATATTTCATTTGGTAATTTATTATATAGCTGTACTCTTTCCATCAAAATTGTTCCAGCAAAAATAAGCTAGCGACTTTTATTTTGATTAAATATAGTTTTAATAATTTAAATACAGCCAACGAACGAAAACAATGTCTCGGTGATAATTTTTGGTAATAGATTTCAGTATTTTAAATATCTCACTGTAATTAAATTAATTAAAAGTGATGGGCTTAAAGTAATTATTTACCGCAGCAATAAACGGTAAGTCATTATTTCCTTATTCCACAAAAAAAAAATGAAAGGCCTTTGCTCCAGAGCGCTACAGCTCACTCCACATGTAACAAACTGTGGAGATAGACGATTTCTGTTTTAGTTTATAATTACTCATTTGTAAAGGTATTGCTCAAATGAATTCGGATCGTTTGCATGGAACTTTTTAGGACTTGATTGTAAATGGGTTTAAAATGGGCAACTTTTGGGCTTCGCTGAAAATCAGTTCCGCAGCAAAGATGTAGCGGATAGATAATCTCTAATCGAATTATATATCTCTTGTTTGTTAAGGTACAAGTTTTACGTATGTTTTTTTATTCTCGTCTTATGTTTTTTTGTGAGCGTTTTACCGATAAATATGTGTCATCATCATCATCATCATCATCATCATTTCAGCCTATCACTAGTCTACTGCCGAACAAAAGCCTCCCCCATATGGAGCCACACAAGTTTATATCTCTCATTTTGGGGGGTGTTGCCGTAGTTTCCATGCTTGGCAGGCGGGTTGGCAAAATGCTGCTACCCATCTCCTGGTTTTCATTTTCCCTCTGTCGACTTTTACGACACCCACGGGATGAGATGGGGTGGTAGATTCTCTTAAGCCGCCACCACACGGCCAAATATGTGTATGTCTATACAAACGCACCTGTAATAATACCTGTAATAATTTTAATAAATAAATTTGCTTGCTTTGATATCTAGTCTACTATAGAAATGTTAATATTTTCTTCTTCTGGTTTTTCATTTTGCTGTATTAGTTCTCTGCGCTAAGGTTGTCTGGAAGAAATCGCTTTCAGTGATAAGACCGCCTTTTGTACCTTAACTTAAAAATAGTACTTAGTCTTTATTTTTGTATTGGTGTACAATAAAGAGTATATTGATTGATTGATTGATTGAAATGACTTTTTTCTTTTTTTTTAATGTTTTTTTTCGTTTTAGAATTAATGAAAGAATCTTCTAAAGTCCTAAATGTTTGCTTCCGTGCAAGTAAGATATTGGTTAAAATGTTTCTTCCATTCTGTCTTGATCATTCTTATGGATATTTAAATTAATCTTACAGTGTTAGCTAATAGGATCAGAATAACAGTAATTATGTAATAGCAAAAAAACAACTTGATATTTCGGTCGCTATAATGCCATTATGCGTTAGCATATATTCAAACATCACAACGCGTTTTTAATTTCTCGAACTTTGTTGGTAACGGCAGTTTAATTTCAATGCTGAATGGTTTGATACGTTTTGGAGCTCTTTTTTCAAATGACCTACACTAGGACTTCTCCTGTATCGTGACTGTTTTCCACTGATATAAATTTCACATGCACAACGCAACTTTTTTTTTGCACAAATGATGATGAAGGTTGGTATTTGAACCTAGGGTCCGCGGCGTAGAGGTCACGCACTCTGACTCTACTCTGACTGTCATAGTGTTAGCTGGCAAAGTGTTATATTACATTTTTCAACGTGTCCGGCAGAGTAAAATAGCACCTACTTCTTCCTAGTTGAGGTGTCGTAAGAGGCGGCTAAGGTATTGTACGGGCAGCTTTTTTTGTGGCGGCGGTAAATGGCGGCGACGTGGTTCGCACCCGTCACGTCTCGTTTCCCGCGGGAGCGAAAAGTGGGTGTAGCCTCTGCCATCCCTTTTTATGGGAAAAGGCGTGACTATATGTATGTATGTAATGAAAATGTTTCTTATGGTATATCGATCTTCTAAGTTTTACTTTTTTTTCTAATTCTCTCGCCACCTGAACCTCTTTATCTTTTATCCAAATGGTGGTATCTTTCACATTATATCTGTTAGATACCCCTAAAAAAAACAAAACCAGGGAGCTTGTACCTCTTTAGACTAAAATTAAATTTGCATTCGCCATCCTAACGGTCGCCGTCACCATGTGGTGGCGGCTCAAGAGAATTTACCACTCCATCTCATCCCGTGGGTGTCGTAAAAGTCGGCAGTGGCAATATATAAACCAGAAGATGAACAGCAGAATCCTCCTGGAACATCTGAATGAATAAACTGCGGTTACCAACATGCCTGCCAAGCGTGGCAACTATTAAAAATTCCCCCAAAATTAGAGCTACTAACTTTTGAAGCAATCTATGGAGGAAGTCTATGTTCAGCAGTGGACTAGTTGTAGGCTGAAATGATGATGATGTTGATTCTTACGGTCACGACATCATCTTAAAAAAGTCACAATTTCATTTAACCAGAAGGCCTAGCGACATTCAGCCGCTTCAAGAACCGTTGTTTAAAGAAGAAAGGAAGTAAGAAAAGGAAGAGGTTTTAAGGAAGGAAGTTATTTAACCAAGATCCCACATCACAATGTGTTCTCGACTTCCGTGGTGTGTATTGCCTAGTGGTAGTGGTGGAAGGTATGTTATGGCGATCCCCGGTGGCGGTATTAGTTTGCTTGTGCACGCTGTTGTGGGAGGGCGGGCGGTGGACTTCAAAAAGGAGGTAATACACACCGTTTTAAATTTTCATATTTTGTATGACCACGACGCATAGCGAGCAATGTACTAGATTTCTGCGACACACAAAGTTACCGGTAAATTGGTCTGAATTTATCGTGACTACGCGTATGACAGATACTGCGCGGTTTCCAGGTCACTAGCATAAAGCTAAACAATGGTTTTGGACTTTTTATATGAAAACTCAGCTACATTTGCTGAACAAAATATATTTTTTATTTCTCAGACATGCAGCTTTCCTCGCGATGTTTTTGCCGTCCGCCGAGCACGTGGTATAAAAGCGCTTGAAATCGTAATTAACAATGTTAGTGGTGCCTGCACCGAGGATGGAACCCAGGTTACTGGTTCACTATAAAAATTTAAAGCGAGCGAAATTTTGATATTTCTCCAAGAACAATTATTATATTCACGTCCAGTTATTTTCTATTCTTCGTCTGTTTGAATTTAAAATTAATGTATATAGGTAATTAGCTAAAGCTCGCGATTACGTCCGCGTGGATTTAGGTTTTTTTTTAAAAAATTATGGAGATGCTTTGATTTTCCGGAATAAAATGTAAGTAGACAGGGGGACAGAGAGAGTTATCTTGGAATTTATAAAATCGGTAAGGATTGTAACTGAATCTTGAAATCTTAAAATCTAAGAGATCTAAATTTAAGATCAAAGCTAAGGTCAGTAGCATAATATCAATAATCTTAACTTCAAAGTGGATTAAAGATTTCATATTCAGACATTAAAACTATGGATCCAATTGGAAAGCGTGGAATAACGTCGGACCATAGTAATGAAATACTTGTATCAAAGTTGATATAAATATACAAATAATTAGTAATATAACAATTTGTCATTACAGAAGACTGACACTTTTTTTTTGATTTTATAAAAGTGATGAATTACGGGGCGAGCAAAACGTTCACCTGATGGTAAGAGCAACGTCTGCTCATAACAAATGCGCCCGTCACCCTCAGACATCAGTTCTTAAGTCTCATATGCCCAGTGCTACGCTACGCTTACGCTAGCTCTCAGTGCCCTTCAAACCCGAAATACAGTAAAGTTTTACATTACTGCTTCACGGCAGAATATCTGGCCCTGGGGTGACACCTACTTAGACGGAACATTTATCAATAAAAAATTGTCCCTTTCTAAATAAAAAATTCGCCATCCGTGCCGCAATTCAGAAACTAGAAGTATCTCACTTCTTAATTCCCGTAAAAGAGTCTTTATCAGAATCTATTTCATCAGCTTGTCATCCAAAGTGGCGCCAACACTGCCTGATACCAGAGTATGCAAACTGTCTTGTCTTTTAGTCACAAGCGAAATTCTTGGATTCTGGCAGATGGTGGAATGATTTTGTTTAAAAAAACACAGACGATGACGGGCATCATATATAATCGGGTCCGTCTGATGTGCGAGGGGTTTGGTAACACAACCAGTGCTTCTATGAAACTGTAGTGTAATGTCGGCAGATCTTTCTTGTTAGCGATTTTGTACGTCTGCGGACAGTTATCATGCTTATGATGATAATAAGTTGTGCAATTATCCTGCCTTGGTCACCATTTTATGTTACACTAGATAATGCCCGCCACTTCGTCAGCGTGGTACATCCACTGTGGTTTTTTAAATATACCATGGAACTATTTGATTTTGCGCAATAAGAAGCACCCTATGACCGTCTCCAAGATACAAGCTATCTCTGTTCTAATTTCTTCAAAATCCGTTGTGCCGTGAAAGGGTAACAATCAGACAGAGGGACAGAGAAAGATACTTTCGCATTTATAATATCATTTTTATCTTAAATTAATTATACGAGTATGTTACTGAAGTAACATATGTTTAAGTGCTACATGTTGTAATACATATAGACGACCGCTTGACCTAGTATTCGGACTACCAGATGTCAACGTCGCAGATTCTGAGTTCGAATCTGAACCAAAATTTGTGCAAAAACACAGTGTTGATTTTCGAGTCTGGTTATGTTGTGATTGTGTCAATGATGCTGCACTCTAGCACTATAACATCATGATATAAAATAAGCGTTATGTCGAGCGCAGGTTGATTAGGACGAGTGATTGCATCTGCTTTATTAAAATATCTCCTGCGCAGTTGATACCATTCGAAAGTATTCGAAAACTGGAGCCGAAAATTGAACTATAATAACGTTCCAAATTTGCATTTATAGTTGAAATAAATGAGTGAAATTTCTTTATATATTTGATTTGTTATAATTTTAAACATTGCATTTTATTTTCGTGATGACTCTCAATTCCACTCTGTGAGTTATTAATAACAGTATGCATTATAACGACACGCTTAATTAAACAATTAGTTCTTAATGAGTCGATCGCACGGTAACACTAGCGCATAATTTTCGCAATGCGTCATTATAAGTGGCATATAAGTTACATTTTTATATGTATGGTTTTTGTTTAGCACCCCACCCATGGCATCGAAGTATTATTGAATTGACCCTGTCCGTTACCAGAAATAAAGAAGCAGCCTTTGAATGTCCCACTAGTGAACACTACTGGTGGTAGGATTCCTATGCAGGAATCCGTCTAGGTAGGTACCACCCCAGGGCCAGTTATTCTGCCGTGAAGCTTTTTTTTTTTGTTTTGTTTTTTTTTTTTTTAGGACTGATGGTCACTGTTAGCCCGAAGGCTTTTACAGCTTCGCCGGATTGAAAGGTGGCATAGCGCTGAGTGACCGAC
This sequence comes from Luehdorfia chinensis, assembly GCA_019845155.1. NCBI lineage: Eukaryota > Metazoa > Arthropoda > Insecta > Lepidoptera > Papilionidae > Luehdorfia > Luehdorfia chinensis. Next base: position 7,988,718 of record JAHVAK010000125.1, read on the forward strand.
TCGAGGGTGCCCAAGGGGGCCGGCCTCGGCTCGGTCAGTTACTGTATCGGGAGGGCAATATTACTACTACTATTATTACTATTATCATGACTATTATTAGATAAGTTTACCACCACTTCGGAATGCGTTTCCGCTGGAGAAGAAATGGCGCAAGAAACTCCAGCGACGCTTCTGTTTATGATACTACTGCTAGGGGAGAACCGACCTGAGATGCGGCGGTATCGCGAATAATTTTGTCTGATACGCCCTCGCCGACGGCGGGGGCGGTATGATGGTGATGTTGTGTGTTTGCGTAGTGATGAGTAGAGCGCTTGGGCCCTAGTGGTCGCGTCGTCAGGGTCCTCGAGGACGTGCCTCGGTCTCCTTTTTCCGCGGGTCGAGTTTTGGTGTATCGCGAGGGGGTTGTATGTGGCGGCACTTACAACCAGTGGGTTGGGGTGCGTGGCAGCAGAGTCGAAGTATCGGCGAGAGGCCAACTTTAGATATTGGGCTATGGTAGGAAGCCCTAAATCGATATGAAGGTTAGCATTACGCACGAACCACGGTGCTCCCGTGGCTTTACGCATGAATCGATTTTGTATTACCTGAAGTCGGTGAATTTGACGCGGGGAGGCATGCGCAAATACGGGGCTTGCGTATGTCATAATTGGCCGAATACAGGTTCTGTAAAGTGTAATTTTATTACGTAGGGACATTTTGCTATTTTTATTTAGTAACGGATGTAATCGGCCGAGGACGAACGCCGCTCGGTTCCTTACTCGGTTAATATGTGGACCGAAGCTGAGTCTCGAGTCTAATAGGACGCCTAAGTATTTGACTGTCTTTTCCCAGGGGATTGGACGATCGAATAACTCTATGGTGGGGAGGCGCGGCGTTAAGCGCCGCGAGAAGTACATGGCTGCACTTTTGATGGGGTTGACCTCGATCCTCCATTTCCGAAACCAGTTCCCGAGGGTTCGGGCTGCGGATTGGAGGCGTTTAGAGATAGTGTCTGGATTACGCCCAGACACATAGAGGCAGGTATCGTTTGCGAAGAGGGCGAGTTCGACGCCGCTGGTGTGCGGTATGTCGTTCGTGAAAAGGGTGTAGAGCACGGGACCTAGGACTGAGCCTTGTGGTACGCCGGCTAGTATGGGATGTGGTTCGGATCGCACCCCCTCGACGCGGTAGCGGAAGGTTCGACTGCGTAAGAAATCTCGTATGATGAGTACGAGGCGATCTGGCACACCGAGTCCGTATAACTTGTATACGAGCCCGTTGTGCCAGACCTTGTCGAACGCTTACGCCACGTCGAAGAAGAGCGCTCCAGTATGAAGCCCGCGTATGAAGCGGGATTGAATGTGCCCCGTTATGCGGTGCACCTGCTGGGTACATGAGTGTTTGGCACGGAATCCAAACTGATCGTGGATGGGGATCCCTCGAGACTGCATGAAGTCTCTTAAGCGGGCGAGAAGTAGGCGTTCGTATATCTTGCCTAAGGCCTTGAGGAGGCTTATAGGCCGATATGCGGTGGGATCGGACGGGTGTTTAGAGGGCTTTAGAATCCCTACGACCTCTGCTTCTTTCCAGGTGTTCGGAAAGATTGCGTTGGTCAGAGCTGCGTTGTAGATTAATACCAATAGCTGAATGATGGTAGTAGGCAGGAGCTTAACTACTTTGTTAGTGATACCATCGGGACCGGGAGATTTCCTCGGACGGAGGTTTTTAATAATAGACTCTACTTCGGTGCTGTTAACCGGCGGTATGGAATCGCGGAGCGGTTGAGAAGCCTTCCGATCGACCTCGCTGTCGACTAACGCGACGTGGGCGGAGTCGACCGGTAAAGTGCTTGGGGAGCATTGAGATTTTAGGCTGTCAGCTAGACATTCTGCCTTTTCTTCGTCTAGGAAGGCAGGCGGTTGGTTGGGTCGTACTAAAGGGGGCATTGAACGGGATGTGCCTCCTTTTAGTGATTTTGGAAGTCGCCAGAAGGCGAGGTGAGACGGTTCGATCTTAATGAGACTGTTATCCCACCGATCGTTTCTGAGCTCCTGCATACGTGTTCGGACCTCACGTTGCAGGGTGCGTAGTGTTGTTCTATTGCTGACGGTAGGATATAAGTCGTGAGCGCTGCGTTTTTGCGCCTCATTAGGTCTCTAATGTCGTTAGGCAGGACCCAGCGGTGGTCGTCCGCCACTGGGACCTGTCTCGAGGAATCCTCGACGACAGTTTGGATGTGCCTAGTGAGTGCATGAGCCGCAAGGTTCGTGTCACCGACTGAATTGATGGTGGATGGAATCGCATCAAGGTGCGGAGAAGTCTGCTCAAGTTTTTCGGCTAGCTTTTGCCAGTCGACTACGGTTTTTGTGGGTAGTGAGGCTTGGACGGAAGGTCCTAGCCGAAGTAGAACGGGGCGGTGATCAGATGTTAGTTCGTGGATCACCTCTATATCGCGGATGGCGAGATTTATGTTGCTAAGGATGGCTATGTCAAGCACATCCGGCGTGTGTCCCAGTGTATGCGGGAAGTGGGTCGGTATTGTAGGCGCCAGGACGTCGAAGTCGAGGAGGTCGACTAGCGAGTCTAGGGCCACCCGACGCGGGTTGGTTGTTATTGAGTTCCACCGGGTGCGCTTGCTATTAAAGTCACCGGCAAGGATAGTTGAGCTGCCGAGGGAGAGAAGTGTTTCGAAGTCGCTGCGTGTGATTTTGGCGTCATTTCTACATGGTAAGTAGACAGACGCGATAGTAATGGGGGAGTGGCCGGTCATGGCTAGCTGACAGACCGATGCTTCAAGATGGCTGAGTGGCGGTGTGACGCCTGGTACGCAGTGCAAGGACTTTTTGTAGTAGATAAGAGTGCCGCCTTTCGCAGCGGTAACTCTATCGTTCCGAATGATGTTGTAATTTGCGATTTTGGGATCGCGAGTGTGTGGTTTCAAAAAAGTCTCTTGCACGAGTAGTACGTCGACTTGGTGATCGCGAACGAAATTGAAGATTTCGTCGCGCTGGTTTTTTAAGCCGTTAGCGTTAAAAAACGCTACGTTTAGGGAGCGCGGTTTCTCTCTGCCGTTGTGAGTCATTTTTATGCCCTAAAATTGACTATAGCGTTTATGATGCTTTGGTACCGCACCGCCGCGGCGATCCTCTCATTAGGATTATTGTTGGTGTTTCGGAGAGCCGTGGCGAGGGCTGTAATGTCGGCACCGTTGAAAGCGGTGGCGAAGCGACAGACGAGGTCTAGATCGCTCTCTGCGACCGGTCGGCTTGCGACGGGTGCGACTGGTGCGACCTGTGAAGGTGCCGGTATGTTCCGCGTGATCGCGACCGGAGGAGGCGCGTTTGAAGTTGCGCGGGTCGGAAGTGGCCTCCATACGGAGGGTAGTGGGGGAGGTACTATGTACCTTTGTGTTTGGGCCTGTTTAGCCGCAGGCCTTTTAAGTTTTGGGGCCTTCGGGCAGCCGAGGTAGTTGGCCGTGTGACCTTCTGCGTAACATAGTACGCAGGCAGGCGGGCCGAAGGAGGCTAACAGAGCTTTGTCCTTTGGACGAGGACAGTCTGCTGTGGCGTGATCGCCTAGGCACTTGACGCACCTGGGGCGGGCGTAGCAATTTCTTGCTGAGTGGCCGTAAAATTAGCACTTATGGCATTGGCCGGGAGGGCCGTTTTTGTGTGGGGCCTCAACTGAGAGTCCCGAAAGGTTGCAGCAGGTCCGCAGATTAAATATCTGCTTCCCTGCCGGGGAGCGGTCAAGTGCGACTAGCACCATTTTATAGGGCACCTTAGTGCGCCCGCTGTACATGCGGTGTACAGCGACGACGGGGAGGTTTTGCGCGATGAGGTCTTTTTTGACCTCTTCCGCGCTGATTTCCTTGGGTAGGTTCTTGAGAACCACCCTTAGTTGCCGCTCATCGGCTGGAGTGTATGTGTGGAAGTATACACCTTTTTCCGACAGGTAACGTGTTACCTGGCGGTAGACCTCAGTGGTCTCCACCTGTAATTTAATGCCGTTTGAGGTAGAAACGGCAGTATATTTTAACCTGGACATGGCCGATGTGAGCTCTTGCTATCTGTCCAGAGCCAGTGTGCAGCGAACTGCGAAGGATTGCGCGGGGCAGCGGGTGCCTGCTGTGAAGCAGCGGGGGTCTGCTGTGAAGCAGCGGGGGCCTGCTGTGAAGCAGCGGAGGCCTGCTGTGAAGAAGCGGGGGCCTGCTGTGAAGCAGCGGGGGCCTGTTGTGAAGCAGCGGGGGCCTGCTGTGAAGCAGCGGGGGTCTCTTGGGAGGCTACAGGGGCGACCGGCGGTTGCGGGATAGGCGTGCTATCACTGGCTTTGGCAGCCTTGGCGTGGCTATTGGGCGTCGGTGAGGCGCGCTTCTTGCGCTTCTTTTTTGATTTCTGCACTTGCAGAAAACCAATGTCGTCGCCGGTGTCGCGGGGGTCCTCGGGTGCCGAGGGAGAATCGAACTCCATTTCGGAGCCCGAGGACGAGGCCCTAGAGGGGGGCCTAGATAGCGCCTCACATGCTGAGGCGAAACCTGTGCAGGTCGCAAGCTGGTGGAATAATTCCGGCTGCGTCTCCTGTATCGCGCGCAACGTATATGCTAACGCACAGCTGTCCATCTTTTTTTTTTATTTTTTCCTAATTTCTTTCAACCTAATCCTATCTCTAATTCCTACTGGGAAGTGGCCGCCGGTGGGATGCCGGGGTGTGTGGCCTAACTTCCCTCCCTGCCGGGTATAGGCAGGGAGGATGAATGCCCAGGTGTGTAGCCCTAGTGCGTCCTTGTGTGAATCTTATTTTGCACACTCGGGTGTGTGCTTCAAACTAATTATGACTACGCGTGGACTTTAAAAGTCAGTCGAATAAACCCACATTGACTAGGGCACTACCCAAGGCCAATTTCTGTGGGTTTCTTCCGATTGCGCGTTTCCCAGATGGGGAACCGCGGGCGTACGGGGCTAGCCTACTCTAGGGTCGTTATCACCGTTAGGTATCCGCTAGAGTAACCACAGTAAGTGGATTCGTAAATGACGTTGGAAACAATTCAGAAAAATAGTGCAATGCAACGAAAGTCGCGTTGACTATTTCCCGGAAGGGTCAGAGCGCAGGTAGCTGCACGCTTCGATCGGATTGCCGGAGCGGGTCGTAGCGGGGCGCTATGCGACCGTCAGGCGTCGAGCGTCGAGTGCAACTGTTGCCGTGAAGCAGTAGTGTGCAAATATTACTGTGTTTCGGTTTGAAGGGCACTGTGAGCTAGCGTAATCACTGGGCATATGAGACTTGATACTTGACTTGATGATGGGCACAGTGTGGTGTTACACAGAAATTTCCTGGGTGACATTGCATTTGTTATGGGCAGACGTTGCACTTACCATCAGGTGAACGTTTTGCTCGTTTCATCACTTTATCCAATAAAAAAAAAATAACTTAGGCGTCCTCTAATTTCTTATAAAGAGGGCTTTGTTGCTGGGAAGAGTCCGCCACGCTGCTCCAATGCGGGTTGGCGGACTTCTAATGCTATCCAAATATGTTTTTATTTCTCAAACATGGAGGTTTGCTCGCAATGTTTTACTTGCCGCCGAGCACCAGGTAAATCAACGCTTTTAATTTCTATCAACAATTTAAGCCGGCACCGGTGATCGCAACCACTACTATGAATTTTAAAACAAGCGTTCGACCCATGAGTAACCAAGGGTCCAGTACCACGACGTTAATATGGTGTCAAGGAGTTGATGTTTTTTATGTCAGAAAGTGACGCCACAATATCCGATAAAAAACAATTTTGTTATAGTGATATATTTAAAATATATATATAGATTATAGTATAAAACATTGATTTCATTTGCGGAAAGCTCGTAACGAAAAGTAGTAAAATTAAAATTTGAGGTGATAGTGACGACATCGATTTTAATAGAATTCTCTTAGTAGGAAAAAAGATATTTTGATTCTTCTATAACGATCGCCGTATTGAACATTAAACTGTAAGTAAAATTACTTCGACGAAACAACCTTCAACTTCTTATCGTCAGAAGAGCGACGAAAAATATCTCCGTCATAAATAGCACTTTATCGTCTTTGAACTGGTTCTTACCACTTTTCAATTTTATCGCGAATCATATTACACCCGATCCATTTGTGGCCTGTATCGAAAGCTCATTCCGTAAATCGCCCTAATTTCCGCCCTGTAAAGACATGGCGTGCCTTCAGTTCGTATATTGATATGTTCTACAGCGTATTTATACTAATACGCTATAGAAATAATTATGTATAGCGACCTTAACAAAGTATGATAATATTATTAAATCTTAATAAAATACAGATATTTATTATATTATTACAAAACATATTAAAAGAAATGTTTTTAACAAAATTTTAATTTATCTTCCAATTGATCCTCTGATTGATAGATGTTCCTCTATCAGCGCACATTCTCTTAGATTTTTCGTCATATTATACTTAATTGACTAATTTTTAAACTTTAACAAAACTCTTATTCCTAGGTATTTGAGGGATTTTGTAAGGATGGTACAGGTTTGGTTACCTTTCAATAACATTTTTGATATTTTTATAACACATTGGGCCAAATCGTCATTTCCCACGAATAAGGCCCCAGTAGGCAGAGTGTTTATTTTTACAAGTTTTTATTTAACTTGCAATGTTTGTATGGTTGTCTAGGTCAAAATTTGCAACTGAATTTTGAACCTCTTCTGGTTTTTTTTTATTTCATAAAAGTGACGGAACGAGCAAAACGTTCACCTGATAGTAAGTGCAACGTTTGCCCATAACAAATGCTGTGTTACCCAGAAAATTACTTTGTGACACCACACTGCGCCCGTCACCCTGAGACATCAGTTCTTAAGTCTCATATGCCCAGTGATTACGCTAGCTCACAGTGCCCTTCAAACCGAAACACAGTAATGTTTGCACATTACTGCTTCACGGCAGAATAACTGGCCCTGGGGTGGTACCTAACTAGATGGATTCCTGCATAGGAATCTTACCACCAGTAACCAGTTCTGGTAGTCCGAATAGGCTGAAATTTGGTTTTCATGCAAAAACCTGACTATATTATGATGAGCTGGGCCTGATGCTGCTACCAGTGCCACCATCGGGCCACCCATTTCCTTCGTTGTAATACTATTACGAAGAAGTTGACATATTTATGCAATTTTTTTTGCTTTATTGATTAAATGTTCTATAATAAAATATGAAATGTCCTTGCAATTAGACTAGGAAACGTTTGGCGATTTAACGTTGTACAAAAGAAAAAAAAAATCAAACTTATTTGATGATCGCATTATCCGACGCTTCGCATCTTAGACGCTGCTTCCCGTCAGCGGTCTTTTCAGATACGCATTTTTAGAAATGGGTATTCCGTCACTTTTCGGTGGTCATGGGACTTTCCTTTTTTGACCGGGCATTCGCCTTGAATCTATTATGCGAGTGATCTGAGTTTGATCCCCGGTGCCGGCTTTTCTAAAATTGTTATTTACCACGTGCTCAGCGGTGAAGGAAAACATCGTGAGGAAACAAACCTGCATGTCTGAAGAAATAATATTTTGAAGGCATGTGAAGTCCGCCAACTCGCATGGGAGCAGCGTGGAGGACTTTTACCGGCTCCAAAGCCCTCTCAGAAATGAGATGAGGACTGTGCTCAGCAGCAATGGGGCATAAGTTGTAACATTTTTTTAAATCGGTGTTTACGACACCCACAGAGTAGGATAAGACTCTTTACTGTCCCACTGCGAAGGTTTCAGTCACTTGAAAAATGGATATTTTCAAACTGACTGAGGATCCAATAAAATTATTTCTATTAAATTGACTGCTCAAGAGCATCTACGAGTATAAGTGGGTTAGATTTCATCCGTTACAAGGTACTTAGACACAAGGGGTCTAAAGTGCCTTGAAAGTGTTCGTGAATAGTGAATAGAGCGCGTACTGCAAGTGTTTGAGAACTCGACATGAGCACCCGTGTCACCATGTCCACGGATAATGTTTCCAAATATGTTTCCATAAATTCACGACTAACAATAAAAGTAAACCGAGTTTGAAATATATTGACTTTAAATTCATATAAAAGGTTTGTTAATACCATGAAACTTCTCTGTGTATAAAAATTATAATGATAATTCGCTGCTAATCGACCCCGATAACGACGTCTAATTTGTTATAGTAAAATAGCTAACAACTAATGCTATATATATTTTTTTTTATTGTATAAAGTGACGAAACGAGCAAAAAGTTCACCTGATGGTGAGCGTAACGTTCGCCCACAACAAATGCTGTGTCATCCAGAATATTTCTGTGTGACACCACACTGCGCCCGTCACCCTGAGACATCAGTTCTTAAGTCTCAAATGCCCAGTGATGACGCTAGCTCACAGTGCCCTTCAAACCGAAACACAGTAATGCTTGCACAATACTGCTTCACGGCAGAATAACTGGCCCTGGGGTGATACCTGCCTAGACGGATTCCTGCATAGGGATCCTACCACCAGTTATTCTGTATAAGTAAACGATAGAGAGTAATGTGATTGATGAAAGGTTATGAAAGTGTTATGAAATTGAAAAACAAGTTATGAGCCAAATTTATCCAAACTTTCTAAAACCGTGCAAACCCAACGATCCCATTGAACTTATTTGCTCAAATGTATGTTTTAGTTTTTTTATTTTTAAGTACAAGTTACATTGTTTAGTAAAGTTTAAATTTTCTACTTGAACAACCATGCAAAGCCAACGCTCAAAATGAATTTGTTTACTCAATTTTTTTTTATTGCATAAAGTGATGAAACGAGCAAAACGTTCACCTAATGGTAAGTGCAACGTTTGCCAATAACAAATGCTGTGCCACCCAGAAAATTTCTATGTGACACTACACTGTGCCCATCACCCTGAGACATAGGTTCTTAAGTCTCATATGCCCAGTGATTACGCTAGCTCACAGTGCCCTTCAAACCGAAACACAGTAATGTTTGCACACTACTGCGTCACAGTAGAATAACTGGCCCTGGGGTGGTACCCACCTAGACGGGCTCCTGCATTGTTAATGGAAACAGTCATAAACTATTTTCTAGTGTCAAGTAACATATCCAAGTACACAATCTTCATTTTAAAATTTCGATCGACAGTAAAATGATAGTTGACTTTTACTAAAGATTTGCTGGACTGATGGAGACAAAACGAAAAGCACAATTTTGGTCATGAATTGAATTTTCCAATCACTGTACACTTTCAGGAGCACTTGCTGCATTACTATCTACTACTTATTATCTACAAGCCCTCCGTACTTCTGTAAATCCAAGATTCTACAAGCGGTATGTAGATGATACTTTCACAATTTTACCATCGCATAAAGTAACTGCATTTCTAGACCACCTTAACTCCCTAAACTCTAAAATTCAATTTACAATGGAGTTAGAGGCAAATAACTCTTTAGCTTTTCTGGATGTGTTAGTAATTCGGAATCCTAATAACACCTTGTGTCACACTGTGTATAGAAAAAAGACCCATACAAATAGGTATTTAAATGGTGAATCTCACCACCATCCTTCACAGTTAGCTACCGTGGGTAAATCTTTGTTTCAGAGAGCACAAGGGATCTGTGACAGTAAACACATGGCCGCCGAGCTTCAGCATATCAAGCAAGTTTTGCAAAACAACAAGCTTCGGGTTCCGCGCCTTCGTTGCAGTGACCGAGTGAAGCCGGCCACAGTCGAGCGTGTACCTGCTGTTCTTCCATATGTCAGAGGAGTCACGGACAAGATTGGCTATATCTTGAAGCGAGCTTCTATAAGAACATTTTTCAAGCCGCCGAAGAAGATAAGTCAGTTTTTACCATCTGTCAAGTGTAACATCCCTCTACAAGATGCAGGAGTATACAAGCTAGATTGTGAATGTGGTCTCTCTTACATAGGGCAAACTAAAAGATCCATTAAAACCCGCGTTAAAGAACATATAGCTGATGTGAAGCATCGACGCTCTAGGAAGTCTGCAGTCTGTGACCATGTTCTGGATCATCCCAACCATTACATCAGATTTGATAGACCACAAATCCTTGCAAAAGAACATCGATTCCTACCAAGGATGATTCGCGAGGCTATTGAAATTAAAAAACATCCTAATTTCAATAGGGAAGATGGTTGGGTATTACCACCGGCTTGGGATCCTAGTATTCAGGTCTAAGATAATTTATTTCTCAAAAGAATTTGACATTCACTTACATGAGAAAATTAAACATAATGAAATTTAAACATAAATGATGGCGGTGAAACAGTGGTAAATATCATAGTAAGTAGTTTAGAATACATATATCAATAATACAACATTTTAGTGATTTAACATAACACGCAAGTTTTTTAAATAGAAGTAATATTTATAAATAGTAATAGTAGGTAGTTTCAACTATTTTTTTTACATAGATTTGACTCAACAGAAGGACAGTGGTTATCGCTCAACGCAAAGTAACACAGAATAAGCATACTTAGATGTGTCATTGATCTTTGTCAAATAGAAATGTATTATTAATAGTATTATAATGTATTACAAGATGATATAGTATTGAATTTATTTAGTTTGTATTGATATAATTATGTATGTGTGCTTTAAGGTATTTCTTGAAAGTTTGGATATTGTTTAACTGTTTTAGGGCTTTTGGTAACTGATTATATATTTTGGCTCCCTCATACATTATACTTTTTTTACCATAATTTGTACGAGATTTTTGTAGATGAATATCATTATTACTTCGTAATTTAAGTCTATGCTGTTTTTTATTTAAATTTATTTGTGTATGTATGTCGTTGTTTAATATTTTTTGTACTAATATGCAAGTGTAATATTTGTAGGTTTGTGTAATGTTCATCAGTTTAGTTTCTTTGTATATTTTTTGTGTTGGGGTAAGGTAATCATAATGGAACAATTTTTTTAAAAGTTTATTTTGGGCTATTTGTATTAATTCTAAATTAGTTTGTGCAGCTGTCCCCCATACTTCGATTAGGTAATCTATATGTGGTTTTACCAATGAATTATATACAGTAAGACGTATTTGCCGCGGGATACATCGAACAATACCTCGTAACAGCCCGCTTAAAGAGTTAAGCCTGGTTTTTATTTTTTGTATATGTGGTTTCCACGTCAGGTGTCTGTCTAGAATTAATCCCAAGAATGTTTCTTGGTCTACTTTGTTTATCGTTCGATTATTTATAGTTAGAGGTGTGAAATCTGGTATTCTTTTATTTTTGGCTGAAAATATAATAAAATTGGTTTTCGAAGTGTTTATTGTAAGAAGATTACTTAAAAACCACCTGTTTAAACGGTCCAAATCACCCTGTGCATCTGCTATGACTGTGTCTATTGAGTGGCCAAAGTAAAATAAGGATGTATCGTCAGCGTATAATGTTAGGTCTCCCTTTAGACCAAGAAGATGAATATTATTAATATAAATTAGGAATAAAAGTGGGCCTAGAATTGAGCCTTGTGGGATTCCAAAGGTGATGGTTTTGGGGCTACTTTGTGTTTGTCCTATTTTATAATAAAATTAAATCAAAAACCAAGCATACCACTGCAAGGCTTCAAGACACAGTAAGCTCTTTCTGCGTAGATCGGACTAAAAATAATAATTAAAAGCTGAAGGTACTCCGGGTTAACTATGACATCGGGACAACTGTCACCTCAGTCCCCCCGTGACCATGGGTGCTGTAAAGCGCCCGAAACGTCGGGTTATAAATAGTAAAAAAGTAAAAATTTAAACGCGATAAAATCCGTAAAAAATAGTTTTATTTAAATGTGTAATATTCGCGTAAATAAAAGAAAACATTATTTTGTGAATTGTAATTTTTGACTCTTCCGATTTAAAAGGTTGCTTGCTACCTCGACCAGGGGTCGCCTGGTCAAGGTAGTTCCTTGAGGCCCATAAAAAATTACAAAATCATAGTCACACTAAAAACATTTACTGGTGGCAGGACTCCTATGTAGGAATCCGTCTAGGTAGGTACCACCCCAGTAGTAGAAGGCCAGTTATTCTTCCGTAAAGCAGTAGTTTGAAAACATTACTGTGTTTCGGTTTGAAGTCTAGCACTGTGAGCTAGTGTAATTACTGGGCATATGATACCTAATAACGAACACAGAAATGTTTTGGGTGACACAGCATTTGTTATGGGCAGACGTTGCACTTACCATCAGGTGAACATTTTGCTCGCTTTGTCGCATATTCCAATTAAAAACGTGAGCAAAATGAACATTTTATGCAATAACAAGATTTTTTATACATCTAGCCATTACAGTTGGCTTCTAAAGTTGAATCTAATATATACGTATAATCAAATTGGTCAATGGTCTGTACATAGGAGATATTTGAGAAAAAATAATAATCATCCTTATCATCTCAGCCTATCTTAGTCCACTATTGAACATAGACCTCCCCATCCGTCGACTTTCCACAAAATCGTGCAACTCGTAGCTCCATCTAATGAGGGGGTGCCCTACCCTGCGTTTGTTGGTAAGAGATTGCCACTCTAGACTCTTTCTTCCCCAACGGTTATCGGTTCTACGGGCTGTATGGCCGGTCCATTGCCACTTCAGCTTGCTTATCCTTAGGGCTATGTCGGTTACTTTACTTCTGCTGCGGATATCATCGTTACGGATTTTGTCACGAAGAGAACCTCCGAGCATAGCTCTTTCCATATCTCACTGAGCGGCTCTGAGCTTCCTCATGCGGCCCGAAGTGAAGGACCACGTCTCTGTTCCGTATGTCATCACTGGCAACACGCACTGGTTGTAAACTTTGCTTTTGAGACATTGAGGTATTCTCGACGAGAAGATGTCACGTCGATTGATCTCTTGGACAAAGTTGGAAAAAATGATATGACGGGTCATTATAAGAGCAGTAGAAGCCAAAACAATCTTTAGAATTTTGTTTGTCTGTCTGTATGTTTGTACGCGCATCACGCAAAAATTACTGGACGAAATTTGGTACGGTTTCCACAGTTGTATTGCTGGAGGCCTAACTTAAAATGTAGTATATGTTTCATCTTGATACGCTGCTCAGAAGCCGAGTTATTAATCGATAAAAAAGCTGGACAGTTTGTATCTTTGAACACGCTAATCTCAAGAAATACTTATCCGAAATAAAAAATATTTTATATTAGATAGCCCGCTTATTAAGTAGGATCAAAAATTAATGCTGCAACTTTAAGATGCCGCACGCTTGGAACAGAACGTTACCGAGAAGGGTCGAACGGTGAATACTCATAAGGTGTCATGCCGTACAGCGCAATCACGTGGTCGGCTTATTTTACGCAGGTAAAACAGCGGGGCTCAGCTAGTCTCTCGTACAATTTTTAGAAGTGAAATCAAACTTATGCAAATAGCAATTTTAAGTCGGTAAATGTTTGTAGTGGTACGTACAAAGTTTGCTCCGACAAAATGCCACGTTGTCCTCCGACAACATGTCAAATGCCACGTCGCCGCGATTGATGAAATTTTAATGCCTATACATTTTAAAACAGGCTAAAGTACAGAACTGAATAACATTTTATGGGAACTAGTGGTCGCTTAGTGGTCGACATTCGACCGCAATTCATTATTTTTTTAAGTGTGAACGTCATTGAGTTTTGAGTAATTATAGGGAGAATAATATATTTTTGGAAACATATTAAAATTCCAGTGACACCACACTGTACCCATCACCCTGAGATATAAGTACTTAAGTCTCATATGCCCAGTGATTACGCTAACTCACAGTTCCCTTCAAACCGAAACACAGTAATGCTTGCACACTACTGCTTCACGGCAGAATAACTGGCCCTGGGGTGATACCTACCTATACCTCGATTCTTCTCCATACAAACTTTAACCATGCCAAATCTCAAACACTACTTCGTACGCGCAATATGCTTATAAAGGTGTAAAAAGATTTCTCTTCAGGTATTAATATATAAAAGATATACGAACTTTGTCTTAAGTATGCGTGTGAGCGCACACGTGAGCTTCCTCTGTAAACCATCATTTACTAATACATTTTTTTAAAGTTGCACCATATTAGGGTTTATCCTGTGTTGTGGGTACTGTTTACATACATCAATTCTTCATGCACAAATACCCAGACCGGGAACAAACAGTGCATGCAAATATAATCCCGTGCGGGAATCGCACCCGCGACCTGTGACGCAGAAGCTAAGCGCTTAACCACTGCGCCAACCGAGCCGACAATGTCACTCAGACGTAAATGACGTAAATTATAACCTTTGTAGAATAAGGCACTTCTTAGCGGAAATTCGTAATTATAATGAAAGTTATTTTCTTCTTCTTCTTCTTCTTCTTCTTTTCAGCCTATCACTAGTCCACTGCTGAACATAGGCCTCCCCCATAGATTGCCACAAAAGTTTGTAGCTCTCATTTTGGGGGGGATTTGCCATAGTTGCCACGCTTGGCAGGCGGGTTGGCAACCGCAGTTTATTTTTTTTCAGATGTTCCAGAATGATGCTGCTGCCCATCTTTTGGTTTTCATTTTCCCTCTGTCGACTTTTACGACACCCACGGGATGAGATGGGGTGGTAGATTCTCTTAAGCCGCCACCACACGGCAAGTTATTTTCTAAGATGTGTAAACTATAATATGTATTAAAGTAAGAATAACAATAGCCTATAAACATCGCACCCTCGCAGAAATGAGAGGAGGCCTACTGTCTACAGGCCTCTCATTTCTGAGAGGGTTTTAGGGCCCGAACGAGACAGACAAAATATTTCTATTCCTCATATATCCAGGTTTCTTCACGAAGTTTTCCTTCACCGCTGAGCACGTAGTAAATCAGCACTTAAATTTGCGGGACAATTTTAGAGGTACTGCGGATCGAACTCAGGTCACTCGCTCACTATCAAAAATAAGGCAAGCGGCCGGCTCCTGAGCTACCACGCCTCTAAATGATGTATATTACCTTGTTTTTGAAGAGCACCGTCCCACAATAGCATGCAGAAGCATACTAATAACGCCGCCAGGAACCGCTACTAAATACCTTTCACGTCCACAATCGTACCACTAAGCTTATTGTCTGAATAACACTTGCTAACGTTTCGTTTTGAGGTGAAATACTGACCCTGTTCTCGACTTCGATGATGTGTATTTCCTAGTGGTAGTGACGGATATTATTAAATATTTCTGTTACAATAAGATTGATATTATTTGTATAGCTATCAGAGAAATCGGATGCATTTCTTTCTTTTTCTTCTCTTATTTATTTATTATGTAACTTCATTATTTATTGCTGGTAACATCATTAATTCAATTTTATTTTGTCAATAAAAGTGTTTTAAATTTTGGTATCCTGAAAAGTAAATAAATTAGATTATTTTATAATTATTATGGCGCTAGTTTAAGCATGCGCAAATTGACATTCCCGCGAACCCAAACCGATACCTGATTGCTTAAAAAATTAACAAAATACGGTCGTGCTTTTAGTTTTACGAATGTTTTGGTTTTTTAACGAGGGCTCACAGAAGGATTTCTTGTGAATCGTGGGTGCATTTTGCAGACAAATTTCACACACACAGACTTGAACAATTTGTGTTTGTACACAAATGTTGTGTGATGTTGTGTAAAAGCGCAGGTGCGGGCGCGCTTTCAATGTCGGGGAGCGGTTAGTTATGGTTTGGTTTGCAACTGTATAACATTTTTAACACTTCTGAAAATTAGAAGTCGAAGAAGTTTGGTACTTACATATTTTGTACATATTTTTGTTAGTTGATCTTTAAATCGAGTAAGTATTAACATTTCTTCAATTTCTTTTTCGAAAGTAACTGTGATATATCCCTCTAATTTGACTTTTGAAAAGAAAGTCGATTTCGAACGAGCTTTGCCACTGTATTTATTATATTGTATTAGGTATAGAAGGGTTTGTTTTGCTGTATAAATTGTGTGATCAAAAATATTTTTTTATTCTAAATTAAAATGGAAAGACATTAAATAAAACTTAATAACGTTAAGTCCTAGAATCATTACTTAGCGTACTTTTACTCGGCGTAAAGTTAAATGAAACTCGCGATGTTATATACGGTACTACAGTGCAGAGGCACAAGCGCATGAAATTACACGTCAAGCAACTTCATGAGGCACCTTGGAGCGCGAAATGCACTTTGAAGCTGCTTATAGTTCAAGTTTCATACTTAAAATAGTCATTTCAGAGTTGCTTGCTTATCCATGATAAGTTAATCATATTTACGGCACCTTAGATTACCTTTTTTCTGTGTTTTTAATTTTTTCCTAAGTAATTAATAAGGTTACTATAAAAGTATTATAATGTGTTGTTTCCGCTTAGTTATCTAAGGTAGATATTTCCGTGTAATTCATTTTAACTCTTCAGTTTTGCTCATTCAACTCCTGTCCAAGTCCAACAAGTCCAAGTTTCTTATAGGAAGTAAACTCTTCCGTATATCGATTCATAATACTGTCTAATTCATCGCAAATAATGTCCTAAAGTTCTGTACGAGTTACGGAGTTACTAAACTCACCCGAGAACTGTACTGTCTTAGGACTACCTCGCATATTGCATCGAATAACTTTAAACGCTGTATAACATATTCACACCTTTAGGATCTTTTTGGAAATGTAGTACGCTGTTAGCCCGCCAGCTTCGTCGGAAGAGACTCGCGACTAAAAAAAACGTAGCTGAAGTGCAGCTTAATAAAATTGAGCGAATACAAAATTTCTGCTTACGATTCATGTTTGGGCTTCGCAAATATGACCATGTTTCCGATTTTCGTAAACAGCCCAAGTGGCTCCCAATCTGTCTTCGCAGGAATACTCATATTCTTTCTGCTTTTTACTGCGTGCTGTTCAATCCATGCGCTGCTAAATACTTGAAAGACCGCTTTCAGTATATTTCCTTCTCCCATGAACGGTTCCATCATTCTTTTGTCAATCTCTCCCTCCTATTAATCCTGTTAATTACAACAATTCCGATTACAATGGTAGTCTGGAAGAAATCGCTTTCAGAACGACGACGACTTTTTTACTTTTGACTTTACGACTTGAACAATTTGTGTTTCTGCTCTGGCTGGGAATCGAAATCAGGACCCGCAGCGTAGAAGGCAGATACTCTGACCAATAAGCCACGCGGCACTAAAATAAATCTGGCTCAATGAGATTTGACTGATCTCCTTAATGTCTTCACCTTAAAGTTCACCAATACCTACTGCGATTTTGAAGTCGAGGTTTCGACCTTCTTTAGATAGGTCCTTGGGTAGCTGCAAGCACACCCCGACAAGTAAGTTAAGTAAGTAAGTTTACGTCAACAAGGGTGGGAGTGCGGAACCACAGCCGGCATCGCGATGCCGTGCGCCGAGTCAATTAACATACTCTTTATTGTACACCAAATACAAAAATAAAGACTACGTTCTATATTAAGTTAAAGTACAAAAGGCGGTCTTATCACTGAAAGTGATTCCGCGTAGCGAGGAGAAATGATACAGCATCATGAAAAACCAGGAAAAAGTGGGTAATGTACACTTAACCATATCAAACGCAATGGATATGAATTTATAACATAAAATAGCCAAAAGTAAATAATATGTAATATAATATACCCAACAGTAAATAAATTTCTAGTACGTACCTTCTATACATCGATGAAAACTATTATCAAACTCAGAATAGCCCGTATCGAGGAAATGAATTTTATATTTACGGATATCTTTGAGAAATATCGTAGGAATATTTCTATTCGGATGCCGTATTGAGATATTGCTGAAAAATAAGGAAAAAAAGATAATAGTAACGTCTTTACGTATACGTAGTATTCAAATGAAATTCTGAATATATAATGCAATATTATTTACCATATAATGTCTTTATATTGTATAAACGTAGCCCATGATTTATAATTAAATATTTTGAAGAAAAGTAAGTTACTTTGCTAAGATCCGCATGCAAAATATAAAAATGGTGTATATTACCTAGTTTTTTGAAGTGCACCACCCGCCCTCCCTCAGTAGCGTGCACAAGCAAACTAACACCGCCACCAGGAACCGCCACCAGGTACCCTCCACCAACCACTACAATACCACCACTAGATAATATACACCACTGAAGTCGAGAACACGACACGCACTTCAAAAAACTAGGTAATATACACCATTTTTATATTTTGCATGCGGATCTTAGCAAAGTAACTTACTTTTCTTCATTATAATGGATTTCCGCAAAGTAACGCCTGATTCTATTAACTAAATTAAATATTTTATTTGGTAAGCACTGTATTCCTAATTACAGTATTCTTATTGCGGTGTGGTATCGGCTTAAGAGAATCTACCACCCTATCTCATACCGATAGTGTCGTAAAAGTTGACAGGGGGAAAATGAAAACCAGCCTATCAAATCTTCTATATATGTCACGATATCTCCGAAAGTACAAGGCGTATTGACTTTAAATTTGGCATATATGTACACCATAATGAGTAAACGGGCTGCTGCTGTTTTTCTCCATACGGACTAACGATAATTTCCATGTGAAGCCGGGATATGTAAACAAGTATATTAATATAGCGACATTTTACAATTGCTAGACATCCTATGGCACGTTTCAATATTTCATTACAGCTACTTATTTTTTATGGTAGGATTCCTATGCGGGAATCCATCTAGGTAGGTACCACCCCAGGGCCAGTTATTCTGCCGTGAAGCAGTAGTGTGCAAACATTACTGTGTTTCGGTTTGAAGGGCACTGTTAGCTAGCGTAATCACTGGGCATATGAGACTCAAGAACTGATGTCTCAGGGTGACGGGCGCAGTGTGGTGTCACACAGTAATTTTCTGGGTGACACAGCATTTGTTATGGGCAGACGTTGCACTTACCATCAGGTGAACGTTTTGCTCGTTCCGTCACTTTTATGAAATAAAAAAAAAAAAAAATTGCGATGTTCTGTAGAGTACCTGGATTTTTGACTTCTGCGATGAATGGGGGAGTGAGTATTTGACATAGCTGCCTTGTCCAGCAAATACGGTAGAGTAACGGGTAAGCGACCCACCCTCCCGAGCTGTTCCTGTACTTTGCTCTTACCAATATAGTAGTATCCCACATTTCATAGTTCCTTTCCCAACATCTGCATACCCTACTTTGTGACATGTTAGGTGTTCGTGGAATAAAAAAATAGCTACCCTTGTCAACACAATAAAATACGTTATTAAAAAAAGGTCGTGGTTGTAGAGGCCCGCAAAATTCCTGCTGACGTAGTCCGGTACTGATCTGTGGTTTAGCGTTGTACGAGGGTTGTCGGCCAGTCCGGGTTGCCAGCGACGCCGGAGGTGAACCTAGTCGTTAACGTGCCGATATGCTCTGGGACTAGGCTACCCTAGAATAGGGTTAGCGTTTCCCAAGCATGCGGGGCTCTGTTTGGGTAGTCAAAATCTTCCCTAGCTACTCGTGGGAGCGCCATGGAGAGCAAGAATTTTGACTAGTATCAATATGGCGGCAACGTGGTTTGCCATCCGTCATTTCTCGTTTCCCGCGAGGGCGAAAAGTGTACTACGGATATAGTCTCTGCCTGGCTTAACAGGAAAGAGGCGTATATAAATCGTATTTAATTATGGAATTTGACATTCCATGTCAAAGTCAAAGTTTCTTTCGACATATATTTTCGGTTATATAATTGCTGTTAGCCTTTTTAGGCTTTTACAGCTTCATTGGATACTGTGTTCGCGGGCCAGGGGCCCGCGTGCCAGGTTTGGTTTGACCCAAATATAAATAAATAAAAAAAACTCCTACAAAAACCTCGAAGTTCGAACGCGTTCACTGCGTGCTTTCGCGATTTCGAAAATCTTAAATATTTTAATTCGTCTAATGACCGTCCGAGTGAGGCTGCGCGCGTCCATTCGGACTGTCGACTTGTGTGTCGGTAACTCTGGGCGGTGAGAACCGCCCTGGAACACGGGTGAATCGTGTGTACGCGGTGCGAATCGTGTGTACGCGGTGAGTTTCTTTATACAGTTTCGTTTCAGCCTAACACAAGTCCACTGCTAAACATATGCCTCCCCGATAGATAGCCACAAAAGTTTGTAGCTCTGATATTGGAGGGATTTTGCCATAGTTGCCACGCTTGGCAGGCGGTTTGGCAACCGCAGTTTATTTATTCAGATATACCAGGAAGATGCTGCTGCCCATCTCCAGGTTTTAATTTCCCTCTGTCGACTTTTACGACACCCACGGGATGGGATGGGGTGGTAGATTCTCTTAGGCTGCTACCACACCGCTACTATACAGTTTAGGTTTGTATAAAGCTCTTATGAATGTCAAAATCTACACTGGTTCAAAAAATAAAACCTTCTCAGAGAAGAACCGGCAAGAAATTCTGAGGTGTTTCCTTTTTTCAATATCATATTTCATAATTTCATGTATAAAATACATTATTTAATGACAATATCACATATTTGGTAGTACTGGAACTAAGAATAAACTTTCTAGTTTTGTCCATCATTAACAATGGAATCTCTAGTGTGTCGCTTCGGCCTAATCTACAGAATACAGTTCAGAAAGAATACTTCTCTAAATTAACATTAATGTTATGCGTCAATTTAGACATTCTAACTTGTAAGCGTTTTGTTTCACTTGCCTTTAAAACTAAATTATTTGCTGCAAACCACTTGAAAACAATATCCAGAGGGTTTTTTTGGGCTGTTTTATTGTTAAGTAATTTCTGATAACTCAAAATAGCAATGAGGTATCATCAGCGAACATATTTCTGTGTGGCACCACACTGTGCCCGTCATTCTGAGTCTCAGACATCAGTTATTTAGTCTTATATGCCCAGTGATTACACTAGCTCTCGGTGCTCTTCAACTCGAAACAGTAGTGTTTGCATATTACTGTTTCACGACAGACGGATTCCAACATAAAAATTCTACCACCAGACTTTTTTGAAACAGAAAAACATGTGCTGTTATATGGATCGAGTCAGTACGTCCTGAATTGTAACATGTATTTCCATTGCCCACAGAATTGTGTTGCTCTGTAAAAAAAAAAGCAACAGAATTGCACGGGCTTACATTCGAACTAACGTAGCTGTTCGCATCGTTTAGACAAATACGTTGAATTTTATGTATTGTTTTCGATTTCTCCCATTTAAAACGAAAGATTAGCTTTCGTTTGGCTTTGTATTTGTTGCAGAAATGCTATCAGATCAATTGCCGTCCGGAACTTGCACATTCTATAAGAATAATGGTGCGCTGTAGATCGTAGTTGTAGATTTTTGCCTTTTAAAATATAAAAAGAATAGCGTGTACTAAATACGCGCTATCGCTTTGATTTAATAGTATAATGGTAGTCTGATGATTTTTGAGCATTTGTAGCTCTTGTTCAAATTTGTAAATTAAGTGTAAGTTGGATAATGGCAAGGGGATCACGATCGTTGTATGACATAAATACTTAAGAATTTTGACAACCGGGCTGCCTAGTGGTCAAAGTACTTGTATTCTACACAGCGGATGGTGCGTTGGTTTTCGAGTCTGGTTATTTAAAGCGTGAGAAATGTGTGGAGGACATCGTATTTTTTGATTAAATTTATTAAAAATTTCTCATCGAGTTAAGAATTTATTGTCAAGTGTTTAACCTCGATTATTACTAAATTGTGAAGCCCAATTAACTATAATATTCCGTAAAACTACTTTCCTTGTAAAATGTTGAAACGGGCTCCCCGTTACTCAGTTCTGACCTAGGCTATAGCCGAAGGAAGTAGATTTATTTGTTAGGCTCGTCCTATTTTCCTCTTATATTACAAATGGTAGTAAATAAGAAAGGGCATATTTAACGAGCGCCATATAAACAGAGTTATTATGGATAGAATTAGAAATAGTTTCATATAACCATTCATCAGTCTCCCATAGGTAGTAATCATTTGATTAGACTAGATCATCAACGACGTTGTAAAAGCTACATAAAAAAGCTTAGGCTGTTGCTTTTCTATCTATGAGATATATTACTCGAATTTTTGGTTCCATTTAAAAATATGTTACTTAATAATTTATTAAGGAGATAATTTCAAAGACCTTAGGCGATTACCCGACAGAGCTTCAATTTCAACGGTCACGAATTGAAGGCGTTATCCATACTAATATTGTAAATGTAAATGTACTCGTAACTATATCTGTCCCTCTGTGTGTTTGTTACCTTTTTTACATACAGAGATACCTAATATCCTGGAGGAGAACATAAGACTTTTTATCCGGGAACAACAAATAGTTACGATGAAATATTTAAAAAACCTAAATCATGTCACTCATTAAAGTAGCAGAAAATGACAATTAGTGGCGGCACTGATGAAGACCTTCATCTCGTCCAGTAAATGTTTTGAGACAAACTAGAGATTGATATGGAGCAGTGGTAGATCAGGGGCTCGCCTTAAATTTTAATACGTAATTTTATTTTATTTTTGCGAGAAGTCGATGGATGCAGGTGGCTCAGGACCGAGTTTTGTCTATGGGGGATCTATGGGGGAGGCCTATGTCTAACAGTGGACGAAAATAGGCTGAAATGATGATGATGATGATGAAGTGATCTGATTCGATTTTCGATGCCGGCACCAATAAAATTATTGTGAAATTTTAAGCGCTGATATATCACGTACTTAGCGGTGAAGGTAGGAAGGAAGTCCGCCAACCCGCATTGAAGTAGCGTAGTTTAAGCTCCAAAACCCAAGAAATGAGAGAAGGCCTGTGGTCAGCAGTGGGACATATATGGGCGGGCATTTTATACATTAATATAATCCAGAAGTTGAGTGGCGGCATTCTTCTACGCATGCCGTTTTTTATTATAATGGATATACATATTATTGCATTATAAGTGAAAAACAGCTGCTGTTCATGTTCAATAGAAATTAAATTATTGTAACAGTTATCATTCTTTCACGAACTTAGTTCATTTACCGTCTTCTTTCAAGAATTTAGTGTTTATATAAAATTAATGAGAAGTAACGATAAAAATGTAAACTTAATTGATTTACAAAGATTTTAAAAATATACCTGAAAAAGCTTTTGATAGCCAAGAAGAAAAATGTTACAACATTAAAATTCTTTCACGAACGGGATTACAGAAAAACGCAGACCGTTGACATTTTAGCTTAGGCGTGAAATTTATTTACTCGTTTGAACAAACTTATCTGGCAACAAATATATTTTTTGTTATAATGTATATACACATCGCCATTTACCAATCAAATCAAATCGTAGTTAAGCTCTAAGTCTAGATTATAAATTAAAACTGACATACTCATCGTCATCATCATCATCATCATTTCAGCCCATCACAAGTCTAGCGTTGAACGTAGGCCTCCCACACGCATTGCTACAAAATCACCGGGTAGTTTCGGACCACTTGCATCCATTCACTTACCCCATTTGTAGTTATAAATTTATTTTGTGAAAACCATTTGTCGAGTTAAATGTACAATTACTTCCAGTCTCTTTTATTTCGTTATATAATTATATTTCTATTAGGTGCTTCCTGATATTAATCCTCTTTTTTATTATTTGATAAAGTGTCGAGACACAAGGCGGCGGTCACCCTGAGACATAAGTTCTTAAGTCTCATATACCCAGTGATTACGCTAGCTCTTAGTGCCCTTCAGACCGAAACACAGTAATGTTTGCACACTACTGCTTCACGGCAGAATAACTGGCCCTGGGGTGGTACGTACGCACAGTAAGTTAATGACCCGATTAAGCTTACTGTATATTGATTGGCTTACTTTGCATTTTATCAATGTGAGTTTCATCTATTTGAGCTATAACCAGTCATTAATAATATACTATCTTAAATTTCATATTTTCTTCGATATTCAGAAGTTAACAAAGTAATTCCAGAAATACTATTAATAACATTACCGGATTATTTAAGTGTTAAAACGAAAAATACTTCTATGGAAGCTGTCATATTTCCACAAAAATGCATCATAACAATGTCCTGATCATCTGATGTTTCAGAAAAAAAAATCTTATTGATTTTCTGGAATCTAATAATTTACATACAGTTCCAAGATACAAAATCAAGAAATATCTGTTATGTTGACACGTGAAATGACTGTTGAAGGAACGATATTGGAATGTTTTGAATACAGTACAATTTTTTTTTTATTAGTAAATCTTAAATTATATTTATTATTTATGTACAAAGACGAGCTTATCTCTAAAATAGTTTTCTTCCAGCAAAGCTTATTGTGAAGATGAGTGTTTAATATGTTATAATTTTTTATAACAATTTTTGCTTGAAAAGAAAGAAATAATATTAATTGTATTTTTTTTGTTATATTTGTTTTTTTTTGTTAAATAATAATTTTTTTTTTCGTGATTTTTTATTGCTTGTAGATGTAAAATAGTATGGGAAGTAACTTGTTCCAAGTGGACGAAGTTTCGAGTTTGCAAAGTACCAGAAGCATATTATCACATTAATCACTATCAATTCTATGAGCTTACGGATATGTGGCTCATCGATCAGCAAACATTATTGGTTATCATGTCTGAATATAGAATATCAGTTTTCGCGTCGCTGAAACTATATCTTATCCCTTTTACGAAAAAGGGATAAGATATATACTGTATTACCTTAACATCGGAAACGTTAATGTAGAGACGACTTTGTATATCAGATTCGCACCCAAGTTGTCTTTATAAAATTATAAATAGACTAGCTAACCCGTGTAAATTTTTCGCACAGTATAATGATGATGAATTGATGGCGCCATCTACTTTATTTAAAGAAAGTAAACTACTTCATCCGACAGCTGTCGTGCATGTTAGTTGAATGGATTGTCAAAAGATGGCTTCAATTAAATTAATTAATTCAGTCTCAAGTAATATTTTAACGAAAACATTAATTTTAAGGCATTTACTTATTTTTCGTCATTAGAGTAAAATATTATCTACAAAATGGAGTTTCAAACATTTATTTTGATGAAATATTAAGGGAGACATTTCATAGTGACAAAAAAAATTTAAGAAATATAATTAATGTATTTAGATGTAAGTTTTCTACTGTCTTTTGGTGCTGATCCAATACAATACTTTAACCACACAACAAAATTATATTTCATTTCGTCCACGTCTCAAGGATGTTATAAAATTTGCCGAGAGAATTGCTTAAAAAAATTTGTAGCTAAATAATACAGATGATACTCTGGGAGCATAACTTAACAATTAATTAGTAATTTCTCATATTTTTGCGTACTACTTTTACGATTTCATTTAATTTTACTTATTTTATATATGATGCTTATGCATAGTTTTAGTTCAAAACCTTTCAATATTTATGTTTGTATGTATGTATGTATGTATGTATGTATATAAGCATTATATTGAGTTAATGTGCGTTTTAAAATCTGATTGATGTATTTGATTTATTTTTGTTTATTTTATTTTTTAATTATGTTAAGCCTTAGCACTGAGCACCCTTTGCATGTTCTCTGCTCAACCAAAAGGTAGACTGGCAGAGAGACTTTTTGAACACTTTTTGTGCAAATAAAGTTTAAATAAATAAATAAATGATGATAATGTTAAAATATATACAGGTACAATGTAACGGGCTTAAGATCTCAAAGCCGTGAAATATTCCAGTGTCCAAAATGTAGCATTAAAGGAAGCATTACCTTTAATGCTACATATTGGATTCTTTTTTATTTTGAAAATATTTAGGGTTCCTGCGCAAGCGATCGATGTGTTATACGGGTTTAACCTGTATTTCTGTCATCATTGTTTAAGTTCATGGCAGTTTAAATATTTATCTTGACATTGTGGCGACATGTTATAAAAACATTTATAAATAATTATAAATAAAATTAATAATTTTTTTTATAAAGTAGTCCAAAACAGTTTTTAAAGTTATTTAATAAAAGAATTGAGACCGATTATGAAGTAAATTTTTTATATTTTTATTTTTCGACGTTATAGTATATTTCGTAACGAAAATTGAATTAAAAATTGCTCAAAATTATTCAAAAATGTATTAATATGTTCAGAAGAGACCAATTATCGAAAGTAAAGTGCAAATTAATTACAAATATTTCAATATAAACAGTTTTTATAACAACGAAAATAGTAAATACTTCCTCTATAAGTGGAGAATGTTTGTGTATTGCATAAATCTCATTACTTCAATAAATCAAAAAGTATTAAGGAATTTTAATATTAATTTTGTGTAGAATAAATTAACGAGTAGAACGCCTATACAAAGTTTGAGCAAAAACTGAGCACTTAAAATTTTAACCCGCGGAGGAGCATACTTTCCGTCTTACAACTACATGTGTGGAGGACGAGCGCTACTCAGTACAGATATTTAGATGTATTATAAGAATGTCTCAAAGTATGGTCCTACGTTAGTGAAGTCTATGATATAAAAGCAATAATATAGAAGGTCTCTAATATGTAAAAGCATTATGATGATTGAGTTGAGACTTGAAAATTATCAAGACAGAGTCGCGTAAGCTTCCATACCCAGACAGTAGTCCGCGGTAAACGCAGACTCGAACCAATACGGTCTTATTGAAAGACATTTCATCTTAGTGCCGGTGGTAAGCGGGTTTGTGGTAGTAATACGGCTTTCTCGTGAACATCGTACACTCCTGCCGTTTGTGGTCGGCGTCTTAGTGTACTTCACTATGACATATGTCTTAGTGCTCCAGCGCTATGATACTCGTACATGGATATTATGCCACCGGCCACTAGGCGTGCTGCTATGATGCGTTGGTGGTGTTTTTAGTTAACAACATTTACCAAAGCCGATATCACTCATATTGTTGCGTCGTGAGGATGTGTCGTTCCTGTGATAGTCGGATAGATAATGATTTCTTATATTTATACCCGAACACTACATATTTAAATGAAACTAATTTTATGGATTTTATCGCGTTTAATTTTATTATTTATAACTTACTGCTATATGCTGTATTGTGTCTTGTGGCGGTTATATGAGTGAGCCGCGTCTGAGTCGATGCGACTTCTGGTTCCGATTGACGGATGTTTTTGCGGGGTGTACATGTCGGCTGAGATTGTATAGAGCCCCTTGTGTTGGCGTATGTCTGGCGATAGTCGTATTGATGCAAGTTGCATCCTGATGTACTGCCCTCCAATGTTTTGAATAATACCCGATGGCTATGATACAAACCTGCCTGATGGCTGATTCATATTGATTAAAAAGGCTATATATATAATTGCAATGGTTGGTGGAGCATTATACGTCGATCTCATGCGGGTTATAGTTGGCGGGAGGAGACTCTCAAGGCTGCGGTAGAAAACCGAAAAACGGTGGACCCCATTCATAATTATTAAAGTTTTAAAGTACGTCCGTAACCATCTTATTTTTACATCACAGAAAATATTTATTCCTATGCAGGAATCCGTCTAGGTAGGTACCACCCCAGGGTCAGTTATTCTGCCGTGAAGCAGTAGTGTGCAAACATTACTTTGTTTCGGTTTGAAGGGCACTGTGAGCTAGCGTAATCACTGGGCATATGAGACTTAAGACTTTTGTCTCAGGGTGACGAGCGCAGTGTGGTGTCACCCAGAATATTTCTGTGTGACACAGCATTTGCTGTGGGCGGACGTTGCACTTACCATCAGGTGAACGTTTTGCTCGTTTCGTCACTTTATACAATAAAAAAAAAAAAAAAACATTTAAATTCCGTGTGAAAGTGAAGACAAATATACACTTGTGAATATCTACCATACTTCGGCGCTAGATGTCTATCGGCGACTTACTATGCCACGTTATTTATTCAGAATAGAAACTGACTACAGTTAACCGGCAAATAACGCAGGGTCCAAGCACAAGCGTGACCCAAGATTCCCGCAATTCTTTATTCTTAAAGGTGTATATTCGAAAATTAACTGTATACTAACTATATACTTATATTTTTTTTGTAATTTTTAATGTGTCTTAGGTATTAATGATTTTTTATATTTACGCGAAAACTACACATTTAAATGAAACTATATTTTACGTATTTCGTACCGTTTAACTATTACATCGGGACATGACACTTCAGTCCTTTCGTGACAATGGGAAAGTGCTCAAAAAGTCGGGTTACAAAATTAGTAGAAAAATGAAACGCGATAAAATCCATAAAAACTAGTGTCATTTAAATACATTAGGATTTTTGAACAACAAGCAATACAACATGCTTTACGGCCGGTCCTGGGGTGGCACCTATCTCGTGGCAACTAAATAATATATAACTTTCTTTAAGCTGATTGTATACTATAGGATTTACCCCGTATCTTGGGTGCGTTTTGCAAACATACTTTTCACATGCACAACACAACGACATTTGTATTTAAGCACAAATGATAACTCCGGCTTTCCGACTCCAGATTCTAATCCAGGACTTGTGGTGTGAACATCAGAAACACCAACCACTAGGCCACATAAAAATTATAGTAATAATGGTGAAAATAGCACATACACTTTTTTTTTTGTATACATGTATTAGGTCCTTACATATAAAATTGGCGTTTTATCGTACTGGCCACTTTGATCTGAAATATATCCTCTTTGGTTAAGAATTCAAAATTTATAAATCTATTTAGCTGGTATATTTGAGTATCGAAAACAGTCATTCAATTGTTTTTTACCTCCTTAGATTTTTCTTTGGCGTCGCTCATCCCGCACAATGAGAAACTTAAAACATCGTTTTATTTACGAGTACGAGTTCTACCGTGACACCAGTGCTGCAGAAACAGCTCGAAGGAATAACGATGTGTATGGCGCTGGTGTCACAAAAGAAAAAACGGTACGTTTTTCAACGATTTTGTTCTGGAAATTTAGACATTCAGGACCCAGGGATGGCCGGAGACCTAAGTGGATAATGAAGAATTAAAGGCTTTTGTGGAAGCGGATCCATCGCAAACCATATCAGAGTTAGCTGCAGGTTTCACTGTGAGTGATAAAACTGTTTTTATCCTCTTGAAGCAAACGGAGAAAGTAAAAAAGCTTGAACGGTGGGTACCTCATGAATTACACTGGTAGTAGAATTCCTATGCAGGAATCCCTCTAGGTAGGTACCACCCCTGTGCCAGTTATTCTGCCGTGAAGCAGTGGTGTGCAAACATTACTGTGTTTCCCTGGAGTGTGTGAACCCTGGAGAACCAACCAAATCCTGCCCCAAGCGAAAATTTACTCAGTGAGTGTTTGGTGGACTAGTGCCGGTGTCGTTCACTACAGCTTTCTAAAATCTGGTGTAACGATTACGGCAGATATCTATTGTCAGCAATGACGGAAGAACTAGCTGCTAAACAACCGAGGCTGGTCAATCGCTCTAGGCCATTGCTGCTTCAGGACAACGCTAGACCACACACTGTACAACAGATGGCCGCTAAACTAGAGGAGCTACAATTAGAATGTCTGCGACATCCATCGTACTCCCCGGACAGATTCCAGCAGATTACCATTTTTTCCGGAATTTGGATAACTTCTTACAAGGAAAAAAATGCATCTCCGATGTGGCAGTCCTAACCGTCTGCGGAGAGTTTATTGATTCTCGCCCCCATGGTTTCTTAAGTAAAGGGATCAATGAACTACCTATGAGATGGCAAAAGTGCATAGATAACAATGGTATATACTTTGATTAATAAATATATTTTACAAAAAAAAACGACTTTATATTACTCCCATACAATACGCCTATTTATTTTGTGACGTCCTAATATAAGGAATATTTATCATCATCATCATCATTATCATTTCAGCCTATCACTAATCCACTGCTGAACATAGGCGTCCCCCATAGATTGCGACAAAAGTTTGTAACTCTCGTATGGGGGGGATTTGCGGGTTGGCAACCGCAGTTCATTTATTCATGCGTTAGGAAGATGCTGCTGCCCATCTTCTTCTTTTTATTTTCCCTCTGCCGACTTAAAAAAAACCGCTAAATCTGCTGACTTGGTTACAATTAATATAATTTATAACCGGATCTTTTCTAAGAAGTTGATCGTATGAGTGGAACACATCAAAAATTTTTTTTTGTACTCAATTTTTTTCACACGGGTCTTCTCTCTCCTCCTTATAGACTTGAAATTATAGATTCATAGTTAACTAGCATATGCCCGCGACTTCGCCCGCGTGGAAAGTAGTTTTAATATATCGTGGGAACTATTTGATTTTCGGGATAAAAAGTATCCTGTCTCCATCTCCGGGGTGCCAGCTATCTATGTTTCTAATTTAGTCAAGATCGGTTCAGCAGTAGAACTGTGAAAAGGTAACAAACAGACAGAGGTACAGAGAAATTTACTTTCGCCTTTATAATATTAGTAGGGACGATTATTCAATGTTGTCAGTAAATT
This sequence comes from Luehdorfia chinensis, assembly GCA_019845155.1. Lineage (NCBI taxonomy): Eukaryota > Metazoa > Arthropoda > Insecta > Lepidoptera > Papilionidae > Luehdorfia > Luehdorfia chinensis. The sequence goes on from JAHVAK010000125.1 coordinate 8,019,003, forward strand.
GCAATAAAATTACGTTCTTCGTTGTTCGTTATCATTATTTCGTTGTCACGTTCAGTTGGAACGGAATTTCCTCTAGAATTGCATCGAACAGAACGGGAAAATAGTAAATGAAGCGATCTCGATATAACCGGGTTCAGCCGGATTGCGCCCTATTAATAGCAATTTAGATTGTATTAAAAGTTTAAGTGTTTGCTCTTCTCGATACGAACAAACGGAAAATGTTTGCAGAATTTTCTCATGTAAGTGTTGCATTATCTACATTAATGTTAACAGTAATGGTCGCCCAATGATCGAAAAACGACTATAATATTATTGATTTTTTCTTAATTTGGAACTCTATTATTTATCAAGCTTATGTATCCATTTATAAGTTATTAATTTTCAAGTTATTTGAAAAGGTAGCCGTTGGCGTTCGCTTTAAATTTCATAGTACGCGAGTGACCTGGGTCCGATTCCTGGTGCCGGCACCACTAAAATTGTTAATTGCAATTTTAAGTGCCGATTTACCACGTGCTCGGCGGTGAACGAAAACATCATGAGAAAACCTGCATGTCTGAGAAATAAAAAATATTTCGAAGTAATGCGCAGTCCGTCAACCCGCATTGCAGCAGCGTGGCGGATTGTTCCTAGCTCCAAAACCTCGTCAGAAATGAGACAAGGCCTGTGCTCAGCAGTGGGACATTTATAGGCTGAAACTTTACCTTTTTTTAAAGGTAGAGAAAATGAGGTTTAGCTTGGCTGTCATATTTAAAAAGCAATACCTCGTTTATTGACATTTGACACTTGTTATGTGTCTAATATTGCCAGTAGGATTGGACTTGTAACATATATTCTAATATAGATTTTAGATTCCTCACTTCTTCTCCATACCTCACACTGTGCGCGCACTGTGCTTGAAAATGGGGTACAAAGATATCGTTTCACATATTAATATATCAATTACGTTGTACAATTTTGCGGGGAAATACAGCCAGAGTTTTTGGTACTATATGGCGAGGCGTAGAGCCGCGTGATCATAATTCAATTTCAATGACTATTAATCTCGCTGGTCGTGTGTTCTTCCTAGTTCGCGCGATCGATTTTCGCGAAAGACAAATATCTGGATATCTGTTCCGGATCTGGATGTTAGTGCATCTAAAATGTATGGGTATAAAATACATCCACAATACAGGAGAAATAAGGATGATAAAGAAGAATATGAGCTTTCCCATGTTAAGAAATTTCGATTGTATTATATAATCTACGTTTTCAGCAGTCCACTGCTGAACATAGGGCTCTCCCATCATCATCATCATTATCATCATTTCAGCCTATCACAAGTCCACTGCTGAACATAGGGCTCTCCCTTCATCATCATCATTATCATCATTTCAGCCTATCACAAGTCCACTGCTGAACATAGGCGTCCCCCATAGATTGCCATAAAAGCTTGTAGCTTTCATTTTGGGAGGATTTTGCCGTAGTTGCCACGCTTGGCAGGCGGGTTGGCAGCGCAGTTTAATTATTCAGATGTTGCAGGAAGACGCTGCTGCCCATCCCCTGGTTTTCATTTTCCCTCTGTCGACTTTTACGACACCCATGGGATGAGATGGGGTGGTACGCCTATTTTCATCCGTAACAGTCACGCCCGGACGCGCATAAAAAAATCATGAAATATATATTTATTATTAAATACATCACAAATTTAATAACATGTCTCCAGTCTCTTTCAGTCAAAAGCATTCTTAGCATCGTTCGCATGTTTTATCACTGAATTAATTCATACAAGTTAAGGAATTTTGCGACACAGCTGTTAATGCCAGCGGTCAAGGACTTCTAACGTAATTCCTAACAAAAAGGAATTTTAATCTTGTAACCTTTTACTTCGTAACGCTCTTTGTTGTTTTTATGATAATGGAGCGAACTCCAAATCAATTTACCTTACCTTGTTACCTAGTCGTGATATGAAGAGGCATATTATTTTTTTTTTGGAGAAAATTTTATGTAAACTAATTAGATGTATTATAAAGTACAGTAAAAGAGACTATACAAAATTCAGTATTTTTTTTTATTGGATAAAGAGACGAGACGAACTAAAGTTTCGCCTATTTGTAAGTGCAACATCTGCCCATAACAGATCCTGTGTCACCCAGACTATTTCTGTATGGCACCACACTGCGCACGTTACCCCGACACATCAGTTCTTTAGTCTCATATGCCCAGTGATTACACCAGTTTTCAGTGCCCTTCACACCGAAACACAAAAATGTTTTCACACTACTGTTTCACGCCAGAATAACTGGCCCTGGGGTGTTACCCAGCTAGACGGATTCCTTCATAGCACGACATAGTAGTTATTTTATAAAGTACTAAAGACGATTTAATAATTTAAATAAAACTACTTTCTTCTCTTTCTCTGGTCTTGAGATCCTCTAACCGGCGTATTTTATTTGCGATTTCCAGTCCGTACTGGTTCACATAATGTTTTCTTTTATTTACGCGAATATTACACATTTAAATAAAACTACTTTTTTACGGATCTTATCGCGTTTAATTTTGAACTATTTTTACCCGACGTTTCGGACGCTTTACAGCACCCATGGTCACGGGGGGACTGAGGTGGCAGTTGTCCCGATGTCATAGTTAACCCGGAGTACCTTCAGCTTTTAATTATTATTTTTAGTCCGATCTACGCAGAAAGAGCTTACTGTGTCTTGAAGCCTTGCAGTGGTATGCTTGGTTTTTGATTTAATTTTATTAATAATAGGATCTTACATAGGGCAAACTAAAAGATCCATTAAAACCCGCGTTAAAGAACACATAGCTGATGTGAAGCATCGACGCTCTAGGAAGTCTGCAGTCTGTGACCATGTTCTGGATCATCCCAACCATTACATCAGATTTGATAGACCACAAATCCTTGCAAAAGAACAGCGATTCCTACCAAGGATGATTCGCGAGGCTATTGAAATTAAAAAACATCCTAATTTCAATAGGGAAGATGGTTGGGTATTACCACCGGCTTGGGATCCTATTATTAATAAAATTAAATCAAAAACCAAGCATACAACTGCAAGGCTTCAAGACACAGTAAGCTCTTTCTGCGTAGATCGGACTAAAAATAATAATTAAAAGCTGAAGGTACTCCGGGTTAACTATGACATCGGGACAACTGTCACCTCAGTCCCCCCGTGACCATGGGTGCTGTAAAGCGTCCGAAACGTCGGGTAAAAATAGTTCAAAATTAAACGCGATAAGATCCGTAAAAAAGTAGTTTTATTTAAATGTGTAATATTCGCGTAAATAAAAGAAAACATTATGTGAACCAGTACGGACTGGAAATCGCAAATAAAATACGCCGGTTAGAAGATCTCAAGACCAAGCGCGCAAGATTCATAACATCTTTGAATTTCTTGAAGAGATGCAGAGACCATGATCTCATTCCTACGTGTGTCAAAATATCAGCTAAAAAGGACATTCGAGGAAGCGCGGCAAGCCAGGCAAGTAAAAAGTTGCTAAGGACGGTAATTCAGCAAAAACGTACCGATCTACACACCATAAATACGGCCATAGACAATTCATCCAGTGAATTAAAATTTATCTTAACGACATTTGATTTTAACAATTGCATTGAAACTTTAAATAAGCGCGAAACAGCTAAATATAATGAATGCAAAAATAAACATATAGATAAATACCAAAAATTAACGAACAAATTAAATGTCAAATACAAATCTCAACGTATGAACGGAAAGTTACCGTTGACAACAGACAAAGATCATAGACTACGCGCGGTCTATAATCTGTCAAAACAAACACTGGGTGAACCAACATTAAACGTATTATCGAAAGGAATGAATTTCGCAATAACACCGCGAAAAATCCCGTACGAAGAAATTATCTGTAGTGTCGAGGATTGTCTGTATAAAAATAATATCGGTAAGGAAGATTTGGAGGCCATGCGTCAAGACATTTCGTCTATGTTACGTCGAAGTTCAGTGCCCAAACTAAATCTTCCCAAAGACGAATTTAAAAGCGTTGAACAACTTACGGAACAGACCGGAACTCACTATCCTCCGCGCGGATAAAGGAAACGCTACGGTAGTAATGGATACGTCAGATTATAATTTTAAAATTGAACAACTTTTGTCGGATGAAAATATTTATAAAAAGGTTAAATCAGACCCAACCGCGAACACGCTGAAAACAACTAGCGAGCTAGCAAAGAAGTACTCCGAAAAATTGAATCTAGACGTAAATTCGGTAATACCGTCATGTGCCAAACCACCGAGGTTGTATAGGTTACCTAAAATACACAAACCAAATGCTCCACTACGTCCAATAGTGAGCCAGATCGATTCACCAACTTATAGATTGGCTCAGCATGTAGCGAAAATACTCTCACCGCTCAGAGGACACACAAGAGCACACACAAAGGATTCATACCATTTTGTCAGTGAGACTAAAGACCCTATCTTACTGACAATGAAACTATGGTCAGTTTTGATGTCCAGTCGCTATTCACATGCCTACCTGTAGAAGACTGCATCTCAATTGTATCCAGGAAGCTAGCGGAGAACAACATGCCAGCAGAATATGCAGAACTACTTAGACATTGCCTTACATCTGGCTATCTATTGTGGAAGGAACAGTACTACAAGCAAGTAGATGGTGTGGCGATGGGCTCTCCAGTATCTCCCATTGTCGCCGACATTTTCATGGAAGACTTTGAGGAGAAAGCCCTCCGTACTTCTCCTGTAAATCCAAGATTCTACAAGCGGTATGTAGATGATACTTTCACAATTTTACCATCGCATAAAGTAACTGCATTTCTAGACCACCTTAACTCCCTAAACTCTAAAATTCAATTTACAATGGAGTTAGAGGCAAATAACTCTTAAGCTTTTCTGGATGTGTTAGTAATTCGGAATCCTAATAACACCTTGTGTCACACTGTGTATAGAAAAAAGACCCATACAAATAGGTATTTAAATGGTGAATCTCACCACCATCCTTCACAGTTAGCTACCGTGGGTAAATCTTTGTTTCAGAGAGCACAAGGGATCTGTGACAGTAAACACCTGGCCGCCGAGCTTCAGCATGTCAAGCAAGTTTTGCAAGACAACAAGCTTCGGGTTCTCTACAAGATGCAGGAGTATACAAGCTGGATTGTGAATGTGGTCTCTCTTACATAGGGCAAACTAAAAGATCCATTAAAACCCGCGTTAAAGAACACATAGCTGATGTGAAGCATCGACGCTCTAGGAAGTCTGCAGTCTGTGACCATGTTCTGGATCATCCCAACCATTACATCAGATTTGATAGACCACAAATCCTTGCAAAAGAAAACCGATTCCTACCAAGGATGATTCGCGAGGCCATTGAAATTAAAAAACATCCTAATTTCAATAGGGAAGATGGTTGGGTATTACCACCGACTTGGGATCCTATTATTAATAAAATTAAATCAAAAACCAAGCATACCACTGGAAGGCTTCAAGACACAGTAAGCTCTTTCTGCGTAGATCGGACTAAAAATAATAATTAAAAGCTGAAGGTACTCCGGGTTAACTATGACATCGGGACAACTGTCACCTCAGTCCCCCCGTGACCATGAGTGCTGTAAAGCGTCCGAAACGTCGGGTAAAAATAGTTCAAAATTAAACGCGATAAAATCCGTAAAAAAGTAGTTTTATTTAAATGTGTAATATTCGCGTAAATAAAAGAAAACATTACGATTTAATAAAATAAATAAATAGTAAAGTAATAAAATAATATTTGTTATTTAGTGAATATACATTACATTAAAATTAATCATTCCACTTTTAGAATATAAGAAATTACGTGACGATATACAGCCGATAGGTTTCCTACCGAGGTGTCGTAAGAGGCGACTTAGGTATTGTACGGACAGCCTTTATTCGTGCTGAATAACAAACACTACGATATGCAATGCTGGCACTATACTGCTCGTGGGAACGCAGTTGGGAGAAAGAATTTCTTGACTACCACCAAAATAACGGCTACGTGGTTCGCCACCCGTCACGTCTCGTTTCCCGCGGGGGCGAAAAGTGGGCTACATGCGTGGTCTCTGCCTACCCCTTATATGGGGAAACGGCGTGATTGTATTTATGTATTTACTCGTATGTTGCCTATATATGCATCTGTACTAAGTACCACTTGAATAAGCTTAACAGCTGAACACGAAACGAAACTGGAAACGATCGCATTCGTGATAATGGAATTGTATTTTCAGTGCCTCTGGGCCTGCATCTGCAAAACGAACAAAGAATAAAATGTACCGTCTTCAAATAAAACCGAGCATAGCGTGCACCGTTTCGTGTTCTTTTAGACGTTTAAGTTTATTTTAGTTAATGATGGAAAGGAAGTTAATTCGCCAAAAAGGTTTCAGCCTATAAATGTCCCACTGCTGAGCACAGGCCTCCTCTCATTTCTGTGAGGGTTTTGGAGCTAGGAAGAATCCGCCATGCTGCTCCAATGCCGGTTGGCGGACTGCACATGTCGAAATATTTCTCAGACATGCAGGTTTCCCCACGATGTTTTCCTTCACCGCCGAGCACGTGGTAAATCAGCACTTAAAATTGCAATTGACAATTTTAGTGGTGCCGGCACCGGGAATCGGACCCAGGTCACTCGCGTACTATGAAATTTAAAGCGAGCGCCTAGCCTCTGAGCTACCACGGCTTTGCTAAGATCCGCATGAAAAATATAAAATGGTGTATATTATTACCTAATTTTCGAAGAGCACCGCCCGCCCCCTCAGTAGTGTGCACAAGCAAACTGAGACCGCCACCAGGAACCGCCACCAAATATACTCCACCACGACAACACTACCACTAGGTAATATACACCACTGAAGTCGAGACCACGTCGGCCTCTCAAAATTGAGAGGAGCCCTGTGCTCAGCAGTGGGAAATTAGGCTGTTAATTTTTTACTTTACTGTTTTTTGTCACGTGCTTAGTTTACATTTTTTAATTATGTTTTGTCTGTTATATAAAAAAAGGAAAGTAATTTAACAGCCTATATATGTCCCACTGCTGAGCACAGGCCTCCTCACCACACACCACGCCGCTCCAATACGTGATGTTTAATCAAAAAAACCGGCTTCCACGCAGCAGCTCCAAATGCTTATGCGCATTTAGGAGTTTCATGATTTTCTCATGAATCCCATCATCAGAATTTGACTAATTACATGGAACCACCCCAACGGTAGCACCTTTATAATAAAGATCATTGAAATTGGTTTTGGAACAAAGAAGTTAGGCCCGCGCATACAAAATATATACATATCACGAGCGAATTTTGAACCTTCTCCTTTTTTTAGCCATTTAAAAATAACACATTTTAGTTTTTTTCTTTTCGTTATATTATGTTACGAATTCCACTTAGGTAACTTTTAATGGTGTCATATTAATATTTGCTAAAAAAAAATTACTCCAGAAAACCTTGTAACCGAAATACAAACAGAAAAAGTTTCATCATCATCATTTCAGACTGTCACAAGTCCACTGTTGAACAAAGTTACCTAGAGATTGTAACAAAAGTTTTTGACAAAGACAAAATGCTCCCATTTTGGGAGCATTTTGTCTGACCTGTCACGCTTGGCAGGCGAATTGGCAGCCGTTTATTTATTCAGATGTTCCAGGACTATGCTGCTGCCCGTCTCCTGGCTTTAATTTTCTCTGTCGACTTTTAAGACACCCACCGTGTGAGGATTAGATGTGCTGATAAACCTATTGCTTACTTCTAAATGGTTAATTAAAACGTCAGTAATTTTTAAAACAGCATACAAGACTTTTTTAATATTTCATTGTTCAGCTTATTAATATTAAACAACTGATGAAGAACAAACAACGTATAAACTGTATTCAATGGTACAAATAAAGCTACTTTACGTTACGTCTTTTTAATATCGACATGAATATTCAGAGCTGAAACAAAGAGTATCGTTGCTTAAATTGCAGGAACTCTTGAAGATATGTTTTTTTAAGAAGAAGATAGAAGATACAAGCTTTGAAATTCTCATTAGCATCTCATTTAAAGAAAACGGTAGTTCAATGCATGTTAGAACTACTTGCATATGAAAGCACAGCAGGAGTTTCATCAGGATTCATTTCGAGGCGTGGGTATGCAGTTATGGAATCGAAACCAAATAAATAACTTCTTCCAAGCACAATGTTTTTTTATTCTAATTTCAATAAAGGCGATGCGATATTTAGCGATTCGTCGAGGACGCGGTGCGCGGGCGGTTCTTGTCTGTCTAAAACCACAGCTCAACATGGCCACCCCGCTACCATCGACACGACGTTCCGCTAGAGTGACATAGACACCAAAGATAGACACTCTTGATGTTGCCAGCCGACGACAAATATTTAAAAAGTTTTAACATGTTTGTAGAAGTGCTATGCACCTATTTGCAGGGTATGTGAAAAATAATTAGAAAAAAAAGAATGGACCACTGCTTCTAATCTGTACAAAAAAATTAAATTGAAGTATCCGTGATTTCGCAGTAATGACTTTTTCTTAATCTCATATGGGAATTCAAAGGACACCAAAACTCAAACACGTTTTAAATATTTTTGTCTGTCTATCTGTTTTTTTGTCCAAGCTAATCTCCGAAACGGCTGAAACGATTTTGGAAACGGGACTTTCATTGGCAGGTGAGCAATCTTCTTTTTATTTCGTAAATATTTCAGGTTCCTGCTAAGTTCTTGTGATACGAGTCCGTCAGAGTAGAATAGCACCTACCTCTTTCCTACCGAGGTGTGGTAAGAGGCGACTAAGGTATTCCACGGACAGCCTTTATTCATGCAGAATAACACCATAATATGCAATGCACCGCCGTATGGTGGCGGCTTAAGCGAATCCACCACCCATCTCATGCCGTGGGTGTCGTAACAGTCGACAGGGGGAAAATGACAACCAAGAGATGGGCAGCAGCATCTTCGTAGAACATCTGAATAAATAAACTGCGGTTGCCAACCCGCCTGCCAAGCGTAGCAAGTGTGGCAAAATCCTTCCAACATGAGACTACTAGTTTTTGTGGCAATCTATGGGGAGGCCTATTTTCAGCAGTGGACTAGTTATAAGCTGAAATGATTATGCAATGCAGTGACAACTATACTGCTCGTGGTACTAGAATTTAATAAGAATTTTTTGATTGTTACTAAAATGGCGGCGACTTGGTTCGCCACCCGTCACGTCTCGTCTCCGACGGGGCGAAAAGTAGGCTACGTATGAAAAAAGCTTGATTGTATGTATGTATCTCCTGCTAAGTATCTGAAAAACTATAGAAATATGGAACTATATGAGTGGACGTGTTACGCGCAGCTATGATTTGCGTTTTGGTCGTATTTATTTTAGTTCGTGGCAGTTTAAATATTTATTATGTTGATTACAAATGCCCTAGCGAGTAATATTCCGCATGTATCAAGTACTAAACAAACCCTATTAGCATTAAATACTTAAAAAATTGTTTAAATTTAACGGCACAGTAGGCGCAATGACTAATGAATCGGCTCCTTCAATACGGATCACAGCTTCGGATTCGTAAAATTATTTATATGGCCTACGGATAGGTTTTTCTTATTGGAAAAAGTGACGCGGCAACCTAAACGTTCACTTGGTATTAAGTGCAATGCCAGCCCATAACAAATGCTGCGTCACCCAGAACATTTCTGTGACACCACACTGCGTCCGTCGCCTTGAGACATCAGTTTTTAAGTCTCTGCCCAGTGATTACACTATCTCTCAGTGCCCTTCAGAGCAAAACACAGTAATGTTTGCAAACTACTGCTTCACGGTAGAATAACTGGACCTGCGGTGGTACCTAGACGGATTCCTGCATAGGAATCCTACCACCAGTGTTTTCCTTATTTGGATGTTATTTTATAAATTATATATGATGCACGCACGCGTTGTTTAAAGATATAATATATAATAATAAGAAATATATAAATATTATTTTTAGATTCCACCTATAAGTAACTAAATTGTATTTTCTCTATGTAGTACAAATATAGCTACAATTGATTTTGAAAAGCATTTATTTTCAGTAGACAGCGGGTGTTGTATGAACATAAGAATCATTTAATATTCCATTAATCGCTTCGAATTCGTTCTTTGTGTGCACAGTGCGATTAGTTTGCTTTATGAATATTTCCTAGAACAGCGTACAAAAGCTAATATTTAATTTTTGTGGTAAGATGTGACGAACACGTCGTTAAATTTTCAAATATTAAGTCTGTTTGATACGAGAAAAATTTGATGAATGAACTATCGACAAAATTCGTACTTGACGAGGGCATGTAAAAGTTTTCGAGCTCTTTCCCATTGGGGTAGGCTGAGATCACATATTTTCACTTGCTTCGATCCTGACATACATCTTTAGCTACTTCTACTTTCATTAGTCTTTTCATACAAACTCGTCGGTTGCGAGAACTTGGCGGACCTTTGGAACTAGGCTTATCCTTAAAACAACTTCGATCTGATCGTGATACGTTCGCCTACGTCGACCCTTACCGGCTTTTCCATTCACACTCGCCTCATAAATCTGTTTTGTCAATCTTCTTTCATCCATCCTATCTACGTGTCCAAACCATCTAAGCATCCTTTTCACGATCATTGTCACTACAACTTTTACCACACCGGAATGATTCCGTATCTTGCTATTTCTCCCTTTGTTCATCAAAGTCACTCCAGCTATACTTCCCAAACTTTTCAATTCCACAGCATTAATCTTATTTTCATGCTTCTTCTGACAGACCCAACATTCACTACCGTACTTACGTGTGGGAACCACTACTCCTCTATGTACAGTCCGTCGTGCCTTTTTAGATACGTTCTGGCTATTAAGTTATGCAGGGCCCCGTATACTTGATTTCCTGCCAGCACTTTTCGCTCAATATCACTGTCGTACTTTCTGTATCTCGTAAATTTATAACCCAAACTCTTTCACTTGTTCTACTCTTTCTCCTTCAATCAGAACCCTGCAATACGCATATGTTATATTATATACATATGTTTCAAAACCAGTAATGGACCATAGCACACAGCAGAGCATCATGCACAATATTAACGATAGATTTACTCCTCCTCCGATGATGCTATTAATATAACTTGATCATCGGCGCATAAGAGGCGTTTGCTGGTGAGATTATTCACTTTTAATCCAAACGCACTCTCTTTCAAGCCTTGCAAGCAATTGTCTGTAAATAGATTAAACAGTCACGGCGAAGGTACACATCCCTCTCTAACACCTTTTTCGGTGTTAAAACAGTCTGTGTAAACCCTGACACAAGCCCTGGATTCTTTATAGAGTGATTTCAGTTCTTGTATCAAACTGCCGTTCACCTCATATTTAGACAATGTCGACCACAATTCATTCTTCACCACTTTGTCATAGACCTTTTTCAAGTCTACGAATGCGCAAAAGACTTTTTGACTTTGAGCCAAGAATTTTTCGGCTATGCTTTGCAAGGAAAATACCCGATTCATGCATTCCTTTCCTCTCCTGAATCCCGCTTGTACATTGGGAAGAGATGATATGGGTATCTTCTCTTCAGTTTCACTCATCACTTTCTTAATCAAAACCTTTTCATACAGTTTGCAGACAATGCTGAGCAAGCTAATGTCTCGGTAGTCTTTGCAGTCTCGCTGTGACCCTTTCCTTTTGTAAAGCGGTACGGTCATGGCCTTGCACCAGTCTCCTGTCACGTAACCGCTTTTCCGGCAAAGGTTAAAAAGGCTGTACAGAGGACTAGCTACCACGCCACTACCACTACCACTGTTGAGCTTACAGCATATCTACCGTACCGTAATCATGTCATACCCTACAGCATTGCCCAATCTAATAATATTCAACGCTTCCACAAATTCATCCACACTTATATCACTTTCATCGCAACCTTCATTCACGTCCCCGGATGGGGCCTGTACTTGCATATCCTCTTTCTCAAATAAGTTATCAAAATATTCCTTCCATCTCTTCAGGATGCATTCCTCTCCTCTCACTATACTTTTAACCTGATTTCTGAATTTGTCAAATTGCGAGATCGCTTTTTTACCTGGTTGTTCTTAAGGACTTCCAGAAGAACTTTTTTTTTGAAAGTCGTCAGATAACCTTCTATCAAATTCATCTCTCAACAATTTTAGAAGTGGCGGCACCCGGGATCGAGCTCAAATCATTTGGATACTAAGAAATTAAAAGGGAGCCAATGTATAAATAAATGTTATTTAGCAATTTATGGTTATAGAAATATACAATCTGATTATTATTAGTAGCTAATAAAAATAAATCAGTAACTTATACTAAAATATATTTAAATCCAATAGCAACCAAGGCGACATCTTACATTTAACAAGTAGAAGATGTTAACTGCCCAGGCCATATTACAATGCACAAGTCTTAGCACAAACATCACGTATGCAAAATTAAAACAAGAAGTTAGATAATTTTAAAAGTTTGTAATATACTTTTAAAATTATTAAATATGAGGTTGGCGAAAAAGTTTTTTTTCAGCATTTTATATTGATTATGATGATAAAATAGAAACCTTCAAAGATCATAATCAACATCATCATCATTTTACCTCATCTCTGGCCACTGTTAAACATAGGCCTCCCCCATAGATCCACCTTTGTATTTGTAATAATTCTTTTTATAAGTAAGAAAAATTAAAACTTCGTTCATTAAATTAAATATTTGTATTCAAACAAAATATGTTATGCAAATATTAGTTGTTCATACATTTTTAATGTAAGCGACAAATTTTACTTCAAATCTGTTATACATTCAGGAGAATTTGGATGAAAAAATTTGGGCTTTGTTACATTTTCTTTTATAGTAAATCCCCCGGTTAGTCAATTATATGACTGAATAACTCGAAGTACTCCAATTTCAATTCCAGAAGATTTTTAAATTACGCTTGCCTACGAAATATTTTGGGCAAAAAAAAAATGAACAGTAATACAAGGGTTTTTCAAGACACTCGTAATTAATTTACTTCAAGACTGAAATAAATACAAAGCTTATCTCATTTATTTTAGTCATTGTGCCGTTAAATTAAAATCTAGATTTCTTTAGACAAGTATTCAAAATCAAAAAAAATTGTTACGCAAAAATAATACAAATAATACCTTTTATTAGACTAATACAAATAAAACCTTTTATTACAGTGATATAAGAGCATCAAATAAATTAAACAATGAACTTGGTCAAAATTTTACCAAATTTCTTTAACTTTGATCAAACGCCTTTTGAACAGTTTTATTTAGCTTGCTTTGTGAGTCAAATCTAATAATTGAAATTTTACTCCCTTACCGTTGACCGATTGATCTGAAATTTGTTACACGCCTTTAGTTATGATGACAATGCAATTATGTATATTCAGTTATGAGTATCATTTTAAATCCATGATGGCCGCCACTACAAATAGCGGATTCAATATATTTTTTCAACCCCCTCAATATGGGCATTGGGCATCAAATGTAAGGGCTTGACAATTAGATCACAGCAAACTTTAGTTTTTTTTTGTTCCATAATGGTCTCCGAAACAAAATGGCTGATCATGTAGGTATCTAAACAAAGGACTTCAGAAAAGAAACCTTGTTAATAATGAGGCAATACATGGACTAAACAGAATGATAAAATATTAAGTAATTAAATAAAAAACTAAAAACTTGGAAATACGTACATACATAAGATCACGACAGTATCCCATAAGGGGTAGTCAGAGACTGGGCACTCACTGCAAAAACAGATGACTGCCACAATCCACGTTTCACCAAAACAATATAATGCACTTGGTGTGATAGGTGGTGAGCCCATCGCCACCATGCGCTGTTGGGTTGGTTGGTTTTATTCCTTACCCGCCTTTTACGAGATCTATTGGATGAGATGGAGTGGTAGTATTCTTTTAACGAGCCCCCACCACACGGCATTTGAAAATAAAATGAGTAAAAAATGTTTTAAGGTTAAACCGTTATATTGTACTTAAAGATTCAAAATAATTAGTTAGGTACCAGGTACCAGTCATCCCACCACTCTCCTCATTTGAGAGATTGATCAGTCCCAAAATAAAATCGTGGGGCGTAGCGTAACCTGAGGAAATATTTAAATGATCGTTCTGTGGTGTCGCATGATGATAGTGAAGAACTGAAGAAGACTGACGACAATTTTTTTATGTTTTTACCATGCTATAAGTACTTAGATATATTGAGTAAGACAGCAATATACCTTATGAAGTAGCTCAGGGGCCTAGTGCTCGCCTTTAATTTCATAGTAAGCGAGTAACCTGGGTTCGATCCCCGGTGCCAGCACCTCTAAAATTGTTCTTCAATTTTAAGTGCTGATTTACCACGTGCTTAGCGGTGAAGGAAAACATCGTGAGGAAGCCTGCATGTCCGAGGAATAGAAATATTACGAGGACATGTGAAGTCCGCCAACCCGCATTGGAGCAGCGTGGCGGATTCTTCCTAGCTCCAAAAACCCACTCAGAAATGAGAAGAGGCCTGTGCTCAGCAGTGGGACATTAATAGGCTGAAACTTTACCCTACTTACTTTAACTTTCTCATTGGCAACATTGTTGTAAAACTTGATAGCGTTGATCCATTTTGCGTGTCAAAACAAAGTTTGCTTTTTTTACTTTTACGAGGTTTTCCACTACGTAATATCAGGTCTGTTGACAAGTTATACTTAAGAATATGTAGCTAAGTAGCTATATGTTAGAAAATCAAAGACGGCAAAATATATATTAAAAAAAATCTCATCTAGCTTTTTCTTACATCGTGACTGCGTTTTGAAGACATAAATTACATATTCGCAAATACCCATACTCCAAACAAACAATCTATATCTGTAATAGTTACAGAATAAATTAAGAATAGACAATTAAACTTAAATAAATATTACTTTGTAGTTTAATTTTCTTTAATTTATTGTAACTACTCTTTAAAGTGTGACTTTGGCTCAAGAGCGTCGCCAGCCAATATATATAACCGAATACTGTTGTAAGTTTTCAACTGCGCAGGATATTACGGCGTATAAGGACATGTGATCGACTTCGATTACTCATTTGATCGGCGGGTGAAACCGCGACCTGCGAACAAATCGAGTCTGGTTCTAACTGTGATATTACATCACGACTGTATCCCATAAGGGGTAGTCAGAGACGGGGCACTCACTGCAAAAACAGATGACTGCTAGAATCCACGTTTCACCAAAACAATATATTGCACTATTAATGGTGCACAAAAGACCATGAGTTATTTCAAAATCTTGTAATTACTAAATACTAGGCCTACGTGCCGTAGCCGTGTAGTGGCGGCCTAAGAGAACCTACCACCCCATCACATCCCGTGGGTGTCGTAAAAATCGACAAAGGGAAAATGAAAACCAGGAGATGGGCAGCAGCATCTTCCTGGAACATCTGAATAAATACACTGCGATTGCCAACCCGCCTGCCAAGCGTGGCAACAATGGCAAAATCCATCCTAATGAGAGCTACAAACTTTTATGGCTATCTATGGGGGAGGCCTATGTTCAGCGGTGGACTTGTGTCAGCCTGAAACGACGAGGCCTACGTGAGTGGTTTCTGCCTACCCCTTATATAGGAAAAAGGAGTGACTGTATGTATGTATGGACAACGATATTTATCATTGTCAAACTACAACGTGGCGAGCATCTGAAATTACAATTCCAAACATTTCATACTAATTTATTCAGTTAACCTGTTTACAAATGTTTGTGCACACGTATGCTATACGTGAGTCTCATACTAATGCCGCCGGCGGCGTAACTCCGAGAACTAAGTGTAAATTACCCGTTACAACTGCATATTATGTGCTCGAGACGGAACATGCGCTTTATTGAAACACACTATTACTGTACGTACACATAACGACGCTTTAAAATCGTCTGTTATTCTGATAAACTGTTTTTAATGTGAGGTAAAAGAGCACCAGCCCGCCTTGGTTTATATAGGTGGCAGTATTCACTGGTGGTAGGATTTCCGTGCAGGAATCAGTCTAGGTAGATACCACCGCAGTAAAAGCAGACCTGAATAGCGAAAGTATGCTATTCTTCCATTACGCTTTAGTGTGCAAACATTACTGTGTCTCGATCTGAAAGGCACTGTTACACAGCATGTTATGTCCAAATGTTGCTCTTATCGGTTTTTTTTTATTGTGTATAAAGTGACGAAACGAGCAAAACGTTCTCCTGATGGTAAGTGCAACGTCCGCCATCACAATGCGCCCGTCACCCTGAGACATCAGTTCTTAAGTCTCATATGCTTAGTGATTACGCTAGCTCACAGTGCCCTTCTAACCGAAACAAACATGTTCGCACATTACTGTTTCACGGTTTACTGTTTTACTTACTGTTTTTATTCTGCCGTGAAGCAGTAGTGTGCAAGCATTACTGTGTTTCGGTTTGAAGGGCACTGTGAGCTAGCGTAATCACTGGGCATTTGAGACTTAAGAACTGATGTCTCAGGGTGACGGGCGTAGTGTGGTGTCACACAGAAATATTCTGGGTGACACAGCATTTGTTGTGGGCGGACGTTGCATTTACCATCAGGTGAACGTTTTGCTCGTTTCGTCACTTTATACAATAAAAAAAATCATTCATTCATTCATTCCATATGATATAAGAATGATTAAGTGATATTGTATTTGATTTTTTCTTTGTGTGTAATGCTTTTAGAGGTTCTTTACACTATCATGGAATGTTCATATGATATTAATGAGTTCTTTGACCCTGCACATCTTCGTTTGCTTTTTTACTCTGGTTTCTTTATTTGGTGAACTCGATTAGTTTCATCTTATTATAACAAATGTATCGTAACAAATATAAGAAATTACTATTATTAGATGCTGTCGAAAGTAATTCTATGTTCTCTGAAACAATTTGGGCGATTCGCTATAGACGATAGTTTGTAGAATCTTCGAACGCAGAAGTTTAAGGAACTTTATCAGCGAGGCGTTGCTGCCGCTGGCAACAGTGGAAATGGGTAATGTAGCGAGTTAACGTAGTAATGCCAGCGTTGCATTGTGCAGGAGTAAAATGAATTTACTGAATATTTATATGTCTCAAACAGACAAACAAATTAGGACAATTTATAACTATACGAGGAAGACCGTTATTACATACTAGCGTGCCAATAAGACATTCGTACCACGTTTTATTTATAAACCACCCCAGGGCCAGTTATTCTGCCGTGAAGTAGGAGTGTGCAAGCATTACTGTGTTTCGGTTTGAAAGGCACTGTGTGCTAGCGTAATCACTGGGCATTTGAGACTTAAGAACTGATGTCTCAAGATTACGGGCGCAGTGTGGTGTCACACAGCATTTGTTGTGGGCGGACGGTGCACTTACCATCAGGTGAACGTGTTGCTCGTTTCGTCACTATATACAATAAAAAAAAAAGTTAATTTACGATTTTGATTCTGACTGTTTAGTTATTTAACAATCTAAAGGAAATAGTGGAAAGATGAGGTGGTTTTTTGTAACGTTGTCATAAAACGTAAAAACCAGACTGAGTATAATTCAGCCCCGTTGCAAATGCCTCTAGTCTTTCAGTAAATTTGTTTGTAAATTCAACTGACGAGATGCAATAGGAATATTTATAAACAATTCAGTAACAGACTACTAGCATTTTATGTAAATACATAGATGGCACTGAACTCAGGTAGTTTACGAAATATTTGAAATTACATAGGTATTCCCCAGTTTGGTCGCGTAAAGTACATCCAGACGTAAATATGTACATATCAGAGAAAGACTTCATTTTTTTTAAGAAGATCGACGGTGATATACGTATGTATATGTCGAGTGACGATAGAATATGTATGTATGTGTGTATCTGTGTTAATATCTTTATGTAATATGTTTATGTACTCGTAGTTTCTAAAGCACCTATCACATTATTTCTCCATGCACGTGGTTGACTGGAAGAGAATGCCAAAAGGCATTAGGTCCGCCATTTGTAATCCTTTTTCATAAAGGTGAATACATTAAAGAGTAAATAAATAAATTAGTAAGTGCTCACTTTTCATGAGAATTGGTTGGACTTATGAAACAAAACAATCCCTTAATCACAAACCAAAATCTCAGCCAACTAGCCTGCATACATTAACTTTATTGTTAAAAGTCAAAATATACGTAGAACAAACTAAATTATATATAACTTTAGAAGTCCAGAATCTTGAGATATTACGATGAGATTAAGAATATTGAAAACCTGTTTATATTGTATTTTCACAGTTTTAGTCGTTTTTCATTACAAGATGTTAGGAAAGACAGAAGATTGGTTTAGTAATCGAATAACGTATAACGTATACGTCTAGGTAGGTACCGCCCCTGGGCCAGTTACTCTGCCGTGAAGCAGTAGTGTGCAAGCATTACTGTGTTTCGGTTTGAAGGACACTGTGAGCTAGCGTAATCACTGGGCATTTCAGACTAAAGAACTGATGTCTCAGGGTGACGGGCGCAGTGTGGTGTCACACAGAAATATTCTGGGTGACACAGCATTTGTTGTGGACTAACATTGCACTTACCATCAGGTGAACGTTTTGCTCATTTCGTCCATTTATAATATATAAAAAAAAATGTTTGTGAAAATCTAAGCCACACTTTCTACGTTATTTATTTGGACTAATGTCAAAGAAATCACTATTCTAAATGAATATTAAATTTCACAAGTTGTCCGTTCCATTACACAACATTTAACAAACAATTTTTTCTTTGTAGCTCATCCGATTATAATCGATTGCTATTTTTAAAGTAATGATGATGATAATGATGATCTCCTAGCCGATTTCGACCACGGCGACAACTTCCGAATTCTGTCGATAGCCATCAACTGCGCAGGAGATATTATAGTGCCACAAGTGTACGCGCAAACACAGAGGCACTCACTCGTCCCAACCTACCCGCGCCCGATGTAAGAAGGTAGTAAGAAGGTAGGATGCAGTGTCGGGAAAAAAGTAAATCTGAGATTGAAATAATGTACATAAACAATAGATAAATCTACAAATTATGTATCTGAATAGAATTTATGTACAATAAGAGTACAACTTTCATTTAACAACAATATGTTGCTTTTGCATCGAAAAATATCTGAAATTCTTTCTACTTTAAGAACCCACATTTCTAAAATGTAATGCATGCATGAGTTATGTCGTGAATTTTCTATCTAAGAACGGCCGTGTTGCATTTACGCAACATCAACTTTGGAAGAAAGCGGGAACAACGGTTTGAAAAGATAGATATAAAGTAAGAAAGACTCATTTCATGCATACGTGTACTCGCATTGTTTAAACTGCAGATTCTTATTATAGATTTCTTAACATCTGTATTTATAATGATATAATTTCAATATATTTGTTAAAGCAAACCGAGTAGTTTTAGCATCAATTGTACTAGATATTGTATTATAATTATTAGGTAAATGTGTTTGCGATAATACGTATGGTAAAAAAGTATTAATGTAGGCAGGTAAGTAGTAGAGGTTTTTGTTTTTTTTATTGCATAAAGTGATGAAACGAGCAAAACGTTCACCTGATGGTAAGTGCAACGTCTGCTCATAACAAATGCTGTGCCACCCAGAAAATTTCTGTGTGACACTACACTGTGCCCATCACCCTGAGACATAGGTTCTTAAGTCTCATATGTCCAGTGATTACGCTAGTTCTCAGTGACCTTCAAACCGAAACACAGTATAGTTTGCACACCACTGCTTCACGACAGAATAACTGGCCCTGGGGTGGTACCTACCTAGACGGATTCCTGCATAGGTATCCTACCCCGTCACGAGCAAATGTCACACCTGACGTTAAGTGATCACCGCCGCCTATGAACATCCGCAACAGCAAAATAATCGTGGGTGCGTGGCCGACTTTTGCGAAAAGAATAGGCTCTTTTCTTGAAGGTCCCTAAGTCGCATCGGTCTCGAAAAGCCGCTGGCGGCAGTAAATTCCACAGAGTGCTCGTGAGTGGCAGAAAATTTCGCGAAAAGCGCATGGAATGCTATGGCTAATTTGACCTTCCCTTCCAAATGACCACTAAGCGTCACTCGATGTTTTGTGTAATTATTCTGACCCTTACATACTAATTATATAACAATATAAATAATCAATATATCAATATACATCAAGAATATTTATATATAGAATTAACATAGTTAAATATAATACACAAATAATACGTATATAAAGAAAATAACAGGGGAATTTAAAGAATCACTTTGCCGGCATATAATGTTGTCTAAGAAGTCTTTTGAAGAAATTTTTGTTAGGTTCATTCCTGACAGAATCAGGAAGGGCGTTCCAGAGAAGTGTAGCCTGGACTGTGAAAGAAGACCTGACGAATCCAATACGATGCTGTGGAATACTAATCCCTAGGTTATTTAAAGAGCAAGAAATTCGATTATGAGTCAAATAAAGAAATTGGAAGTTATCTTTTAGATAAGACGGGGAATTGGGATCGTGTAATAGTGAGTTAAGTACTAATAATATTCAGCAGCTACGCCTTTGACGAAAATAGAGCCATCTAAGCTTTGCACGATAAGGAAATATGTGGTCATACGTACGTAGACCGTAAATAAATCTTATAGAATTATTACGACATGTTCCCGAGAAATATTGGCATGGCCGGTGAACAAGGCATCACCAGTGCTGTCGTACACGGCATGAAAAAGGGCTGATTGAGCCAGGGTGATAATGATGCCTATTATAATAATTATAATTATCACATTATAAAAGCAAAAGTGTTTGTTGGTTTGTCCTTCTTTCGCGTAGCAACGTATTCAAAAAATTCTAAAACCTCTGAACGGATTTTGATGAAATTCGGCATAGAGATTTTCTAGATCTCGAAACAACATCTAAAATAATTTTTATCCCGGAAAAATACACAGCTCCTGTGGGATTTACCCGAAATCATCCGTGTTTGGGTTTATACCACAAAAATTTCTAAGTTTTAATTCTCAGTCAACTATTATGTTTGGGACACTGGGAAGCAGGCGTTACTGTATGTACGTATGTATACGAGTATATTTTTATGAATTATTTCTCATGAAGAGATGAAAAGCAAAAGGAAAATTAATTAAACAAAAAAAGTGTGTTTTTCTAACCCAAGCATTGGATCGTTCGGATAACTATCACTGATTATAGTTAAATAGCTTATGTCCGCGACTTTTTCCACGTGGAAACAGGTTTTTTAAACATCCCGTGGGAACTATTTACTATGAACTGTCCGTCTACAGTGAGCAAGTAATCTCTGTGCCAAATTTCGTCAAGATCGATTCAGCGGTTGAACCGTGGTAAGGTAACAAACAGACAGAGGGACTGAGAGAGTTACTATCGCATTTATGATATTAGTATGGATTTGCGCCGCTAAACCTAAGAAGAAACGTTCTCTTTTTATTAAACTGCGTTCATAAAGGTACTAGACATAATCCTGTCACGCACCAGGGATCAGATTGAAATGTATAGCGCCAAGAAGCTAAATACGCTTCTATAGTTATTTAGCGATATTGAGCATGGCATCACGCCGCTCTCCTGTAGTTTAATTAGAGGACGTTTATTTAAGATCACATTGTTTGATTTCGTAGTAACAAAATATAACAGACGCCAGTTTAGTCTTACAGGTTTAAATTACACTGGTTAGTCTTGAATATTGCATTTTATTAAAATAGGCTACGTGTGGTGAGGCTGGTGTCGATAGGTGTCCTAGAGAGTCTCTTTGCTACCGAGGTTTCGTAGGAGGCGACTAAGGTATTGACGGAAATCCTTTGTTCGTGTGGAATAATACCATAATATGCAATGCTGTCACTATGCTGTGTCTCGTTTCCCGCGGACGCGTTAAGTGGGTTACTGGTGTGTTCTCTACCTACCCTTACTTACTTATGAGAAAAAGGTGTGACTGTATGTAAGTATGTGGTGGGGCTTTTACATATTATCAAAGTGAAATAGCAGGGTAACGATACCGCAATTTTATAAATATAATCTTTAAGTATCACAATGCTGAGCACAGGCCTCTTTTCGATTCTTAGAAGGCTTTGGAACTGGAGTCCACGTCGCTGCTCCAATGCGGGTTGGCGGAAGAAATATGATTCTTAGGAATAAATATTTTTATTCCCCAGATATGCGGGTTCATGATGTTTTCCTTCGCCGCTGAGCACGTGGTGCATCGGAACCTAAAATTTTAGTGGTGCCGTCACCGATGAAATTGAAAATTGTTAATTGATAATAACTAATTTTATTGGTACAGGAATCCGTCTAGGTAGGTACCACCCCAGGGCGAGTTATTCTGCCGTGAAGCAGTAGTGTGCAAACATTTCTGTGTTTCGGAAGGGCACTGAGAGCTAGCGTAATCACTGGGCATATCTGACTTAAGACTTTTGTCTCAGGGTGATGAGCACAGTGTAGTGTCGCACAGAAATTTTCTGGGTGACTCAGCATTTGTTATGGGCAGACGTTGCACTTACCATCAGGTGAACGTTTTCCTCGTTTCATCACTTTATCTAATAAAAAATAAAAACGCGGAAGATACATTCTTCATTGAAACCTGCGCCTATATAACTAAATTCATCGTCGCCGTTTTTTGTCACTGTAAAACTCACTGACCAAGGCGACAACTTTCGAATACTGTGGGAAGCTATCTACTGTGCAGAAAATATTATAGTGCCAAGCACAGAGGCACTCATTCGTCCTATACTACTTGCCCGCAAACCAACAAGTCTTGGCTCCCGCTCAGAATTGAACTTAGAATCCGCGGTGTACTCTAACAACTTGGCCACGCGGTTGTTTATATTAGATGATGTTCTCCTAGCCGATTTCGACCACGGCGACAACTTCCGAATACTGTCGAGAGCCATCAACTGCGCAGGAGATATTATCGTGCCACGAGTGTACGCGCAAACACAGAGGCACTCACTCGTCCCAACCTACCCGCGCCCGATGTAACGCTGATGCGATAAGATCGGAGGTAGGCTAGGATGCAGTGTCAGAAATACAGGGGCAATCACAATTTGTGTTTTAGCACAAATGTTGGCTCCAGCTGGGAATCGAACCCAGGACCTGCGGCGTAGAATTCACGTACTCTGACCACTAGGCCACGCGGTTGATATTAGACATATCTCATATCTATCACTGTCTAAGATGTTGGCGATTACCTACACATTTTATAACAGATGTGGCTAAAGTCACTATTCACTTTCAAGTTAACTTTTACTGTTGTCAGCATTCATATGCAGGAATCTGTATAGATAATGCCAATTATTCTGTCGTTAGGCACGAGTGTGCAGCATTTGTTATGGACAAACGACTCGTCTCTACCTCCTGTAAAAAAGTTCCTTTCAATTATTAAATTAATTAAATTAAATTAAACATAATTCTATTACAAAGTAATTTATATAATAGCCACGATGAATGTATATGTGGCAATCGCCGTAGGTATAATAGTTTTATATTAAAATAAACTTTTCGTTAAAAATTTACAACATCTGTCATGTGCAGCACGTAAAATATGTCGAGGTTGGCTTGTGAAGCGTGTACCGGATGACTTAAAAACGTCACTATGGCCACTCGGTTATTCATAGCGATGTAATACGAAATATTTTCCGGAAAATCCATAATGAAAATATCAAATACTTTTCAAAATTGAACCGAATTTTTTTGATCAATTATCTAGTCAATCAAATAAATGTGATGTAAATTTTTTGATGTGACTTTTAACCCCAAATAATTTTACGTTTTTTTAAAGACTAGATGAAACTAAATTAAAAGATGAAAATCACGTGAAGTGAAACCAAAAAAGCGAAATTTACTAAACTACAAAAATGTGTGGTAGCGGCCTAAGAGAATCTACCACGGTGGGTGTCGTAAAAGTCGACAGAGGGAAAATGAAAACCAGGAGATGGGCAGCAGCATCTTGCTCGAACATCTAAATAAATAAACTGCGGTTGCCAACCCGTCTTCCAAGCGTGGCAACTTTGGAAAAATCTCCCCAAAACGAGAGCTACAAACTTTTGTGGCAATCTATGGGGACCTATGTTCAGCAGTGGACTATTGATAGGCTGAAACGACGACGACAAAAATGTCAGTGCTAGGTATGGCAGATGCCACATCCCATTATTAACATCCTTAGACTGCAAATTTATTTTCAATTTGTTTAACATTTATTGACATTTTTTGAAAATCTAACGTAGCACCTTTTCACAAATTACGTTTTGCTAGTAAAGTAAGTCAAAGTTGAAACATATTACAGCTGCAAAGAGTCCAGTACACGTAATAATGATAGCGTGTATTAATAACAATAAATGAACTTCTACTTTTTACATTAAAATTCTCAGGGAATATATTTATTAAAAATACATCTACACAGGCTCGATGATGATTAAAGGCCATCGTATATTTATTGCTACAATTCCAACTAAAGTATTGGCACAGTGGCACCCATCGTCCACCATGTCTTTTCGAAGTTACCGCAGAAATAAATCAATATCCTGATTTTTCCTACTGGCGACGCCAACACACTATTTAACGTAAACTCTGTTGTAGAATCGATAAGACTCCATTGACGCAGTCGCTAAACAATTGGCTTTTACGCAAAGGATCGGATATTCGATTCTCGCAGTGGATAAATATTAGTCTTTCCTACAGGTATTTATTTCGGGCCTGGATGTATGTGTACGAGTATGTGCAATTTATGCTTGTATAAAACACCTATTGTATTTCATTTTATCTTAAGTTTTACTTCTGTCACGTGTACTTAGTTGCGCGAGCTTTTTTTAAAGAAATTAATTATAATTAATAAATTTAATAAAATAATAGTGTAATTTTATCACGCTGTTTAGCGCGTGATCATGAATAGAATTATAATATTGTCGCCGTGTTCGGAACGTTTTCTTTTGTTGTCTTCTGGGACCATGATGTATGCATGTATTATAATATCATTGCCTTAGTCTACTAAAGATAACTATTGCCACAATTGACTGATGTATGTAATTAATATTTTGAATATATGTAAATCCTTCTTGAATGTAAACAAATTAATTCAGTAACAATATGCGGGAAGTTCGATCTTAACTAACAATAAACACGAGCGATGTTCAGTAACTACATTATCTCTAAATAAACCACACCATATGTGATGTATAGGATTTACGTATGTTTATATATTGTATTTACACATCCTGACTTTGGATTAAGATAAGGAACATTGAAAAATGTTGTTACCAGCTCATAAACCAGCTACAATGCTGCGAATTTTTTTCACACTTTTTCATGTGTTCTCTGACTTTCGACAATTTCTCTCTCTTTTTCTCTATAAATAAAACGATGCTCCATACAAGCATCTCTCTGTATCAAACTGGTTGAAGACGTTATAAGGAAAGCCCACGTCAAAAGTACCCGCAACCGATGAGCTTGTATGAAAACACTAATAAAATTAGAAGAAGCGAATTGTGTCTGGATCGTTGCAAGAGGAAATATGTGGTCTCTGCCCCTCGCAATGGGAAAGCGGCGTGACTGTCTGTATGTATGTATATAAATTTTACATGCCCAACGCAACCAGACCCGAAAACCAATGATTTCGAAGCAAGGACCTGCGTCAAGTACTCTGATTCACTCGTTACAAAGTATAATGCACTTATTCAACAAAAGATCAGATCAGATTTTTAAATCTAATACTTCTGTTAATTAATCCATATTTCCACACCATCTTTAAACCGGTAAAGAAATTAAACCTTCTCAGAGAAGAACCGGTAAGAACCTCTGGGGTCTTTCTTTTTTTAAATGCCATATTACAGAATGTCATTTATAAATAACATAAAAATTATATCATAAATTTAATTGCTAGGGGGTTTGCAAGTGCAGAGTTAGAGTTTTTTCTTCATCTCTGTCCTCTATGTAAACATCTATTTTATTATAAATTATACGCTTTTTCTAATAATATTTTCTCGGGAAGTATGTAGAATTCTTTCAGTTTTTTGCGTCTCACTTTTAGGAATTTTGCTATAAAATTTTTAGAACGAACGAACAGCCAGATTGTACAAAAGACCGATGAGTACAATCTTCGGCTATGTCTGGCGTATGTGGACTATGAGAAACCAATTTCGATTCCGTCGAAATTTGGGCGGTGCTACAGTCGCTTCAGCGGTGCCGAATTGACTGTCAGTATATCCATGTGTTGCAGTGCTTCTATACCAATGCTACGATGGCTATCCGAGTACAGAACCAGAATACTAAACCGATCCAATTGCAGAAAAGTGTAAGAAAGAGTGATGTAATATCCCCGAAACTCTTCACCGCT
This sequence comes from Luehdorfia chinensis, assembly GCA_019845155.1. Classification (NCBI taxonomy): domain Eukaryota; kingdom Metazoa; phylum Arthropoda; class Insecta; order Lepidoptera; family Papilionidae; genus Luehdorfia; species Luehdorfia chinensis. The sequence goes on from JAHVAK010000125.1 coordinate 8,045,318, forward strand.
GCATTGGAAGATGTTTTCAAACGGTATCAACATCAATGGCGAATACATCACTCACCTCCGATTTGTCGACGAATATGTATACTTAGGACAGATTCGGTCCAACTTCAAACAAGAGGTTAATCGACAGATCCAACTCGGCTGGGCAGCGTCCGGTACACTGCGTCACATCTTCTCGTCGAGTATACCTCAATCCCTCAAAACAAAAGTGCGTGTTGCCAGTGATGACATATGGAACAGAGACGTGTTCCTTCACTGCAGGACGCATAAGGAAGCTCAGAATCCCGCAGCGAGCTATAGAAGGGGCTATGCTCAGAGTTTCTCTGCGAGATAAAATCCGTAACGATATTATCCGCAGCAGAACTAGAGTAGCAACATAGCATAGTGTTAGCAAGCTGATTTTATGACACCCAGGGGACGAAATGCGTTGGCAGATAATCTAACGCTGCGACCACACACTATTTTACAGTATTATAACTAAATATACTATAAGTTTTGACAACAAATCCGCAACCATACCACAATTTGTCAAAATTTATAAGTGTCAACGTTAACAAAGTAAACAAGATCTTTCCGACCCGTGTCATGTTTCAGTCCAAATCAAAACAGTTTCGTGAATATTACACGAGGGTAACTTCATACTTTTTAATGATAATGTGTTTCACCATAATGATTATGCTGAAACACGTTAACATTATTAGTCTTAAAACAATTACCTGCTAGAATACCTGAATACTTCTAACAATGTTATGTTGAGAATATTAATATATGTAAGGTTAATTTTATATAATTATTGTTTTTTTATTATTGGATAGAGTGACGAAACGAGCAAGACGTTCACCTGCTGTAAAGTGCAACGTCTACCCATAACAAATGTTATATCACCCAGAACATTTCTGTGTGACGCTACACTGCGCCCGTCACCCTGACACATCAGTTCTCAGTGCCCTTCAAACCGAAACACAGTAATGTTTGCACGCTACTGCAGAATAACTGGCCCTGGGGTGGTACCTACCTAGACGGATTCCTGCATAGGAATCCTACCACCAGTGATATATAATCTTCATCTACATTATCATTTAAGGGGATGGGTAATTAATGATGTGTAAATAATGTTATAAATAAATAGACGCAAATGGATTAATATAGTGTATACGGTTTTAAAATTTTCTTTGATTAAATACATTGCTGATGACAGTGTATTTTTCAATGCAGGAATCTGTCTAGGTAGGTACCACCGCAGTGGCAGTAATTCGTCTATGTAATGTCGTCAAGCAGTAGTCGTGCAAACATTACTGTATTTAATACAGGATAGAAAGTTAATTTGCTAAGATCTTCGTGCAAATCTATTATATATTTGCCTTATTGACTATTTCCAGCTCCAAAACCTTCTCAGAAAAGAGAGGAGACTTGTGCTCAGGAGTGGGACATTATAGGTTGTTACTTTACTTTCACTTTGTACACGACAATCTTACTTCAATGTGAATGTTAAACTGAATTTGAAATGGATCCGAATTTATCCTATCTAGTCCTGAGGCCAGGGCCAGTTATTCAGCCGCGAATCAGTAGTGTGCAAACATTATTGTGTTTGCACACTTCTGATGTCTCTGGGTGAAGGGCGCATTGTGGTGTCACACTAAATTTTCTGGGTGGTACAGCATTTGTTATGGGCAGACGTTGCACTTAACATCAGGTGAACGTTTTGCTCGTTTCTTCACCTTTCGCCGATTAGCCAAACAACAATACCTGCATTCCTCACGCCTCATACACAGTCTGGGTATGTTGTTTCTAAATTAAACGCTACATTGCTCCATGTGATGCCTATTGCCCTTCGCCCATCGTAACGAATCGAACCATATAGTGAGCCATAAGCTCTCTATTCATAATCAGATTATAAGAGCTAGCGTAATCATTGGCATAAGAACTGATGTCTCAGAGTGACTCAGGGTGCAGTGTGGTGTCACACAGAATTGTTCTGAGCGACACATCTTTTTTTTTTTGGCAGATGTTGGACATACCGGCAGTTGAATGTTTTGCTTTTTCGTTACTTTATCCAATAACAAAAAAACAAAAATTAATCATTGTCACCATTTCAGCCCGCCATAACTGCTGCTGAGTCAATACTATATTTTGCGACAATATATGCAGGAGTCTTATATGTTGAAGCAAACATCGAGTTGCCGCAAAACTGTGCATGTATTGCGGTCACATCCTTCCTGCAAAATGTGCCAATTATCGCAAAAAATTATGATGATGGTTAGATGAACTTCCGAATATTGTCGAGAGCTATCAGCTGCACAGGAAATATTATAGTGCCACAAGAGTACGCGCAAATACAGAGGCACTCACTCGTCCTAACTTACCTGCACCCGACGTAACGCTGATGCAATAAGATCGGAGGCAGGCTAGGATGCAGTATCAGAAACACGGTGACTATCACCATACAACCATACCCGCAAACCAACAATTTGCGTTTTCGCACAAACGTTGGCTCCGGCTCGGATTCCAACCCGGAACCCGCGGCGGTGTCAGGTACTTTGACCGCTAGGTCACGCGTCGCCGTGGCGTAGTGTCACCCCCCCTCCCTTCAAAATAAGTGATACGTACTTAAAAAAAATTGAGAGAAACTACACGGCGACAAATTTCTTCACAACCTAATACGCAATGTTTAGGCGTTGGTAATAAATGCATAGAATTATATTACCTACTAAACGTAAGTGATCCCATCAAATTCGTACGAGTTTATATTCAAATGAGTTCTCTTTCGGTTGCTCACGCTCCTGCCGCCGTCGTATGCGGCAAACCACAAAATTGTTTCCATGGTTAATGTTGTTACCCGGACCCTTGGAACTAATTTATTCTGCCATTATACGATACGTTCTAGTTATATTGTTAACCGACCTTTTTCGGAGCAACTATGTGGAAATTCAATTTGGTGATTTTTCTACGGGAAGAAAAAGCACAGCTGAAAAAACTACAAATCGGAAAGAGAAAAAAGAAAGAGATCGGATAGAGTTTCTAACTTTTGGTGTACGCATCAAAGCGCAACTAAATATGAAGTACGTTTGGTAACGACCGCTTGGCCTAGTGGCCAGAGTACCTGACTTCTACGCCGCAGGTCCTGGGTTCGAATCCCAGCCGGAGCCAACATTTGTGCTAAAACACAAATTGTTGGTTTTCGGGTCTGGTTGTGTTGTGATTGTTCCCGTGTTTCTGAAACTGCATCCTCGCCTACCTCCGATCTTATCGCATTAGCGTTACATCGGGTGGGTAGGTTGGGATGAAGGAGTGGCTCTGTGTTTGCGCGGACACTTGAGGCACTATAATATCTCCTGCGCAGTTGATAGCTCTCGACAATATTCGGAAGTTGTCGCCGTGGTCGAAATCGATCAGGAGAACATCATCACATTTGGTGTGCGCATCAAAGCATAGGTGAGATGAGTCAACAGCCTAAGGCTGGCATCCCTCTGCTCAAAAAGTTAATGTTTACGTGGGTACTCTACAAACACCGCAAAATTGTTTAGTAAAACAATAGTATTTGTTTCACAAATAACATGTGTTCTGTATATCATCTGGGCATTAGACACACGCGAACATGCTCCATATGGCCATGTCTTCAACTGACTATGGGAAAGGTTTTTCCAGGTGAACAGTTGTTACCTGCACTGTTTGTCTGTTGTTAGTGGTAACTGCAAAACTGAGTTTTGCGAAGAACTTTTTTTAAATTCGAAAGAGGTTAGTGCGAATGTAAGGGGTGCCAATGATATAATCGTAGCACCGATTGTGTTTGTGTTTCGAAGTCTCGTCCCGTGACCGATACGGCCTGCTCACTTTGCTTGTGCTTAAGATCACACTCTCGGAAGTGTTGATTTACATTTGCGATGCAATAGGAGGTAACATAGCCGTGTGGTGGCGGCTCGTTAAAAGAATACTACCACTCCATCTCATCCAATGGATCTTGTAAAAGGCGAGTAAGGAATTAAACTGCACTGTGCACCCAACAGCGCATGGTGGCGATGGGCTCACCACCTGTCACCAAGTGCATTATATTGTTTTGGTGAAACGTGGATTGTGGCAGTCATCTGTTTTTGCAGTGAGTGCCCAGTCTCTGACTACCCCTTATGGGATACAGTCGTGATCTTATGTAGGTATGCAATAGGTCACCATAAATAAAAGGAGATAGGCAGCAGCATTCCTGGAACATTTGAATAAATAAACTGCGATAGCCATCCCGCATGCTATGCGTGACAATTATTTCAAGATATCCACAAAATGAGAGCTACAAACTTTTGTAGTAATCTATGGGAAGGCCTATGTTCAGCAGGGGACTATTGATAAGCTAAAGATGATGATGAAATCACTTAACAAACACATTAACAAGACATAACAAGGTCAAAATTGAGTTGAAATATCAATTAATTCGGCTTGTTCGAGAAACTGCTCCACGTCTTCTCGTCGAGTATACCTCAATGTCTCAAAACATTTTAACTAGTGCGTGTTACCAGTAATAACTTATGGTACCAAGACGTGGTCCTTCACTGCAAGCCGCATGAGGAAGTTCAAAGTCGCTCAGCGAGCTATATAGCTAAAGAGCTATGCTCGGTGTTTCTCTGTGAGATAAGTAAAATAACTGACATAGCTCTAAGGATTAATAAGCTGAAGTGGCAGTGGGCCGGCCATATACCTCTTAGAACCGAAATTCGTTCCGAAAGAAAGTTTCACGAGTGGCTACCACACTTTTCCACTTGCTACGACCCTGAAACACATCTTTCGCTTCTTCTACTTTTCATTAGCGTGTTCATACACGCTCGTCGGTTGCGGGTACTTTTAACGTGACGTTTCCTCAAAAGTTCTCCGATCTGATTATGATAAGTCCGCCGAGGTCGACCCTTACCGGCTTTCCCATTCACACTCGCCTCAAATCCGTTTCGTCAATCTTCTTTTATTAATCCAACTAGGTATCCCTTTCTCGATCTCTGTCACTACACCTACAAATACACCGCAACGTTCCCTTATCACGCCGTTTCTCACTTTGTCGATCAAAGTTACTCCAGCTATACTTCTCACTTCCACGGCATTAATCCTACTTTCATGCCTCTTCTGCCAGAACTGGCATTCACTACCGTACATAAGTTTGAAGACCAGAACCCCGCTTTGCACACACAGTCATGCCTTTTTAGATACGTTCTGGGTATTCATAAAGTTTTGCAGAGTCCCATTCACTTGATTTCCTGTCAAATGCAGTTCTCTCAATATCACAGTCTTACTTTCCGTCCTTCGTAAACTAAGAACTCAGCTACATACCTACAATCTTTCACTTAAAAAAGTTTAGTAAAGTTTTAGTCTATAAATGTCCCACTGCTGAGCCCACAGGCCATCTCTCATTTCTGAGAGCGTTTTGGAGCTAGGAAGAATCCGCACGCTGCTCCAATGCGGGTTACCGGACTGCACATGTCTTCGAAATATTTTTTATTTATTAGACATGCAGGTTTCCTCACGATGTTTTCCTTCTCCGCCACCATCCACTACCACCACCACCACGGCACCTTAACCGCAAAGCACATGGTAAATCAGCACTAAAAATTGCAAATAACAATTTTAGTGGTGCCGGCACTGGGAATCGAAATAAGGTCACTCGCGTACTATGAAATTTAAAGCCTTAAATCATAACTCTGCAATCCGTCATAATTTCTTCTCTTTCAAAAACCATTACTTTCGTCTAACTGGCATTAATTTTCATACCTTTGCTTTTTAGGCCACCAAGCGCAGTATTAACTTATAACGTTCAAATGATGACTTTTTTTTGGTTAATTTTCTTTTAGTTAACCCCGTTCTAAAACTTTAGTTAATAAAACTAAATTTTACGTATATTATCGCGTGGAATTGTAACTATTTATAGACTGACGTTTCTAATATTTTTTGGTATTTCTTTTCTTAGATAACTAGTCCAAGGGGCATAAAGAAATGAAACTATGAGATTTTTCTTTAATTTCTGTAAGACACAAAAATGCAGCACCATCTAAAAATGTAACATTGAGGACTAATGTCCGCTTCGAAATCGACTTCAGGTACCTAAATTGGTAGCACGTTTCCAAATGGCGCTACGTGAGACGCTTTCGTGACAATTTTAAGGCTTTCTCTAGGTATACATGATCCGTTCGAAAACTACTATTATAAATATCCGACTGGCATTTAGTTATACTGCTGTTTATTTTTAGCGTATCACTAAGGAGTTAGAGCCGTGGTAGCTCAGGGGCTAGGCGCTCGCTTTTAATGTCATAGTACGCGAGTGACCTGGGTTCGATTCCCGGTGCCGGAACCACTAAAATTGTTAATTGCAATTTTAAGTGCTGACTTACCACGTGCTCGGCGGTGAAGGAAAACATCGTGAGGAAACCTGCATGTCTGAGAAATTAAAAATATTTCGAAGACATGTGAAGTCCGCCAACCCGCATTGGAGCAGCGTGACGGATTCTTCCTAGCTCCATAACCCTCTCAGAAATGAGAGGAGGCCTGTGCTCAGTAGTGGGACATTTATAGGCTGAAATTTTACTTTTTACTTTACTAAGGAGTTGTTGCCTGCGATTTGTAAATAGTAGACGGAACATCTATTCGCGTTCGGTTTATGAATAACCGATTAGTGTTGACGACGGGGCGGGTAACCGTTAACTGTTAATTATCATATATTTCGTCATCATTTCATCTTGAATTCCAAAAGATAAAGTGCCAACCTACGAGGAAGAATTTGCTTTAAGACCTTTAAAACTTTAGGATAACGATGATTTTTTACCACCTATAGCGCTAAATCAGTGATAAGGTTACAAAAAAAATATTAAGCAAAAATGTGTTTGATAATTTCACATTATTACGTTTTCAATAATGAAAAGTATAAATTGAAGATAGAGATAAAATTTTGTATAAATTCCCATGCCACGATTGAATACGTACAAACATCGGATACGCTACACTAAATTCTTGTTTTTTTTTTTAAATAAATGAAGGGAATCACTTTAGTTGAAAAGTAAAAATTAAGATAACTAAATTAACTATGCATTATTTGTCTATCGGTTTAGACGTGAAAAGTAAGTTATAGAGAATGGAAAAGAAATTTTCTCAGAATTTACAAATAAAATTATCCGTAAACTTTCTTAATACGTGTATAGGTAACAAAAATTTTTCTATGACTTTAATTAAGTCACACACGTATGCATTTGTTGTCTTCCAATACACACGCACGCAAGCACGTACTCACGCACGCACGCAACATGCATGCACGCACGCACACACACACAATTTGTAACGCGTCTAATAATACGAGTAATATCTTATTTTTGGTAAATATTGGGAAACGTATTTTTTTATTGGATAAAGACACAGACGACCAAAACTTTCAGCTGATGGTAAGTGCAACGTCTGCCCAGAACAAATACTATGTCACCTAGAACATTTCTGTATGACACCACACCGCGCCCGTCACCCTGAGACATCAGTTCTTAAGTTAATTGGCTTTACTTGTTAAATGTATTTATCTGCTAAATTGTAATCTATATTGAGATGTTGATTTGGACAAATAATTAATGATAAAACAAAAATCTAAAGCTACGACCGCAAGTTTTTACAATTTCGTTTCGTTCCGTTTCTTTGTATAATGACATTTCAGTATTGCTTTTATATGTGCCAAGGCAAAAACTGTTTGAAACCATAACAAAGCAAAATAATTAACAAAGTTAGCAAAAATGGCGGTTTTAAACAAAGAGATTCGCATTATGACTGAAACTTCACTAGTAACTACGTAATGGCGTCAGTACAATCTAACACGCTCTTCAGTATAGTTACTATGAAATACAAATATTGTTTCACTTGTCTGTCTGGTTATGAATCATCACACTTCAGCCTATGACTAGTTCACTCTTGAACATAGGCCTCCCCCGTAAATGTCACAACATTTTTGTGACAAATTTGTGGCTCTCAATTTGGGGGGATTTTGCCATAGTTGCCACGCTTGTCAGGCGGGTTGGCAGCCGCAGTTTATTTATTCAGATGTTCCAGGTAGATGCTGCTGCTCATCTCCTGGTTTAATTTTTCCTTTGTGAGTTTTACGACACCCACGGGATGAGATGGGGTGGTAGATTCTTTTAAGCCGCCACCACACAGGGTTGTGAATATTCTGATGTAATAATAATAAGAATTCTCATATGGGTTCATTAGCTAGTATAACACGAAGTGATTGATATTACATTTATTTGTCAATACCATAACAAGTCAAGTTCTTTTTCATGTCACGATGATTTTGTAGATTTTCACGTAAGTAAAGTTGAGTGTTGAGCTTAGACCTCCTCTCATTTCTGAGAGGGTTTTAGAGGAAGTGTCCGCCACTCTGCTCCAATGCGGGTTGGCGGACTTCACATGTGTTAAAAATATTTTATTCCTCGGACATGCAGGTTCCTTCTCGGTGTTTTCCGTCATCGCTGAGCACGTGGTAAATAAGCATTAAAAAGACAGAACAATTTCGCTGGAGCCACCATCGGGGTCTCTCGCTCAGGTCACTCGCGGACTATCAAATTTTTAGGCGAGCGTCCGGTCCTTGAGACACCCCGGCTTCTCTTTTTTTATTCAAGAGCTCCTCTATTTTGTCTTGTCAAACATATTTCCGAACGATGATTGCCATACCGTTCGTTGTTAATTAAAGATAATACAATTTTGCAGGGAAGACCGACGAAAGAAATATATGGTTAGCTTCAAAACAAAAAGCAGATTAATTACAGATCTGTGGACCTGTCGAAAAGCATAGTAGTAATATTAATGAACAATTAAACAATGTAAACAACTCCAACCGACAGCTGTAGTGCATGATATTTCAACAGATTGTCATAATACTCGTATAAACTAGTGCATATTTCAACAACTTTATGTTGCAAGTATTTAGACATTCCATTATTTCAAAATTTTCTGTTATCTCTTAGGTCTGTTTTTGCAGCCATGTCCGTTACTGTGCAATTCAAATTAAGAACATTTAATAAGTTTAACGGCACTCAAGTCTTATTATTGTTGTCGAAGCTGTGCGTATGTGTGCTCGGAACTAGCTCTTAGAAATAAAAAGATAATACACAGTATCGTGCCGTTATTTTTATGTTTAACTTCAAGCTTTCAAATATTTAAAGCCATATTAGTTTACAAATTAACAGGAAACTCAAGAGTATACAGAGATTAGAAAATAATAAATCTTGATAAAGTTGATTTTCATTGCATTATTTTCCGTGGTAATAACCCAGTTTTAATAATGGTTCTGCATTATCAAAACTGAATTTACCTAGTTTCATCATAGTTCCATAGTCTTGAACGTAGCTATAGGTGAAGAGCCTTTTATTCTCATTATTTACATCGTATTTTTAACACTGTATTGGTGGGAAATTACCATCACGGTCAAATAAATCCCTGCGAAATTTTGTTTACATATTTCATAGGAGAAAGCGACGAGACGAGCAAAACGTTTCGACTCGAATTTTCGCACTTGCGGGAAACGAGATGTACGCGTTCCCACGAGTAGTATAGTGACGAGCGCAGTGTGGTTCCGCACAGAAATGTTCTGGCACAGCATTTGTTACGGGCAGATGTTGCAATTACCATCAGGTGATCGTTTTGCTCGTATTATTACTTTATACAATTAAAAAAAAGTTAAAGGTTACATTCAAGTTTCCTGGCGATCCTTTATTTTTTGTGCTAGCACAGTGATAGCGTATCGACCTCAAGTAACCTTCATATTAAGTTTACGGTATTACGGTATTCTAACGGCTACAAATCGAATCGCACAAAGGCCCTTAATTTTCCGCCTGAGTGTCTCAGGTTTGGTACTTGACAATGATCACTTGCCATCAGGTGAGCTGCTTATTCATTTATGTCCTCTTCTATACTAATAAAGATAGATCAACGAATTTTTTTTCCTATATCGCTATCATTACGTCGGATCGCACGTTATGTTAAAATTTAAATAAACATTGTAATTGTCGAGTAAAATTCGTATGTATTCATTTAACTCCACGTGAGGGAAAAGTAATTAAGATTTAACATTAAGCTTCATTGACTGAGAAATTTATTGCTGTTTCCTTTACAAAATGGCGATAATTGGCCGAGATTGTCTTATCAGTTGGGAAAAGCAATTTCAGTAAGGTTTTCTCTGTGACGCATTCTGGTTACGCAAAGATTAGTTATGTGATAACGAAACTCAGCAATAATAATAATGCTTATTTCTTTCCTTAGACGTGCCATGTTAATGATATATTTCGTATGTAAAGAATCTATATCTGACATATATTAAGAATGTATATACGTATTCAAAACCTTAAAAAATCAATTGAATCAACTTTTTAAGTATTGTAATCTTTTTGTAATAATTTGATCAATTTTTTTGTTCGTTCACCTGATGTTAAGTGCAACGTTCGCCCACAAAAAATGCTGTGCCACCCAGAATACTGCGCCCGTCATCCAGAAACATCAGTTCTTAAGTCTCAAATGCCCAGTGATTACGCTAGCTCACAGTGCCCTTCAAACCGAAACACAGTAATGTTTGCACAATACTGCTTCACGTCAGAATAACTGGCCCTGGGGTGGTAAAGTAGCGCACCTTTATCAGTTACGGGTAAAAAAAGTAATGATAATTAAAACAAATGTCAGAGAAAAAGTCAGATGAAGTGTCATTAAAAACTTGCATTAAAAAGATATATTTTATTCGACTGGAGTAAGAACTTATGACCGGTAACTGACTGTGTCACGTCGTCATCAAGATCTTGAGTAGCGTTAGTTTAAAAATAAATTGCATACACAAAATATAATAAATAAAAGATTTCTCTGCGTATAAGTTATGGAGTTTATAAGTTTGATTAAATTTCCTTAGTTCAATTATACACTTCGAATCACAATTCTCGAAATTCAGTGTTTACTCAGTACTGAATATATTAATATCACTTGAATCACTCTGAGCTTCCTCCGGGAAATAGCTTATGGAAGGGAAACTTTTAATGAGGTCAAACTAACAAGGTGAACTTTATCTTCGACTATATCTTGAAGCACCAATAATTAATAGGTACACATCTAACTTTCTTCTTCTATTTTTTTTAAACCACAATCATGTTTGTAATACAGCTTATAAATAAACTAATACTCATATTAATTAAATCATTATAAACTTAATATTTATGGTCTTCTCTATAAATTAATACATTGTTGATCTTCCTGGAACATCTAAATAAATAAACTGCGGCTGCCAAACCGCCAGTCAACCGTTGCAACTATGGCAAAATACTCCAAAATGAGAGCTACTAACTTTTGTGGCAATCTATGGGAGAGGTCTGTGTTCAGCAGATGACTGGTGATAGGCTGAGATGATGACGATGATGATGATACCTTATTGAAACCTATTAGACTTTTTCCCAGCGTGTGATATTTATGAGGAGAAATAAATTAAATATTAACTGAACGAAATAATTATATGGTTATTTTAAGTCAAATAAATATTTTACACAAATCAGGAGAGTACGTTGGGCGGAAGTGCCTTGACACTGTAGTGGCAGGAGGAAGACCGCGCAGTAGACCCAAAAAGTGCTGGCTCGATATCGCTATGTCGGATATGAGAGCCAACGGACTCACTACTGAGGAAAAATCAGTACCAACCCAGGGCCAGTTATTCTGCCGTGAAGCAGTAGTGTGCAAACATTACTGTGTTTCGGTCTGAAGGGCACTGTGAGCTAGTGTAATCACTTGGCATATGAGACTTATGAACTGATTTCTCAGGGTGATGGGCGCAGTGTAGTGTCACACAGAAATGTTCTGGGTGGCACAGCATTTGCTATGGGCAGAAGTTGCACTTACCATCAGGTGAACGTTTTGCTCGTTTCATCACTAGATCCAATAAAAAAAAGTACCAACACGAAGAATAAATAAGCGAACTCTCAAACTGTAATTAAGTTCGTTACTGTTCTCTGAAACTTAAAAGCGCAGACAAGCATCGACGGAAATAAAAAAGCACTAACTAATTTATTATTCGAAAGGAAACAGAAATTTTCATGAACAGAAACCATTTTTTTAATGTATTTTAGTGACTGTGTTATTTTAATGGTGCAATAAGTATTAATAATAATCATCATCATCATCATTTCAGCCTATTACAGTCCACTGTTGAACATAGGCCTTCCCCATAGATTGCCACAAAACACGGTCCTGACCCACCTGCATCCATCGACTTCCCGCAAAACCGTGCAGGTCGTCGCTCCATCTAGTGGGGGGTCGCCCTACGCTGCGTTTGCCGGTACGAGGTTGCTACTCGAGAACCTTTCTTCCCCAACGGTTGTCGGTTCTACGAGCTATATGGCCGGCCCATTGCCACTTCAGCTTGCTAATCCTAGCAATAATCATATCACATAAAAAATGACGACCGTGTGGCCTGGTGGTCAGAGTACCTGACTTCTACGCCGCGGGTCCTGGATTCGATTCCCTGCCGGAGCCAACATTTGTGCTAAAACACAAATTATTGGTTTTCGGGTCTGGTTGTGTTGTGATTGTCCCCGTGATTCTGATACTGCATCCAAGCCTACCTCCGATCTTATCGCATCAGCGTTACATCGGGTGCGGGTAGGTTGGGACGAGTGAGTGCCTCTGTGTTTGCGCGTAAACTGTGGCACTATAATATCGCCTGCGCAGTTGATGGCTATCGACAGTATTCGGAAGTTGTCGCCGTGGTCGAAATCGGCTAGGAGAACATCATCATCATCATCACATAACTGAGCTGATGATCCTGGTGAGATTACAAAGTCATAGTTAAAATAATTGTACTGTCATCGATCTGTAATACGTGTGCGAAATTTAAAAATGAAATTACAATTAAATTATTCGAACTCTTCTTTAATTGGGTGAAAATGTAATTGAAAATTTTCAATACATTCATACATAACTATGTATTAATAAATTGTAATAAGTAACTACATAAACAAAGTTCAAGATAAAAAACACAAGGATCTTTATTCTCCTATATAGTTTTACATACTTATGGTGTTATTCATAAAAAATACTTATGATAGATATTAGGCTTACTGAACGTCTAATTAAATTTCGCTATGGGATACTTCAACATGGTTATGTTGTTGTCCTAATCAAATTTCATATCTATATAGGTTAAACATTTGTAAATTTGTACATATATTATATTTGCAAGCTCCTTTCAAAAATGAGTGATCTCTTTGTAAGCAGGCTGTAAACCTTCTGTATTTTTATGAATAAGATCTGAAATTTCATAGGCACAATATAAGTAGATACAATGACCAACAATTCGTGTTTTTGCACGAATATTGACGCCGTCCGGGATTCGCATCCAAGACCTACGATATAGAAGTTAAACACTCTAACCACTAGGTCTCGCGGTCGTCATTATATAGTTTACATATTAACAAAATTATTTTTTTGTTTTTATTTTATATTATTAAAGGTAAATTAATTAGTAAAATTACGTGTAATAATCAAACGATTGCATCAATTAAGACCCTCGTGTAGAGTATAGTTGTATAAGGTAAACCTTCACGCTTGATTTGTAAAACATCAAAGGTAATATCGATCTACGAAGAGCGACGCTAGCCAAGTTTCTGGTACGTTACTATAACAAGCCGAGCTGCAAAACATGAAAGCTAACACTATCAGATATAATTTAAAAATGCATTTAAGGTTATCATTTATAATTCGATTATTAAAGTCGTGGTCCTACATGACAAAATATTTTAATTATTACATACATACATACATTCACGCCTTTTTCCCATTGGGTTAGGTTGCTACCACATCCGTAGCCCATTTTTCGCTACCTCGAGAAACGAGGCGTGCCGCTCCAAAAATCTTATTATTATTGCTTATATCAGGGTGCTCTTTGCATTAAAGAGCATCAAGCACGCATTAACCATGCTAGGATTTGAACCAACGACTTGTGACGTGTAAGAAAATACACTGCCCTATCTCATTTTTCAGGTATCTTCAAAGTCGATTAAGCCAATAATTCGCGCTCACTTATTGACTTCGACTGGAAATCAAACTCAGTTTCGCTTGAGGGCTAAGTACGCTGATCACCACACCTTTTGTAACGCGGTTATAAATTAATTTAACGCAGTTAATAATATCATATGATGCATAAGCATTCATCATAACATGTTTACATTTAAACCTCGGAAAACGATTACAGTGAACAAATTAGACGTTCGAATCCGAGCGAAATAAGGAGTCGCAGGATGATTGCATACGCTTATGAGATTAAATTCCGCTCCGAGGGCTCGAAAACAAGCAATAAATAATTAATGCAAACAAGCTTAGTATTTTGAGTAATTTGCCGTGTGGTGGCGGCTTAAGAATCTACCATCCCATCTCATCTCGTGGGTGTTGTAAAAGTCGACAGAGGGAAAATGAAAACCAGGAGACGGGCAGCAGCTTCTTCCTGGAACATCTGAAAAAAAAACTGTGCTTGCCAACTAGCCTGCCAAGCGTGGAAACTATGGAAAAATCCCCCAAAATGGGAGCTACAAACTTTTGTGGCAACCTATGGGGGAGGTCTATGTTCAGTAATGGACTATTGATAGACTGTAACGATGATGATAAATAATTTATATGATATATTCTACGATTTGGTCACGTAGCTCAGTGGTGCGACTCCTAGCTAATGTTTATATTTCTGAATCATAAAATACTAGCCGATGCTCGTGACTTCGTCTGCGTGGATAAAGATATTTTAAACATACTTGGGAACTATTTGATTATAGGTAATAAAAAGTATCCACGTCCGTATTGCGTAACAGAGCGAGTTTCTTCCGCTTTTATAATATTTCTATGGATGAAAATTCATGATTTTTTTAGTTAAGGACCAAGTGTCTAAGAAGTAAAACTAAAAAAAAATGATCGAATTCTAGCTTTTTAGTGATGCGCCCACAACGACAGACCTCTATCATTTTATTTATATACTCGTACTTAAAGTATAAGGTAAATACGTAAAAAAGAAACTACGAATTTTCTAAACAACATATTAAGATATTAAGAGAAACACTTTAACCGTAATTATTTTAATTATTATTAACAAAACGCTAATTAAAGTTGTGCGCAGCACGTCCATCTGCATAGCCCTTCATTTCTACAGGTTTTCAGATTTTACTTAGGAACCCTTACTATTTCCGAAATAGCTTAAATTACTCTCCTAAAAGTTCTCTAACTGCCAATGAATGGCCCGCCAAAATTGATTAAGCCATTTCCTAGATTAGCCCAGATAAACAAACAAACAAACAGACAAACAGACTGACTGACAAAAAATTTGAAAACGCATATTTGAGTTATGATATCCTGCTAATAACCGTTCAGGTTAAGAAAAAGTCTTTATTGCGAAATAACCGACACTTTAGTTTTATTTATTTGTTTAGATTTGGGTCAATTTCGACGAAAAACTAGAAAAGTAACTCGTACAGTATGATGTTAAACTGAACTGTAACTCCAAAGTAAACTGACACGAGGAAAACCAATTAAAATCTGACAACAGCCTTACAGCTCCCCACAGAACTTCTGTGTACCACTATGAATGTAAATACTCTTTAAATAAAAGTTTATTTGTTGAATTATCTCGTTATGCATAATTTTAATATATGCAAAGTGCTGTGACATAGTCTTTCGCGTTTTAAAAGAACGCGTGATTTACAGTTTACTGAGAGTAGGATTCTTATGAAGAAATTCGTCTAGGTAGGTACCACATCAGGACCGGTTATTCTACCGTAAAGCAGTATTGTGCAAACATAAATTTTGGTCTAAAGGGCACTGAGAGCTAGTGTAATTACTGGGTAAAAGATGTCTCAGGGGACAGGCCGCAGTGTGGTAGCACGCAGAAATGTTCTCAGCATTTGGTATGGGCAGGCGTTACCATTACCAGAACTTTTTGCTCGTCTCGTCACTTTCTGAATTAAATTAAATTTCACTTACACATCACCATCAGACTCGAATACAAACAATTTGTTGTGGTTTTGCACAAGCATTTGCTCGGGCTGGGATTCAAACCAAGGATCTGCGGCGAAGAATTCAGGTACTCTGACCGCTAGGACACACGGCAAATAAATAAAATTGATGAGAGTAAGTAGAAGGGAACGTAAAGAAATGTCATATTATTACTTTTGACACCAGTGTCGTGATACTTACTCAGGGTAGTGGCATTGAAAAAATGTCGCAATAGCCTCAGGTCATTTTCATAAAGAAGAGACCGTAGTGGGTAATAAATTTTCTTTATAACTTCAAAGAGATGAAACTCAGTAGAATATAGGATGTATACTAAGGTTCATTATTATGCACATACTATTTCACACAAGCAACCGGATGGACTTCTCCACAAGGGAGAAGACGGTGTAGAGCTGAGGAGATTCGCACTCCATTTCGGAGTCTGAAGAGAGAGGAGTTTCTTCTTCGGATGATTGATGAAAATGGCTTAGAGGAGGATCTTGACGCCTTCATTTCTAAGCTAGTAAAGGTATCGTTTTATCCTGAATCGTAAGGATTAAGCATTAAGAAGTTCGGGATGCATTTTAAAAAGTTCGGGATCCATCTTGTTTTACTTATTTTAACTAATCTTTTATGAATGTCTAAAACTCCTACGGGGAAGTGGCCGCCGGTGGGATGCCGGGGTGTGTGAACTAACTTCCCTCCCTGCCGGGACGGGGAGGATGAATGCCTAAGGTGTGTACCTCTTGTGCGTCCAAGTGTGGATCTTATTTTGCACACTTTTGGGTCTGTGTTTAGATTAATTAAAACTACGCGGGGACTTAGTCCAATAGAGTTAGTTTACGTTGACTAAGGCTCTACCCAAGGCCAACTTATGTAGACCACTTCCGTACTGCGTTTGCCAAAAGGCGAACCGTGGGCGAACGGGGCTAGACCGGCGCTGTGATCGTTAAGACCGTTAGGTATCCAATAAGCGCAACCACCTTGGAATCTGTAATGCTTTCCAAAGAACAATAGAACAAGCAATCAAAATTGCTTTGTTTATTATTTCCCGGAAGGGTCGGAGCAGGTATATCGGACCTGCATGGGACTCTAGCGACAGTCAGGCTTGGAGCGTCGAGTGCAACTGTTTCTGTCACATTGTTTTCCTTCATCGTCGAATACGTGGTAAATCAGCACTTGAAGTTGCAATTAACAATTTTAGTAGCGGCGGCACAGGGAATGGAACCCAGGTCACTCGCGTACTATAAAATTTTCAGCAGACGCAAAGCCCCTGACCAAAAATAAATATTTTATAACAGCTCACTATGTTATACACATCTTTAAGGAGTAAAAAGACTTATTTTACAAAGTTATTTTACAAAGTTTTTCAATCCCAAATATTTTCCAATTTTAAACACAAAGACGAATAAAATTAAACTCTCTTTCTTTGATAGTTTGTTGGCCTTGTATGCATTGCAACTTCGAAGTAAGTTTTTCTTGGCTGTTTTAGGATTGTTTTTATAGATGAAACAGCGATGAATAGTAAGTCGGTTCCATACCATCAGTCTGTCTCGCGATGCTCTTTTTATAAAGTTTTACTTATTTTGAATAGAGTTCTCAGTTTTTTCGGATTTGATATTAAATCATTTCAATTTTTTTTATATTTCTTTTTGAAATTACTTTTACATTTTTATATTTTACTTATATTTATTTTAAAGTATGGATAGAATAATTTTTATTCAAGTAATGTTGTTTATATAATACTCTTTGAATGTAATTTATTTAATACTACACTGGTTCCGCGAAAAATTCCTCTCTGCGAAGAATCAGCAAGAAACCCAGCGGGCCATTTTTTTAGTCTCTTTTCTTTTTAGTCATTTTTAAAGTAATGTACAATGACAGTATCATAAAGATGTAGAAATAGCAGCGATCACCATCATATTCCCATGGGTTATCATCATTCACTTTTAATAAACGTCTCCATGACCTAGTGGTTAGAGAACTTGACAATCACACCGCGGGCCCTGGGTTCGAATCTCAGCCGGAGCCAACATTTGTTCAAAAACACAAATTGTTTTTTTGAACAAAAGTTGTTAAAAAAAACATGTTGGTTTTCATGTCTGGTTGTGTTGAGATTGTCCCTGTGTCTAACACTGCATCCTAGTACCTACGATCGTTATTATCGCATGAGCCTTACATCAGGCACGGGAAGTTTGGGACGACTGAGTGCCCCTGTGATTGTGCGTACACTGAAATCGGATAAGTATTTTCTGGGATTAGCACGTTCAAACATACAATATATTTACTATAGATTACCTTTCTTATAGATTAATAACTCTCCGTATAGGGTATCAAGATGAAACATGCACCAGGTTTTAAGTACGACCTCTAACAATAAAACTGCGAAAACCACATCCCATTTGGTTTAGTAGTTTTTGGGTGATACGCGTACAACCTTAAAGACATACAGACAGACATATTTTGGCTTCTATTGCTCTTATAAAGAGCCTCATATTCTATTTTCTTAAATATCTTCTATCTACATATCGTCGGCTGGTTATAATTTTATTATATTTTACTTTCTAGGATTTTGTGGTACAACCGTATACATTGCCCCGTAAAACAGTAACTGACTCTGTGAGGCCGAGTAACCGGCATTTTACTGGTGGTAGGATTCCTATGCAGGAATCCGTCTAGGTAGGTACCACCCCAGGGCCAGTTATTCTGCCGTGAAGCAGTAGTGTGCAAACATTACTGTGTTTCGGTTTGAACGGAACTGTGAGCTAGCGTAATCACTGGGCATATGAGACTTAAGAACTTATGCCTCAGGGTGATGGACACAGTGTGGTGTCACAGAGAAATTTTCTGGGTGACACAGCATTTGTTATGGGCAGACGTTGCACTTACCATCAGGTGAACGTGTTGATCGTTTCGTCACTTAATCCAATAAAAAAAAATCAGTTTGTGCTAGTTCCTGGTATTCACATTATGATCATCACTTTTTATTAAACTGTTTTATATCATTATGTACATACAAAACATTTTCATGTATATGTTAACAGGTACAGACACATGCTTAGAGACTGCCATTCAAATAAATTGGTAGACGAATCTTTCATATAACATATCGTAGGTGATAAGTATCCGGCAGAGTAGAATACCACCTACCTCTTTTCTCCAAGTTGTTATACGGACAGCCTTTATTTTTGCAGAATAACACCATAATATGCAATGCTGACACTGTACTGCTCGTGGGAGCGCAATGAGGAGTAAGAATTCTTTGACACGTACCAAAATGGCGGCGACGTGGTTAGTCACCCGTAACGTCTCGTTTCCCGCGAGCGCGAAAGGTGAGCTCAGTGAGTGGCCTCTGCCTACCCCTTATATGGGAAAAAGGCGTGACCGTATGTATGTATGTATCATATCGAACTGCTATTACAAAAACTTAAAAAGCTACTTTTTCTAGAATCGTTGACAAACTGATTCTCTGACTCTGTAAGAAATGTCCCTTGACGCTGTCCGTTGGTGGCTTCCTATAAATATCTTGAAAACTTTTTTGGTGGTGCGTAAATAATACATGCTCAATGTCCAAAAAAAGTAATGACTCATTTATTTAATTTTTGAGTTATTACAGTTATTTAGCAGCAGTGCGATGTGTACATTCAAACGAACGTGACATTTGTATAAGCAGACCTCATACATACGTTTAAGCAACAGCCTATACCATCATCATCACTTTCCACTGGAAGAGGGCACAGTGCTCCAGTGCTGGTTGGCGGACTTCACATTTTTGATAAGAGGAAGTGACAAGATCAGACAACGTTCACGAGATGGTAACTGCAGAGTTTGTCCATAACATATGCTGTGTGCATCAGAACACTTCTGTGTGGCACAACCCTGCGGCCGTCACTCTGCGACATCAATTATTAAGTCACATTTGCTCAGTAATTACACAAAGCTCTAAGTCCCTTTCTGCTTCACGGCAGAATAACTGCCCCTCTGGTGGTACCTAGACGGATTCCTGCATAACAATCCTACTACCAGTAAAAAGTAAAGTAACAGCCTTTAAATGTCCCTCAGCTGATTTATCACCACTGAGTACAGGCCTCTTCTCATGTCTGAGAGGGCTTTGGAGCCGAGAAAAGTCCGACACGTTGCTCCAATGTGGGTTGACGGACTTCACATGTTTTCGAAACATTTTTAATCCTCGGAAATGCATATTTCCTGACGACGTTTTTTCCTTTTCCTTGACTGCTGAGCATGTGGAAAATCAGCAGCTGTATGTGTGCAGTGTTAAGTGCACGTGCCTTGATATTTAACGCGAGCGCCTGGCCCCTGAGCTACCACGGCTCTGTTAATATATTTATTCTATAGAAATTCCATTAGACTTAATGAAATGAAAATTATTTATTCTTCAACGTAAAGAATATAAATTTCGTTCGTCAAACGTATTTTTTTTACAGTCTATCACCGTTTCGTAATGAGATTCCACTGACGAAGAAGAAAAAGGCGAAAGAAACTCCGTAATTTTTTGTGTTTTGTTATCTTTGTCAAAAATACATTACAAATAAATTTACAAAGAAAAAACATTTATTACAACGTTACACTATAAGTTTATTTGCAATTTATTTCCACGTAATAATAATATTTTTGTATGAAAAATCTTTATATTACTAAAGATAAAACAATGAAATTATTTCGTGGCAACTCTCAAAGAGGTTCAAGTTTACATTGTATACGTGAAGCTGTACGCTTAAAATATGTAAAAGCAGTTTCTCTTGTCGTCAAATATTTTGTATTATGCTGTACTATTTGACCTCAAAATGATAACAAGTTAACAATACCCTACCTTACCTTAATGTATTATGAAATATTATTCTGGTAATGGTCGACCGGAAATATAGTTCGCACAATCGATATCGATTCCTATGCAGGAATCAGTTTAGGTAGGTACCACCCCATGCCCAGTTAATATGCCGTGATATAATTTCGGTGATGTAATTGCTGTCAGCCTTTTTGGCTTTTACAGTTTCATCGGATACTATGCTGTGAAGCAGTAGTGTGCAAACATTAGTGTTTCGGTTTGAAGGGCACTGAGAGCTAAAGTAATCACTGGGCATATGAGACTAAAGAACTGATTTTTTTTTTATAGAATAGGAGGCAAACGAGCAGGTGGCTCACGTGATGGTAAGTGATCACCGCCACCCATGAACACCTACAATACCAGAGGAATAGCAGATGCGTTGCCGGCCTTTGAGAAAGGAATAGGCTCTTTTCTTGAAGGTCCCTAAGTCGTATCGGTCCGGAAAAACCGCTGACGGCAGAACATTCCATAAAGTGCAAGTGCGTGGCAGAAAATTCCGCGAAAAACGCACTGTGGTGGAATGCCAACCATCAAGGTGGTGACGATGGAATTTGAGGTTATGCCGTAAGGTGCGATGGTGAAATTCAGCGGCTGGAATTAATCCGAACAATTCCTCGGAACACTCCCCATGGTAGATCCTGTAAAAAATGCAAAGAGATGCAACATCTCTTCGCAAAGCCAGGGGATCAAGCCGATCAGATAGGACATGGTCGTCGACAATTCGAGCCGCTCTTCGTTGAATACAGTCAAATGGAAGGAGCTGACACTGGGGTGCCACCGCCCAGAGATGAGAACAGTACTCCATGTGCGGCCGAACCTGCGCCTTATAAAGTTGCAAGCGGTGGGCCGGCATGAAGTACTGTCGCGCTCTACTGAGCACGCCAAGCTTCTTGGAGGCCAATTTGGCCTTCCCTTCCAAGTGACCGTTAAATTGAACGTTGCTCGATATGTCGACGCCAAGGATTCCGATACTGGCTGAGGCAACAAGGGGAGTGCTCTCGAAATGAGGTGATACGACGAAGGGTTTCTTTTTTGCGGTAAACGCGCAAACTTGTGTCTTGTTAGGGTTGAACTCGACTAAAAACTGATGTTACAGAGTGAAAAACTTAAAGTAAAAAAAAGGTAAAGTTTCAGCCTGTAAATGTCCCACTGCTGAGCACAGGCCTCCTCTCATTTCTGAGATAGTTTTGGAGCTAGGAAGAATCCGCCAAGCTGCTCCAATGCGAGTTGGCGGACTGCACATGTCTTAGATTTTTTTTTTAATTTCTCGGACATGCAGGTTTCCTCACGATGTTTTCCTTTACTGCCGAACTTATTTAGAAAAACCTTAAATTGTTTTAAAAAATCATTATTTCATTAAATTTTGGGTCTCAGATGTTATTAGTTTTCTACAGTTACACAAACCAATGTTCGAATCTGGAAACAACCAATTTTTCTTTTTCAGCTAACGTTTTTGATAGTTGTTGGATATTTGTCGGTGATTGGGTCGTCCGGAATTGGCTTTATTTCCCAGTTAGGAATATTACATGGCATTTCAATAGCATTGTTATCCAATTATTTTTTGTCGCTTTTCTTAAAAGTTTGAAATATTCAACATAATATTTATGTTGAATATCAATATTTATGTTGATAATAACCTAAGGGCATAATACGATGAATGAATTCCGCATAAATCGTTACTGTGGGTTTTCCCATTATCCTTGCATTGGAAGAGAAATAATATTATAATGATTTCTTATATTTACGCGAACACTACACATTTAAATAAGACAAATTTTTTACGGATTTTATCGCGTTTAATTTTGAACTATTTATAACCCGACATTTCGAGTGCTTTACAGCACCAACGGTCACGGGAGGACTGAGGTGACAGAGGTCCTGATGTCATACTTAACCCGGAGTACCTTCAGCTTTTAATTATTATTATTGGTCCGATCTACGCAGAAAGAGCTAACTGTGTCTTGAAGTCTTGCAGTGGTATGCTTAGTTTTTGATTTACTTTTATTAATTATTGGATCCCAAGCCTATGGTAATACCCAACCATCTTCTCTATTGAAATTAGGATGTTTTTTTAATTTCAATAGCCTCGCGAATCATTCTTGGAAGGAATCAGTGTTCTTTTGCAAGGATTTGTGGTTTATCAAATGGTCTGATATAATGGTTGGGATAATCCAAAAGATGGTCACAGACTGCAGACTTCCTAGAACGACGATGCTTCACATCAGCTATATGTTCTTTTACGCGTGTTTTAATCGATATTTTTGTTTGCCCTATGTAAGAGAGACCACATTCACAATCTAGCTTGTTTACTCTTGCATCTTGTAGAGGGATGTTACACTTGACAGATCAGTCCTCCCGTGACCTTTGATGCTGTAAAGCATTCGAAACTTCGGGTTATAAATAGTAAAAATAAAACGCGATGCTGTTACGTTGTAACAAGGTTCTTAAATATAAAATAAAAAAATAAATTCATTACATACAAACAAACAAAATAACTAGTTGTTACAACGAATGGAAGCCGCGCGCTTTAACTAGTGATAGCATCGTAATGTCCATATAAGGTATTTTTTGGTACCGGAAGTCGGATTCTTTCTAGAACATCTAATAACAAACGCACACAACATAGAAAGATCGAGAAGAAATACAATAGCGAACAACGGGTTAACTACTCGAAAATGATTCCATTTCGCTCGGTTCGATTATTGCTATCTCAGTAGCACAAGAATTTTCTAGAATATAAACAATAGTTTAGGGCGTGACTTCCTTCGGTTGAACCGTTCCTTCCATATATCCATCTCGTCTCATTCGAAGGTTCTAGAAATCTGAGAGTATCTATTTGCACCTCAGGGAGGAGGTAGGCCGTCCCGATATAAAAACGAATTCGCGCAGGTAGAAACACTTTTCGACGCCAGAAAGTTCGCACGACAACTGTACGTAATCCATATTCGTAATTATTTGTTCTCATTTTGAAAAGCAGCAAAATCAATGCTATTCTAAAACAAGAAGAAAGTATGAAGCAGATTGCATCAATTTTAAACCCCCATGGTAAGTTTAATATAATTAATTTCAATAGGTTTGGTTGCTGTTAATTGCTTTTTCGTGTCTGGGTTAATTCGATTTCTTCAACCTCTTAATAGAATAAAAATTGCTATGGCTATATATATTTCATAATAGTGGTTAACAACGTGGCGAAATGTGACGGGAGTATCTTGAATTTAGTAAAATATAACCTTAACTTTTTATAATTCCGATAAGTTTTAAATATGTTCATGCACAATAAAGTTTGAGTACTTTTAGTAATATGGTTATGTTTCTTCTAAATAAATATCAGTGCAAACGCACATTAATGTTAAATTGTCATTATGTATTTATTGGACAAAATATACCTTGGCTTAAATTGTAATACAAAGCCAGTTCAATCCACAAACATGCTTGCTGTCCACTGCCAAATTATATGATACGATAATGTAAGTAATTGTTGTTGTATTAACAGCTAATTCACATACCACATCATAGTGCTCTAAACTTTGTATCTGTTGAATATATCATTCAGCGTTTCAGTTATTATTTAAAACATTGTTCGTTAGATTGTAAAAAACATAATTTCACATTGTCACTGCTGCAATTATTATATTTGCACTAAAATATTAGTATTGAATAGTATCAGACCAATTTAATGTAATACTGTATATTACATTGTGGATATAATTTAAATTAATAATCTGTTATAGACATAAGTTAAATTATGATTCCCTTGTAATGTTAATGTTTTGCTAATATTAACCAGATAAAAATAACAAGCTAAAAATAGCCATTTATTACATTCCCATTATTAATAGAATGACGGTAGTTGCGTATAAGTAAAATGTTGTCCTTCTTTTGTACCTCATAGCGTAGTGGAATGGTGATTGTCCGACATGTAAACAGTTTGGGATTTGATTCTGGGTTGGGTAAATATATTTCCTTTATTTGATTTCATTAAATTATTTTTTAACTGGACCTAAATGTCGCCATTCCATTCCGGATATTTTTTTAATTGCTTCGCGAAAGATGCCGACGCCCACTCCTGGTCTCACCTAGTGCCTGGGTATCGGATCTTTCGCGCTTCAAGTGTGATTTCGACGCGTTCCAGGAGACTGGGGGTCCACCGTACGGATAGCAAACTACAGGCTGCTCGCCCACCGTACGGATTGAGAACTACGGGTTGGCCGGATAGTGAACTACAAGTTGCGCGTTCACTGTACGGATTGTAAACTACGGGTTGCATGTCCACCACACAGATTGTGAACTACGAGCTGCACAGATCGGACAGTCCCAAGATAAGTTCCCAGCGCACATAGGTTGTTAAAGACAGAAGATTCCCCTGTGCTTAGAATCCACACCCCGGTGTAGTTATATCTAGAAACTTAGAGATCATTTTAATTATTTAATTTATTTTCTTTGATTTGAGATATTCATTTCTTTATTATATAATAAATAATTGTAACATTTTTGTTGTGTTTAATTGTACCCGCCGTCAGGCGGCCGTAACAATGCAATCCGTTAAATTAGTTTAATTTAAAAGAAATAATATTGTTTTATTTTTAGGGAAGGAAGAGAAAATCCTTCGCCTAATGCTAAGTACAACGTCTACTCATAAAATACTGTGTCTCCAGCACCACACTGCACTCGTGACCTTATGACATCAGTACTGAAGTCTCATATGTTCAGTGATTAAACTACTTATCAGTGCCCTTCAGACAGAAATACAGAAATGCTTGCACACTACTGCTTGACTACATAATAACGAAGGACTTACTGTTCAGGATCAAAATAGTGACGAAAATTATTTTAGGTAATGGTAGTAGAGTAAGATAGTGGCGTATGAACGTCTACCAAGCTATCCCGTCCTGGATGTCGTAAGCGGCGACTTAGGGAAATGCCGGGATAATCTAATGGCTTCCGATAGAAGGTATAACCATTTTGAAAAATGTCAGACCTACGGAAGCAGCTTCTGAGATGCGAGTAGCTTTTCGATGGGCTACTGTTTCGGTTTAGCGGGAAGTTAAAGTGTCTTAGGACTGTATTTAGGGCAACCTACGGGAAAATCAATGTATATGCGGACTTGTGATGGGTTGAAATGTTGATTATGAGGTACAAGTGTAAAACAGAGGCACACCCTCCTCTAAGGGTACACAGAACAGTAAATGTATATCGTTACCCGGGAATGAGTAAATTGTGAGCTAAGCAAATGTCAGACAGACGCACAACTTACCCGGCAGCTGCCTACTGAGCGACATGTTCACTTGCTTTAATATTAACTTTTACGAAACCGCAATATCATACTTTTTAATTTCCCCGTAGACTTACGTGACGACGTAGTTCTTAACGGAACGTGGCACACAGTGCATTATTATCACATATTTTTTGATAAAGTGAATAACGAGCAAAACGTGTATCTGATGGTAAATGCAAAGTCTGCCCACAACAAATGCTGTGGTACCCAGAACATTTCTCTGCACCACACTGAGCCCGTCACCGTGAGACATCAGTTCTTAATTATCATGTGCCAAGTGATTACACTACCTCTCAGTGCCCTTCAAACCGAAACACAGTATTATTTGCACATTACTGCTTCACGGCAGAATATCTGGTTCTGGAGTGGTACCTAACTAGATGGATTTATGCATTGGAATCCTACAACCAGTGATTTGGTGGTAGAGACAAAGCGGTGCTGAATATATTTATCGTGATATTGGAGTATTAAGTGACAGAAACAACGTCTAGGAATATAACTTCTAAATGTAACGATGATAATAATTCGTATTAACTCATAAAATACGAGTATTAAATATGAGTTATTTTCTTTGTCAAAGATAGACTGTTCATCAGGAGGAAAGGTTGTCAGTTTTGTTAATTGAGTTAGTTAATATATCATCATCATCATCATCATCATTTCAGCCTATTACAGTCCACTGATGAACATAGGCCTCCCCCATAGATTGCCACAAAACACGGTCCTGAGCCACCTGCATCCATCGACTTCCCGCAAAACCGTGCAGGTCGTCGCTCCATCTAGTGGGGGGTCGCCCTACGCTGCGTTTGCCGGCACGAGGTTGCCACTCGAGAACCTTTCTTCCCCAACGGTTGTCGGTTCTACGAGCTATATGGCCGGCCCATTGCCACTTCAGCTTGCTAATCCTTAGGGCTATGTCGGTTATTCTAGTTCTGCTGCGAATAACATCGTTGCGGATTTTATCTCGCAGAGAAACTCCGAGCATAGCCCTTTCGACAGCTCGCTCCGCGACTCTGAGCTTCCTCATGCGGCCGGCAGTGAAGGACCACGTTTCGGTTCCGTAGGTCATCACTGGCAACACGCACTGGTTGTATACTTTTGTTTTCAGGCATTGAGCTATACTCGACGAGAAGATGTGACGCAATTTCCCGAACGCTGCCCAGCCGAGTTGGATCCGTCGATTGACCTCTTGGTCGAAGTTGGACCTACCTAGTCGGACAATCTGTCCTAGGTATAAATATTCGTCGACAACTTCGATCGTAGTGTTCCCAATAACAACCGGTATAGGTGTGACATGGACGTTAGACATGATCTTCGTCTTGTCCATGTTCATCTTAAGACCCACCTGTTGGGAGACACTATTGAGATCATTGAGCATAGCGCTAAGGTCCTCCAGCGATTCCGCCATTATGACTATGTCGTCGGCAAATCGAAGGTGAGTGATGTATTCGCCATTGACGTTGATACCGTATCCTTTCCAGTTCAGTAGCTTGAAGACATCTTCCAATGCAGCGGTGAAGAGTTTCGGGGATATAACATCACCCTGTCTTACACCTTTCTACAATTGGATCGGTTTCGCACTCTGGTTCTGTACTCGGATAGCCATCATAGCATTGGTGTTCAAGCACTGCAACGCATCGATATACCGACAGTCAATTCGGCACCGCTGAAGCGACTCTAGCACCGCCCAAATTTCGACGGAATCGAAGGCTTTCTCATAGTCCACATACGCCAGACATAGCGGAAGATTGTACTCTTCGGTCTTTTGTACAATCTGGCGAAGGGTATGTATGTGGTCTATGGTACTATAGCCTTTTCGGAATCCGGCTTGTTCGGGAGGCTGGAAGTCATCAAGTCTGCTTGCGAGACGATTCGTAATGACTCTCGAAAACAGCACGTAGACGCGGCTTAGTAGCGATATCGGTCTATAGTTCTTCAAGAGGGCATTATCGCCCTTCTCGAAGAACAGGACAACCACGCTTCTACTCCACGCTTCCGGCGTAGCGCCGCCCCGGATGACAGAACTAAAGAGCTTCTGAAGGACTACTAGTATCGGTTTTCCACCCGCTTTCAGAAGCTCTGCTGTGATTCCATCCTCACCCGGCGCCTTACCATTCTTAAGCTGTTTGAGAGCCATACTAATCTCGGTCAGACTGACGTCCGGGATATCATCGAAATAGTGTCGGACGAGACTTGCTCTTGGGTCGTTACTCACACTAGTGTGTGGCTCCAACGTCGATGTGTACAGCTGTCCATAAAATCTCTCGATCTCAATCAAAATCTCTGCTCTAGCGGAAATGACGCCACCGCTGTCGGTCCTCAACTAAGTCAGTAGGCTCTTTTCAGCAGACAGATCCCTGGCAAAAACCTTGGAGCCTTGGTTTCGCTCTATCGCTTCCTCAATACGAGCTGTATTGAAGTTGCGAAGGTCTCGCCGCATACATTTGGAGATCTGTCTGTTCAGTTGCCGATATGCTGACGCATCAGTTGAGGACTGTAGCCTCATTTCTCGCCTAGCCTCCATGAGATTGAGAGTGTGGTCGGAGAGTTTCTGGATCTTTTTTGTGCGGTGGGTCTTGCAAAACTTTGCCCCCACCGCATGGACAGTTTCCACGAGCCTCTCGTACATATCGTCCACTGTAAGGCAATCTACCAGGCACTGAAAACGATTCTGCAGTTCGAGCTCGAAGCTTTCGGGGTTTTGGCACGAGATGGACGGAGCGTGGACTTCACCAGGCGCGACCTCTCCAGCTTCACGTTCAGGTTCAATGTGCCTCTTACCATTCGGTGATCACTACCGGTTTTCACCCTAGCGATCACAGAGACATCATTGAACAGCTGTCGTTCGGTCGTCATGATGAAGTCGATCTCATTTTTGGTGGAACCATCCGGGCTCATCCAGGTCCACTTTCTGTAGGGCCGCTTTTGGAAGAAGGAGTTCATCATAAAGAGTCCCTCCTTCTCCATAAAGTCGGCCAGCTGTTGACCCCTCTGGTTCCGTTGCCCTATTCCCAATTGCCCCACTACCAGCTCATCGTCTTTTTTCATGCCCAGCTTTGCGTTAAAGTCTCCCATCAACACCGTGTAGTGAGTTTTGGAGGAATGTATGGCTCTTGAAATATCTTCATACATTTCCTCCACCTCATGATCAGGATGTGTCGAGGTCGGTGCGTATACCTGTATAACCTTCAGCGAATACCGTTTGGTTATTCTGAGTATAAGGTACGCAACCCTAGTCGACACACTCCCGATCTTGACAACGTTGTTAATGAGAGACCTGTGGACGAAAAATCCAACACCTCCTTGGGACAGATGGTCGCCCTCCCGGTGGTAGAGCAAGTTACGGGATTCAAGAATTACCGTGTCCTCCCCCTGTCTTCGGACTTCAGATAATCCTATAATATCCCAGTGTAACTTGCTCACCTCCTCTTTCAGCTCCAAGATCTTCTATTCGGGCCTCAGCGTGCGTGCGTTAAATGTTGCCTGGTCCAGTCGTCGGTGGTGGTAACAAGATCTCCTCCTCCGGAGATTCTTCGCACCCCCTGCCCCGCCGTTACCATGACCGTTACCGTAGCCAGGACTAGCGGGGCCGCCGGAGACTAGGGGCCGTTTTTGTTTTGTACCTCTCATTTTGGGGGGATTTTCCATAGTTGCCACGCTTGGCAGGCGGGTTGGCAACCGCAGTTTGTTTGTTTAGATTTTCCAGGATGATGCTGCTGCCCATCTCCTGGTTTTCATAACCCTCTGTCGACTTTTACGACACCCACGGGATGAGACGGGGTGGTAGATTCTCTCATGCCGCTACCACACGGCGAAGTTAATATATAAATAAAGTTAATAAAAATACTTACAACCGTGTGATGGCGGTTTAAGAGAATCTACCACCCCATCTCATCCCGTGGAAGCCGTAAAAGTCGACAGAGGGAAAATAAAAACCAGAAGATGGGCAGCTGCATCTTCCTGGTACAACTGCATAAAAAAACTGCGGTTGCCAACCCGTCTGCCAAGCGTGCCAACTATGGGAAAATTCCCCCAAAGTGAGGGCTACTGAATTAGGTGGCAATCTATAGTGGAGGCATGTTCAGCCGTGGACTTGTGATATGCTTAAATGATGATAAAGTTAATAAAACAGACGATCTTTTTTTTAGTCCGTCTGAATTTAAAAATAACCTTAAAAAATAACAATGTCCATTTACATTTTTTTGAGAATGCCCACGATAATGAAGTTACGGTCTAGTTTACTGATAAACAGCTCCTATATATTTGCAAAAATTGGATATTATTCAAAGTAAACTTCTCGGAGTAAATATTTTAATGTGTTAATGGCCCTTGTAATGAAACCACGAAACCGTAACGAGCATTTGATTTTTCGGACAAACATTTGCATAACGAGCGTTTAAAACAAATTAATACGCTGTACAAGTTAGTACTGCGTATTTAATAAGAATTTTTTACGTAAAAATAATATAATGTGCATGCAGGCTGTTTAGTCACAGTGTTAGAGAATCTGCTACACTTTTTCATTCGTTTAGTGTAGTGTAGATTTTTTAAAATACATTAATTTCATTCATAAATCATACGATTTAGTGGCCACTATGTTTTTTTTATTAATGTTTCCTAAATTAAGTTAAAAAATATAAAAACATGTTTGATCCCTGAATTTGGTGTCTTGACCTGATGCTTGTTATTTACTTTATTGTAAAATATGCGAATGTAGAAATTGTGGATATACCGCCCCAGGGCCAGTTATTCTGCCGTGAAGCAGTAGTGTGCTAACATTACTGTGTTTCGGTTTGAAGGGCACTGAGAGCTAGGGTGCAGTGTGGTGTCACAGAAATTTTCCAGGTGACACAGCATTGTTATGGGCAGACGTTGCACTTACCATCAGGTGAACGTTTTGCGCGTTCCGTTATATTATCCAAAAAAAAATAAAGATTCACTGTACTCCCTTAAAAATCAAACTCTGAGTTTCAAACGGAAAAAGGAAACATTAAAAGTCCGTAAAAATCAAAAAGACAAATAATTTATTTTATTTATTTATTTATGCTTTAAGTGCACTATGTTATTAACATTAAATCTAATGATAAGTAGAATATGTACAAAGGCGAGCTTAACTCTAAAAGAGTTTTCTTCCAGCAAACCTTGGAGTGAAGAGGATGGCTGATGTGTGCGGGTAAAAGTGTACATAGAACCAACAGACACAATAACAATAAATATTTATAACTTATAATTGATAACATATGCATATATATGGTACATACCTAAACCAACCCATTAATAGATATATATACATATACTAATATATTTACATTTTAAATAAATAAAAATAAATACAAACAAGCTAAACAAGTATACAAATAAAACGTATTTTAATAATATTAAACTTGTTAAAAAGATACTTTTTAAAATAATTCAAATGAACCTGGAACCATAGCTAATTTAATGTATTTTAGATCTTATTTTGCTACGCTTATCCACGAAGAAATTTCTCTTAAATTAAAGTATTTATATTTCACCTGCAAACCGCGGCATTTATATTAAGGAACGTGACTATGGATTCACGATATAAGTTCCGACATTGAAACATCTGCAGAGCTTTATTTTAAATCTTATAAGCTGACACATAACATGAGGCACAAAACGACGCAACATACATTTAAGAGAAACGCTTGACGGTGAATAAGAGAGACCAAAACTGAATATGTTGCACTCACGGCAGAGTAGAATAGAAATCGTTCCTATCAAGCAAATAAAAGGCGAATAAGGTGTTGTAGAGACAGCCTTTATTCTTGCAGAATAACACCATGTTATTAATATTGTCACTATACTCGTGGGATGCCAATGGGGAGTAAGGATTCTTTCAATCGTATCAAAAGGGCAGCGATGTGGTTAGCCGTCACGTCTAGTTTCCCGTGAGAGCAAAAAGTAAAGCATAAGTAGCCTCTGCCTACCCATTATTTGGGAAAACGACATGACTGTATGTATGTATTTAAGTAGGTATACTTTAACCACTGAGTTAAACTAATCGAGATGCAAACCTACTAACGCGTCAAAGCGTAACCAGTATTCAATCGCTACGACGTGGATTTAAAACCAGTAAATATTTTGAAGTAATTATAATTAAATTTGTCTTTTTTACTCAAGTTCGCTTGCAAGGCGGCTCAATTTTGACTTGATATGGCATGGATAGCGATATTCGTAACCTTACTCTGCATTTCAACAAATTTCGGTACAGATTGTAATGAAATCAATATGTTACACATAAGTATATTGAAGAATTATCATAATGTTGAAAGTTAAAAAAAAATAACAAGTAATTTCGAAAGTGTTTAAATATGAACTTAGTATTTCAGTTACAAAAGCTATTTTTTGTCGTGGGTTGAAGTGAAGTCAAGAATACAGGTTATCTGATATTTAGTGATCATCTTTGATAAAAAATCAGGATATAAGTTCCCATGTTCCAGATTTAACATTAAATACCTCTTCGCCAATTATTGGATCTTCCATTGTAATCACTCACCATACGAAACACAGCAGCCTTAGGTGGTAGTTTTGTCGTGAAGTTCGCACGGATACATGCGCAGTATAAAGAAAAATATACAGTTGCGGAAAGTGAGAAAGGAGTGGTACTCTAATGAACCTGTACGCACCGAAACTAACTTAACTCAACAGCTCGCTTATGGTATTTGTTCTATGCATTCTCAGTCAAACAGAGTTAAAACAATCAGGATATTTTTTGATCCGTCAGCTCGTAGTAGCGTGGCTCTTCCATGTGAATAGTTCACTTGGAAGATATTACATAGGCTATATTGTTGTATATTACAATTCGTGTAGGTCGGTATTACTGCAGGGCCAGTTATTCTGCCGTAAAGCAGTAGTGTGTATGCATTAATGAATTTCTGTCTGAAAGGCACTGAGACTCTCATAGAGAAGGGCGCAGTTGGGTGTCACAGAAATATTCTTGGTGATAAAGTATTTGTTACGAGCAACGTGTAGTAGCAGCCTAAGGGTGTCGTAAAAGTCGACAGAGGGATATTAAAACCAGGAGATGGGCAGGAGCATCTTCCTGGAACATTTGAATAAGTAAACTGCGGTTGCAAACCCGCCTGCCGAGCGTGACAACTATGGCAAAATCCCTCCAAAATTAGAGCTACAAACTTTTGTGGCTATCTATGAGGAGGCCTATGTTCAGCAGTGGACTTGTGATAGGCTGAAACGACGAACGACGACGAGCAGACGTTGTACTCACCATCAGGTGAATGTTTTGCTCGTCTCGTCACTTTATCCTACAAAAAAGATTGCTATATTCAATCTACTTCACTCCATTTGATATTATTCAGAAAATCGGTTAGTTTGTAGTAAATGCATTTAATTTTGTACGGATATCAAAATCTTGTTATAATTTTCAGTAAAAGATATAAGAAGAGAAATTATATAGTCTTATCTCATATATTTATCACTGCCTCAATAGTTTGTTTCTTTCATCGAGACTTATAGCAGATATAACAAAGTCTTTGCCAAAAACGATTTAGGGTAATGTAAAGAGAGCCACTGCAGACCACAAGTCAGAAACGTAAGTAACATATTAGTAAATATCCGCAATGCGGTTTCATCTTTCAAGGATGGCGAAATGAAGTGTTTTGGCAGTATCTCGTATGTACTCATTAAATCTTAAGATTTATTTTGATTTACTACTTAATACAATTTTCTACTTAGATTTTCAACAAATTCCAGAAGAAATTTTGGTAGTGAATTTCTCACTAAAAACATCTCAACATACTTTTTATGATAAACACATGACATTTCTCCTTTTTCTCTTTTTTTTACAACACCTTACACTAGGATTTCTCCAGCATCCGGAGTGCGTTTCTCAGACATAAATTACACGCGCGCAACACAACCAGACTCAAAAACCAGTAAATTGTTGTGTTATTGCGCAAATATTACCACCGGCTTTGATTCCAACTCAAGGCGTTGAGTTCAGGTACTTTGACCACTACGCTACGCGGTTGTGACTGTTTAATGCCAAAGTTATTACTGGTAGTAGGATTTCTATGCATGAATCCGTAGAATTCCGCGAATTCATACAATAAACCGCAAAATTGTAGAGAACTTATATAGTTTCCTACTTTGAAAAAGCTATATCTGCTGACGTGTATGAATTACATAAATATTCTTGTGTCCGCTCTCAGCATAACTTCAAATGGCTTGTTTTGCTATCCTTGAAAGCCATGTCCGCACTGCGGCTTAATATTAAAATTCAACTTACTATTCAACCATGTGATCGAATGAAGTGTTTAATTTATTTATTTTTAAGGGAGAGAGCAAATTTTACATCTTAAAGATAATAATAATAAATATAGCATATGTAAAGAAAATAAAGCTGTGAGGTAGCGTCTTAAGATAACTACCACCCCATCTAATCTCGTGAGTGTCGTAACAGTCGACAAAGGGATAATAAAAAACAGATGATGGGCAGCAGCATCTTCCCGGAACATCTGATTTAAAAAAACGTGGTTGCCAACTTGAATTTGAACGAGCCCAACCACTAATGAGTTATGTTGAGAAGTTCCCATGGGCTCCTCCCGGCTCCATTAAAATAAAATTGTGTTAAACTTTGAAATTCGCATACATTGTAAGTTAAATAAAAGCTTGTAATCATTATGAAAAATCTACTTTATCCTTTTTATGTCTATGTATTTTATCGATAGTCTCGTTGAAAAAAATATTTCGGAAGGGGATTTTGTATTGCAAATGACTTAGACAGCATACGAGTATATGTATAGTCAACAATAAAATTGCTTTAACACCCCAGGTTAAATGTTGTCTGCAAATCAAGAACTACAAGGTGTATTTTTGCTTTAAATATTAACGTGTAACTTAAATATTCCTGTCACTTATGCAAGACGTCAGTGACGTGTATTTCACTATATTGCGCGATCATTATATTTGATTTTAGAGCTGTTATCTCATTTAGTGCATATTTATTGATAAAGCACACACCACCGTTTCCACGATACCATACGAAATATTATTTGCTGTTGCGTCTTGTTCTAGTTTAGCGTATTTTCTTATTATTTGAGTCATATAATTAAAAGATGATAATAAAATAATTCAATTAAAAATGTATTCATTAAAATTTAAAATTTCACGTAACTTAAATATATCCGAAAGAGCAGAACACGATGTTAACTATAACATCGTATTTACAAGTTAAAAAAATGATACGAAGTGACATGAAAATCCGATCTTCCTTGTAGTTATATAAAACTTCGGGTCTATAGTTATCAACATAAAAGTTGAAACATTTTCTGACGAATGAAAATAGACTATTGAATTAGTAATACGTATTTCCGAAATTCCATTCAATGACCGGAATCAATCGCTTTCTCATTGAACCAACAAGTCGCGAACGAAAATCCGTACCCCGTACTAATCCGTACCGTACTCCCAAGTCTATGCAATGACTTTTAAAGGATTTCTCTTGTTCTCTCATTGCGGTGATTCCACCGTTGCACCATAAGTCCCCAAAGATTAAAATCTGGTTTAAATCACTTTAAATTAGGTTTAAATCTGGCGATTTTGAAGGCCATGTTATCAGCCGAATGTGTGTCTGGAACGGTGTGTTTGGAACCAGTAGCGGGTAATCCTAGTCGTATGTAATCGACAGTTGTCCTGTAGAAATTGGGGAAGCTCATTTTCTTGGTAATTGTTCCGGACAGTGGTGTTAGTGTGATAATTCAGAGCTGTTGATTTTGGGGGCCATCCGCATAGTTCACCGACATCAGCCGACGTTCAGTCCCAAATGTTTGCACTAATTCTAACAACTCAGTGATAGGCACTACATGATCTTCATCATATCTTGTATTGTTATAATGGATTTGAAGGTGTTTTCGTGTGTAAATATTGTGGTCGACCAAACGAAATTTAAGATCTCCCTGGCAAAATTCAACCGAGCTGCTTTATAAGCATAAGTTATTTTTTTTTTACCGTAACGCCTGTAGTACCACACCGTCCTGAGCAAATAGCGGCGAATAGTTTCAGCAATGACGTCAAATTGTTCTGCAATATGTGCCGTAGCTGTAAAACCGTTTTCTTCATACATACGTCTCCTTATTTCCCTTTGCGCACTCGTTACTTTAGGACGTCGACTACTTCGCCTGAGATCTTGGAGATTGCCTACTTCGCCTTCTCGTGTAATCCAAATTTGTACGGTGCAACGTGATAATAAAGTGGTTAGCGTACCTGACTTCCACGCCGCGGGTCCTGGGTTCGCATTTGTGAAAAATTGACAGTTTTCGGGTCTGGTTGTGTTGTGCGTGTGAAATGTATGTCTGTAAAACGCAACCACGATACAGAAGAAATCCTACTGTGGGACATCGTTTTATTGATTGATTATGATTATTATGATTTGGTAGCTTTCGAAATAAATAAGGACCTTTCACACATGAGTGTATATTAGCTTCGCTACAACGGGTAATGGAAAACTTTCATAATTAAATTCAGTCTCGATTATAGTTCAAAGAATGGAAATAAAGGATGATTTACATA
The DNA here is from genome assembly GCA_019845155.1 of Luehdorfia chinensis. Lineage (NCBI taxonomy): Eukaryota > Metazoa > Arthropoda > Insecta > Lepidoptera > Papilionidae > Luehdorfia > Luehdorfia chinensis. Next base: position 8,081,980 of record JAHVAK010000125.1, read on the forward strand.
TGGACGGGCTTTTAATGTTAGCTTCTGTTAGCGTGACTCTAGGTAGTTGGAGCGATATTTTATGTGCTATTTACATTACGTATTTTACGATGTAACGCGTTTCACAACGCGGTTAGGCCAGTAAGACTTTCCTTTTACCTAAAAAAGTTATGGTAAAGTTTTACAGGCATAAAATATTTTAATATTTTCTAATTGTTCCCTTTTTTGGTAAGCAAAAACAAGATGTTACGTAAAGGCATGACTTGCCAAATCTCATTCAGTCAGTGTCGTAAAAGCCGATTAAAGGAAAGGTCAGGAAAACTTTTATCATTCCACCTGAGTAACGTATTGTGTACGGCAGAAGATTACGGTCTGGGAATGTTAATGTAAAATTGGGTATAAGGGTACAAAAACAAATTTTATTAAAATATTCAAATATATCGGATATATCGTATTATGATTATATTACGACCTTGCCTTTCTCTTTCAAACATACATACATAAGATCACGACTGTATCTCATAAGGGGTAGTCAGAGACTGGGCCCTCACTGCAAAAACAGATGACTGCCACAATCCACGTTTCACCAAAACAATATCATGCACTTGGTGTGATAGGTGGTGAGCCCATCGCCACCATGCGCTGTTGGGTGCACAGTGCAGTTTAATTCCTTACTCGCCTTTTACGAGATCCATTGGATGAGATGGAGTGGTAGTATTCTTTTAACGGGCCGCCACCACACGGCATCTCTTTCAAAAAATAAATAACTAAAACAAACTTCAATTGTAAAAAAAAGTAATGTAACAGCCTATTAATGTTTCACTGCTGAGCACAGGCCTCCAATTTTTTAAGAGGGCTTTAAGCTTCGAAGAGTCCGCCACGCTGCTCCAATGCGAGTTGGCGGACTTCAAAGTCCTCGGAATATTTATATTCCTCGGTCATGCTTTTCCTTCGATGTTTTCCTTCACCGCTGGGCACGTGGTAAATCAGCACTAAAAATTGCCGAACAATTTTAGAGGTGCCCACTAAAATTGTTCCTCAATTTTAGTGGGCAATTTTAGTGGGCAAGTGCACCGGGGATCTAACTCAGGTCACTCGCTTACTATAAAATTTAAGGCCTCTATGCTACCGCGGCTCAGGGGCCGGGCGCTTGTCTCAATTGTAATTTTCATACTAATGTCCACGTCATCTTATAATTCATCATCGTTATCATCATCACTTCATTCTCCTCCTCCTACATTGATTGCTACAAAACATGGTCCTCAGAAACGTCTATTCATGGACATACAGGAAAATTGGACAAGTAGTCGCTCAATCAAGCGGGAGACTACTTTACGCTGCGTTTGCCGGTACGAGGAACCTTTCCTGCCGCTCCAGCTTAAACATCCTTTGGAATACATCAGTTATTTTATTCTTTTTCAGGTATTCTTATTACCCAATATTATAAAATAATAACAAAGAAATTATAGTAACCATGTAGTTTTCTCTCTTTCTAGTGGCACAAGCATTATATTATTCCAAGTGTGCAAACAAATTCCAGCTGGTGTTCTCAAGAGTATTACCATGCATTCCTAATTAATCATTAACAATTATGACATACTATTTCGCTTTTCGGCGTTCGTCATCTACATTTTCATCTTTCTTTATTAACAATATCTTCATTTCAGTAAGATTTAAAGCATCAGTTTTTTTTTATTAATCAACGAGCAGCGGCTACCTGGAACATTATAATGAAAATAAAAACAAGAATTGATAACAAAGCGAAGATTCTAAATAAATTGTAATCAATTTATTCATCCATTCTGAAAATAAATTAAGTGGAAAGGGTTTTATGCAGCGCGAATTTGTGTTAATGAGTTCACGTGAATAAGCTCTGCGAGTTCCGACATGCAGCGCTTTTAAATGACGCTGAACGCAACCTTTGAGTGTTCGACGTATGCCTCCTTTAATCACGAGCATGGCTTAGGCTCGACATTTACCCTGATTTTTATTAACATAACCTTCCCTTTTCCGGTTAAAGTATTTGCGGTTTAATCTTTTTGCTGTAATGTTCGTGTTAATTAGATTCTGACAAGAAATTTAAAAAAATATGTTATCTCCGAATATTTAATGCTTTGGCTTTATTCCCTTAATCTCCACGTCCGGCAGGCGGGTTGATGATCACAGTACTGGACACGTCACACCTTAGAACTCTTAATCTCTACTTTACTGAATCCTGTGACGACGGTGACGATCGGCTTGGAAAATATTTATCTAGCATAATTAAGATTGTGTTTTCGACATCTATTGGAGGCCATAACAAGCACTATTGTTACGGTGTAACGTTGTAGTTACATGTTATCATAATTTAGCAATAAATCGTGCCTAACCTTACTTAATTAATATAACCAATTAAAATAACATTTTTATTTAATTTATACGTCAAATTAAAATTATAACCACACATACATACACATTACAATTAAAATTTATATTTGTTAGCGCTAAGCTTCATACTGCATGCCCGCGTTCAATTTTAAATAAAATTCGCACTTACGGCTATGACTGATTGCTACGGGACAGGTTTCTTTTGTCTCCGTTCGCGTGACGTCAATCGAAGATTCGAGACCCGCGCGAGATATTGCCTACGGCTCTTTCACCGGGGCTACGATTCTGCACACCGCTCAGCTTAGGTACACAAGTCTCCTGTCGGACTTTATGTACGTTGTGCTGTACTTACCTTAGCTGAATACTTTAATTCGGTTGAAAATTTAAATTGTAATGTGTGTGTATGTTAGGTTATAATTTTAATTTGACGTATAAATTAAACAAAATTGTTATTTTAATTGGTTATATTAATTAAGGAAGGTTAGGTACGATTTATTGCTCAAATATGATAACATGTAACTACCGACGTTACAGCGGTAACGCTTTGCAAACCTACACAATCCACGACATTTCGTAAGGAGGCGCATATAGCTTACTGGTCACAGAACTCCCTACGGAATACACGTTTATATAAAACTTCAACATCAACGACTAGTCTTTATTTACACCCCCTACTCAATTTGGTCCTTCGAGCCGTACATTATTATGTATAATTAAGCCGAACCTTTTAATAAATACATATGAAAGGTTGTAATTTCAAATCATCATCATCATTTCAGCCTATCACGACATGTTCTCTGCTGAACTTAGGCCTCTCTATTAGATTGACACTAAAGTTCTCGTTTTGGGGAGATTTCGCCATAGTTGTGTCTATCTTCTGGTTTTAATTTTCTCTCTATCGACTTTTACGATACCCACTTTGAGTTTGGGTGGTCTGGACCTACATGTATGAAGTAGTGGTTTGCAAATATTACTGTGTTTCAGTTTGAAGGCCACTGAGAGCTAGCGTAATTACTATATGAAACTAAAGAACTGATGTCTCAGGGTGGCGAGCGCATAGTGGTGTCACACAGAAATGTTCTGGGTGACATAACATTTGTTATTGGATGCAATTACCATCGAGTGAACATTTTGCTCGGCTTTATACGAAACTGTTAAAAATTAATGAGCATAAAAATAAATATTTAAAACATAAGTTGTGTGTTAGTATTATAACTCTTCCGATGTATAACTCACCCGTTCCTTCTCATTATTGAGACCACAATAAAGCATGGAAATTATCTAATTCGATTTAAAATATTCTGGAAACGATTTTTTTTGTCCCAGCTAATCTTTTGGTTTCTTCGCAAAGTTTCTATAAGTTGAAATTATAACTAACTATTAATGTGACTACGGCGCTGACATTAATACTCCAGTTGTTCGCGTATTATGAAATTACGGACGCACCCGACACCTATCACTGCTCCTCATATGTCATTGCTAACAATTCATTCGAGAGCCGTGGTAGCTCAGGGGCTTAGTGCTCGCCTTTAATTTCATAGTAAGCGAGTAACCGGGGTTCGATCCCCGGTGCCAGCACCTCTAAAATTATTCTTCAATTTTAAGTGCTGATTTACCACGTGCTTAGCGGTGAAGGAAAACATCGTGAGGAAACGTGCATGTCCGAGGAATTGAAATATTACGAGGACATGTGAAGTTCGCCTATTCTTCCTAGCTCCAAAAACCCACTCAGAAATGAGAGGAGGCCTGTGCTCAGCAGTGGGACATTTATAGGCTGAAACTTTACTTTTTTTACATTCGAGAGCTCAGGTATTAGTTAAAACTTAAAACTTTAAATAACTTCATAATGATCGGATTTCAGACGTTGTATTAGTCTTTCATTAGAATAATCATCTAATCTCTTGGAGTAGGACGCAAATAAATTTTCTTTTGAGTGGAGTTGAATCAAAGCCCTTGCCGGGATTAACTAGATACACCTTTACGACCTGATTACTGTGTGGCGTGGCCTGGTTATAGCGTGAACAAAATAAGTGTTTTAAATTATTCCTAACATTGGCATTGAACTTGTGTGAAAAGATGTTTTGTTTAATTACATAATGACTATTGAAATAGTTTCCGTTGATTGCCTTTAAATGAGAATAATTTTTAATTTTGACATCTTCAGTGTGATTGAAAATAATAATGAATGGAGAATCGTGTAAATAAATCAATTAGAAGAACAGCGGGTAACGGACAACAGCCGCAAGACCAATGTAGAAGCAAAAGAACACACAATACTATTGTAATGTCGGCTCGGTTGGCGCAGTGGCTAAGCCCTTGGATTCTGCGCCGCGGGTCGCGGGTTCGATTCTCGCACGGGACCAATATTTGTATGGCCTACATATAGTTGTTCCGGGTCTCGGTGTTTGTGCATGTGGAATTTATGTCTGTATAACGCACCCACGACACAGGAGAAATCCTACTGTGGGGCTTCGTTCTTTTTAAAAATAAAAAAATTCTATGTTCCACAGAATATTTATTTATTTATTTATTCTTTATTGAACCATTAAGTAAAGGAACAAAAGGCAGACTTAATGCTATAAGCACTCTCAGCTAGTCAACCTTAGGGCAGTGAGTAAACAGCGATGGCGGTTACTAAAATAATAGAATATTAATAAATAAATAAACCAATATACACATAGATACACATACCTATATACTGTATGACATAATATACGAATATATACTCGTACTACTAATGCAATATGAATAATACATATTATTAAAAACAAGGACACTATATACTAATGGCGATGATGATGATCATTATTAGGAGAAGAGTTTACAATAAGAAATATGAACAAAGATTTTCTTTTTAAATGCGTTTTTGCTGGAGGGTTGTCTTAGATTTTCAGTCAGAATACTATGTAACATACTAACACATCATTTTAGGTAATGTTTTGCGAATCATTTAAAATTATGACGTTGACGACTATTGTTATCTGCTGGGCATTTTACTAGGCCACAATTGTAAACATAGATACACTGCTGGTCTGCATTTGCCTTTATTTTAAAGAAAGTTTAAACGGTATGATTTGAGGAAGGTTTAGATTCAGTATCAGAAACACAAGATGTACGAGTATTAGTTTTTCATATGATTTGTGTAAAATTTAATAAAAGATTATTAGAAAAAATCTTTACACAGGAATGCGTCTAGGTAGGTACCACCGCAAGGATAGTTATTCTGCCAAGAAGCTGTAATTTGCAAGCATTGCTGTTTCGGTCTTATGGGTACTGAGAGCCTGTGTAATTACTGGGCATAAATATGGGCTGATGTTGCAAGGGATGGGCGCAGTTTGGTGCCACACAGAAATATTTGACACAGTATTTGTTATGGGCAGACGTTGCATATATCAGGTTACTTTGTCTTATAAAAAACATTAAATAATGCGGGGGCGGCATTTAAACTCAGCAGAATCCAGGTGAATATGTCACAAGATTCTCGCGTTTCAATCCACTGAGCATTTTAACCAGATCCGAGTATTCAGTAGGGATTCTAAGGGTAGAATTTCAAGACAGGTAAAGTAAAATGTTATGTATGAGTTGTACCGCGACTTTCGTTCTAGATTTACATATATTAGCAATAAACAACGTCTGGTGTCAGTAAATGTATCTTATTTATTTATTTTATCACTAATCGGCTCGGTTGACGCAGTGGATAAGTTTTTTTGATATGATAAATGTAAACTTACTATCATAGTTAGTTTAAAAATTACTGGTGGTAGGATTCATATGCAGGAATCCGTGTAGGTAGGTGCCATACAGAAATATTCTGCGTGACACAGCATTTTTTATAGACAGACGTTGCACTTAGCACCATGTGAACGTTTTGCTCGTCTCGTCGCCTTATCTTATAAACAAATATAGTATTGTTATATATTGTAAAGGTTTACTAACTTTAGCCTTTTTTACTTGAGATATTAACGACGAAGAAAGTAGAAAATTAACCAAAACGATGTAATACAAATTTGCTTAGTGTTATACGACATAGTTGTTAGCAACAAAATGAAACTTTAAACACACAAGGCGACATCCCAAAGACTTTATTACACAATAAATGCTCCTCGTAAAACACGCGTTTGTCTTATACAGAGAGGAAATATAATATTCTTACAAAGCATCGCAGATTTCTTTCATATCTATAGTTTACTGTGAGATTTTACGTAGGTAAGTAAGGTCTGTAATGTTGGAGCGTCCTAAGCTAACAAGTTCTTGAGTTACAGGCATGCAAAGTCGCTGTATTGTGAAGATAAGGCAAACAAACTTCGCTTTGTGTGATCTAAGAGTAATATTGTGATTTTTTTTATCACACTACGCTTGTATTTCAACAATAAATAAAAGAAAGTTTATTTCATATTTGGAACACAATAGCATAAATATATACATACATACAGCCGTGTGGTAGCGGCCTAAGAGAATCTACCACCCCATCTCATCCCGTGGGTGTCGTAAAAGTCGACAGAGAGAAAATGAAAACCAGGAGATGGGCAGCTGCATCTTGCTGGAACATCTGAATAAATAAACTGCGGTTGCCAACCCGTCTGCCAAGCGTGGCAACTATGGCAAAATCCCCCCAAAACGAGAGCTACAAACTTATGTGGCAATCTATGGGGGAGGCCCATTTTCAGCAGCGGACTATTGATAGGCTGAAACGACGATACAGTCGCCCAATTTTCGCCTTCACGGAAAACGAGTCAGGTGGCGTGGAGTCGGGTGGCGAACCACGTCGCCGCTATTTTGGTACGAGTCAAATAATTCTTACCCCTCATTGCGTTCTCATGATCAGTATAGTGATAGCATTGCATATTATGGTGTTCTTCTGCATGAATAAAGGCTGTCCGTAAAATAGCATAGTCGCCTCTTACGACACCTCGGTAGGAAAGAGGTCGGTGCTATTCTACTCTGTCGTACACCTAGAATAAATGAAATATTTACCTCGATCAGCGCCCACTTGTGATTCGCATACAGGAATCCGTCTAGGTAGGTACTCTTACCACTGCAGTGCCAGTTATTCTGACTTGAAACAGTAACGTGATTGTATATATTTTGGGTGACACTGCACTTTGCTAAGGACAGATGTTTCACTAACAATCGGGTGAACGATTGTCTAGTCTCGTCACCTTCTTCTAAAAAAAAATTAGTTTTTTTTGAATTATTTAGAAATGAAATTGTTTTAAATCAATGAACAATACGAGTATATTACAACAACAATATACAATATGTTACGATGCTTCTGTTAGTTCTATAACATAGTGTAATTTATTACATTGGTAACTCCTCAAAGATTCAACGTGTTTATTTCACTAGTAAAAGTGAATTATATTTCAAAATATTTGTATCTAAGATTCAGGTACACTTCACTTGTTGAGTATATCACTTACAACAATCATTGTTTCCTAAAAATACATAAACCGTTTGTGTATGGTTTCTTATTTTCCATTGCGGCATGTACATTATGTTTCAGTACTTTTCTACTTGGTAGCTCAGGGGCTAGGCGCTCGCTTTAAATTTCATAGTACCCGAGTGACCTGGGCTCTAACCCCGGTGCGGGCACCTCTAAAAATTGGTATTTTAAGTGCTGATTTACCACGTGCTCGGCGGTGAAAGAAAACATCGTGAGGATACCTGCATGTAGGAGAAATAGAGAATATTTCAAAGACATGTGATGTCCGCCAACCCGCATTGGAGCAGCGTGGCGGATTCTTCCTAGCTCCAAAACCCTCTTAGAAATGAGAGGAGGCCTTTGCTCAGTAGTGGGACATTTATAGGCTGAAACTTTACTTTTTTTTTTTACTTTTCTAAGATAATTAAAACTCATTATAAATTTAATAGACAGTCACAGCATTATCGGCACTAAAGTTTAACCTATTAAAGTCTATTTAAGCACACATACTTGAATCTGGTATTTGACTTAGCCGTGAACCCTTTAGTTTAATTCCGCTTAGAGCCAGGAACGGTCCAGAGATCAAAATTTGCTAAGTACATTCCGTAAGTACTCCTCTAACATTTCTCACGGACAGTATGTTGTCCAATATAGATAGACGAATTAAGTTAAAATATTAACATTGTTCGAATTCAATGGCCCCGAACGTCCTGCACGAAAATTATATTAAAAATTATTCAAAAATTTTAAATAAATCTTGAAAGAGTCGACTTCGATATTTAATCAGGAATTAACGATCGAAATATCTTATTTATATAAATTGCTAATTGTGTCATTCGGTTATATTCTCTTAAAAGAAGCCAACCACATATTTGCAAGTTACGGCATGGTACCTCGCTGAGCCGAGCCATTCAAAGTTCGGCCTTTCTCCGTAATGTTCGATGCCCAGTGTGCGTTTTGCAGTATGACGGTTTATAGGCTGATCTTTCCGAATAAAGTGCATTGAAATCAAACTGCAGCTTTATTATAGTAGTTACATTTTCACAGACACACACTTTCTCAGATCACAAATTAATAAAAAAATATGATAGGTCAAGTACGTACAGTTAAATTGAACAAAAGTCTTATTAACAATAATCCTATTAAATATAAGTACAATTCTAATTTGTCCAGGAGATGGGCAGCAGCATCTTGCTGGAACATCTGAATAAATAAACTGCGGTTGCCAACCCGTCTGACAAGCGTGGCAACTATGGCAAAATCCCCCCAAAACGAGAGCTACAAACTTTTGTGGCAATCTATGGAGATCACTATCACATAATCACTAGTCCACTGCTGAACATAGGCCGTTCAGCAGTGGACTAGTGATAGGCTGAAACGACGACGATGACGATGACGACGACGACGACAATTCAAATTAGCCATGATTCAAAGTTAAATTTTGCTCTTAATTTTCAAGCTGTTTCCTTCGCATAGAACGGGACGAGATTTAAATGAGAAAAAGTAAAATTTGTGAGTATTGAGGTCGGCATCGTGAGACATATAAATTACGACAGAATAGTACCCGCGGCTGAGATGACTTTCATTTCGGGACAAAAGAAAGATTAAAGAGTTATGCGCACGTTGATGTAAGACGCACTAGATTTCTGATCGAAAAAGTAAATCTAATTTAAAAAACACCCTCATGAGGATTTTTTTTTGATTTCATTAGGGGTTCGTAAAACATTTATGCATTTCAGTTACGTGTTCAGCCCTCGTGGAGATGAGGATGGTAAGGCCGAAAAATGATAGTTAGAAATTTAATTGCTAAGTATTAAGAAACTTTCAAATAATGATAACATTAGACAAAACAATTTTTTTTTATTGTATAAAGTGACGAAACGAGCAAAACGTTCACCTGATGGTAAGTGCAACGTCCGCCCACAACAAATGCCGTGTCACCCAGAATATTTCTGCGTGACACCACACTGCGCCCGTCACCCTGAGACATCAGTTCTTAAGTCTCAAATGCCCAGTGATTACGCTAGCTCACAGTGCCCTTCAAACCGAAACACAATAATGCTTGCACACTACTGCTTCACGGCAGAATAACTGGCCCGGGGGTGGTACCTACCTAGACGGATTTTTACTGGTGGTGGTAGGATTCCTATCCTGCATAGGAATCCTACCACCACCAGTAAAAATATCGTCTAGCATCTAGCCCAACTGAAAGTTTAAACATAATATCTTGTCTTGTGTGTGTACGATACAATGCCAGAAAACTAGCGCACTTTAACTACAAGTGCACTTTACAAACAGAGAAAATTAACTAACCCTGTCCGTAGCTATAGCAACTTCGATTATTCTGCGGTCACTATTCGTGTTTCAAAATAGAGGAAACGGGACTTTGCTATAAGTAGTTCTGTATTCTCTAGCAGGTAGAAATGTCATTTGATTCTATCAATATAAATACGATTATTGTATAGGTATCGTGAAAAGATAATCATTGTTCTTCAACATAATTAGTCAGTAGTCGATAATTGTTCAAATTCTTCGCCATTAAAGTGCTTTAAAGGGGACAGGGGCCTGTTTACCTTAAAGAACCAGCTCCCTAAGTTGAAGACCGTTAGCGGTGCAGTGCTTTTTCCACGACTCTTTGTGTTCTTTGGACATTGTATTTTAGAACCTTTTTACAGATATTTTAGCAGACAGTATGTCATACAACTTATGACATATACAGCAAATTACATAATCTTTTCTTGCAATAGCCCCGAAACAACCAGCGCAGTTTAGCATTTTTGTAATGTTTTCCTTAAAAAAAAGTTTATGTTACTGAAAAAAAGATAATTAAAAATAAAAATGTTTAAAACTGAGCCAGACGTCTGGTAATCAGAAAAATGCTGTAATTTCGTACTAAAAGTTTGCGATCGTAACATGTTTCTCTAACTTAACCCGTTAACACAAGGTCGACACTAACACTTCTAGTTCAAACAGATTTATTTTATAGATGTAAACATTTTATAAATGTAAACATTTATAAAATCAATCTGTTCAATCTTTTACGAGGACACTTTACCAGTTTTTTCTTACTGTTCAGTTATAAGAGATTCAATTTGAGGAATGTTTAATAGTTCATCGTTTACGAAAACTAACGATTTTGATACTGCGATAAATAAGTCCGGAGAAAAAATAAATACGTCCTCTCCTTTTCTGGTCCGGCAACTCCCCAGACTCCTGTCGATACGGAAGGTTAAGGTAACTCTATCTTAATAATTTTCCAGTCTCAAGTCTATCATAATAATGCTTTTACATCTTAGACTAGGATTTTGATAATTGGTCATCATCATCATCATTTCAGCCTACCATAGTCCACTGTTGAACATAGGCCTCCCCCATAGATTGCCACAAAACACGGTACTGAGCCACCTGCATCCATCGACTTCCTGCAATAATTGGTCACTACTGAACATATTGTTATAGGTATATTTAATTACTTCGAGTAATTTTTAAAATACATTTTGAGAGAGAACGTACACTTGTGACACTGTCATATCTCCTGCGAAGTTGATAGCTTCCGACAGTATTCAGTAAGTTGTAGCCGTTATCGGAAACCAGGAGGATATCACACCATAAAAACATAATGAAAAGTATATTTCAACAATAACAACGGCAAAACTGCAATTACTCAGCTTAAAGTATATAAAACTGTTTAACTGCAACTTCCATTACTAAATCTTATCTACACAGAATCAAAACTAGATAGTTCTATATTCTACGAGTATGAAAGTTCGTGGTTCACGTTTCCAAGGAACATAAACATAATGCATTTTCATGCACCTTATTTCGTAATATCACGTAATGCAGTCGTAAAATCTAAAAGTATCTTATAGTAACTCGTTAGCGAAAACAATAAATAAACCTTTGTTTGGGGAGTTCACTTTCTAATATAAAACTTTCTAAATTAGAAAAATATATAATATGTTAGCGCCGTGTGGCGGCGGCACAAGAGAATGTACCACCCCATCTCATCCCGTAAAAGTCGACCGAGGGAAAAATTAAACCAGAAGATGGGCAGCAGCATCTTTCTGGAACATCTGAATAAAGAAACTGCGGTTGCCAAACCGCTTGCCAAGCGGTGGCAACAATGGCAAAATCCCCTCAAAAATGAGACCTACAAACTTTTGTGGCAATCTATGGGGGAGGACTATGTTCAGCAGTGGACTAGTGATGGGCTGAAATGATGGTGATGATGATAATGTTAAATTAAACTAAGTGGTACTTTTAAAGGCACCTAGCTAATTCGCATGTTTCTATTTCGTCACTTTGCTCGTTTGAAAACATAACGAATTTATGAAATAGTCCCACTTTTAATATTCCTTATTATTTGCGCAGACTCCCGTCGATAAGGAAGGTTTACGTAACTCTATATCAACCATTTTCCAGTCTCACGTCTATCATTATAATGCTTTTACATATTATGAAAATATAACCAATTTATGAAATAGTCCCACTTTTAATAATATCTTATATTTACGCGAATACTACACATTGAATAAAGAAATTAGATAGTACCCTTATAGGTGCTATCTAATTTCTATCACGTAATCATTTACGTGAGGACTCAGGTAGGTTCTTCGCAGGAATCCATCTAGATAGGTACCACCTCAAGGCTAGTTACTGTGCTGTGAAGCAGTAGTCATCATCGTCATCATAATTTCAGCCTATTGCTAGTCTACCTACCACTGCTGAACACTTCAATAGATTGTTACAAAAGTTTGTAGATATCATTTCGGGAAAAAGATCTCACCTTCTTGGAAGATCTGAATAAATAAACCGCGCTTACCAACCCGCCTGCCAAGCGTGGCGACTATGGAAAAATGATAGAAGCAGTATTGCGCGAACATTACTATGTTTCGGTTTGAAGGGAACTGAGAGCTATCGTAATCACTGGGCATATGACACTTAAGAACTGATGTCTCAGAGTAACGACCGCAGTGTGGCGTCACACAGAAATATTCTGGGTGAGACACAGCATTTGGTAACAGTAGGTGAACGTTTTGCTCATCTCGTCACTTTTTCATATTAAAAAAGATATAGATCATTTCCATGACTGGCCAGACTAGTCATTGCTAAATGTAATAGAGAAGGCATTGCAACATTTTCTATGCTTATTCGGTTAATAGTTATTTGCTTATGCTCTGGCTCAATTTATTGCTTTAGAATCTTTTATGTAAACATATTATCTAGATTAATTTTCATAGAAGTAAAAAATTAAATAATAGCCAATAAATGTCCCTTTATTGTTCACAGGCCTTCTTTCATTTTCCAGAGGACTTCGGACCTGGAAAGCGAGCGCCAATCTGCTCCAGTACGGGTTGTCGGACTTCACATGTTCTAAATATTTTCTACAAACTTGCAGGTTTTCAAATGATGTTTTTCTTCGCCGCTGAACGCGTAGTAGATCAGCACTAGAATAATTAAGGGGTGCCGGTACCGGGGATCGAGGCCACTTGCCTACTGTGAAGTTCAAAGCTAGTCCATCCCCCTGAGCCATAACCGTTTTTTTTATTTGTAAACAGAAATATGCAGTAGGCATAATGCTTGTGCGGCAGCATTTTGCACATTGCATATTTCTGTTTATGCTCTATTTTACACGTTTTTCGCGATTTCTTTAAAACATTTTCGTCTTGTAATTCCGTTGGAATTAATTTTTAGTTTACAGCTCATGATTTTCGCGATTTAGTTCTCATTCGAAATATTTCGTATTAACGTAATAATCGTTATGAAATATGCAAATAAAGATAAGATATCCTGAACTAATTCCTCAAATGTCCCTCTTAAGGGTTTCTCCTGTATTGCGTTTTAAAGACAAATTTCACATGCACAACACAACTAGAAACGTGTGTTTTTTACAAATGTTGGCTCCGACTGGGATTCGAACCTACAACCCAAGGCGTTGGTCACTGTACGAACATTAATACTTTGTAGATCATTGTATGCTTTATAAGGCTTACTCGTACATTGTCACGCTGCTGACCTCTGAGATTTGCTGTAACTTTTTATGGATCTGACTAAAGCGGGACTTTCTCAAAAAAAAATCTTTTGTGAGATTCGTTTCAGTTTAGAAAGCAATCCTAAGTCAGACATGTTTCTGGTAAGCTGACGCTGTTATTAATATAAAAACTTCATTATTTTTTTAGGTATAGTCTGTTTGAGATGATTACTCCGCCATAAGCCATCCAACTCCGGGATAAGACTGTATATGTATCTAATACATCTGTATGTATCTAATACAAACTACCACACACGGCTTTCTGTGTCACGACTAACTAATAAAAAAAAACTTCACCTGCCGTACTAAAACGTATTAATCAATAATATAGTTACTACAAGGGCGCAACGAGGTGCGATTTTTTCTACAGCCATTTTCGATGAGTTATTGTTTCTATAGGTCGACAAGTCTACCTTTATCTTAAAGCTACCTTTATCTTAAAGCTCCAACTAAAAGTTACTACATAAAGTAAACATATGTTATTCAATTACTTCAAGTCGTGGCGACTTAAGACAATCTACCACCCCATCTGATCCCGTGGGTGTCGTAAAAATCGACAGAGGGAAAATAAAATCCAGGAGACGGGCAGCAGCATCTTCCTGGAACATTTGAATAAATAAACTGCGGTCGACAACCCGCCTGCCAATCGTGAAAACTATGGCAAAACCCCTCAAAAAGATAGCTAAAAACTTGTGGCAATCAATGGGGGAGGCCTATGTTCAGCAGTGGACTAGTGACAGGCTGAAATTAATGAATGAATGACCTTTTTTAATTCCGTCCTAAAAATAAAAAGGACGTAATGATATTATCACTTAGAGTAGCGTTAGATCTTATTTAATTTTTATATAAATAATATAAAAGCGTTGCAATAACATTTAGGCGCAAGTTCGGCCGCACATGGACTCATACTGTTCTCATTTCTGGGCGGGGACAACCCAGTGCCAGCTCCTTCCATTTGACCGCATCCAGCGAAGAGCGGCGCGAATCGTCGACGACCAGGTTCTTTCCGATCTGCTTGATCCACTGGACTTGCGAAGATACGTTGCGTCTCTTTGCGTTTTTAATCGTATATACTTTGGGGGGTGTTCCGAGGAATTGTTCTGAATCAAAGCACCAAATTCAAACCATATCACCTCGATGGGTGGCATTCCACCACTTTGCGCTGTTCGAGGAATTTTCTTCCACGCACGACCACTTTGTGGAACTTGCTGCCACCAGCGGTTTTTCCGGACCGATATGACTTAGGGACCTTCAAGAAAAGAGCCTATTCCTTTCTCAAAGGCCGGCAACGCACCGGCGACTCTCCTGGTGTTGCGGATGTTCATGGGCGGCGGCGATCACTTAAAATCAGGCGAGGCGCTTGCTAGTTTGCCCCCTCTTCTATATAAAAAAAAATATAGCTAAACATTTTGTGATACGAGTAGGTGTAAGAGAGAATACTTATGACAAAAGAAAACGAACAAAATTTTTTTTCAAAATGCCAGTTGCACCTGGTATATTGATGATTATTAAAATTGTGGGATTGGCTACGCAGATGCAAATGTAGTGTAGCGACATCTATGTCGCCACATGAGAAGCTCAAGTTATATTCCCATACTATTGCGCTATGAAAGTTTTCTTAGATGCGAACCTATATAAACAATATCTAAATATTACTAGTTGGACGAGACGTCCTCCCCAGATCAGACCATCCGATCTGGCAGGTAGCTACCCTTTTTTTTGGCAATATCATCCTCCAAATATTTAGATTATGAGTACTGGTGGCAGGATTCCCATGCAAGAACGTAGACGTAACACGTAGGTAGCACCGCTGGGCCAGTTATTCTGCCGTGAAGCAGTAGTGTGTTACGGTTTAAAGGGCACTGAGAGCTAATGTAATCACTGGACATATGAGGCCTAAGAACTGATGTTTCAGGGTGACGGGTGCAGTGTGGTGCCACACAGAAATGTTCTGGGTGATACATTTGTTATCAGCATACGTTGCACTTATCATCAGGTTAACGTTTACCTCGCCTCGACGCTTTATTAAAAACTACCACCAGGAAATGCCACCACAATAATACCACAATATAACAAAGCTATTATATTCTTATTTTTTTATAATTGAATCATGGTTTTATTGTAGTCATGAACAACATTAGATATTAGAAAAGTTAGAATTTTATCGATAAACTGTTAAATAATTCACAGAAGCCATTTGATAGAGGTTGTATGCTTTCCATGACTATAAAAAGTATTATCAGACGATAATAGGTAGTTATACTTCATGCATTATTCAACAAAATAATATCCTAAAATGAATAATTGCCTCCACAAAGTTGCCGTCTGTTTTATACAATGCTTATGAAATGTCAATATGAAATACATATTACAGATTTTAACATAAGGAAACGTAATATAAAAAAAAAGTAGTTTCAGAAAAGGGTTTTTATTTAAATTGGATTCAGTGACGGAACGAGCAAAACGTTCACCTGATGATAAATGCCACGTCTGTTCATAACAAATGCTGTGTCACCCACAACATTTCTGTGACACCACACTGCGCCCATCACCCTGAGACAACAATTCCTTAGGCTCATATACGAGTAGCCAGTGATTACGCCAGCTTACAGTGCCCTGTAAACCGAATTACAGTAATGTTGCACACTACTGCTTCACGGCAGAATAACTGGCCCAGGTTTTACCAGATTTAAGTAAATAAAAAATCCCCGAATTTAGGTGGATGTAGGAAATATCCCGTGGAAAATATTTGAGTTTCCGGGATAAAAAAATATCCTATGTCCGTCTCCAGAACGAAGCTGTCTTTGTGCTAAATTTCGTGAAGCTGAGTTCAGCGGTTCAGCGGTAAAAAGATAACAAACCGACAGAGGGACCAAGATTTAAAACTATTAGTATGAATTCAAGAACACACTAGTTCAAGACAGTTTATATCTCATAACTAAATTGTTATAAAGTTGTTACGGAATTACATAGTAATAACAAGCGCATACAATAAAATGTTATCCCGTCTGGTACGAGTTTTCGAATGGAAAGGAGCTGTCGTGTTACAACTTCCGCTGCACTCGGAACCACGCTAAGTTGTAAGCGATCGAAATGCGAACCGGATAAACGAATTTCTCGAAGTTGGAACTTAACTCTAGTTCCGAATCAAAAATAAATTTAAATATCAACTTCGGTTTTATAATTTTAATAGTAGTTTGAGTAAATATTTTTTCGTAGTTTCGATAAAACTACTATTTTAAATTCACAGTACTTTTGTGACACCAAAAAGTGACGGTAGTGTTTTAATTGAACTTTCTAATTTCTGTATATATTTTGAGTTTTGATATTGATAGTTTTTTATGCAGCAAGTGCTTGGGTACTTTTCGTTTTGTCTCCATCAGTCAAGCAAATCTTCAGTAAAAGTAAATTATCATTTCACTGTCGATGGACATTTTTAATTATTTATTGTCAATTAAGTGACTGACTTGATATTGGCAGAATTATATTGAAAAAGGCCAGAATTAAAAGAAGAAGAAGAAAAAACACTGTGTATGCGGCGCTCGTTTTGATGAGATTAATAATGTAAAGTTGAATTTAGCCCTGATTAATGTCCCCCATGGCAAATGTTGTGTCACGTAGAACATTCATAACCAATTACGCTAACTCTCAGTGCGCTTTTAACCGAAACACAGTAATGTTTGCATACTACTGCTTCACGGCGTAATAACTGGCCCTGAGGTGGTACCTATCTAGATGGATTCCTGCATAGGAATCCTGCCAACAGAAAAGCCACCACCTCTCATATTTACGCTACCTGTCACGTCTAGTTACCCGCGGGGGCGAAAAGTGGGCTGCGGATGTGGTCTCTGCCTACCCCTTATATGGGAAAAGATGTGGCTATATTTACGCGGTTTTCTATAAAGCTTTTGGGGCTGGGAAGAGCATACCTCTCAAAAATAAGTGTTATTATATACATACACACATACATAAGATCACGACTGTATCCCATAAGGGGTAGTCAGAGACTGGGCACTCACTGCAAAAACAGATGACTGCCACAATCCACGTTTCACCAAAATAATATAATGCACTTGGTGTGATAGGTGGTGAGCCCATCGCCACCATGCGCTGTTGGGTGCACAGTGCAGTTTCATTCCTTACTCGCCTTTTACGAGATCCATTGGATGAGATGGAGTGGTGGTATTCTTTTAACGGGCCGCCACCACACGGCTATATACAATAATTCATTATTACAAATACCTAAGCTTTCACCCCATTCTCAAAGGTTAATATCATCCATACTTGCTGACTATTCCATGTTCTATTCTGTAACAAATTTCAACAAAAAAGCGTATTCATTGCTGTATTAATAATTGTCTCTCTCTAGTCGAGTAGCAGGCCTCAATAGCGTGTGTTTGTCCCTAGTATTTAAACTACGAATATAACACTTTTACATTAGAATATTACATTTTACTTCATGAATTTTATAAATATACATGTCCGAGTGGTGAATGAATGACATTTTTATTCATCATTCAATCGGTTTTGGGATTACATTCCCCAGGATCCGGTCATCGCCGAAAATCAGCGTTGCAGTTGTAAAGTGACCCGTACAATAACCAAACGTACAGCTTAGTTAATATTAGCAGTAAGCATCAACTTTTTGTGGTAATATTTAATAAGTGTAAAAGTATTTATTTCTTCTTTTCTCTCTTTTCTGTCTTTCTTTTCTCTATTTCTCGCACGCGCATCATGATATGTGGTGGTAGATTTTCTTAAGCCGCCACCAGACGACGTGATGTGGTCTGGTGGCGGCGGATGTGATAGGAGAAAGATTTTCTTCATAATTTGTCATAGATCGCAATATTTACATTACTTCCTCGTTTCAATTTTGGCTCTGTTCAAAAATACTACATTGCTAATCACTACCAAGTTGATATTGTGTAACCGCTGTGAAAACAGCATGTACCGAAATCTTATACGAGTATTAGATTACTGCTGCTACACGTTCTTATAATCTAACCCATCGTAAACAACAACAATATAATCTTTTGTTTACTGATTGCATTGTGCCCCAAAGTGCACTTTTGAGCCTTACGAAATAATTCGAAGTAATAAGCACTTTATTTGGAAGGGTTGTTTCACTGTTACTCGGTCTCATTTAAAAAGGTCGTAAAGCGTGATGATTCTATTAAAATGAAGAATTATCCCTTTGTGTATAACTAGTATTTTGTTATAGTTTTACATTTTTAATATAGAGAGCTTAAATGACTAATATATATATATTGCGGGCGACCTAATTTCGATCCCCGATACCCACTAAAATCTAATTTAAGTGCTGACCAAGTGGTTAGTGAAAGAAAAGGTCTGTGATAAAAACCCGCAATGGAGCAGCGCGGCGGACACTTCCTTGCTCCAACCCTGTCAGAAATGAAAAGAGGTCTGTGCTCAGCAGTGGGACATTTATAAGCTGTCATTTTAATTTACTTTAAGTATATTGATGTACACCTGGCCGATTATCGACCACGGCGACAAATTCGGAATACTGTTGGAAGCTAACAACTTCGCAGGAGATGTGACGCTCGTGTGATAAGATCTGAAGTAGTCTAGGATGCAGTGTCAGAAACACCGGGACAATCACAACGTAACTAGATCCGAAAACCAACAATTTGTGGTTTTTTTTTCACAAAATGCTCCCAGGACTTAGAAGTCAGGTACTCTAACGTCACTCGGTAGTCTATAAATAATATGTATATACTACAAAAACAATGGTCCATACTAGTATTTCTCTTGTATCGTTGGTAAATAGGCGCGGTTTACAACCACAAATTGCACACACAAACACCCAAACCTACAACAACTATGTATTTATTTACACCTTATTGTACTAACTGTACAAACGGCGGACTTAATACTATATGACATTTTCTACCAGTCAACCAGAATCGTATCTGCAGGTGCAACTAATATTTGTTCCGTGCGGGAATCGAACCCGTGATCTATTGCGCAGAAGCCAATCGCTTTGTGTATGTGCATTTTTGCATCCACGATACAGCTGAACTCATAGTGAGGGGTAACGTTTCTTTAAAAGCATAAAAATAAAAAAATGTTTATGGCCGACTTTCTCTACTATTTAATAAAAAAGTTTTCTTTCTACTTTTACACATAGTTCGGTAAAAGTTCATTTCCAAGCATGTGGCTAGGCAATTCAAGATTCATTAAGTTACCGCCATTGAGTGTTTGACCTGAATACAAAAAACGATACTTGCGGAGTTCTTACTTCTATTAGCATTGAAGTTATTTTTTTTTATTGGAGAAAGTGACTAGACCTAACCAGAATCCGTTTAGGTTGGTACTACCGCAGAGTAAGTTATTCTGCCTTGAAGAAATAGTAGGTGTTTCGGCCTGAACGGCACTGAGACATAATGAAATTACTGGGCATATGAGACTGATGTCTTTGAGTAACGGGTGCAGTGTGACACCACACTATACATACATAAATGTTTTGGGTGATATAGATTTTGTTATGGCCAGATGTTGCACTTACCACCAGGTAAACGTTTTCCTCGTCACGCCACATATTTCAACAAAAAAATTATAATTAGAGAATCTACCACCCCGTCTCATCCCGTGTCGTAAAAGTCATCATCATCATTTACGCCTATCACTTGTCCACTCCTGAACATAGGCCTCCCCCATAGATTGCTACAAAAGTTTGTAGTTCTCATTTTGGGGGGAATTATGCCATAGTTGCCACGCGTGGCAGGCGGGTTGGCAACCGTAGTTTTTTTTATTCTGATGTTCCAGAAAGATGTTGCTGCCCATCTTCTGGTTTTAATTTTCCCTCTGTTTTGTTTGAACTGGACTAAATTTAGTCGGCCCCAGTCCGAGATTTTGTCTAACAATCTCGACTTCGGACACAAGTTTGTTGCGGTACTCGTCGACGTGTCCCCGAGAAATATTGGCACGGCCGGTGGATAAGGCATCACCAGTGTCGTCTGCGAAGCAATGAATGTTACTAATTTGTAACATATCATTGATATGCAGGAGAAACAGGGTTGGCGATAGCACACAGCCTTGTGGGACACCAGCGTTCACAGACTTGAAGTCCGAGCATGCACCGTGAACTAGAACTTTGATGCTCCGGTTTGTAACAAAACTAGTGATCCAATTGCACATTTTTGGTTATATTTAGTGTCACCCCAATTACGGTTGCAAATTACAATGCAATAACGCAACAACTAAAGCAAAATATGTTACAAAACATTTCAAATAAACTATTAAACTAAGAGCTATAAATTAATTACATAATTGGTTAATAAAATTACAAAATTTATATTAACTATTAATTAAAATGGTTTATTTTTTTCTGTTTGCTATAGTTATGTTGTTCTTGAACTTACGAAAGCTGTATTATACTTTTAATTTGCTAAATATTTAATATTGATCTAACAATAAGCACAATAATACAAATGGAAAGAATAATAGTTGATAAACGGATCACTAAAGCATAAGCGAATGGATCACTAAATTATATTTTTGTAAATGAGTTTTAAGACTACATATGACCTTACTGTGTCAAATACTAATTTTATCAAAAACTCGGTAGCCATCGGTCGATATTCGATTGTACTGATAACAATCTTGTGAGATTGAATGCCAACATAATTTGAGGGTGAATGTTTGTTGCTAGGAGTCCTCTTATCTTGGCTCTAGAACTAAAACGTAATCTAATAAGTCACAGCCTTCCTTTGGTGTGCATAATGTCTACATTGAAGCTCAATTTGAGATTTTTTTTATCAAACAAAAAGAACAAAAACCTCTAGAGTGTGATGGTGAAGATAATTTGATATCTGTCTATTTTTTTTCTATTTTATATTTTAAAGTTTATTTTTCCTAAAAAAAATAATTTAACATTTTTATAACGACGGTACTATTGTTAAAATGTTTATAAACAAATTCTATCTATTATATATATAAGACAATTTCTCGTACTTTTTAGGAATTGTTCAAATAAACGAATTGCGTTGCTTGCTCTGAAAGAGGGTAATTTATTTTAGTGCTCACACGTAACTTTACTTATTATTAACTTAACTTATTAAACCATCACTATCTCACCCGAAAGAAACGACATATAAAGTTTATTAATTCGTCAATTCCAGTATTATTATTTTCGAATTAGATTCTGCTCTGACATCGTTCAAAAAACAATTAACATTAAGGTTACTATTCACAAGGTAGGTTGTATATAAAAACTAAAGTAAAGCAAACCGTTTACGGAGAAGTATTCACATAAAAATAATTATTAAAGAACTACAGTTTCTTTACATATATCATCTCACAGCCATTTGGAATTGTTATACAACATTGGACTCACGTGTCTTAAATTATCAAACGATATCTAAGCGATTGTTTGGATAGAATTGCTTTCTTTTCTCTTTGTCGTTGACGCAGACAAGGCAGGGACGCTTATTCGACTAACTTACAAAGCAAAATCCTTTAGAACGTTATTCTCTTTTACTTTCTGATGTTACTATCTGACAGAATGACAATATGATGTTTTCAAAATATTCATTATTATTGTTTTATATATAACTGCAATGCCGCGGACTGAAAGATTACTTCTCTCACATTAAAGCTTATTTTATTAGCCATTAACATTTTGTTAAATGAATACTTTAAGATCAATCATTTGGTTAAATACAGTTTGAAAATATATTTGTATCCAAGCTTGGCGATTTTTTTTATAAAAGAGGGCGCTAATGAGCAAACCGCTGAGGTGATTATGCCGCCCATAGACATCCGGAATACCAGAGGACTTGGGTGCATTGCTGGCCTTTGAGAAAAGAGTATGATCTATTCTTGAAGGTCCCTAAGTGGTATCTTTCTAGAAGAACCGCCGGCGGCAGCAAATTCCACAAAGTGGTGCGTGAGTTCCTAGAAAAGCGCACAGTGGTGGAATGCTAACTATTTCTGTTATGCCACAATGAACGATAATGCAAACTCAGCGGTTGGAATTAATCCCAATAAATCCTCGGATTCCCACTGACACATGAGCACACTCTCACTCGATACAAGGATTTTTGGATTCTGTCAAATAGTAGGAGCTGGCACTGTTCGCTCAGAGATGAGAACAGTACTCCATGTGAAACTGAACTAAACTCTTTTGTCTGCCTCTCGACTACAGACACTAGTTTATTGCGACACTCCTCGTCGTGTTCCTGTCTATATTTTTATACATACACCACATTAAAAATAAAGCTTTGCCTTTGTTTCTTTAATCAATTAGCATAATTTTTTTTAAATCTTTGGGGGGGGGGGGGGGACTAATTAAGGTTACATATTAAAATAAAGGAGAATATAAAGTTTTTTTAAGAATTTAAAGTGAAAAAAAAACACAAACCGACGTTATTTAAAAAAACATGTTAAGAAGGATGTTAAATAAAACTTTGATGATGCAAAACATGTTTCCTATTGATCTTTACTAAATCCTTAGATGGTGTCACACGCGAAGGCGATATTTTACTACGTAAAAATGAAAGAAAATCTCACAACACCTTCGCAGTCGTGACACGTGAAGTGAATAAGGTCCGGATCAGTTTTTATGTCAGAGCAGTAACAACGAAGTCGTGGTATTTTGAAAGGACGTTTTAATTTGTTTTATAATAGGAAATATGTGTGACACGCACACACTCACGCTTAAGAAAACACTAACAAACTTTTTTATATAAACCCAATATTTATAACTAATCAAATTTAAATATTCTTCTTCCATAATTAATATAAAATAATATACATTTCCCTAAAGGAAATAAAATAATTGTAAAAGATCAAATTATTAAAAATAATAATAATGAGTTTACGAGTATAATTTTAAACGCTTAATAAATCGTTTATTTCACTTCCTTCTTCTGTTTATATAATTTCAATTTTCTCATTTTCATTGCGTATTTAGCAGCGTATATTAAATTTTTCTGAGATATAATTTAGAGTTATTATCAAATAAAATTGGTATATAATCAATTGTTAGCGACAATTTGTTTATAACATTGTGGACTAGTGTAAGTGTAATGTAGTAAACCAAAAGTCAAAACATTATGTAGAAATCGTAATATAAATTATGATTTTTATTGGTCACCATTTATTGCACCTTTACTGCTTAAAATAGGCCTCTTCGAAGAAGGCAGGATATGCCGTAATCAACCCGCTGGGAAGGCAAATAAGCGATTACAGTACCAGACCGACCGCATCTTAAACGATGCACATCTCTTGTCTATGTAAATTTGGTTTAAATTTTTCTAGATCATTATCGTAGTCTTACGACAGCTTGTGTAGTAAAAGTTAAAGTAGATCTTAAACAAGCTCTTAACCAAATAAAAATATTTTAAAAATAGAAACATTGCATATTATTAAAATGTTTTGCATTTAATTCTCAAAGTTATATAATAATAATTAATGATAACTGTATAACTAAATGCTATTTTTAATAACGACATAAATCTTACATTTCCTTCTATTTTTACGAAATGATTTTGGTTTGTTGAACGTAACTAATGTAAAACAATTTGTTACCACCACGTTCATATATAACTCAGGTCACGTTCCTCGTGCTATAATTTTCTCGGAATATGTGACAGTCGCGAAGCTTGCAGAGTATTGCGGATATCACAATTAGAAATGTAGAATCTGTACAAACATGCCAGATGACGTCAATAGTAAGTTTGTTTTGCTGAACAAACATTAAGTAATGTGGATCCAGAAATGAAGATATCTATCACATAGAGGAAAGTAACATATCAAGTTATAAACAAAAACTTAAATGGATTAGAAATACAATAGATTAAATTGTAAATGAAGATAATTGACGTATAAAAATGGGATAATTTTTTTTTTATTATTTCCATATTACATAATTTCTCATCATCATCATTTCAGCCTAACACTAGTCCACAACTGAACATATGCCTCCCCCATACAGCGCCACAAAAGTTTGTAGCTCTCATTTTGGGGAGATTTTGCCCCCCAAAATCCCCAACAAATTCCAACAAATTTCGGCTCTATCCGCACACTGTACGAGGCAACTTACCGAGACGCAGATATCATATCCGGCGGATACCTCTTATCTTTCCTACCCAGGGCATAAGCTGGAACACTCATTTGTGCCACGGGCAGGGGTTTGCGAATTGCATGACGCAAAGAAGAAGGCTGATCTTTTGGGTTCTCTTTTTGCGTCCAACTCGACACACGATCACAAGGGAAACTCACCGCCGACCATCCCGTGCAGTGAGGGCTTTATGCTGGACATCCGGTTTTTCAGAGCTCAGTGCGCAAAGCACTACTCTCCCTGGACATCCAAAAGTCGATAGCGCGATGAACCCCCCCCCCCCCCCCCCCCCCTATTGTGTTGACGATGTGTGCTCCAGAGTTAGCACCGGCTCTAACGCGTCTTTTCCGGTACTCTTACTCAGATTGCCATCACCTTCTTGTTCTCCAAAATGATGGAGTAAATTATAAACTGCCAGCTTTTGAGGTACTTACAGGAACACCAGTTGCTTAGAGACCGCGAGTACAGCTTCCGTAGGCGACGCTCAGCTGTTGATCTTCTCGTGTACCTCACCCATCGGTAGGCGGAGGCAGTCGAGAGCAAGGGCGAGCAAGGGCCTCCCCATTGCTCTCGACTGCCTCCCAGTTTGGACATATCGAAAGCCTTTGATCGGATAAGACCCAAAGCGCTTCTCTCGAAGCTTCCTCATAGAGGCTTCCCGAGAATGGGGTTACTAGTTTTCTCACAGGCCGGAGCATCAAGGTCGTAGTTGACAGTGCATGCACGGACTCCAAGTGTGTGAACGCTGGTGTCGCACAAGGCTGTGTGCTATCGCCAGTTCTGTTTCTTCTGCATATCAATGACATGTTACAAATAAAAAACATTAATTGCTTTATCCCTTATGTGCCGTGCCAATATTTCACGGGAACACGTCGACGAGTACCGGAACAAACTTGTGTCTGGAGTCAAAATTTTGTTAGACCAATACTCGAACTGGGGCCGACTAAATTAAGTTCAGTTCAACCGTAACAAGACACTTTTTTTAATTTCATAAAAGTTATGGAACGAGCAAAACGTTGACCTGATGGTAAGTGCAACGTCTGCCCATAACAAAAAAGAAAAAATGTACTAAAATAATCATGTCAAAGCATGAAAACTTTTTTTTAATAATAACTGGAAACTTGAGGTTACTCACTGTGGTTTAAGAATGCACAGCGAAATTTATTATATACTGTTGAAGGTTTTAGTTAGTTTAGTAGTTAAGTTTTCTTTTTATTGCATAAAGTGATGAAACGAGCAAAACGTTCACCTGATGGTAAGTGGAACGTCTGCCCATAACAAATGCTGTGTCATTCAGAACATTTCTGTGTGACACCACACTCCGCCCGTCACCCAAGACTTCAGTTTTTAAGTCTCTTATGCCCAGTGATTACACTAGCTTTCAGTGCCCTTCGAACCGAACTACAGTAATGTTTGCACACTACTGCTTTACGGCAAAATAACAGGCCCTGGGGTGGTACCTATCTAGACGGATTCCTGCATAGGATTCCTACCACCAGTATACCTATCGCGTTTACAGCTAAAATAAACCCTTCGTCCTATCACCTCATTTCGGGAGCACTTCCCTCGTTGCCTCTGTCAGTATCGGAATTCTTGGCATCGGTATAATCAAGCAACGTTCAGTTTCGTGGTCACTTGGAAGGAAAGGCCATATTGGTCTCTAAAATTCTTGGCGTGCTCAGTAGAGCGCGACAGTACTTCACGCCAGCCCACCGCTTGCACCTTTTTAAGGCGCAGGTGCGTCCGCACATTGAGTACTGTTGTCATCTCTGGGTGGGGGCACCCCAGTGTCAGCTCCTTCCATTTGACCGCATTCAACGTAGACCGGCTCGAATCGTCGACGATCACGTTCTACCTGATCGGCTTGATCCTCTGGCTTTGATCTCTTTGCATTTCTTACAGGATCTACCACTGGGAGCAAAATCTTCAAGACACGTTCTTTATTAATAAGCCATAAATCCTAAGAAGGTGAGTAACTAGAATTAGATTTTTCACGTTATATAACCAAAAAATAAATATCATTTCGCTGTATATTAGTCGTAACACGTTAAATGGACTGTTGACGTTAATGTACGAGTAGAGTGATAAGAATAACCTAGGCTGTTGGATGAATAGTCTTATCTATTCTATATAATATACTTTAAGCGAGCAATTCCTGCATATTATGTGAGTAATTGGCTCCTCGGAGACGGTTCTCACGATTTGGATGAAATTTTGTATTTAGATAATATATTTACTTTCCAAGTGTATCTAAACAGGTCTTTCTGTTTCTTTCTGCCAAAATGAGTGAATCTAATGAAGAAATTTGATACATTTTATATTTTATAACGAAAAAGAAAACAAAGTGCAACGACGTTTATGGACCTACTGCAGTGTCAGTAAGAGTAGCACAAGCGTTTTTAATACGGGAAGTCAAAAATGCACCTCGCTCTCTTCGCCATGTTACGAATTAAATATAAATAGCGTCCATTTTTGAAAAAGTAGATTAAGATCGGCTTATAAGTAGTTACGACATAGCTGAAGAACTAGAAATTGTCCACAAAACAGTTTTGACCCATTTAAAAAAAACTGGGTACACAAAAAATCGATATTTGGGTGCCACACAAGGTCACTGAAAGAAACCTAATGAACCCTGTAGCCGTGTACTCCTTTGCGATTCTTTATTCAGAGGTAATGAAAAGTGGATCACGTACGACAAGAACGGACGAAAAAGGTCGTGGTCAATGGTCGGTCAGGCTTCACTGACTGTGCCAAAACCCGGGTTCACTCGCAATAAGGTATCCACCATACAACGCCTTGCCAATGTATCCACCATACATTGGCAAGGCGTTGTTCATTATGAGCTTTTACAACGACAATGCAGCATATTGAGCTTCATTTGTCTTTCATCACTACAACGCTAGACCATACTCATCTTTATCCATTTGATGATGCATTTCCCCAACCTATTACATTGATCAGAAAACAAGGGCACTGAGAGCTAGTGTAGTCACTGGGCATATGATACTTAGGATCTGATGTCACAGGGTGATGCGCGCAGTGTGGTGCCACACAGGCATATTTTGGGTGAAACAGCATTTATTATAGGAAGACGCTGGACTTACGGAGATTGGACTTAACGAGACGTGAAAACAGTTCTCATGAGAACTGAATAAACGGGTGACGGACACAGTGTGGTGTCACAAAGAAATTTTCTGGGTGACACAGCATTTGTTATGGGCAGACGTTGCACTTACGATCAGGTGAACGTTATCTAGAAAAAAAGAGAACATACGTGGACGACCTTCTGGTGAACGTTATCCAAAAAAGAAGGAGAACATACGTGGTGTTTGGTTAAAAGTCAGATTTTTCGTGTATATGTAAATATTGAACATGCGGTGTATTTTCTATTTAAAAGAATAAAGAAGGCATCAAGCTTTAAGACGAATAACCACAATATAAAATATTCACGTAGAAAATGGAAATGTAAATCTAATATACAAGAAGAAAAGTCTGCCAGTTCTACAGTTCTCATTTATTCTACAATAAAATGTAAATAACATTGGCGGCTCGTAATGTGTCGGTATTTGCACTCTTACTCCTTTTGATTTAAACACAGATGCTATAATTCTGTTGGTGCTATTAGATCTTCAATATACTGATTTATCATAAATAATTTAAAAAGAAACCGGAGTGAAGTGAAAGCCTTCAAAACTAAAAAGCCTTACTCCACAATATTTTTTAAAAAACAACGAAAAGCTTTTATACTTGCAATGCAAGCACGAACAAGCTAGGAATTTGTTATGTTTTGTAATAAATGAGATTAATGCGACACTGTTTGCACTCAGAGACGTTTAAGTATTACTTAGTATTAATTTTCTATAAAATATCACATCACATAAAATACCATATCGTTTTTTATAAATAACGACTATGACAGTGACTATGTACATAAACATTTATCGGGAGCATATTTTTATTTAATAAAGTCACGAGACGAGCAAAACGTTCACCTGATAGTGAGTGCAACGTCTGCCCATAACACATGTTGTGTTACTCAGAAGATTTCTGTGTAGCACCACACTGCGCCCGTCACCCTGAGACATCAGTTCTTAAGTCTCATATGCCCAGTGATTACGCTAGCTCTCAGTGCCCTTCAAACCGAAACACAGTAATGTTTGCACACTGCTGCTTCACGGCAGAATAACTGTCCCTGGGGTGGTTCCTACCTAGACGGATTCCTGCATAGAAATCCTACCACCAGTAAAAATTGTCACCATTTGTCAAAGACTGCGGATAATGTTGTTTATTGATTACTTTCACAAAGTTATATTATTGATTAATAGGTACACGTATATATTTATATACTCGTACAAATGTGTGTGTATATGTGTATATATTAATATTTATGTGTGATTCTATCGCTCATCGTTTATTTTTTTAAATCGTTATTATACATTTATATATATTATATATTTATTTGTACTTAAGTATTGTATTGTATTACTTGTACGTAAGTATATATCTTAAGTATTTTATAATTGTATTTATACTATGTTATGTTAATTCTAAGTTTTATAATATTGTTTTTTTTAATGTGCCACAATGTATCAATAATCCCTGGTTTGACTGGCAGAGAATGCCAACAGGCATTAAGTCCGCCCTATGGATCCCTTTTTTTCGACTCGAAACTGTTTGGGATCTACAAAGTATTATAGTACCTACATTAATGATTACAAGAACAAACTATATGATAAATCTTTTTCATGATTTATAACTGATTTTTGATGATTGTTACGTTGAAATTACTTTTAAAGTTAGTTTATTTATTAAGGAATAAAGTTAGTTCGTGATATGATTATTCCCTTAATTCACATTCTGCATTACATACAGAAGTACTAAATTATGAACATCCAAAAGTTCTGATTTATTATTTCAATTATAGAAGAAAATTATCTGCAGTTTTGTTTATTTAAGCATATCGTTACTGAATCTGTGCTTTGTTTCCTATTTATATTATAAATTAAGTTTGGTAGTCATGCTATGCAGGAGTCCGTCTAGGTAGGTACCACCCCAGTGCCAGTTATTCTACCGTGAAGCAGTAGTGTGCAAACATTACTGTGTTTTGGTTTGAAGGGCACTGTGAGCTAGCACAATCACTGGGCACTTAACAAAATATGTCTCAGGGTGATGAGCACAGTGTAGTTTAGTTACAGCATTTGTTATGGGCAGATGGTCCACTTACCATCAGGTGAACGTTTTGCTCGTTTCATCACTTTATGCAATAAAAAAATATAAAACTAAACTAACTAAAAACTTTAACAGTATATAATAATGATTTCTTATATTTACGCGATATAATCTCAACGCATGAACGGAACGCGACCGTTGACTACGGACAATGATCATAGATTACGCGCGGTCTATAATCTGTCAAAACAAACACTGGATGAATCTACATTAAAAGTATTATCGAAAGGCATGAATTTCGCAGTAACACCGCGAAGAATACCGAACGAGGAAATTATCTGTAGTGTCGAAGATTGTCTGTCTAAAAACAATATCATTAAAGAAGATTTGGAGGCCATACGTCATGACATTTCGTCTATGTTACGCCGAAACTAAATCTTCCTAAAGACGAATTAAAGGCGTTGAACAACCTACGGAACAGACCTGAACTCACGATCCTCCGCGCAGATAAAGGTAATGCTACGGTAGTCATGGATACGTCAGATTACAATTTTAAAATACAAGAACTTTTGTCGCACGAAAGTACATATAAAAAGGTCAAATCAGACCCAACTACTAATACGCTTAAATCGACTAGCGATCTTATTAAGAAACACTCCGAAAAATTGAATCTGGACTTTAGTTCGATAATACCATCTTGTGCCAAATCACCGAAGTTGTATGGGTTACCAAAGATACACAAACCAAATGCTCCACTACGTCCAATAGTGAGCCAGATCGATTCACCAACCTACAGATTGGCTCAGCATGTGGTAAAGTACTCTCACCACTCAGAGGACACACTAGAGCACACACAAAGGATTCATACCATTTTGTCAGTGAGATTAAAGACTTACACCTGACTGATAATGAAACTATGGTCAGTTTTGATGTCCAGTCTCTATTCACATGACTACCAGTAGACGACTGCATCTCAATTGTATCTAGGAAGCTAGCTGAGAACAACATGCCAGAGGAATATGCAGAACTACTAAGACATTGCCTTACATCTAGCTACCTATTGTGGAAGGAACAGTACTACAAGCAAGTAGATGGTGTGGCGATGGGCTCCCCATTATCTCCCATTGTCGCCGACATCTTCATGGAAGACTTTTAGGAGAGAGCCCTCTGTACTACTCCAGTAAATCCAAGATTCTACAAGCGGTATGTAGATGATACTTTCACAATTTTACCATCAGATAAAGTAACTGCATTTCTGGACCACCTTAACTCCCTCGTCGTCGTCGTCGTCGTTTCAGCCTATCAATAGTCCACTGCTGAACATAGGCCTCCCCCATAAATTGCCACAAAAGTTTGTAGCTCTCGTTTTGGGGGGATTTTGCCACAGTTGCCACGCTTGGCAGACGGGTTGGCAACCGCAGTTTATTTATTCAGATGTTCCAGCAAGATGCTGCTGCC
The DNA here is from genome assembly GCA_019845155.1 of Luehdorfia chinensis. NCBI lineage: Eukaryota > Metazoa > Arthropoda > Insecta > Lepidoptera > Papilionidae > Luehdorfia > Luehdorfia chinensis. The sequence goes on from JAHVAK010000125.1 coordinate 8,113,492, forward strand.
CATCTCCTGGTTTTCATTTTCCCTCTGTCGACTTTTACGACACCCACGGGATGAGATGGGGTGGTAGATTCTCTTAGGCCGCTACCACACGGCCTAAGAGACTTAACTCCCTGAACTCTAAAATTCAATTTACAATGGAGTTAGAGGCAAATAACTCTTTAGCTTTTCTAGATGTTTTAGTAATTCGGAATCCTAATAACACCTTGAGTCACACTGTGTATAGAAAAAAGACCCATACTAACAGATATTTAATCGGTGAATCTCACCACCATCCATCACAGTTAGCTACCGTGGGTAAATCCTTGTTTCAGAGAGCACGAGGAATCTGTGACAGGAAACACCTGGCCGCCGAGCTTCAACATGTCAAGCAAGTTTTGCACGACAACAAGCTTCGGGTTCCGCGCCTACGTCGCAGTGACCGAGTGAAACCGGCCACAGTCGAGCGTGTGCCTGCTGTTCTACCTTATGTCAGAGGAGTCACGGACAAGATTGGCTATATCTTGAAGCGGGCTTCCATAAAAACATTCTTCAAGCCGCCGAAGAAGATAAGTCAGTTTTTACCATCTGTCAAGTGTAACATCCCTCTACAGGACGCAGGAGTATACAAGCTAGATTGTGAATGTGGTCTCTATTACATAGACCAAACAAAAAGATCGATAAAAACCCGCGTAAAAGAACACATAGCTGACATGAAGCATCGTCGTTCTAGGAAGTCTGCAGTCTGTGACCATGTTCTGGATCGTCTCAACCATTACATCAGATTTGATAAACCACAGATCCTTGCAAAAGAACACCGATTCCTACCAAGGATGATTAGCGAGGCTATTGAAATCAAAAAACATCCTAATTTCAAAAGAGAAGATGTTTGTTAGTACCACCAGCTTGGGATCCAATAATAAATAAAATTAAAATTAAATCAAAAACCAAGCATACCACTGCAAGACTTCAAGACACAGTTAGCTCTTTCTGCGTAGATCGGACCAAAAATAATAATTAAAAGCTGAAGGTACCCCAGGTTAACTATGACATCAGGACATCTGTCACCTCAGTCCTCCCGTGACCATGGGTGCTGTAAAGCACTCGAAACGTCGGGTTATAAATAGTAAAAAAATTAAACGCGATAAAATCCGTAAACTTAGTTTCATTTCAAAGTATATAATAAATTGTGCATTCGTAAACCACAGTGAGTAACCTAAAGTTTCCAGTTATTATAATTATTGAAAAAAAGTATTCATGCTTTTACATGATTATTTTCGCACATTTATACTTTTTTAATACTAATAAAAAGAGATTTAAAAATAGTCGATCATACAAAAAATCTGCAGCTGATATGGATAATTTTTCGTAAATTTGCTTTTAAATTACGTATTGTTAAAAAAAAACTTATTCAATCTAACATTAAACTGTAACATAAACTAAAATCACTGTAGTGTATAATAGATTCAATTAACTCACCTCACACCGAATTTCATGTTGACTGACATGTAAATTTTGCGATATATAATGATATCTATGCCTGAAAAACAGCTTTGAAATATTCTCACAGTTGTTAATTTTGCATGTTAAAGTTTGAATGCCATTCTACTGTTAATAGCGTTACTGCAACGCTATCAACCCATAAATTTAAATGTCTTGTTATACGAGTATATAGCTAAAGTAAAAAAAGTGTTTTACAATACTAAATAAAAATAGACTTTAGTAGACATACCGATACATACTTACAGTCACGCATTTTTCCCACATAAGGGAAAAAGGTAGGCAGAGAGGGGGTAGGCGAGAGGGGGACCACACTTGTAGCCCCATTTTAGCCCCCAACGACAAATTTCGACAAAGAAATCGTATAGTTGATAAAATTAAATCGAAAACTAAAAATACCACTGCAAGAATTCAAGACACAGTTAGCTGTTTCTGCGTGGATCGGAACAAAATAATAATTATGGGAAGCATCATCGCTCTAGGAAGTTTGCAGTCTGTGACCATGTTCTGGATCATCCCAACCATTACATCAGATTTGATAAGCCACAAGTCCTCGCAAAAGAACACTAATTCCTACTAAGGATGATTCGCGAGGCTATTGAAATTAAAAAACATCCTAATTTCAATAGAGAAGATGGTTGGGTAGTACAACCAGTATGATGGGATCGTATAATTAATAAAATTAACTCAAAAGCCAAGCATACCACTGCAAGACTTCTAGTCACAGTTAGTTCTTTCTGCGTAGATGGGACCAAAAATAAAAATTAAAAGCTGAATGTACTCCGGGTTAACTAGGACATCAAGAAATCTGTCACCTCAGTCTTCCCGTGACCATGAGTGTTGTAAAGCGCTCGCATCGTCGGGTTATAAATAGTTAAAATTAAATGCGATAAAATCCGTAAAATTAGTTTTATGTAAAAAAAGTACTTTACATTTTATATATAGCTTAATTATTAAAGTATATTAAAACCCTAGCCCTTATTATCCCACCAAAGTATAATAAGGCCTACTGGCAAGCTTTATAAAAAAGTTAAGTCTTGGTTTTGTTTATGGTAGAAGTTGCGTTTTTATTTAATAACTGAACTTTACTAATGACTACCATTAAAACATTTAGATCATTTTGATGCGTTTTGAATTTTATCTTAAATATCCCTTAGCTAGGCCTTATTACCTGCTGGTACCGTAGATGAGGTAACCATAACGAATATAGTACACATAACGTAAAAAAATACAACATAACTAGACTCGAAAACCAACAATCTGTGTTTTAGCACAGATGTTGGTTTCGGCTGGGATACGGACCTAGGACTTTTGGTTTTTTTTATAATTTTTTAAAGTTACGAAACGAACAAAATGTTCAACTGATGGTTTTTTATTTTATAAAGTGATGAAACGAGCAAAATGTTCACCTGATGGTAAGTGCAACGTCTACCTATAACAAATGCTGTGTCATCCAGATTATTTCTGTTTCACCACACTGGGCTCGTTACCTCTCAGTTAGCTCTCAGTGCCCTTCGAACCGAAACACAGTAATGTTTGCACACTACTGCTTCACGACAGAATAACTGGCACTGGGGTGGTACCTACCTACTTACCACAATGCGCCTGTCACCCTGAAACATCAGTTCTTAAGTCTCATATGACCCATATAGATGACACTAGCTTTCAGTGCCCTTCGAACCGAAACACAGTAACGTTTGCATACTATTGCTTTAAGGCAGAATAACTGACTCTGGGGTTATACCTACCTAGATGGTTTCCTGCACAGGTACTCTAACCACTAGGCCACGAGGTCATAAATTATACGAAGCATCGTTTGTGTTCACATTTTATTAAAATTCAAATAGAAATTCGTAGAAGGACGCAAAGTATTCTCAGATATTTCAATTTCGTATGTAATGTACATATTTTTAAAGTTGAACATTCCTCCTACTGTGCATTCTAGCTACTGGTAAAATTCGATATTGCCTTCTACGTTCCGAATCTTATATCACCACAGATACGTTTTAAGCTTAAAGTTTTCTGCTACTCATATCTTGCCGTATTTTATTTAAAAGTCTAAGATCTGGCAGCTGCCGTGCGAGAAGCGCTCAAAACAGATTCAATAATGGATAAAATAGAGAAATTCAGATTTGACTATACGCCAAATATAGTGAGTATTAATTATTTCTAAGTAAAATGTAAATGTTTTAGAGACAAGAATATTTAAGAATGGAAACGCTTAGAAAATTGCAACTTAGACCACTGACGGAAGCCCTTATTTACCACCAAAATTTGTTAACTACCAATTACATAATATGTGATGCTATGTGGGTAGCGGCTTAGGGGAAACTACCACCCCATCTCATCCCATGGGTGTCGTAAAAGTCGACAGAGGGAAAATTAAAACTAGAAGATTGGCAGCAGCATCTTCCTGGAACGTCAGAATAAAAAAAACTATGGCAAATTTCCCCCCAAAATGAGAGCCACAAACTTTTGTAGCAATCTATAGGGTAGACCTATGTTCATCAGTGGACTAGTTATAGGCTAAAATTATGATGATGATGATGCTCTGTCGCGATATTTGTGATTTATTTTTATTTTATTTATATGTAACAACAAACAGTTACACAAAATTGTAATGTTAAACGGACTTTAAAGATATATTTAACTAATGTTGTAACAAGTTGATTGACGGAATTGTGTTATTCAAATCTTGCATGTGCTTATTTACATCTTAATATGACAACAAAAAAGGAATTTACATAAAAAATATATTTAGATTAAATTAACTTAATATCAACTGGATGTGTGAATCAATTCGTGCACGCTACTTTGGGAAGGCGGTGCTCTTCAAACCACACACACACACATATAAATCATTTTACATCTTGCAGGCGGATTTTTGCAAATTAATTTTCTTTCCGTCAAATTCTCATTAAACAATACAATTAATCGTCTAGAATTTAAGTGATTAGATTTATTTTTTATAAGGTTATCGTCATCATCATTTCAGTCCACTGCTGAACATAGGCCTCCACCATGGATTGCCACAAAAGTTTGTAGCTCTCTTTTGGGGGGTTTTTGCGATAGTTACCACGCTTTGCAGGCGGGTTGGCAACCGCAGTTGAATTATTTAGATGTTCCCACAAAATGCTGATGCCCATTTTCTGGTTTTCATTTTCCCTCTGACGACTTTTACGACACCCACGGGATAAGATGGTGTGGTAGATTATCTTTAGCCGCCACCTCAAGTTATTAAGTATTTAGGTATGTGTATGTATGTATATGTATGTGACTGTATACGTTTATTTATTTAATAATATTCTATTCTTTTAGTATTGCCTTCGCTGTTTAATCACTGCCCTAAGGTTGACTGGCAGAGAATGCTTTTAGCATTAAGTCCGCCTTTTGTTCCTTTACTTATTGTAAGGTTCAATAAAGAATAAATAAATAAATGCCAAGGTCAAGCGACTTGTAGTTTTTAAGAAAAATATTTTTTTCTTATTGTTTTCATCTAAAATGGAAATGACTCGAAATATTTGAGTCCCAATACGATTTTTTTTCTTAAGAGTTAATTGAGAGTCCCGAGACGTGCACTTTAGGATTTTCCAAACTTTTGTTTTTGGGTAATATAAGATATAGAAATAAACCCTCCCCGCCAGGCCTCGCTAGTAAATGAACGAACAGATTTACTGGAAATGAGAAAAGTAAAAGAATAGGGAGAGGAGTGGAAGCTGTGCATAAAGTATTTAATATTAAGAACAAGGAAAACCTGTAGTTACATGAGAATTTGCTTATGTTTATATTTTGTATTCAACTTTGGTGCTTTACTTTTCTCGGACTATTTATGCAGTTTGAAGACAGGATTTTGACAATTTCAAACTATGCGTGTACTAAATACGAAATTGTCGCATTAAAAATGTGTCTGGTTTCTTCAAAATCATTCATCTGTACAATGGCGTTATTCATACCCATAACCATCATATTAAAAATAACAAACAATTACTCGCTTATCGTTTGGGGCCGATTGAAAATCAGAGCTGCGATTCCGCGGCTTATGCTGAGACGGTCCCTTCCGCCGCTTCATCACCGCACACACAAACACTTTTTTTTTACATTGTTATTTTTCTTTAAATTTTTTCTTTGTATTATGTATACCGTATGTTATGTGTACCGTGTATTATGTGTGTAGATGGAAGTGTTGGGATAAATGTCTTTAATGTCTTTAATACCCCAATAGAAACAGAGGTCCCAAATTTTTTGTCGTTTATAAAAAATATCTACTCGTTTATATTACAGGTGCGTTCTGCAACACAACAATTTACCATTATTGTGTCATGTTTATGTTTTAGTTCAAACTTATCTTATAATAAATGTCACTAAAGAAACCGTGTTAAGTGACCGAAAGGAGCCATCTCGTCCCGCGGGTGTCGTAAAAGTCGATAGTGGGAAAATAAAAACCAGGAGATGATGCCCATCTCCTGGTTTTCATTTCTCCTCTTAGCGTTTTCCTGGAACATCTAAATAAATAAACTGCGGTTGCTAATCCGCCTGCCAAGCGTGGCATCTATGGCAAAATCTCTCTGAAACGAGAGCTACAAACGTACGTGTTTTGTGACCATCTATGGGGGACGCCTATGTTCAGCAGTGAACAAGTGATAGGCTAACATGATGATGATAAAAGAAACTAATACAATAGGAACTATAAGTGCTAAATATGGTCATCTCGGAATACCCTTTAATATTTCAACGCTAAAATTAAATAAACTCTGAACTAAAATACAGAAAAAGATCAAAGCTCAAAGTAGAATGTTTTAGTGAGAACTATTTATAACGCTGTAAATAATATAAAGCGCAGCAAGACTTCACTAACACGACCCAGTTATATACTCGTATAAATGAACAGGGCGAACCAGAGAAAAACGTGCAAGCTTACGGAATGAAAAGAATATGCGGCTCGTAGTACAAGAAAATTTAAAAAAATTAAATGAAATACTTTTTTTTTCAGATACGGACCGTATTTTTTTCAAATATGTGCCAAACACACGGACCTAGCGCGGACCGTATCGTGGTAGCATAAGAAAATCTACTACCCCATCACTTCCAGTGGGTGTCGTATAAGTCGATAGAGGGTAAATTAAAACCAGAAGATGGGCTGCAGCATCTTGCCGGGAATTCTGAATAAATAAACTGCGGTTGCCAACCCGCCTGCCAAGCGTGGCAACTATGGCAAAATCCTCCTAAAATAAGAGCTTATAACTTTTTTGGCAATCTATGGGGGAGGCCTATGTTCAGCAGTGAATAATGATAGGCTGAACGCCTAACGCCCCGTAACCTAATTTCAAAGAATTAAAGAAAAATGTTTGGTAATAGTATAAAATGTATGTTCATGCGATTTCGTATTTGATCCCGCTGGATGGTAAATGGAAAGAAAAGTTTCTAGTATTGGGTACTTTCACTCCCTTTCGGCTTATTATCATTTTCCCCCAAAACCCTAGCATAAGAAAATTTCATGGTTTCCGGCAGGAGGTGAGATAACCATCTCGAAATTGTCTGACCAATTTTTTTTTATCGTGATGGTGTTCCCATGAACTCATCCGTCTCAGATACCACCGTAGAAGCAGTTATTCTGTGAAACAGTAGTGCGCAAAAATTACTCTGTTTTGGTCTGAAGGGCACTGAGAGCTTGTGTTATTAATATTACTGGCTACATTTTTTTTTATAGAATAGGAGGCAAACGAGCAGGTGGCTCACGTGATGGTAAGTGATCACCGCCGTCCATGAACACCTACAATACCAGAGGAATAGCAGATGCGATGCCGGCCTTTGAGAAAGGAATAGGCTCTTTTCTTGAAAGTCCCTAAGTCGTATCGGTCCGGAAAAACCGCTGACGGCAGAACAATAAAAATAAATGAAAAAATAATAATAATATGAAACTCAAGAACTGATGTCTCAGGGTGGCGGGGCACAAATAATTTGGGTGATATAGCATTAGTTACGCGCAGAGAGAAGCTAGTAATCGATGTCTCTCGGTAACGAGTGCAATGTGTTGAAAATTAGGTGATTCCCGCACTGTTATTAGAAGGAGTGACACTAACTATCAGCTTAACGGCTAGTTTGTAAGCGGTGTTGCTTAAGACCTTCTTAAAATCAAAATAGTACTAATGCATAAAATTATATTTATATATATATATATATATATATATATATATATATATATATATATATATATATATATAATATCATATTTGTAACTTAAACTCATATTATTTTAGCATACATATAACTTTGAATTCGAAAATATGTATTTCTTTAATGAAAAATGAACTAGAGTATGAAAAGTGTAATTATATTTTATAAACTGATTCCAACTTGCCTTATAATAAATGCCAATAAACAAACTAATATAATAGAAACTATAAGAGCTAAATATGGTCATCCCGGAATACTCTTTAATATATAAACGCTAAAATTTTATAAACTCTAAACAAAAATAAGGATAATTAATCAATGCTCAAACTACAATTAACTCAAACCATTTCTGACGCCCTAAATAATATAAAGCTCAGCAAGACTTCACTAACACGACCCAGTTATATACTCGTATAAATGAACCCCATCACATCCCGTGGATGTCGTGAAAGTCGACAGAGCGAAAATAACAGGACATGGGCAGCAGCATCTTCCTGGAACATCTGAATAAATAAACTGCGATTGCCAAACCGCCTGCCATGCGTGGCAACTATGGCAAAATCCACCCATAATGAAAGCTACAAACGTTTGTGGTAATCTATGGGGAGGCCTATGTTCAGCAGTGGACTAGTGATAGGCTGTAATGATGATGATAAATGAACAGGGCGAACCAGAGAAAACCGAAAATAATATTTATGATGATGATGATAAATGAACAGGGCGAACCAGAGAAAACCGAAAAGAATATGATAATATATATAATATATTTATGCTTCTTCCAGTACACGAATTTACGAAAAGTTTTTTTTTGATTTATGCCATTTACACGGAGTAACCTACTTAACAAACACGCCCTTCTCCCACAAAAAGGGGTAGGCAGAGGCCATTAACGTAGCCCACTTTTCTCACTCGCGGGAAGCGAGTCGTGATGGGTGGCGAACCACGTCGCCGCCTTTTTGGTACGACTCAAAAATTCTAACACTACAAATAATATAGTGACAGCATTGAACATTATGGTATCATTATGCACGAATGAAGGCTGTCCGTCCAATACCTTAGGCGCCTCTTAGGACATCTCGGTAGATATGACTCTGCCGGACATCTATCGGCTAAGTATCGCAAAAACAATCAGACGCTCCATATATTTTGTTCGAGTTACCGACTCGTAGTACGGTAGGGAATGAAACTACTGATTTTTTTGCGATTTCCTATTGAACTGTAGGGTAAAATTTTCTTGTTTGAATGGGTTTTTACTTCCCCTTTCGGTTTTGATACCCTATTTAGATAAGCCCTTGTATATGTCTTGATGATTCAAATTAAATCAATTGCCCATATGGTGTCAGTGTTATTCTGCCACCCATCTAATTGCGTGGGTGTTTTAAGTGGACTAAAGGCAATGCCTGGAAAACTCCATGAATTTCGATAGGGAGTAAAATAACCGTCGCAAAATTATCAAACTAAAAATATACATTTCTATGGTTTTAGGATTCATTCGCAGGAATATGCAGTAGTAGTGGAAACATTACTGTGTTTTAGTCCGTAAGGCATTGAGAGCTAGTGTAATTACTGGGCATATGAGATCTAAGAAGTGATGTCTCAGAGGAACGGGCGCAATGTGGTGCCACCCAGAAATGTTCCGGTTGACACAGCATTTGTTATACAGACGTTGTACTTACCATCAGGTGAACGTTTCGCTCGTCTCAACACTTTATCCTAAAAATAATTACAGACTGGCGACGAGCAGTAGCGTCTCGTACGGTAATCACCAATTCGTCTTCCAGGCTTGGTGTTATGTCAAATCCAGCAGTGGATTGTTAACAGGTTCAACATGATTCAAAATGCTTAAATATCTTAGAACTTTTAACGGTTCCAAAGTCAAGCTTTTTATTTGGCTTTTATGTTTAATTCAAATTTCTTATAACTTGTAGAGCTTCATATTCCTCTTTATTTTCATGTCCTTTTATTTTTCCATGAATTTTAAATTCATTTCATTTTAAATACAATAAAAAGGTTAAGTGTTTCGATATTTAGTTTAGAATGAAAAGGCTTTTAGTAAAATAAATAAAAGAAAAGTGATTCATTTACCTTCAAACCTGAAGGTCGTTGGAATGATCGGTTAAAACCCTCTAGAATCTTCAAACAATCGCATAATATTTTTTAAATATTTATGAAGTCCTAATAAGTTTTCAATTTTTAGATAATATAACTATATAGATAATATAATATCTTTACTACAAGGACAGTCGTTAATACAAGGACATGAATAAATAATTTTCTAACTCTTCGTGACAATGTATGCAACATGATGATGATGATGATGATGTTCTCCTGGCCGATTTCGACCACGGTGACAACTTCCGAATCCGAATGGCGAGAGCCATCAACTGCGCAGGAGATATTATAGTGCCACAAGCGTACGCGCAAACACAGAGGCACTCACTCGTCGCAACCTACCCGCGCCCGATGTAACACTGTTGCGATAAGATCGGGGGTATGCAACATACTCGTATGTAACACACGAAAGTAGTATCAATTTCCAACACACGTATTCGAAAAAGATGTTGACGGCAATCAGTACTTTCCGTTAATTTGAAAATTGCTTGCATAACAGTTTCATTAAGTTCGTGTATGGCTGTTTGCCAATGATCCATCAATCATACAGCTACGCCTTTTTCCCGTATAAGGGGTAGGCAGAGGCCACACACGTAGACCACTTTGCGGTAAACGAGACGTGACGGGTGGCGATCCCCGTCGTCGCCATTTTGGTATGAGTCAAAAAAATCTTACTCCTCATTGCGTTGCCACGAGCAGTATAGTTACAGCATTGCATGTTATAAATGTTATAAAATTTAAAATGAATTTACATTTAAAAACTTTCAAACACCGTGTGGTGGCGGTTTAAGAGAATCTACCACCCTATCTCGTCCCGTAGGTGTAGTGAAACTTGACAGAGGGAAAACTTAAACCAGAAGACGGGCAGCAGCATCTTTTTGGAACATCTGAATAAATAAACTGCGGTTGCCAACTCGAATGCAGAGCGTGGTAACTATGGCAAAATCCCCCCAAAACGAGAGCTACAAACTTTTGTGGCAATCTATGAGGGATGGTGGTGACGATGATGATGATGATGATGATGATGATGACGGATAGTCTTGTGTTCAAACACAAACACGAAGAAGAAACATCTATTCTAATACTTCCAAACAAATTATTTGTGGATACATTAACAGATTACATTACATTACATTACATTACATTACATTACATTACAAGATACTCGATAGTTATTCAACCATCATTTATAATAACAATATATTAAATGGATTGATATTATTAATCAGGTGAACCAATTGCTGTTCGACCCTTGAGTCAATAGAGTCAAAGGGAATTGACCGAGCGAGACCTTTCAAACCCTAATAGGTGATTGCTTCATTATTTGCCTCGCCTAAGCGGTTACAGCGATCGACGAAATTACCTTGATCATGACTACAATATTTTTTATTTAACTGTCGGACTATTTGATATTTTCAGAAAATCATTTACACACAAAATTTATAGTTTCTGAATAGAAAAGCAATATTCGTTTCAATTTAATATTGGAACTTTGAAATTGGTGGTCGATGAGCACAGGAGTTCCGTTCCTTTCTTCCGTTCCGTTCCTTTATCCGTTCCTTTCTTCTTAAAATATTGATATTAATACACAGATAAATTAAGAACAGGTAATACGCAACTATTTTAATACTATTTTGGATTAGGGCGTTAGTACTTTTTTCTGCTTAATAGGTCGGGGCGGTCTTACAGAAAATTTTGGAAACCTCCTAATATAATGAAACAATTTATTTGCTAATTGAACTAGACTATTTTAAAGAATAATAATAGCAAATAGCAATCTTTAAAACGTCAAAAATGTACTGGTGGTAGGTCTTTTTATTTTTGGACAGAGTCGGTTATTCTGGCGTGAAGCAGTAGTGTGCAAACATTACTATTTCAGTCTCAAATGCACTGAGAGGTAGTGTAATTACTGGACATATGACACTTAGAACGGATGTCTCAGGGCGCATTGTGGTGCCATACAGAAATGTTCTGGGTGTCATAATATTTTTTATGGGCAGACGTTGCCAGGTGAACGTTTTTCTGATCTCGTAACCTTTCTTCACAAAAAAATAATAATTTTGATAATTAAATGGTTAGGTGAAATGCGATTCGCCCTTGAGAATTTGTTGTAAGCAAAAATTAACAAAATAAGTCCCTTGGGGGGCCAGGAAATCCGTCGAAATTTAAAGTTTAACCATTATAGGTGCTCGAGTATATTTTATATACAGGCTATATCTTCATTATAAAAAATCGTCTTTCCAAATTATAATTATATTTACAGTTCCATATCAATCTTGTCCTTCTACATAAATATATCGATTGCCGCATGTATGAAAGATCATCACATGATAACGGCTCGACCGATTACGCTATTTTTTCGTCGTGTTCGTAATGGTCAGGACAAGGTTTGCATGAAAGGAATTTTTTTGGATGTTGGATAATCCACCGAAAATATCGAAAATTTGGATGTGTTTTAGGTGATTTGACCATTCTGGAGATAGAGACATGTTATAAAATAAACATACTTAATTCGTTTTTGCTAAGTGCACTTATCATTTCTTCATACGTAAATTGCACCCGTGCGAAGCCTGGGCGGGTCGCTAGTATAATATTAATATGGACCAAGTGACAAATATTAAAGAGGGGGTAAAATTACTAGCATACTCGTAATAACTGGGACAATTTAAAATATAGTACATACAATATATATTAGGTCAGTTAACATGTGAAAGTAACGACATGTATTCAAAATGAAATTTAAATCAAACTTCTATCTCTAGGAAAAAAACTTTAGGACTGTGAAGATCAATTAATAAATAGCGTTTTGAGAAAATTTGCGAACTAGCCAGTTAGCAATGTTTTTACATTTATTTTCAATAAAAAAAAAAAATGCTTAATGGTTTATCGAATCGATTCGCCTGCGTTGGAGCAGTTTGAGACAAATTTTATAAAAATGTTCTGTTGATAAATGTCGTTTCTTAAAATGAATCACTTTGTGCAAGAGACGCTGAGCTCGTTCCAGAGTTGTCAGTATTGATTTGGCAGCACCTTCCCACGTCGAAACACAATAACGGAATAGATATTCACAGACCGCTTTTTTATGAAAGTAAGAAAATGAGTGTCACTCAGGTATTATTCTTTTTTTTTTTGTTTTTAGAGATAATATATTAATATGCGATTTCTGTATAAAATTCGACTAAAAATATACTCTTTCAAGGAGGGCTTTACCTCAGGGTGTTGTTGTATTTATTTATATGAAAGATATATACTATGTGTTTTTTTTATTGCATAAAGTAATGAAACGAGCAAAACATTCACCTGATGGTAAGTTCAACGGCTGCCCATAACAAATGCTGTGCCACCCAGAAAATTCCTGTGTGACACTACACTGTGCCTATCACCCTGAGACATAGGTTATTAAGTCTCATATGCCCAGTGAACGAAACACAGTAATGTTTGCACACTACTGCTTCACGGTAGAATAACTGTCCCTGGGGTGGTACCTACCTAGACCGACTCCTGCATAGGAATCCTACCACCAGTAAAAGTAACTGATATTTTGTTCCTTTAAAATATATTAAACAAAAAATAATCGCGTCAATTTTGATAAACAAATATTTACCTAAATGTCCCCTTCAAGTTTTCCCGTAATCTGATAACAAAAGCTTTTTACATAACTCCTTCTAGGACTAACCTATGTCGACACAGTTCTATCTATAGAATTTGTAACAGTACTAAGTAACGAATGCAATTACCTGCACAAACCTGTAAATAGAAAAATCGATGTTTAAGCGAGTCCGAACAGTTGTTAAAAATAAACTACTGAAATATATTTCGGATACAAAGTAACGGATTAACACTTGTGTATTTTGTTGGTGTACCTTTTTTAAATAAAGACAAGTGGGCGTCTGGCCACGCGTTATGTAGGGTTCCGTAGTTCCAATGTAATCTAACTACACCCCATACCATGAGATAGACGAGAAAAAAAATGCGTCCTCAATTTACTTGTAGGGGAAGTTACCTAATAACATTGTATTCAAGATTTTATTTTAACACTTTGTTGGCGTAATTAATATGTATACCTATGCAAAATTATAGGATTCTAGTATTAAGAGTCTCTGCACTAAGCCGCGGACCGACGGACATGGCGAAACTGTAAGTGTTTCTTGATGACTACAGAACCCTAAAAAGTTTAATACAAAAGTTAAATGCATGAAAGAAAGCTACGGTTACAAACGAAGCTTGTTATATTTTAAAATTAAAAACCAACCAATCCAGCACCTTGGAGCTAATGTCCATCACCCGTCATTTAAGTCTGGAATATTTATAACAGTTGTTTCGCCGTCAGTCTGAGGCAATGAGATTTTTTGATATTTTCCTCAGTGAACTCTTACGACACCCATGGAATGAGATTGCAAGGTCGATTCTCTAATCTGCACTGTGTAATATATGCCTAATTAACAATAGGCTGATCATGAAAAAGATAACTTTGTAATATAATTTAACAATAAAAATTTAGAAAATTAACACTGTGTTGCAGTCCATCTTTTTGTTATCAGACCTTTTTTATCCGACCGAATCAAGATAAGGAAGCCGCTCGACCAGCGAAGCGAAACTCGAGATGATTACGTGTCGATTCAATTGTTCCAGCATGTAGGTCAAGCCGAGCTAAGCCGATTTTTGCCATTTAATTAGAACAGCGTCGCTTGGAATTCACTTGTTCCCTTTTCTCCGCTTTTATAGTGACAGCGTTATCTCATTGTAACTAATCTAGATTATGCGCTAACAGGAGGAATTATTGCCGGCAACTTACTTTAATAAAACTGCTGTTATTTAAGTTTATTTAAGAGTCTTAAAGTCACCTATGATTTAGAAAATTAAATTACCGGTTGTAGAATTCATATGCAGGAATCTGTGTTATGAAAATATTACAATGTGAAAAATATGTTAACCGTCGAAGTAAAGACATTTCCTTTATTATTAAGTTAGTGTACAAAGTTAATGTAGGGCTTTTAATGAGACGTTGATGGATAACACTCACAGGATTAACATAATTTATGGGTATATCGTTCCGATGTTTTTCATTAGTCCGTGTAATCAACTCGTATTTATTACTACACCTCGGTAGGAAATCTATCGGCTGTATATCCTCATGTAATATCTTATATACTAAAAGTGGTAAGATTAATTAAAATGTAATGTATATTAACTAAATAACAAATTTTAATTTTATTACTGTACTATTATATCGTCTTTGGTACTGTATAACGTAACTACTTTGTCGTGATATGCAGGAATCCGTCTAGGTAAGTAACACCCCAGGGCCAGTTATTCTGGCGTGAAACAGTAGTGTGAAAACATAATTGTGTTTCGGTTTGAAAGGCACTGTGAGCTAGCGTAATTACTGGGCATATGAGACTTAAGAACTTATGTTTCAGGGTGATGGGCACAGTATGGTGTCACACAGAAATTATCTGGGTGACACAGCAGAAATTTGTTATGCAGACGTTGCACTTACCATCAGGTGAACGTTTTGCTCGTTTCATCACATTATCCAATAAAAAAAAAATTGTATTAAGCGGAAATCTGTAAGTAGAGCTTCTATTTATTTATTCATTTATTGCATTTACAGTTGCTATTTATATTATTATATTTCCAACATGATACCCCCTTGGTCGTAGCAACTAATCTCAAATAACTAAGTCTTATTGTAACTATCATTCTAATCATTGTTATTCATAAGCAAATTAACTTACAATCATTGCAAAGTACACTGAATGAGCGTGAGACGCAATTATACTGTCGGATATACTTTAGAAATTTATAATATGGCACGATTTCTTAATCTAAGGGGTATAAATGTTATGTATTATGTCGTAGTCGTCGTAGTCTCAATCGACCAGAAGGACATTATATTATTATATTATTATAAACGTTAGTAATATCCTTAACGTATAAGAGGTTAAGGATTTGTTTTATTTGTAAAAAAGTAAAAAAAAGTAAAGTTTCAGCCTATAAATGTCCCACTGCTGAGGACAGGCGTCCTCTCATTTCTGAGAGGGTTTTGGAGCTAGGAAGAATCAGCCAGGCTGCTGCAATGCGGGTTTTTATTTCTCAGAAATTCAGGTTTCCTTACGATGTATTCCTTCACCGCCGATCACGTGGTAAATCAGCACTTAAAATTGCAATTAACAATTTTAGTGGTGCCGGCACCGGGAATCGAACCCAGGTCACTCGCGTACTATGAAATTTAAAGCGAGCGCCTAGCCCCTGACCTACCACGGCTCTTCATGTATGTATTCGCTTAATAATCAGAAATCATTAATTAATTAATGATAATAATGAATTCCCGTTATTTTAATTTTTTTTACAATAAATAATATATGTATTATATAAAATAGTCTTTTAAATATTCATATGTATTTTTAAATAAAATTCTGCGAGCTCAGCTTTTGAGTTTGTTTATTATAATGATAAATATTTAGTGTATACATCATTATTGTTTCATATATTATACACTTTTACATGACTTCTATTTTGACATATTGTTTTCATCTTTTCCGACACATCGTGCGTCTTCTTCTTCGCCCCGCACCGCCACAGTTTCGTAACTTTCTACTTAGGTATATATATTCGTTTTTTCATTATTTTGTGAATACTTATTCACAAAATATAGATGTTGAGCAATGAGCAAAGTATATTTGATGGCACGTGAATGAACATCTGATTCGAACGGCTTACTCCCGGGCATTGAACACACAACACACAAGCCAGGGTGCTTGTCTTTGTGATTTGTTTACGGTCACGGTAAAGTAAGGTGTAAGCGGAAGCTGAAGTAGTTTTAATTGAAATGGTGGGTAATAAAGTATGATCAGTATGCGGCCTAAGAGAATCTACCACCCCATCTCATCCTGTGGGTCAAGAAAGATGTCGTCGTCGTCGTTTCAGCCTTTCACAAGTCCACTGCTGAACATAGGCCTCCCCGATAGATAGCCACAAAAGTTTGTAGCTCTCATATTGGAGGGATTTTGCCATAGTTGCCACGCTTGGCAGGCTTGTTGACAACCGCAGTTTGTTTATTCAGATGTTCCAGGAAGATGCTGCTGCCCATTCTCCTGGTTTAAATTTCCCTCTGTCGACTTTTACGACACCCACGGGATGGGATGGGGTGGTAGATACTCTTAGGCCGCTACACACGGCAATATTCTGTATACTCATTAATAGAAACTACATGTTCTTTTTATGAGCAAGTGTGGCACTTTCAAAATACAATTAATTTCCTTTAGAGTGTATTTCCATTGTGTCAGAGTATACAGAAGATATTAATTGATTTATTTCCAATATGGGTTACTGCTCGGTTTTGCCACTCGGCTGCGACGCCGTAGACATGACGTGGCCTGCGCTAAAATATCAAGCCTTTATTAATTGATACCAGACTATGCTGTGCTCTCTTGAATGTGAAAGTGCTTCTGACGCGGTATCAGCGTACGGCGGTGTCTATACCATAGTATAATAGCGATATGAAGTAGTAAACAGTAATTTTCTTTTACTAGAGGTTTGTTTAATTAAGGATTTCTATTGTTTTCTTAAATATATGTTTTTCTAACTTATTTTTACTTTTGTATACCTAATTTTGTTGTTCAGTACTTGCATTGTAGTTTGCACCTCTAATTGGAGTGGCACTAAACTGGTTTTAAGCATAATCGTTTTGTTGATTGTGATGGTGTTCACTTTGTTGGTGCAATAAAAATAAATAAATAATAATGTTCAAGAAAAAAAGTATTATTTTCTCAAATTCCGGTCACGCACAAGTAATTCTTCTGGTATTACGGAAGTTTCTGGACGCCTGTTCTTAGACGGATATTATCACTTACCTTCATAAGAGCCGCATGCTAGTTTTCCCCCTTTACTATAAAAAATTGATTTCGTACCAAGGAGTCTTCGGATCTTGTGTACGATTTGTATCGTTAGCTTGATCATTAATGCCCGGTTCCTAAATTCAACTAACAGATGTTGGTAACAGTTACTATTCGTTTCTTACCTACGAGTAACAATGTGCTACGCAGCGTTTTCCAACTTTTTCAAATCATTTATAATCTACGGACGTCCGTTATTAATCGGAACGGTTCTAATTTACCATTCGTAGCTTGTTTAAGGGATCGTAAAGAAAACGTCTTGTTTTGTGAATATATACGGGTGTAAGACGGCGGTAAGCTCATCGCATGTGGTCTAAATGAGTTAAAATTCAGAATTTATTTATTCAATTTAGTCTTGTTCCATGAACGTCAATATCCACCACCTGCACGAAACCGGTATCGGCCTTTAGAGAAAACCGTTAAAAAAGGTCACATATATGAAAACCGTAAATTACAATATTTATTAGCCTTAAGGATAAAAGTGGTGGCAAATGAAATTGTCTTAAACCACAGTTTAAGGAGTGGAGAATTATTTCATAAGTTTGTAACATTGCTTAGGGCCTTTTATCAAGATACTAATCGTATTGTCCCAGCTAGTGTGCAGACGAAAACAGGTTCAAGCTTGTCGTCTTGAATAATTAAGGAGCTAAATAACATGTTGTAATAAAGTTACTTTGTTTAAGTCTTACAATTAAGTAGTCGTCAGTTAGCGCTTGATGCTATATCGTTTAATTTAAATGAGAGTTATTTTTTTTTTTGCTAAAACTATCGTAATACAAACTGTAAATACTTTACTTCGTTTAAGCAAAAAATGATAATTTTTAAAATTTTGTTTAAGCGAAAAAAACATACATACATATATATAAAAGATCACGACTTTATCCCATACGGGGTAGTCAGAGACTGGGCACTCACTGCAAAAACAGATGACTGCCACAATCCACGTTTCACCAAAACAATATAATGCAATTGGTGTGATAGGTGGTGAGCCCATCGCCATCATGCGCTGTTGGGTGCACAGTGCAGTTTAATTCCTTACTCGCCTTTTACGAGATCCATTGGATGAAATGGAGTGGTAGTATTCTTTTAACAAGCCGCCACCACACAGAATATAACTGTTTATTCTTAAAAACAAGGATAGTAAACTACATTTTAAAATCAGAAATTTAATTTTAACTAGCTGATGCCCGCGACTTCGTCCGCGTGGATATAGGTTTTTTAAATATCCCGTGGAAACTGATTAGTTCTCTATGATAAAAGGTATCCTATGTCCGTCCTCAGGCTGCAAACAATCTCTTTGCCAATTTTCGTCAAGATCGGTTCAGCGGTTCAACCGTGAAAACAAAGAGAGGGACGGAGAGAATTAGGTTCGCATTTGTAACATTGAGTATGGATTAAGTGAAATATTTAGACTACGAACGAATATCTATAAAAAGGTCCGAAATGCAAAAAAAGCCGCGCCGTATAGCCCCTAATTTCAACAGTTTTTCCGATTTTACGTAGGAACCCTCAATATTCCTCAGAAAAGTTCCCTACCTGCCAATGAAAGTTCCGTCAAAATCGATTAAGCAGTTCCATTTTAAAAACGTGTGTTTGATTTTGGTATCCTGCAAATTATTTATTTTTTTATTTATTTATTTGGAAAACTTACAGCTAGCATTACATAATATTAAAATCAAGTAGAAATAAGAAGGCCATTTAAAAGTTTTCACCGCTAAACATTATTCCATAAAAGAAATAATTAGTCGGTACATTAGACAACATATGTAAGAGGAAATAACAAAATGTATTATCATATGAGATCCCTCACCTGTCAATGAAACTTGCGTCAAAATGGATTCAGCCATTTCGGAGATCAAACAGACATACAATAATTTTAAAAACCCTAGTTTGAGTTATGGTAGCTTGCAAATTATAATTTTTTCGTAATCTCATACGTATTGTATGAGTTTATTAAAATAGACGGCGCTGATGCCACGTGGAAATTTTCTGGATGTCACAGCATTTGCAAGTCTCGTCACAACGATTTGCTCATCTCGTCTTTACTATAGTTAACTTTATCCTATAAAAAAGCGTGTTCATGTGATACAGGCGAATTTTTAAAGCACCGACCTTTCTCTTAATCTGATGGACCCTAGGCGTGAAATAAGGTTGCGGTCCTGAACCCACCCGTCAGTTACCTCATTTATCAGATGTTTGCATTTGACATTTAAACAGAGCACACCGTGAACGATGCAATACTGTAACAAACGTCACATGTTTGTTACAGTAGTAAGAATTAACGATTAAACACGCTTTAGAATTACGCTTTAGAATCACGATTAAGAATGCTTTAATGAAAAAAAATTGGTTTAAGAGTTTAAGATAATTTTCTAAAAATAATTCTTGTTTGTCTTTTTAATAAGAATATTTGTATTTAAAATTGAAACCTAACATTTGTCCCATAAGATTGACAATATTGCGCATCTTTACTTTCTTATACATCCAATATCCAATTAGTAGTTAGTTAGTAAGTCTGCCAATTAGTCCAATCACATAAAGGTGTCGAATGCGATCTCATTGCAGCGTTCTTGTCGTTGTATACGTATAACATTCTCATAGATGGTTTTAATTTGTTCTCAGTTTTTTTTTGTGATTTTCGAGATTAACCTAAAAAAAAAATTGTGAGGATTATAATCTGTTACTAAATTTATTAATACATAATATAAATATACCAGCAAAGGACTTTCTGTTCAGGACATTGTAACCAAATTCCATGATGATGTAAACTCAATTGATGTATAAAGTGTATCTACAACATAACTGTGATCATACGAGTCCATGTGAAAGTTGTGTATTTTGTAAACTTATTCGCATTAGAAATATTCGTGAATCCCTCACATGCGGTTCGTTATTCTCATCAGTGGATTCAAAGTTATATTTCTCTATTGAATTATGGTTCATTTATGCTTTTCCAAAGAAATATTGAATAGAATAGAATAGAAACAACATTTATTCAGCACAAGTATACATAAAATAAACAAATTATAAAAGAAACGAGAAGTGAAATTGCCTGATGCTGAAAAGGGGTTAACTTTTATTTTAACAAAATACACGCATTATTGATAAAACAAAACTTGCTACATCAGTATGTTGCCAAATCAACAATGTTGAAATAAAATGTTTTGATTCAGATGCGAAAGTTGGTTGGAAACAATTGAAACGTAAACTCTTAGAAATTCAGCCGAAATTGTGTTAATAAGGAAATAAATGTTAATTGTTTAGTTTGAGTTAATTTGCTAAGATCAGCATGCATAATATTAAATGGTTTATACTACCTAGTTTTTGAAGAGCACTGTCCGCCCTGGACTCGCCACCAGATACCCTTCACCGCTACAACACGACCACTAGGTATTATAATGGATTTCCGCAAAGTACCGCCTGATTCTAACTATAAGAAATGGTGTTAGTATAAAATATTTCTCGCATGTTTCTTAAGTGTAGCTTGAATAATGTAGTCCTTTCAAAAATACATTGAAATGTCGTTCGGAATGTATATCGACTTGGATCGGGTTAGATTTCGGATAGAGTAGTGTGAAACGAGGCATGATGAAATTCAATACCTTAATTAAATAGATTTATTACTAAATTATATACTCATACTCATTAAATACATTAACTATATTATATATCTCCGCCTCTGTTTGAAAGCAAAACAACTATCTTAATTATGCCAGATCCAAATTATCCAGAAAGGTGACGGGTGTTTAAAGACCAGTGTCTAAATACTTTTTAAAGGCTTATGAAAACGAAGTAGTTTTCTTTTATAAATTGGTTGTATTATCTTCTGCTTAAATCAGATTTAGACTGGCGAAATACATCTTGGCATTAAGTTCACATTTAGTAAAAAAAAACAGTTTTAGTTTATTGGTTTTTAAATATTTATTTGTAGTTCTTTGGTCCTCTGAGTCGCAAGTCTTGGTTTATGGAAAACATGATTGCCAATGATTGTAAACTACCAAAGTCACAGTTTTCATGATAATTATTTTCTTTTATTTATGAAATTTTAGAGAAGGGCTTTTGTAATTGTGTTTCTACTTACAATGTTACAATACTTATTTATATTTACTGCGAAAAGGGATAGTTTAGCAAGTCTCTTAATCGAAGAGGGGAAGTTATAACATCGAGTAAAAGTGTCGCAAAGGATTACTTTAAATTGTAACCAAAATGCAAAGTAAAAAAAGCAAATATATCTAAAAGTCATACTGTCAGACATACAATCCACTAGAAAGAAAAAGACGTATCTCATGTCACGTACTTTTTAGAAATATTTTCTTTAATATTTTCAAACATCAAAAGATGGTGTACAAAGAAATTCTGTTTCAATTTCGTTTATTTGATCTTCTTCTATATTTGTCATTTCTCTTACAAGCCCAGTAATGATCATTAAATTGATATGAAAGTCATACTCATATTATTATGGTTAAAGTGGAAGAAAAATATTGCAAAATTTCTGTAGTCATAAGTGACATTTCTCTATGTTCTTATATTTATTTTAATTACAATGGATGGGAAAAAGCGCCGATCACGATCTCGACGAATCATAATCCAGGAATAATCCAGGACAGGAACAAATAGAAGGATATAGTGGAGACCTTTGCCCATCAGTGGGGAAAGTAGGTGCGGTGCGTAAGCTCTTCCAAAGTATGAAAAAGAGGCAAAATAATGAAAATTGGTGAAACAGCCAATATTTTATATCTCAGTTACATAACAAACATATTTTCCGGTGTAGGTACAAATTAATAACTAAATAATCCGTATACTGTAAAATCTTTAATAATCCCCCGAAACGTCATTATTTCTTTTTATAAAACTTTGTCTTATAGTTCTACGTTGCTTTCATTTCAGAATATACTAATTGAACAACCAGCCTCACTTTTTGTTTAAAGCAACTTTCTTTTATAAATAGGAACTACAAAGCGTAGTATTTTTCCACTTTATCATAGTTCCTAGTCCTAAAAGAAAGTTACTCTGATTAATAAGCCAAGCTATTTCCTACTCATGTTAATTTGCCTTTACTGCTACAAAGCTCACAATATGTCTTTGTAGTTGCACGAGTCTTCCCTTAAAATAACTGTGACGTTGTTTTCATTACTACAGTAAAAACGTGCAAATACAGATGTCAGTCAGAGTAAGTAAATTATGATTGTGGTTTGGTAAAATAACTATCGGTTTCTGTGATGTTCTCCTGGCCGATTTCGAACACGGCGACAACTGACAAATGTTGTCAAGAGCTATCAACTGCGCAAGAGATATTATAATGCCACAAGTGTATGCGAAAATACAGTGGCACTCACTCGTCCTAACCTACCCGCGACCGATATAACGCTGATGCGATAAGATCGGAGTTAGGCTAGGATACAGTGTCAGACACACGGAGACACTCACAACACAACGAGACCGGAAAACCAACAATTTGTGATTGAGCACATATGTTGGCACCGGCTGGAATCGAGCCCAGGACCCGCGGCGTAGAAATCAGATACTCTGACAACTAGGCCACGCGCTCGTCGATTCTGTAAAGGGAATCGGTTTTTGTATAAAATCCGTGGTTATCTTAAGCTTTAACTGTAGCTTCTAACTTTACTTAAATTGCATAGTATACGTCACATAGGTTCGGTACTCAACCAGTTCGAGAAGTGCTACTAAAATGTTCAATTGCAATTTTAGAAATATTATATCTAAAATTTAGTGTCTGTAACCACTTGATCAGATTGTCACATAGAACTACACCTTCACTTCCATTCTTGAAGAAAACTTTTGTAACACGGGAGTTGTGATACCAAATATCAGATAATATATATCAGATTATAAATATTTTTGTGAATGGACATTATATTTTTAAAATTAAGCAAAATCCAAGAAAAATCGACGTTTTTTAACGATTCTTCCGTAACTAAAGTATGACGGTTTCTTATTTATTTATACGCCGCTTCTATTGTCTATTACAGAAAAAAATGTCAATTTTGACAATTTTAACTTTTGTAACATCTGTGCCTGGAGCCGTGGTAGCTCAGGGGCTAGGCGCTTGCTTTTAATTTTCATAGTACGCGAGTGACCTGGGTTCGATTCCCGGTGCCGGCACCACTAAAATTGTTAATTGCAATTTTAAGTGCTGACTTACCACGTGCTCAGCGGTGAAGGAAAACATCGTGAGGAAACCTGCATGTCTGAGAAATTAAAAATATTTCGAAGACATGTGAAGTCCGCCAACCCGTATTGGAGCAGCGTGGCGGTTTCTTCCTAGCTCCAAAACCCTCTCACAAATGAGAGGAGGCCTTTATATCTAGGAAATTAAAAAATGTCCACTTGTGTATATTTTCCATCAGTTAACACGAGTTTCTAAATAAGGTTGATGGCTAAGGGCAATTTATCATTAGACGACATAAAAGTCAAAGTCAAAATTCTATTTAGGCTCGTTTAAAGATCTTTACATCGTAAAAATCTACACCCGTTCGAAAAATACTTTCTTGGAAAAAATCCGACGAGAACTTTTTTTTCCTTGTTGCCGATACCCCAATAATGCTGTTTTTTATAGGTAAAAGTGATGCGCGGAGCAAAACGTTCATCCATGGTATCTGCAACGTCTGCCTGTCGAACATTTATGTTTCGTATCACACTGCGCCCGTCACCCTGTGAAATCAGTTCTAAAGTCGCTTATGCCCAATAATTATGCCCGCTCTGGGCGCCTTTCAGACCGAAACGCAGTAATTTCTGCACACTACTGCTTCACGGCAGAATAATCACCGATGTAGGTTAAATCAAGAAAGGAGCCTATTCCTTTCTCAAAGGCAACGCATCTGCTATTCCTCTGGTATTGCAGGTGTTCATGGGCGGCGGTGATCAATTACCATCACGTGAGCCACCTGATCGTTTGCCCCTATTCTATTTAAAGAAATCATGATTATATACAATTATGTATAATTTATTTAATTATGACCGGATATATTTAAAAAAAAAAATTAAATTTATAATACTGCAGTTACATAAATTGTAAACACTACGTCGACTAACGTATAACTGGTATTTAAGATATCCTATGCAGGAGTCCGTCTAGGTAGGTACCACCCTAGGGCCAGTTATTCTACCGTGAAGCAGTAGTGTGCAAACATTACTGTGTTTCGGTTTGAAGGGCACTGTGAGCTAGCGTAATCACTGGGCATATGAGACTTAAGAACGTATGTCTCAGGGTGATGGGCACAGTGTAGTGTCACACAGAAATTTTCTGGGCACAGCATTTGTTTTGGGCAGACGTTGCACTTACCATCAGGTGAACGTTTTGCTCGTTTCATCACTTCATGCAATAAAAAAAATAAGAATAAAAAAAGATAATAATAAAGTGGCTGAATTAGGAGAATCACACAGATTATTTTAACGAATGCCCTCGCCTACGTAAAATGTGTCATTAAAAATGAAGAAAATAACATGGCACGCATTAAAAATTTAGCCTTATACAATGATACCGTCTTCAATATTCACGACATATCTGAAACTAGCTAAAAGCCTATTAGGGTTACGATATCTCTATGAGAAGGATAACTGTAGAAATAAGCCTTCAATAATCTGACGTTAGCCATAATACTGCTGCCGACGATCTGCACGTAGCTGCATATCCGATAAAGCTTATTGAATATTCACTTAAGAACTTTAGTATGGCAGAGAACTAATAGCCCAGATACGTGAGAGTTTAGCATTTATATCTGTAACAAAGCTATGAATAAATCTTTAAATATTTTATATTCGAAATTTTGTTTTTGATGTACCTAACAACGAGTACATAAATTATTTAATTGCCTTTTTATTTAGCCTAACAATGTGCTATTGAAGTTTTAAAGATGCGAACTAAATGGACAACATTTAAAGATTACTGGTTGTAAGAGGCGTCCTCTCCAGATCAGACCATCCGATTTTCTAGACGTAACATCCGCCAAAAGATCTTTTATTTAAAAGAAAAAAGAATGGCGTCGTCGTCGTTCATCGTTTCAACAAGTCCACTGCTGAACATAGGTCTCCCCAATAGATCGCCACAAAAGTTTGAAGCTCTCATTTTGGGGGGATTTTGCCATAGTTGCCATGCTTGGCAGGTGGGTTGGCAACCGCAGTTTTTTTATTCAAATGTTCCAGGTAGATGCTGCTGCCCATCTTCAGGTTTTAATTTTCCCTTTGTCGAATTTCACAACACCCACAGGTTGAGATGGGGTAGTACTCGTAGATTGTTTATATTTTCTTAGGCCGCCACACGGCGTGTGCCTAAGTGTCTCCTCTCATTTCTAAGATGGTTTTGAATTTCACATGTTCTCGATATATTTATAAACCTCCGACATGCATGTTCATCATGTTATTTGCCTTCATAACTGAGCATGCGGTACAAAACCACCTATTGCAAAACAATTTTTGGGAATCCAACTCGGGTCATTCGCGTACTCTAAAATGGCGCATATCCGTCACCTGAGCTGTTTCTATTTTTTATGTCCAAAAAGGGTGTAATCAAACGATATCATACAATGTCCGATTTCAAACGATTTAAATGTTACCTCTAAAACATTTCGGATAAAGGTTGAATCAATAAATTGACCGGTATCTTGATGACATTGATTTAATTTTGAGTGACATTAATCTATTTTATGAGACGCTTCAAGAGAGACTATAAGATTTATTTTAAAAACTGTAAAGTAATACCATATACTTAAATATGTAGTATCTTATGTATCTAAAAAGAAACTTTATGTGAGTGAGACTAAAAACACATTCTTAATGACAGCTCAAGTACATTTTTAAGTCGTAGGGTGATGTTTTATTTTGGTACTATAATTTTTGTATGTGAGCTGTGAACACTAAGCATGCGGTGTTTGCCTATTAAGAAATGTGCACTTAATTCTTATTCAGTGTATAAAATTTGGTAAACATACATACATACATACATAACATCACGACTGTATCCCATAAGGGGTAGTCAGAGACTGGGTACTCACTGCGAATACAGACTGACTGCCACAATCCACGTTACACCAAAACAATATAATGCACTTGGTGTGACAGGTGGTGAGCCTATCGCCACCATGCGCTGTTGGATGCACAGTGCAGTTTATTTCCTTACTCGCCTTTTACGAGATCCATTGGATGAGATGGAGTGGTGGTATTCTTTTAACGAGCCGCCACCACATTTGGTAAACACAATAAATAAATAAATTAAAACATAAATATTCTTTGTACTTTCATTTTATCATAATTACATTCAATTGTTTATCTGACAAATTACATTTAAGACAATAGATAATTTTAAAATTAAATCACTATATTGTAAAACTCCGACCGATGATTTTCGGCCACAGCGACAATTTCGGAATACTTTCGGAGGCCATATCATAGTGCCACAAGTGCACATGCACACGCAAAGCCACTCCTAACTGATAAGTTAGGATAAGCGAACGATATCCCTCGAGGTGGCGACTGCCCTGGCTTGCTTTCCACCTCTGGACATACTGTCGGAGATTGATGCGAGGATGTATGACCTAATGCGCTTTTTCTACCAGAGCGGTGCTAGTGACCCAAGAGGACAGACAAGGAGATACAGGAGGAAGACAGAGGATGAAGAGACAAGGAGCTCAAGTCCATCAAAAGGCATTAACGCCAGATTGCATTGGTGGCGTGGCGTACTCAGCTCCGCGATTAGCGATATGTGTGTAAACGCGTCATCAGTGCAGTTTTGCCAGTCTTTGAGGCCTGGATGCAGCGACGAATAGGAAGACTTGTGAAAATAATTACGGGGCACGGCTGCTTCATCTATGCAAGATCAGACGTGAAGTGACGGCGTACTGCTGCCACTGCGGTAGAAGGGACCAGATGATCTTCATATCGTAGAATAAGATGCAGTGTTAGAGCCACGGAGACATTAACCACTCAACCATCCGAATACTAACAGATTGTGTTTTCGCGGAAATGTTGAGTCCGGCTGGGATTCAAACCTAAAGCTTAGTAGTCAGTTGCTCTGATTACTAGCGCTATCGGCTAAATTTATCGGCATCAGTCACTCAATGAAATAGCATCCACATTAATTATTGGAATGACATTATATTCTTGATTCATTTATAGCCTTGATAATTTCTTAAAGATAAACCGGACGACTTTGTAAACAAACTTCAATCTTTACAGCTACAATGTTACTACCATAATAAACCTAGAGAGTTAATATGTTAGAACGAGGTAATTTCAGGAAAGTACGCAAGTTGGATTAAGAAAAAGAGATTTTAGCATTTTGTAGTAGTTATAATCTCACGGAGCCGTACCCTGAGGACGGAGAAGGGCCGGTTTGTCAATACTCTAGTCAGAGAGGTATTATGCCGTACGGACGAATCATGGAGTCAGCTTATTATACGCGAGTGAAACCGCGAGACACAGCTAGTACATCATAATCATCATTTCAGCCCATTACTAGTCTACTGCTGAACATAGGACTAAAAATATGACTACCCCGCCAGATCTGCACGTTCATAAAAACGGTAATGCAGTAACGCTAGTAATTTAATTTATGTTAGTGTTGAATTAGCAATGAATGTTTTAAATAGGTAACTTACAAGCTATTATTGTTCGCATGTAGTGCCTTTTTTGTATTCATTATATATGTATAAATATAATAAGTTATTTAATCTATAAAGTGGTAAATTTTCATAACACGAAGCCCAGGCGTCGTTTCAGCCTATCGCAAGTACACTGCTTTTAGGCCTCTCCCATAGATAGAAGAGAATGTTTGGAGCTCTCATTTTCTGGGCATTTTGCCGCTTGGCAGGCGTGTTGGCAACCGCAGTTTATTTATTCAGATGTTCTAATCAGGTGATGCTACCCATCTTCTGGTTTTCATTTTGCCACTGTCGAGTTTTACGATACCCACGGGATAAGATGGGGTGGTAGATTCTCTTAGGCCGCCAATACACGGACGCTAGTAATTAATATTTATTAAAATAATAAATTGCAATAATACTCGAACTACACTAATTAATTTTATTTTAAGCTTGAGTTCTAGTACGCCATAGAGTAATTTAATTTTAACGGCCCAGAAATTAAATACACTCAAAGATATTTACTGAGTGAACCGTTATATTTAATACCGCTGCGTTTATTTGAAGAGCAACGAACGAAGCAGAAAAAGCTGAATTATTTAGCGTGGTGTGTAGCACCACGATTATGTAATACTACTACTTTATTAAATGCTGTAGCTAAGCGATGCGTTTCTGCGCCTGAGGTCGACGGCTCAATTCGCGCAAGGAAATTTGTATTTGTATTGTCTATAGAAATATTCGTTGCTGTGTAGTCGTTTTCGTCAATATCCTCCAACCACCAGATTCTCTCTTATAGGGTACTGTATAGCACCTACCTGTTTCCTAAAGAAGTGTCGTAAGAGGCAACTTAGATTGTACGGACAGCTTTTATTAGTGCAGAATAACACCATAATATGCAATGC
Organism: Luehdorfia chinensis; assembly: GCA_019845155.1. Taxonomy (NCBI): domain Eukaryota; kingdom Metazoa; phylum Arthropoda; class Insecta; order Lepidoptera; family Papilionidae; genus Luehdorfia; species Luehdorfia chinensis. Next base: position 8,142,649 of record JAHVAK010000125.1, read on the forward strand.
TGTCACTATACTGCTCGTGGGAACGCAATAGGAAGTAAGATTTGATTTGATTGACTCGCACAAAATGGTGGCGACGTGGTTGGCCACCCGTTACGTCTCATTTCCTGCAGTGGCGAAAGGAGGGTTGCGTACGTGGTCTCTATCTTTATAGAAAAAAGGCACTCAAAGCTATTTATATAAAATACCGTGAAAACTGTTAGTTACAATATTAAATGTGTTGACCTAAGTATAATTTTTGTGAGGAGAAATAAATAAAATGTAATAAATAAATGATATAAATATTTTCACCGGTTTTGAGTCTTCTTACAAGTTATGCCTTTGAACGGATCCACGATACCTGGATTAATCTCAGAATAATTGTCCTATACTTTCGTCCGACATACAAATATATATTAAGATAATAAGATATACCTAAGTAATTCGATTAAGTTCCAATTTATGTCTGTAAAACGCACACACGACACAGGAGAAATCCTAGTATGGAATATCTTAATTTAAATAATTAGTATATAAAGTAATTGATAAATATATCCAAAATATATATGTAAATATATTTATAATTATAATTATGGAGTAAAAAACAAATCGCACCGTAAAACAATTAGTTTTTACGTATTCCCGTATTAAAAGTGTATTATCAAAGCGTAACCAAGACTTCTTTTTAAGAATACTAATAGGTAGCGCCAAGAGTCCCATTTTCTGAATTAAAAACTAGATAGATGGTTATCATTTTTTCATCATCATTCATCGTCATCATCATTTCAGCCATCACTAGTCCACTGATACAAAATAGGCCTCCCCATAGATTGCCACAAAAGTTTATAGCTGTCATTTTAGGGTTTTTGCCATAGTTGCTCCTTTGGCTCAGGCGGGTTGGCAACCACAGTTTATTTATTCAGATGTTCCAGTAAGATGTTGCTGCTTTTTATTTTTCCTCTGTCGACTTTAACGACACCCACGGGATGAGACGGTTTCGTTTGACGAAATGAGTTATTTGGCTCCATAGAATTCCTTGTGGTGGCAGCATTAGGGACTCTTCCACCACAATTTATCGTGTCGGTGTCGTAAAAGTCGATTAAGGGAACAGTATGACAAATCTCATAGCCACCGAGTGATATCCGATAATGAATAAATTATCTAGCTGGTAGAATAGCAGCTTTTAAGGTGCAAAGTGTCTTGTAACGCAGTAATGGAAAAATAGAGTAAAGCCTACGTCCAGCAGTGGACTTTATACCAGTCGATGAAAAAGAAGATGAAAATACTTTTAAAAGGTTGGTGCGCGTATATTATCTGAAGACATCTGTTGATAGCTAATTTGTATACGTCTTCCTCGATCATTGCAGTTTTATGTATATTTAGCGTACACACATATATAAATTTATATATATGTTTTTGTATGTTTATTTTATATTATATTATTATTTTTTTTTAATTTTCTTTGTTTTTATATTAACTTCGGCTGGTTATTTAGAACATAACATTATGGTATTTTTCACATTTTTTTTATTAATGCACCCTTCACAACTTTCTCCACGCACACGGGATGAGTGGGAGAGAATGCCAATAGGCATTAAGTCCGCCCATTGTTACCCTTTTAATTAAGGTGGATAATAAAGTTTTAATAAATAAAAATAAATTAAATGTACTGTACTGTAATGGCTCAATGAAGTGTAATTCGTGAAAAGCAATATCTTGAGTAAATAATAACGTATGTTCGGCTTAGAACAGTACATAGTTACAATATTCAAAATTACTTTATTCTTGATACAGTACAGGTGCCGGCACCTGGGATCGAACTCAGGTCGCTAGTGTACTATGCACGTATAAATTTAAGGCGAGCCCTTATTAAGTCCATTAATTCGCATTGAAGCAGCGTGGCGAACCCTTCTTTCGCCCCACATTCAAACTCTCTTCGAAATGAGGGAAGGTCTGTGCTCAACCGTGGGATATTTATAGGCTGTTAATTTATTTTACATACATACATAAGATCACGACTGTATCCCATAAGGGGTAGTCAGAGACTGGGCACTCACTGCAAAAACAGATGACTACCACAATCCACGTTTCACCAAAACAATATAATGCACTCGGTGTGATAGGTGGTGAGCCCATCGCCACCACGCGCTGTTGGGTGCACAGTGCAGTTTAATTCCTTACTCGTCTTTTACCAGATCCATTGGATGAGATGTTACGGTACGTGACGGTAATTCGAAGCACTGAAACAAACTGAAATATGTACGGTCATTAGACAAATAGACGAGCAAAAAACCCTACAATGAATAAGGGGACATATTGTATCTAGATTTAAGTGTTACAGGCAGCCCTTTCTGCAGAGCTTCCATGGAGACGACGAAACGCGCCCCATGTCTTACTGAACTGTCCTTTGGTCGCGGTATACCGGGCCAAATATCTCGGAGGTCGCCGGAAACATAAAGGGTCTGCTGCGATTCCCGTAGGAGCTTGGATGGCGCGAGTATTTGTTCTTGCCTACACGCATAATACGCATATAGACGTGAAGTTGCAGAAACCGGCCCGTTGCAATCTCCAATCTACAACGTCTGCCCATAACAAAAGCTGTGGCACCCAGAACATTTATGTGTGGCACAGCACTACGCCCGTCCCCCTGAGACATCAGTTCTTAAGTTTCATATGCCCAGTGATTACACTACTCGTAGCTCTCAGTGCCCTTCATACCGTAACACAGTAATATTTGCACACTGCTACTTTATGGAAGAATAAGTAGACCTGCGGTGGTACCTACCTACACGGATTCCTGCATAGGAACATATAAGCTTGTATACAAAAATCATGTATAGTAATAAAGAAAAGCTACGGAACTGTGAACTAAGTAATCATTAAGATTTAAATGAAACTAATTTTTACGGATTTTATCGCGTTTAATATTTTAATTTATAAAATATTAAACGCGATAAAATCCGTAAAAATTAGTTTCATTTAAATGAGTAGTGTTCGCGTAAATATAAGAAATCATTAAATCATTAAGATTTTTTTTTATAGTTTCACTTAACACAGTCTGAATCAAACTAGACCTTTGAATAGGCTTATTTATAATAAGTTTAAAAAAACTAAAATTTTATTATTTAATAAATGATTGAAGTTTTAGAAAAAACCTTTTCCTTTGGTTGGAACGAATACTATAAGAATATAGTTTCACATAAACGGTTAACAGCAAGTTCCAAGAGTCGTAAATTACATGGTGTTCAGGGTTGTCAACATTCAAGAAAAATTTTAGTCCATTTTTTTTTTGAAAGATTTTACATTTTGTGCATGTTAGAAAAAAAACATGACACAAGTAAATATATTTTCTAAAAAAATAAAAGAAAATTTAGGAAATATGAACTTAAACCCAAAAAAAAACAACAAAATCTTCTCTCCCTAGGAATAATGGTAATCACACGCAAGAACCTACAAAAAGCTTAAATGTAACAGTAAATATACTAATGCTGAATAATTCGTGTTTTTATGTTTAAATTTTATCATATTATTTTCTAATACCCGAAGATATTTGCGAATGAATGCTTTAGTTTTGTTCAAATCAGACCTACAGGGGCTTACGTTTCTTTATTTACTCATTATATAATGAATTATTTGTAAGGCTACAGCCCTGGAAACAGTTTCTTTACGACTCTTTTTATCATCGGGGAAACCTTACGAGAGTGTCGTCATGTGAAAATTTATTGTTACATCTCACTTCCTTTTCATTGGACGTAGGCCTGAATGCGTTCACATATATCAAGGGAGGTAGTTAATTACTTGAGCGGTAGTAATTCAGATGCCGTGTTCAAGCCCCGATGCAGGCACGGCTAGATCTATAAATTGTAATTTGCAGTACTGATTTATCAAATGTTCCGCGATAGAAGGAAGTCGGCGTGAGGAAACGAATATTTTTATGACATATGAAGTTCGCTAATCCGAACTAGAGCAGCGTCTTGGACTTTTGCCGTCTCCAAAATCATATAAAAAAGAGGCCTGAGCTCAGCAATGGCACTCAAATACATTTAAAGTAAAAGTAAAGTATTAGCCTACAAATGTCCCACTGCTCAGCAGAGGCCTCCTCTCATTTTTGAGAGAGTTTTGGAACTGGAAAGGCTTACCATGCTGCTCCAATGCGAGTTGACGGACTTCACGTGTCTTCGAAATATTTTTTTATTTCTCAGACATGCAGTTTTCCTCACGATGTTTTCCTTCACCGCCGAGCATGTGGTAAACGGCACTTAAAATTGTAATTAACTATTTTAGTGGTGCCGACACGGGGAATCGAATCTAGGTCACGAGCGTTCTATGAAATCTAAAGCGAGCACCTAGCTCCTTAGCTATCACGGCTGGGCTCGAGGTGGCTAAGCAATTGACTTCTTTTTTTTTAATTAATAAAAGTGACGGAACGAGAAAAGCGTTCAGCTTATGCTAAGTGCAACGTATCTCCATAACAAATGCTATGTCACTCAGACACTGTGACACCACAATGCGCCCGTCACCCTGAGACATCAGTTCTTAAGTCTCATATGCCCAGTGATTACGCTAGCTCACAGTGCCCTTCAAACCGAAACACAGTAATGTTTGCACACTACTGCTTCACGGCAGAATAACTGGCACTAGGGTGGTACCTACCTAGGCGGATTCCTGCATAGGAATCCTACCACCAGTTGAACTTCTGCGCTTTGGCTGTGTGTTCGAATTCTGCACGGAAATTGTATGGAGTACAGACAAATGTTCTGGGATATCCGTTCATATACAAAACGCGATAGCACTTGTGTAACTTCATTTAAACTTTCGTCTGATTGTTTCACTTAGAGTAAGCGCTCACTACGGTTTTTTACTCACGCCATAAATTTATCGTCGTCGTTTCAGCCTATCACAAGTCCACTGCTGAACTCGGGGATTTTGCTATAGTTGCCACGCTTGGCAGGCGGGTTGGCAACTGCAGTTTCTTTATTGAGATGTTCCAGAAAGATGCTGCCTGGCCTATCTCCTGGTTTTCATTTCCCCTCTGTCGACTTTCACACCCACGTGATGAGATGGGGTGGTAGATTCTATTAGGCCGCCGCCTTGGTTTACATGAAAGTGTGAACACAAGCTATTAAAAGAAGTGATTTTTCACATTTCATGCGAGATTTGACGCGAGAGACGTGGAGTTGCGAATAGACAAGCCGCGGATCCAACTTTGGCGAAAGTATCACGACCAGATCGAAGTAATTTAAAAGAAAGTCCACGTCAAAATTACCCGTAACCGACTTGCTTGTATGAAAACCCTCATGAAAATAGATTAAGCGAATGATGCGTGTCAGGATTGTAGCAAGTGGATAGATGTGGTCTCTGCCTAGCCCCGATGGGAAAGAGGCATGACTCTATGTATTGACGCTACGCGATTATCGCAAGAGTAAACTGCAGCATTCGTTGTATGCCACCGCGCGCATTGTGAAAATATAATCTCGACAGTCCAATCGGAGTTCAGGACCGACTTTTATTCGAAAGAATATCAAGACAAACTTTGATTTCGAGACACACGTCTAATGCGGGAGGTACATGAATTTAGATGGTTAAGTTAGGCGTTATTTATGTATATAGGTTTGGGTCAAACCAAACCAAGCTCGCGTGCCCCTGGGCCATGAATTCAGCTATCCCATGAAGCTCCAATAGCAAAAACGGCTAACAAGACAAACATCACCGAAAATATACAAAATATATTCACGAACTCGAGCTGGCCGGCATCATACGTCGCCTGAACATGTCGGAACCTGTTACTTCAGCGGAGTTTCAAGAAGGTACGTGGAAAATTTGATAATCGCAATACATGAGAAACTTTTTTAGGAACAAAAAAAAATGGGGCCTACAGTCAGTTGTTTCGGATCTTGGTATTGGTGTATGTGCAATTTATGTCTGTTCATAAATATATAATACTAGCGGACCTGACAGATATTGTCCTGCCTGAACGTTGACTTGCATCGTATTAGCGGATTCAGCATATGTTTTTTTTGATATTCGAATTTTCTATCAACTGTATACTATGTGTGATTTGACGACCGCGTGGCATAGTGGTCAGAGTACCTGACTTCTAAGCCGCGAGTCCTAGGTTCGAATCCCAGCCGGAGCCAACATTTGTGCTAAAACATAAATTGTTGGTTTTCGGGTCTGGTTGTGTTGTGATAGTCCCCGTGTTTCTGACACTGCATCCTAGCCTACCTCCGATCTTATCGCATCAGCGTTACATCGGGCGCAGGTAGGTTGGGACGAGTGAGTGCCTCTGTGTTTGCGCGTACACTTGTGGCACTATAATATCTCCTGCGCAGTTGATGGCTCTCGACTGTAGTCGAAAGTTGTCGCCGTGGTCGAAATCGGCTAGGAGAACATCATGTGTAATTTGACATTTTCCTGGAACTCAATCGCAGCGTCTGATTGTGAATCTAAACTAACTACCCACTCAAACACACACAGATCATCAAAATCGGTTTAGAATGAGTTCAGTGGCATACACACGTACAGAAGAATTATACATTAAAGATATAATACAGAATAAATCACAGTACGGTCTTTTTTTAGAGAGACTTGTAGTAATTTTATGACAACATAAACTAAAATTTTAAATGTTCTTTAATAAGTTAAATAATTACGACACGTTTGTTACCGGATTTCACCCGTTTGTCTTAAGTTTTGGACGAAAACAAACGCGCTAAGAAGTTTACACATTGTAACTTTAGATACGTTCTCAAGTAGTAAAATAATCAATTTATCAAAAAATCACTCTTATTCATCTTAATGGCAGGGTAACTGTAATTGTTACATGTGATTACTTGATTGAAACTCAACTTCTTTAATTGTATATATTGCTAATAATATGTTATTAAATTTGTCGACCGCGTGGCCTAGTGTTCAGTGACCTTACTTCTACGCCGCGGGTTGTAGTTTCGAAACCCAGCCGGAGCCAACATTTGTGCTAACACACACATTGTTGGTTTTCGGGTCTGGTTGTGTTGTGATTGTCCCCGTGTCTCTGATACTGCATCCTAGCCTACCTCCAATTTTATCGCATCAGCGTTAGTATCAGTGCCCTTGTATTTGCGCGTACACTTGTGGCTCTATAATATCTCGGCATTTGATAGCTCTCGACAATATTTGTCAGTTGCCGCCGTGGTCGAAATCGGCTAGGAGGCCAACATCATTATCATCTACTTATATCATAATGTAATATTATTATAATCAAAAGCATTACAATTATATTATGTATTAACGTAGACATAATAACCATATTTGATTAGTCAAAGATAACGTTAAAAGAGTCATGTAGTTTTCAACGAAACATTTCTACTGAAATGAATACCTAGTCGACGGTTTCCGCCTCGCTGCTCCAATGCGGGTAGGCGGACTTCACATGTCCTCGAAATATTCCTATTCCTCGGACATGCAGGTTTCCTCACGATGTTTTCCTTCACCGCTTGCATTTTGTGCTGGAATTTAATTAAGGTAGCATTAAGATATGATGGATCTGGTGGTAGTATTCCTATGCAGGAATCCGTCTAGGTAGGTACCACCCAGGGCCATTTATTCTTCTGTGAAGCAGTAGTGTGCAAACATTGCTTAGTTTCGGTCTGATCCCGAGATATCAGTTCTTAAACGAGACGAGCGCAATGTGCTGCCACAAAAAAATGTTCTAGGTGATACGGCATTTGTTATGGGCAGGTCAGGAATCTTGTCTAAGATTTGAACATGGAGCGCGCTTTGGTTTTCCATGAGACAAGTCTTTGTAAATTTAATTAAGAGATAAAAAAGGATTAACAAAAATTTGGACACCTAAGGAGTTTCTTTCGCCTGTTTCTTCTCCGTCAGAGTTTTTAAAATCGAACTTACATACCTAAGGCATATAAAATTATGATAGTTGTGCTTTTATCTAGTGCAAATATTAATGGATATGTTTAAATTGTTAATAAAAATGATTTCTTCCTGCAGTATTATATCATTTTCCGTCAAAACAGTTCCTTTTCCATTATTTATTTTTACACGAGTCTTTTAGATTTAATCTGTAGTTTTTAATGAATTCAAACTTCTGCCAGGATTAATGGTAGTTCATATTTCAGTGACTTCATTTAAAATGAAGAGCAGCATGTAAATGTTTGCCTCGTTACTACGAAAATTAAAGCTGTTTCTCATTTTGCTTTATCTCTACGCTGTATTCCAGTTTGTTTCGATGTTAATTATATTTTCAAAGCAATTCTCGTAACAATGTTTTTGAATAAATAAAAGGGAAGTTCTTATTTCACTGTTTGAAGTGCAGCAATTTGCTGAGTCTGTGATGAACAATATTCTAAAGTTACTAGCTGGCCCGGCAGACGATGACTCATACCTTTCCGGTGTTGAGTATGATTTCTGAATTAAATTTAAGTATGAAACTTTAAGTACATTACAAATTACTGTTTACCGGTGGTAGGATTCCTATGCAGGTATCCGTCTAGGTAGATACCACCCCAGGACCAGTTATTCTGCTGTGAAGCAGTAGTGTGCAAACATTACTGTGTTTCGGTCTGAGCGGCACTGAGAGCTAGTGTAATTACTGGGCATATGAGACTTAAGAACTGATGTCTCAGTGTAACGAGCCCAGTGTGCCATTTACCATTACTAACTTTCAATCTCATAGGTGTATAAAAATAGAATAGAATAGAACAAATTTATATTGAATATAAATTATTTACATAATACATACATAAGATCACGACTGTATCCCATAAGGGGTAGTCAGAGACTGGACACTCACTGCAAAAACAGATGACTGCCCCAATCCACGTTTCACCAAAACAATATAGTGCACTTGGTGTGATAGGTGGTGAGCCCATCGCCACCATACGCTGTTGGTTGCACAGTGCAGCTTATCTCCTTACTCGCCTTTTACGAGATCCATTGGATGAGATGGAGTGGTAGTATTCTTTTAACGAGCCGCCACCACACGGCCATTTCATATGCTGTAACTATTTACTTTTGTATTAAAATAAATTATTAGAATAAAATAAATTACACTTTTAAAAGAACAGCACCTACCTCTTTTCTACCGAGGTGTCGTAAGAGGCGACTAAGGTATTGTACGGACAGCCTATATTCGTGCAGTATAACACTTTATTATGCAATGCTGTCACTATACGGCACATGGGAACGCAATGGGATTAAGATTTTTTTAACTCGTACCAAAATGGTGCCGTCGTGGTTCGCAACCCGTCACGATATAATTATAAGATCCATACTATTTTACAACATTGAAACGTATCGGTTAGTAATACTTCTTTGTTGGAAGGCAACTTCATACAAAGTGTAAGAAAAACGAAAGATTCTTTGTAAACCGAAACCAAGACATATTAAAAAAGGTTCTGTCATTTTTGTGATACTTACATTGACTAGAATTCCAATCATCGACTCAAGCTTCATAAAATACGTACTCAGTGGAGTATCGTATGCGTTCATTTATATGTAAATCTAGTAAAATTATTTCACATTTCATTTTAGTAAAATCATTATGAATGAAGTGGCGAATATCAATATTTACTTCATTACCTGTGATGTAAATGAAAGCTCTCTCGTGTTCAGTTAAACGAGAGCCTGTTTGAATACAGATAACTTTAAATGTTAAAAAATTCCTGTCATTCAATTTAAGTACAAACTTAATATGTGTCGATGTCTTTTTTAATAGTCATACAAAGTCCAATAATAACGAAGACTTTAAAAAACTTTAGGATTCATAAAAATATGACTACCCCGCCAGATCCGCACGTTGATAGAAACGGCGAAGCAGTAACGCTAGAAAGTTAATTTATATTAGTGTTGAAAATAGCGATTATTATTTCAAACAGGTAACTTACAAGCTATGGTTGGCATGTAGTGCCTTTTGTATTCATTGTATATGTATAAAATACAGATAGTTATTTAATCTATAAAGTGGTAAATTTTATTTATTTTCCTTACACGAAGCCCAGACGTCGTTTCAGCCTATCACGAGTCCACTGCCTATGTAAGGCCTCTCCCATAGATAGAAGAGAAAGTTTGAACCTCAAATTTTAAACGGGTTTCAGTGTAGTTGCCACGCTTGGCAGGCGGGTTGGCAACCGCTGTTCAGATGTTCCAGGAAGATGTTGCTGCCTATCTCCTGGTTTTTATTTTCCCTCTGTCGACTTTTACGATACCCATGGAATGAGATGGGGTGTTAGATTCTCATAGGCCGCCACCACACCACACTTTGCGTGTAATGGTAATGATATCATAGTAATTTCACAAAGGTAGCATGCATGATCTAAATATATAAAAATGCTATGCAACAAAAAATAGCAACACTGAATAGTAAATATTTATTAGAGCGTATTCATCTTATCTCCGATTTGGGGGCATTTTTTATTAGTATCTTCTTCTAAAGATACTACTATTTATGATAAATAATGGCAGATAAAATTTTATGGTACCTTTTACTACACATTTGTCTTAAGATGCCATAATAATGCATCGACCTCTAGGAGTTAAACTCAGAAAAGGTATATATCTTACGGACATCTAATATCTTTAAAAAATCCCTTAACGCTTAGAATAACAATTTCTAATTATCGACTTATAATGTATTAGCAAATAAGTACTGGTGGTAGGATTCGTATGCAGGAATCCGTCTAGGTAGGTATCACCCCAGGGCCAGTTATTCTGCCGTGAAGCAGTAGTGTGCAAGCATTACTGTGTTTCGGTTTGAAGGGCACTGTGAGCTAGCGTAATCACTGGGCATTTGAGACTTAAGAACTGATGTCTCAGGGTGACGGGCGCAGTGTGGTGTCACACAGAAATATTCTAGGTGACACAGCATTTGTTATGGGCGGACGTTGCACTTACCATCAGGTTTTGCTCGTTTCGTCACTTTATACAATAAAAAAAAAGTACACCCTATTTTACTCCACGAACTCGAGCATATCTACTTATATTAATGAATCGTTATATGAAGCGGAATGTGGTAAATAAAAAATGAACAGCTCGTTTTGTTATAGGTATTGTGATTGATCGATGTTCTGCTCCATTAACTACTGTATAAGTAACCGATTTATTGTAATTTAGTCGTGGGCACCTCCAAAAGTTATAAGACACGAAAAGGCCCTGCTCTTAGTTTTTGTTAATGCACTTTCATAGACTTTATGCTGCTATATCTAGATGTATGTGCTGGGCCATAGGTCCTGGATACAAATCTCACAAATTTAAGCACACAAAATTGTATGTGTGACTTGGCTCTGAATGTTGTTAAAAAGACGTGAATGTCCCTTGCCTTTGACGCTGCATCGTACCCTACCTCCAATCATGTGGAATAAATATTAAAAATAGTGAAAGACGAGCGAGAATTCAGTCTTTGCGCTAATACTTCATCATCATCATTTCAGCCTTCATAAATCCACCGCTAAACAAAGGCCTCCCTCACGGTTTGCCACAAAGCACGATCCTTAACTACACACATCCATTGATTTAATATGTAAGAACATAAGTGAACTACAAATTTTAGGGATAACTTTAAAAGCACGAACCTAATTATTTACTTTTTGAAATAGAAATAGTGAAACATGCGAAAGAGTTTGTATTCTTGGGTTCAAAATTTACGAGAAACGGAAAGTATGACGGTGATATTGATCGTAGAGTGTTGGCAAAAGATCAAGTATCTGAGCCCTACATAACTTTATAGGCAGAGTGTAACGTATCTAGAAAGGCATGACTGGCATACCATAGAGGAGTATTGGTTCCAACAATTACGTGAAAGTAAAATGCAAAGTTTCAGAAGTATAGCCGGAGTAACTTTGATGGGCAGAGTGAACACAGAGTGAAACAGCGTGATAAGAGAACGTTGCCGTTTGGTACATAATGGAGTAGGAAAGACAGAGAATGGGGGTGTTTAGATGGTTTGGACACGTAGAAAGGATGGATGAAAGAAGATTGTCGAAAAAGATATATGACGCGTGTATGAATGGGCAAGTCGGTAAGGGTCGACGTGGGAAAACGTACCAGATCGAAGTGGTTTTAAGTAAAGGCCACGTAAAAACTAGCCGCAACCGACTACATTGTATGAAAACGCAAATTAAAGTAGAATAAGCGAAAGATATGTGTCAGGCTCGCAGCAAGTGGAAAGATGTGGTCTCTGTCTACCCCATTAGGAAAAAGGCGTGACGCTATGTATGTATGTATAAATAGAATTTGTCATTAACTAATTTGTCACACCACCTAACATGTAGACAGATGCCTATTTCCTTAAATCAGAAGTGAAACGTCGACTGTTTTCCTTGCTTTATAAATAACTAGCTAATGCCCGCGACTTCGTCTGCGTGGATATAGGTTTTTTGAAAATCCCGCAGGACCTACTTGATTTTACGGAAAAAAAAATTTTCTATGTCCGTCTCCAGGACGCAGGCCATCTCTGTACCGAATTTCATCGAGATCGGTTCAACGGTTGACCTGAGTGAAAGGGTAACAAACAGACAGAGAGAGTTACTTTCGTTTTTATAATATTAGTATGGATGAGTTGGTACGTGTGGTAGCGGCTTAAGAGAATCTACCACCCCATCTCATCCCGTGGGTGTCGTAAAAGTCGACAGAGGGAAAATTAAAACCAGAAGATGGGCAGCAGCATCTTCCTGGAACTTCATAATAAATAAACTGCGGTTGCCAACCCGCCTGCCAAGCGTGGCAACTATGGCAAAATCCCCCCAAAATGAGAGCTACAAACTTTTGTGGCACTCTATGGGGGAGGCCTATGTTCAGCAGTGGACTAATGGTAGGCTGAAATGGTGGTGGTGGATGAGTTGCCTACCTACCGTTTCGATAGGCGTCAATTAAAATTTAGAAATTATTGATTATTAATGATATTTTTTTATACATTTTCTTTTAATAATAATTTGCTAAATTTCTTTAAAATCCCTTCAGCCGTTTAAGACTTTGACTGATTTTTTTTGTTGGGTCTGTAACTGACAGGACAAGGTTTGCAAAAAACATTTTTTTTTTTAGAATATCCACCTGGAAAGTCTTTTATATCTCAATAAAAAATCGACTTTGTCAGTTCTGTACCTCTAATTACAGAAGAACGTCAGTTCTATGTAAAAGAGATAACTGCACGTTGGCGAGCTTTACGGCCATTAAATAGTATTGTTTCTTTGCATACGAATATTTTAAGCGCTATGTACATGGAACAATTGTTATGAAATTACATTTTACGAAGTTTTTAGTATATATGCTGACTCGTTCATGTTTTATGGAAGATATAAGATTTATAACTAAATTATGTAACTCCTTATCGTAAACGTCCACTTCCATTAAATATGGTCGAGGAGGGCGATGGCTGCCACATGCGTCATACTTGTGCACAGGTGCTGTGGAGGCTGGCCTGCTCGAGTTTGCAATGCATTTATTCATTTGTTATTAAATCTTGTATAACAATTTGACATGGAGTGTGCTTTTGTTGTCTATGAGACTGTTTTTTCTAAATTTATTTATAATGTACTTTTGACAAAGTTTAAAAAAAATACAAAATATGGGCTACATACGGAGTTTCTTTCGCCTGTTTCTTCTCCGTCAGAGGAACCTTATAACGATACGGTGGTAGATTGTTGTCTAAGCTAGAATAGGATGACAAGGGTATGCGAGAAAGATTAACAAGGATTAGTATATAGTTTTAATAAGGATTAGTATTTAGTTAATAAAGTTTAATAGATGAAATTTATATTACTTACGTTGAAATACATCAAAAATAATGTTTCTCATAACAACCTCCTTTGTCGTATGTGCCGACTTTATAACAGCATCAGTACAGAACTTGACATCTTTCATCAAGACTTTTATGTATACAAAAACAAAATTTTCGAAATAAATAATGATTGAGAATATTTTCTACGTATTTTGACGATGTTAACTACATATTAGAATAATTAAGTTAATGTTGTGTACATTGTACTGGTTAGCAAATTTATAGTGTCATATTGTGTAATTTAGACTACTCTATTGTTTGTAAATATGGTTTTTTAACGGCTTTTGTACCAAAACAAAATAAAATAAAATAAAATGAAGAATAAATAATTTTCGTTTCATGTACTTGAACGGTATGACTTAGGGACCTTCAAGAAAAGAGCCTGTTCCGTTCTCAAAGACCGGCAACGCACCCGCGATCTCCTGGAGTTGCGAATGTTCATGGGTGGCGGTGATCGCTTAACATCAAGTGAGCCGCTTGGTTGTTTGCCCCGTTTTCTATAAAAAAAAAACACTTTTTGCAGTTTTGTTATTCCTTACTTCCAGTCGGTTTCCAGCAAGGAGTCTCTTAGGTATTGTCGCCAGCGCTTTGCACAGCTTGGTGTAGTCTTTTTTAATAACGTCCACGTTTTGGTCGCTTAAGTTAACAGGACGGCTTGCTCATCACATTATCGTT